>CM019704.1:27539793-28739793 GCA_009760885.1 Achatina immaculata
TGTTGTTTAGAAAGTGTGTTAACAATCATTAGCTCATTTTTCCATGCAAAAAGCCATTAGATTGTCACCTGCCTCATGTCTATGTCCTATGCTAAATTTCCCTACAACATGTCCCTCATCTTCTGCTCTTTCTGTACCAATCTTTGCATTAAAATCCCCCATTATTAATACTTTATTGTTAGAACTTTATTCCAGGCTGGAAAATTAGAAAATGTAAAGATGGAAATGGAAAGGATGAAGATCAACATATTAGGAATGAGTGAAGTTAGATGGACAGGTGCAGGAAAGATAAACTCAGATAAATATACAATAATATATTCAGGAAGTGAGAAACATGAACGAAGAGTAGGAATTATATTTGATGAACAAACGGCAAGGACAATTATAGGATATTTGAACATCTCGGACAGAGTCCTGCTAGCCCAACTGAAAGGACAACCAATAAACATAAATATTATACAAGTGTATGCTCCAACAGCAGGTACACTAGAACTGATAAAACAATGTAGAGAAATGAAGACGCAGTGGAGAGTGACAAACAACAACAAAGATAAATATAAAACTTTAACAAAAGAAGTACGAAGAAACATAAGAAAAGACAAAAAACAATACATACAAGATTGTTGTGAAAGAATAGAAGAACATCAGAGGTGTGGAAGAGATAGTGAAATGTTTAAAGAAATGAAGACATTGACGAGAAATGTCACACCTAAGCTAAATGTAATTTGTGATGAGATGGGGAATACCCTGACAGAGACAGAGGAAATTCTGGAAAGATGGAAGGAATATTGCAAAAGAATGTATGCAACAACCGACTGTGGAAGCTGAAATCAACAGTGTGAATTATTATTGCAGGAGAAAGAACCCGAGCCGACAATGGAAGAAGTTTTATGGGCAATAAAGAGTCTGAAAAATGGTAAATCACCAGGATGTGATGAGATAACCGCTGAATTTATTAAAGCAGGAGGAAAGGAGTGTGCAACAATCTATCATGCACTATGTAAAAAGATATGGCATTCAGGTATTTGGCCAAAAGAATGGAAAAGAACTGTATTCATACCACTGCCAAAAAAGGGTAACCTGAAATTATGCACCAACTACAGAACTGTTGCCCTGATTAGTCATGTCAGTAAAATTCTGTTAAAAATCATAATGGGTAGACTTCGAAAGAAAATAGAAGAAGAAGTCAATATGGTCCAAGCTGGCTTCAGGCAAGGAAGAGGATCAAGAGATCATATATTCAATCTAAGATTAATAATAGAGAAATGCAGGGAGTTTAATGTGAATCTATATTTATCCTTTATAGACTACTCAAAGGCATTTGATTGTGTACAACACCAGAAACTTTGGGAAATAATGGAAAAAATGGGACTTCCAACACATTTGATACAATTAACATCACTGCTGTATTTAGACCAACAAGCAGCAGTAAGAATAAATGGTGAAACAACAATTTGGTTTGACATAAAACAAGGGGTCCGTCAGGGGTGCATATTGTCACCCTACTTATTTAACTTGTATACTGAAAATATAATGAGGAATGTTAGAGAAGATGTAGACAAAGAATATTACGATGCCATAACAGTTGGAGGTTATGAAATACCAGAGATTAGATATGCTGATGACACAGTATTGCTGTCCACAACACAAGAAGGAATGGAAAAACTAATTATGTCAGTCCGCAAGAACAGCGAAGAGCAGAACCTCTATCTTAATGCAAAGAAAACTAAAGTGATGACAACTGACAAAACAAACAAGGCAACTGAAATATGTATCAATGAGGAAAAACTGGAAGAAGTGGAGAGTTTTGAATATCTTGGATCACTACTAACTAATAATGGAGATACAATGAGGGGAATTAAAAGGAGGACATCTATTGCTCTTCAGAAAGTAAAACAAATAAAGAATCTGTGGAGAGGAGCAGACAGAACCACAAAAATAAGATTTTTAAGGGCATGCATCTTTCCCATCGCAACATATGCCTGTGAGACCTGGACACTTAACAAAACAGCTGAGAAGCACATAAATGCCTTTGAATGTAAATGCTATAGAAGAGTTCTCCAAATATCGTGGACACAAAAAAGAACAAATATATCTATACTGCAAGAGCTTAATATTGAAGAAATCTGGCTAGTAAAGAGGATTAAAGAGAGAAAACTTAAATATTTTGGCCACATTAAACGTCATGATAATTTAGAGAAGACCGTATTGGAAGGATACATAATGGGAAAAAGAAAGAGAGGAAGACCGAAACGAAGATGGCTGCAAGACATCGTTGATGATCTGGAAATGGATGCAGCAGCAGCAGGCCATCTTGCTCACAACCGAGAGGCCCACAGGAGTGCTGTTTGGGTGGCAAAGTTCCGCAAGGGACATGCAAAGGAATGAATGAATGATGCTCCAACATCTGAAAGTTCTGAGGAAGATATACAGATATTTTATAATGACATAGAGACAGCACTAAAACACACAAAGTCACATGAAGTTACCATAGTCATGGGAGATTTTAATGCCAAAGTTGGTAAAGGAAGAACTTCAGACATCGTTGGTGACTATGGACTGGGGGAGAGGAATGACAGAGGTTATAAATTAATTGAATGGACAAGAATACATAGCATGGTTGTAGGAAACACCTGGTTTAAACAACATCCTCGAAGACTGGCAACGTGGTGCAGCCCAGACAAAAAGACATTTAACCAGATAGATTACATATTAATCAACAAACGATTCCGCAATGCATTACTGACAACAAAAACCATGCCAGGCGCTGACTGCAATAGTGACCATGATCCACTCTGTGGAAAAGTTAGAATAAAGCTAAAGAAAGCAGGCAGAAAAGTGAGAAACATCAAACCGAATACAGAACTTCTTAAAAATGACCAAGAACTGCGAGAACAATACAAAATTATTATAACAAATAGATACAATGCAATAACAAAGATAAATAGTATAGATGAACAATGGGAAATGTTAAGAGATTCTATCCACCAAACTGTTAAGGAGATAATACCACCGAAAAAAGAAGCCCCTAAAAATAAATGGATGACAGACGACATCTTAGGACTGATGGACAAGAGGAGGAGGAGTAAAAATAACGAGGAAAAATATAGCAAGATAATTAAAGAAATAAGACGCAAATGCAGAGAAGCAAAAGAAGTGTGGTTAAATGAACAGTGCAGACAGATAGAGGACTCTCATAATAAAGACAGCAAAAACATGCATACACGAATTAATGAACTCACAGGCAGGAAAACAAAATATACCACAGGATGCCTCAAATCGAAAGAAGATAAAATGTTAATGGGAAAAGAAGACATTGTGGACAGGTGGACAGAGTATATCGGTGAGCTATATGGAGGAGAAAGACCAGAATTAACACCATATACTGAAAACTGTGATGGACCGCCAATACTTGAAGATGAAATCATAGATGCCATCAAACACATGAAGAAAGGAAAAGCGACTGGGCCTGATAAAATAACAATAGAAGAAATAGAGGAACTAGAGGAGACAGGAATAAAAATAATAACCAAGTTACTGAATGATATTTACAACAGTGGTTATATTCCCAGTGACCTGATTAAATCCACGTTTATAGCACTACCAAAGAAACCAGGTGCAAAGGAATGTGACGACCACCGGACTATCAGCCTCTCATGTCACATAACGAAGCTACTTCTGAGAATCATTATGAGAAGAACAAGGAAAAAGATAAAAATGGAAATTGCAGATGAACAGTTTGGATTTGTTGAAGGAAACGGAACACACAATGCCATTTATGCTTTACGAACACTAACAGAAAGAGCTTTAGAAGTACAGAAAGATCTCTACTTATGCGTCATTGATTACACCAAGACATTTGACAAGGTGAAACATAGTGAAATTATTAAAATGCTTGAAGACATCAATATAGACGGCAAAGACTTGAGGATTGTAAAACATCTATACTGGCAGCAAGAAGCAGCAGTTCGAGTTGAAAATAGAATTGGAAAATACCAACCTATAAAACAAGGGGTGCGACAAGGATGTGTACTATCTCCAGACCTTTTTTCTCTGTACAGCGAGAATATTCTAAGAACAATCATCACAGAACCAGGCATAAAAATTGGAGGATACAATATTAACAACCTTCGGTATGCTGACGACACAGTACTGATAGCTGAGAACCAACAAGACCTGCAAAATCTCTTGGATAAAGTCGCCAAAGAAAGTGAACAGAAAGGCCTTACTTTGAACAGAGACTATGGTTATATCTAAGAAACAGAATCCACCAGCATGCAGTATTCAATTAAACGGAACCATTCTAAAGCAGGTGCAGAAATTCAAATACATTGGAGCAGTAATAACTTCAGATGGGAAATGCAGAACAGAAATTAAGAACAGAATAGGTCAAGCAAAGACTGCATTTCAGAGAATGAGAAACATGTTAGCTAACACATCTTTATCAATGAATGTTAGAAAACGAGTCCTAAAATGCTATATTGAACCTATCTTGTTATATGGAAGTGAATCATGGACAATAATCAAGTCTGCACAAAATCATTGGAAGCAGCAGAAATGTGGTTTTTTAGAAGAATGTTGCGAATCCCCTGGAAAGCAAAAATAACTAATGAAGAATGTACGAGAAGAGCTGGAGAGACAAAAAACCTTGTCAGAAAGATAAGAGAGAGACAATGTACTTTCATAGGACATGCAATGAGAAGAGGGGGCATTGAAAATATTATAACAACAGGAAAAATAGAAGAAAGAAGATCAAGAGGAAGACCAAGAGAAATGATACTGGACAGTCTGACGGGATGGTGTGAGAGGAGATCACCAACTGAACTGATGGCCTGCATGAAGGATCGGGTACTCTGGAGAAGCATAATAGCCAACGCCAGTCAGCATGGCACCTGATGATGATGATGATTATTAATACAATATAGTTTTTTTTTCCATACCTGGTCTATCGTCATTTGCAGTGTGTTATAAAAGTATTCTATTTCCTCTTCTTCTTCTGCTGCGGATGCAGGTGCGTACATCTGGATAACTGTTACATTTCCAGGAATGCCCTTAAGTCCGATTGTGGGGATTCTATCACTTACTGGATTGTAACCTAGTAATGCTTTTGATGTTGATTTGTCCACGTAAAAAGCCACTCCATTCTTTCCTCCTACTTCTCCACCAGATTATATAAAAATATTATCATGCTCGCTCTTGAAGTGTCCTGATCCTTTCTATCGATGTTCGCAGATTTCCAAAATGTGTATTCCTGCTCTTTTCAATGCATATTTCACACATTCCATGCTCCTCCTCTAATTTTTCTTTTTAGTTTGATGCAGGGGTTTTCCTTAGTAACAACTATTAGCCCATTAAAATGATAATAATATTCCTACATATTGTACAAAACAGGTAATTGACAAGAATGTATTCCCGTGCATATGCATACATTCCGTAATACGAAAACAACATATAAATTACAGACAATTATTAACCCATTAAAATAATACTATTCCTACATACGCCCTGTTTTGGAACCCCTTTATAGGTAATGGTTTGGCGC
Source organism: Achatina immaculata (assembly GCA_009760885.1). Lineage (NCBI taxonomy): Eukaryota > Metazoa > Mollusca > Gastropoda > Stylommatophora > Achatinidae > Lissachatina > Lissachatina immaculata. The sequence goes on from CM019704.1 coordinate 27,545,336, forward strand.
AATGTCCAGGTTGCTGGTGAGGTATAACATTTCCCAGCTGAACTGTTGGACTAAAGACTTTGTACAAGTCACTGCGTTTTGTAGCACAAGAGAACGATACCCTTGGTGAGCATTATGCATCTTGTGCTTTAGATCGACGTCCGTAGCTTATTCAGCGCTTAACAATAAACCTCTGACGTTATAGTGATCCTTGATGTCATGAATTCCGTCAACAACATTCCACTGCGATACCAGAACACTATGGGATGTGTGTTGTACATGAAAGGCGGTTTGTGTACTAAAACAGATAGGGCAGTATAATACACTTATGTAATATATCTTCTTCTTCTTCTTCGTTCGCTTCTACCACCAAAACCGCACTGTGATCCTACTGAATTTACGCCTGTGGACCTCGTTAGGTCCCGTGGTTTCCTGTGTGGTCCCCGAAAGGGGCACACGAGATCCACGAGAGGACCACAAGGGGTTCAGAGTATCGCAGGGCTTTAGCCTGTATTCTTGGTGGGTCTCTAAAGCGGATTTCGTGACACCGTGGTTTTCGTTGCACCAGTTTAGTCTAGGGTTGGACTTTCTCGCCGGAAGACTTCGACGTGTTTAGGATATCAGTGCATCCCCGCTGGGTGAGAAGCGGTAGCCCACCTAGGCCAGAGTTGGACCTTCTCACCGGAAAACCTCGACGTGTTTTGAGATACCCGTGTATCACCGCCGGGTGAGAGGTGGTTGCCCATCCAGTCCAGAGTTGGAATTTTTCACCGGAAAACCTCAGCGTGATTAGGATACGCAAACATCCCCGCCGGGTGAGAGGTGGTTGCCTATCTAGACTGCCCCGATCCAGTGTCTCCGACTTCAGCATTTTGCGGTCGTGGCCGCTACCCTTCCTAGTTGTGACCAGGATGGAGCTTTTGTCCAGGAGGACGAATCCTCACCACTAGTGACTTCCACCCTTGGGTTGAGCCGGTTTAGGCATATTATCCCAGTATGGGCGTGTTTGGGACGTGACCGACCTATAGAGCAGAGGTACTGTGACATGCATAGCCTTCAAGATTCACCCCTGGTGTGAGCCGGTTTAGGCAAAATTCACCAGTGTGGGTATATATCGGGCGTGACCAACCTCTAGAGCGGAGGTGGCATGACATGTCTAGTCATCAAGTTCCACCCCTGGTGTGTGCCGGTTTAGGCATATTTCACCAGTGTAGGTGTATTTCGGGCGTGGTCGGCCTCTAGAACAGAGGCGCTGTGGTATGTATAGCTCTCGCAGCGATACTACTGGACATATCGATTAAACTTCACTTTATCCTTTCCACCACCTTTTCACGTCGACACCGCACAGCAACCTTTATTTCTTTTCCGCATTTTCTTCCTTGACCGGGAGGAGCTTCACTCCACACGCGGCATCCGAAGAGTCTCGCCAGCAGTGCCTTAACCTCTGGGACAAGCCGGTTCATGCATTTCACCCGATATGACTGCACTCAGGACGTGGCCGACCTCCAGACCAGAGGTGCCGTGATTTGACTGTTTGCTTCGCTTTATCCTTTCTTCCACCTTTTCCGCAGTGATGCAGCGCGGCAACCCCATTTGCACCTTTCTTCATTGGCCGGGAGGAGCACCGCTCCACGCACGGCAGCTGAAGAATCTCGCTAACAGCGGATGTAATATATAATACGTATAATACTTATATATCTGTGTAGTATATTGTCCTCGGAGCCATTATTTCCCAGTTCGAGCGTGTTCATTTGAATTTCCTGGACTTGTTTGGAGACTTAGTATGGATCTTCTGTTTGGACTGTTCTTTTGTCTCTGTATTCACAGGATGAACCCATGTCTCGTTCCCAGTCATGAGATTCTGTCTCGTTCCCAGTCACGAGATTCTGTCTCGTTCCCAGTCATGAGATTCTGTCTCGTTCCCAGTCACGAGATTCTGTCTCGTTCCCAGTCATGAGATTCTGTCTCGTTCCCAGTCATGAGATTCTGTCTAAAAATTTGTCTTCTTCTTTCTAATAGCGCAGAAGGAGTGTCACTGATGAACCAGTTCTCCGAGCCCCGTCAGTCTGTTGTTTTGGTACCCACTGTGCATAGAATTTATGATAATTCATTCTCTCTGTGACAGTTCGAAAGAGACTAGTCCTCAAAATTTGAGCCAATTCAGGGGAAAGATCTGAAATCCAGAAAGGATGTTGTTCATACCCGACTTGGTGTACTTTCTGAACGATTTCGTTAGTCACAGGTGAGCATCTTCCTTGTCATCCCTCGTCTTGCCCCGTCCATGACTTACCTGCACCGGTCTCTCACTGGACTGTTACTCATAACGCTATCACCGTACACACGACACAATCTATAATGAACCTCGACTGCATTGTTCTCTTCCGCTTGCAGAAAACGAATCACATCAGAGATCTCACAGATGACAGGGCTTACTATTACGACTAAGGCTCGTGCGTAACTGAACAAAATTGACTCTGTGTGTTGAAAAGAAACAGAAACTACTCAAACCTCACTCCAGTCTGAATGTAGTGCTCCTGGGAGAGGCTCAGTCTTTCTTTGTAGTGCTAATGTCGTGCTTCTAGTGTTAACTTTCTCTTTCCACGTAGTGCTTTTAGCAGCGATGGCGTTAACCGGCAGTTACCGGTAAATTACCAATGTAAAAAAATGAGAAAGACCGAAACGTTGGAGATTGTTGGCTACCGTAAGCGGTTTATATTATCAAAATCCTAGTATAAAGCAACAAACGAAATCGGCTGGAGGATAATCAGGCCGGTAGGATGATGATGCTTAATTTGTATGTAGGAAGATCAGCAAGTGTTCATTCTGGTCCAGCATGTGAGCAGTTTGTCAATCTCGCCGCAAATAAGAAAAGAAAAGAAAACTTTTAAACGAACATTTAATTTCCGCTGTTTGTAAAATTTTCCTTAGAAAAAAAAAATTACGTAAAATACCGAATGTTGGACGGGTAAAACCTGTATTTCTGAAAGTACTTCATGCAAACTGACAGACAGTTAAAATGCTGCCTGTTTTGTAAAATCATAGCGCAGTCAGAGAATTTACGCGAGGCTCATTAGTTGTATTGTATGTAGTGCTCTTATCAGAGACTCATTCCAGTTACTGTGTAGTGCTCCTACCTTATCTTATATATTATATCCTTCCCACGCCGATAAAAGTAACATGGGGCTCGCAAGGTAGTTCACCAAGATTTCCAGCTTTCAGCGAGCTTTTCAACCTCATCAAGAGAACTGATACTAAACTGGCCTCTCTCAACAATGTCCTCTTTAGAGTTTCACGTGGTCAACCCCTTTTTCATTGGCCTTTTGTGTTCCACCTGATAGCTTGTTTAGGGATTCTCTGACTGTTTCTTCTCATCACTTGACCGACATACGTCCATCTCCTTTTTCTGATCACCTATGAGACTGGTTGTTGTTCAGTCCTGCTTTATCTCTGAGTTGTTTTTTTAATTCGTTTCACTTTATGCTGATTATTTCCATTAGCCATTTGTTTTCAAAATAGTCTAGTTTCTTGTCTATTTCTTTAGTTGTTTTCCAGCTTTCACATGCATAAATGATGGTGGGTATTACATTTGAATTGACTAATGTTAACTTGGTTTTTGTGCTTATAAATTTTGAGTGCCATATGTTCTCAAGATTATTGAAGACCGATGCCGCTTTTACAGTTCGAATTCTAGCTTCCTGTCTGGTGTCACCATTGTGGTCTACGTAGCTGCCAAGGTATGCAAATTGGGTGACGCATTCAACAGTTGTCCCTTCTACGTATATTTTATCCTTTTTGATTAATGAGAAATTTCATTATTTTTTTCCTTGTTAATTTCAAGTCCTACTTTACTAGCCAGTGAAGACATGGTATCTGTTTTTTCTTGCATCGAATTCACATTGTCATTGATAAGAGCTATGTCATCAAGATCTTCTAGCTGGGTCCCTTGTACCCAAACAATACCTGTGTTACCTGTGCAACATTTTTTTTTTCATTATGAAGTCTATGGCAATTCCAAAAAATTTTTAAAAAAAACAAAATTACAGTGCTCCTAACAAATTAATAACTGAGGTCGATGGTAGTTCACAGCTCACAGCAAATAAAAAAGCGCGTTGTAAAAAAAATGTGAACGCCAAAACATTTCGCTCGTGACTTAAAGCAGATCATCAGGTGAACTGGACAGCCTGAACACAGACTTCAAGGAGGGGCAATACTGACCTTTGATGAGCACAGTTTTAAACATATGTTAACCATCATCCCTAACTTATGCGCAAAATATCCTTCCACTGGTACCAGCATTGATTCCACTTTACTTGCATGAAATAGTGATTTTTTTTTTTTTTTTGGTTACATTTCCCACTCCTTCGCCTCCCTTAAAAATTCGATTTGATGCCTGGCCTGACAAATGAGATGAACCTCCACATGGTACCGAGGGTAGTGAAGTCTGAGGAGCAACCTGCTTCTTGTTTCTACTCCAGGATTTCATGTAAGCAAGTTTAACTCATTCCTTGTCCGATACCTTGTTTGTAATTCAGTATCCTCACGAAATCGGCTATTTTATGCACAAGTTCCCATTCCAGAGCGACAGAAGAAGAAGAAGAAGAACTCATGATAATGAATAATAAAGATAACACATTTACTGAGACCATAACTCACGTTATGGGAATGGCACACGAAAGACTCGCTTAGTCTCTTAAGTAAAAACCAGTGCATATCCAAGATGATGTTCACTGTTTAAATCGTGTTTCTTTGAGCGGATGAATACTTCATGATATAAAAGAAGGAAATGTACAAGAAAAAATAGTGCGCTTCATGTTTACTACATAATTTATACCCAGATGCAGTTTTTTTTAGATTATTTCATAGTATCACTAATCTGTCATTTCTCTGGTCTCTCATAGCGAAGGTAGGTGACTTGAACACGGCCAGAGGCGTCACAACTGTAGAAATTGTACCTGGCTTTTTCTGGAGGTAAGAAAGGAAAGGTGGCCAGGAGCGAAGCTGACCATATCACCCTATAGTGTGTAGAGAGGTCAAGGAAAATATAGACACAAGAACAATACTTCGTAGGTGTCTCAGTGGCATGGCAGGGCTGCCTTGATCACAACTTCATCCATCATTAAACAGTGACGCTGGAAAGCTGAAGCGGGCAATTTCTGAGCCTACATTCTGCATCAAATTTTGTCATTTTCATTGTGTCACATTCTCTTAGTCCACCACTAACACCACTAGCACCACCGCCACTACCTCTAGCACCACTAGCACTAGCACCACCGTTAGCACCACCGTAACTACCTCTGGCACCACCATCACCACCTCTAGCACCATCATCACCACCTCTAGCACCATCATCACCACCTCTAGCACCACCATCACCACTTCTAGCACCACTACCACCAACAGCACCACCACCACCACTAGCACCAATCACCACCTCTAGCACCACTACCACTAACAGCACTATCACCACTAGCACCTTCACCACCTCTAGCACCACTACCACCACTAGCATCATCACCACCACTAGCACCACTACCACCACTAGCACCATCACCACCTCTAGCACCACCACCACCACTATCACCATCACGACCTCTAGCATCACTACCACCACTAGCACCATCACCATCTCTAACACCACTACCATCACTAGCACAACCACCACCACTAGCATCACACCACCACTAGCACCACTAGTACCACCACCAACAGTAACACCACTAGTACCATCACCACCACTAGTACCACCATCATCACCTTTAGCACCACCATCACCACCTCTGGCACCATCATCACCACTTCTAGCACCACCACTAGCACCACCACCACCACTAGCATCACACCACCACTAGCACCACTAGTACCACCACCAACAGTAACACCACTAGTACCATCACCACCACTAGTACCACCATCATCACCTTTAGCACCACCATCACCACCTCTGGCACCATCATCACCATTTCTAGCACCACCATCAAAACCTCTAGCACCACTACCATCACTAGCACCACCACCACCGCCACTACCAGCATCATCACCAGCACAACCACCACCACTACTAGCACCACCACTACTACTAGCACCATCATCACTTCCAGCACCACCACTACACCACCACCACCACTAGCATCACCACAACCACTAGCACCACTAGTACCACCACCACCAGTAGCACCACAAGCAGCACCACCAGCACCACCTCTAGCACCACCATCACCACCTCTAGTACCACCTCTAGCACCACCATCACCACCTCTAGGATCACTACCACCGCTAGCACAACCACCACCGCTGGCACTACCACCACCACCACTAGCACAACCACCACCACTAGCACTACCACCACCACAAGCACCACCATTACTACCAGTAGCACCACCAGTGCCACAACCACCACTAGCACCACTCGCATCACTACCACCACCAGTAGCACTACTAGCACCACCACTAGTACCACCACCACTAGCACCACCACCACCACCTCTAGCACCACCACCAACAACAACTTGCCGAGTCTTGCACACAGTAAAGGTTGCCTCCAACAAATTTCCGGTTCGTCTGCATCATATTTATGTCCGCACACTTAAACGGCCCATACACTTTGTCCATCCGTCCTTCCTTCCTGCCCAGCCCATAAAGCTGTCGTCATCTTCCTCTTTGTGTTTGAACCTTCCCCTCCTAAATAGTTTTAAGTTTATTATTAAACTTTTATAATAACAAAATACTTCAATTAGTTTTAATTATTTTCAGCTGTGGTTGTTCCCATAATTTATCATTTACATTCTTCTTTCATACATATTACTAACTCGTTAATTCTATTTTGTAGCATGTATTTATTTATTTTTAAATTCTGTGTTTTCTGCGCTATTAGAGTGTTGTGCAGTGCTCATGCCACTTGAAAACACAGCTGCTGTGTCAATTTTTTTGAAGATTAGTTCCGGTATTTGTTGAAGCACTTTCAAGCGTTGAAGATCAGAACTAACTTTCAAGCGTTGAAGATCAGAACTAACTTTCAAGCGTTGAAGATCAGAACTAACTTTCAAGCGTTGAAGATCAAAACTAACTTTCAAGCGTTGAAGATCAGAACTAACTTTCAAGCGTTGAAGATCAGAACTAACTTTCAAGCGTTGAAGATCAAAACTAACTTTCAAGCGTTGAAGATCAAAACTAACTTTCAAGCGTTGAAGATCAAAACTAACTTTCAAGCGTTGAAGATCAAAACTAACTTTCAAGCGTTGAAGATCAGAACTAACTTTCAAGCGTTGAAGATCAAAACTAACTTTCAAGCGTTGAAGATCAGAACTAACTGCCGTGTTTCAGATTGTCATCATTTGATTTTAAATGTACTGATATTTTTTTTCTCTTACTTGTTTTCCTTCCTCTAGCACGTCCTTTCTTCATGTCCTATGTTAATTATCATGATTTTTGTATAGAAAATTTGTTTCAGTCCACGTGTGAGTGTGTGTGAGAGAGACAAAGCTCTGCAAATGCACCCTGATCTCTACTCTCAGCACACCGTCATTGCAACCCTCAAGTTATTACCTAATGTTTTTAAATAGTTTTAACATTTTGTTATCACAGTTTTACTGCAGCGGCTTTGTGTGTGTTTACATAATTATTTTTATATCATCATCATCATCGTCATCATCATCATCGTCATCATCATCATCATCATCATCATCATCATCATCGCCGCCTTTCACTCCCTTGAGAGCATAGGCCACGGATAAAGGCTCTCCAGTCATCCCTGTTCTTGGAATTATTCTCTGCTTCCTTCCATGTGTATCCATTGTCTCTGAGCACTGGAAGACCTAGACTTTTTTGGAGAAGAGAAATTATGACAATATATACTTATACCCAAAATCTATGCGTGAGGTTATTAATCGTTCGTCTACTGAGTTTAGGCAGTTATTAATGTAACTCTTAAGTGTTTACAGCAGACATAATTGCGTCGTTTAATGTTTGAAGAGTTGGTCTATTGTTCTAGAATTTCTACGCAGGAGTTAAATAACGAGACAGCATAGATTTTTTTCTAACATCCTTTTTTTTTTACTTCCGTGACTGGAAAATATTTAATGTAAGATGTTACAGCTGCTGTTTGCTAACAGTTTAAACAGCTTACTTGTCTATCTTTTTCATAAAAGTCGACTTAATGCTATAATTATTCATAATTCTGACATTTATATACAGACGCCACAAGAGGCGAGGAGAGTCAGGACTGTACCCCTTGGGCCCGTGCTAACTTATGGCCGCAACGCCCTTTGCCCCATCTGTTTTATTAGAAACAAAATTTAGGAGGTAACTATCTCATGGCCTGACCTGCCTCTCCGTCGATCTTGTTTGTGCATCAACAGGAAAGTCTGTTGCAGAGAGCAAAACACTAGCACAACTCCTCAGATCATCAGAGAAGTAACCCCTCCCCTCCCTCACCCCTACCCTAAACAGACAAGCGTTTTAGCCCTTTAAACTTATGACGCTCTAAGGAGGGTGGGCCCCTCTGGGTCACGACTCCCAGAGGTTTGTGAGTTGTCGTTTTATAACCGCTTCATGAGGCTGAAGATACTGCTCGACGGTTCACGTCTGTAACGTGTCAACGTTCCTTGCTGTTTGTTCGGTGGATTTCGATAAACTTCCTTATATTAAAGTGGCCAAGTCATCGACCGGGCTTGGCGTTTGTCACCCTTACTTGTCCAGCGCGAGGCACTTGTGTCATCAACAAAGGCTTGTCCCATAGCACAAAGAACTGAAGGAGGCGACGCTGACCGCATTTACTGAGGTTTACCCAGTCAGGTAAGAAATAAATAAATAAATAAAGATAATTTTTAGGCATGGTTTCATTCTGTCAAAGTTCGATGCCTTTCATTCTGAAAACAAGTTAGATCAACTGTTAATAATAAAACATTGACAACACTAGCTCCTCTTTATCTCTCTCCCCCCCCCCCTTTTTTTTTTAACGAGGCACTTATTAAAAAGTTTTCATCCTTTTATGGGCATCACTTTAGCTATATAAAGTGTGTTATGTGAAGAAAGCTGTTATAGTTAGCCCAACTTGAGTGTGCTCGCAGCGATATTAAGCTTCTTCGGCTCCCCCTTGGTGCTACAGTAAGAGATATATGCAAGGACTAGTGTTCTTCTCATGGACACGCTCTTCGGTAATTGTGGAAAAAAAATTCTGATACGATGGTTAAAATTTTGTTTCGTGTTTTACTATTTATTCTAAAGTGGATGTGAATGATATTCCAGATAAAAATGAACATGTGATAATCTAGAAACTAAAGATACCAAAGTTTTGTGCGTGTTGTCTTGCGGGTAAAAACAATGCGTGTTTTCTCCTTATCTGATCTGTGTCTCTGTCAGAGATACTGACAGTGTCTCTGTGCAAAGAAGGACATATTAAGGATGAGATTGTGACATCTTTGACTTTGTCTGTAATGAAATTTCTAAGATCGTAAGTAGTTTTGTGTCAAAATGATGCCACCATCAGAGAAGCACTAGCCCTGTCTCTTACATGAAAAAGGTAAAGGTAATCCTGTCTTGCTTTAGAGGCACACAGGGATGTGGTGTTAGTGCCCATATTTTCCTTGACCTGTCAGCACACTAGAGGGTGATTTGGTCAGTATCATGCCTGGTCGTCTTTCATTCCCCAACTCCAGTAGAAATCGGGTAGCCATTTCTACAGCTGGGTGACTGGGGGTGCCTCCGGTCAGATTCGAACCCTTGACCGTCGCCATGAGAGACCAGTGCTCTAACCACTTCACCACCCAGACGCCGGGCGCAACTGGAAAGACACTGTATTACTGCAGCTTGGTTAAAACACAGGTGAACTGTGCATATGCATATAGTTAAACACAGAGGGAGCCACTTTCTGCAAAGCGGAAAGAAATAGAAACAGTTTCATAAGTGGAAACAGCTTTACTTTTTAAAAAAACCGGATTTATTTTTACAAATGCTTTCTAAAAAATAATCTGATTGCATTTTCAGTATACTTACTTGTAGACTCCCTTGCCGATTAGAAGGTCACTGGTTCCTTGCCGATCAGAAGGTCCCTGGTTCGATTTCGCACTCGGGCAGAATTTTCTCCAGCCGACCCCCATTGGGGTCAACCCAGCCTCAGATAAATAGATACCTGAGGTTACCCTAGGAAAAAAGGTAGCAGGGTGGATGCTGGCATCCCTACCTCAAATGTTGTAGTGGCCTAGAAATGTGAAGGCACTAATACTTCACACATCTTAGGCATGCAAACGTCAAGGAATATATATTTTTTAAAACTGTGTTTTAAGTCTGTTGTGCTGTTTAGAACTTCATATAGCAAATGTTCAGAATTAATGTAGTACTATCATTGGCTAGTAAAATAGGACTTGAAATTAACAAGGATAAAACAAAAATAATGAAACTTCTCATTAACCACGAAGGACAAATATACGTAGAAGGAACAGATGTCGAAGAAGTAAACAATTCTGCATATCTCGACAGCTACATAAACCAGGATGGTGACACCAGAAAGGAAGTTAGAATTAGAAATGCAAAAACAGCATTGACCTTCAAGAATTATGAGAACATATGGCACTCAAAAGTTATAAACACAAAAATCAAGTTAAGATTATTCAATTCAAATGTAATATCCACCCTCATTTAAGTACGTGAAAGCTGGAAAACAACTAAAGAAATAGGCGGCAAGAAATTAGAGTCTTTCAAAAACAAATGCCTATGGAAAATACTTGGTACAAAGTGGAATGAATTCAAGAACAACACGGGAGGGATGTAAGATCATTGTCAGTAGCAGAAGGCTTGAGTGGAGAAATCGGATCGTAGGGGGTTATGCCCTACATAGTGACAGTGAGGGAAAGGTTCTAAAATCTGTTACTGAAACGGCACAGCTAGCTACCTGGTACAATCCACCGACTTCCAGACTTGAGAACTGCTTTTCTAAGTCATTATTCATTATTTTGCTAACTCTCTTCGTGTGCAAGGCGTATCTTTCTCTGGCTTTCCCCCTTCTTTTCCCCCTAGATCTCCGTTATTAACAGTATAAATGATGATGATGATGATGAGGAGGAGGAGGAGGACATTCAAGTACTTATTTTTTGCTTCTGTACTGAAATTATCGAAAATGTTACTTACTCGAAGTAAAAAGAAATCTAAGGTCACATTCCACTTGTCTTAACAGCTGAAAGTGATACGACCTATCTGTGGACCTCGCTAAACATTTAAAAACTATAGTGAAAGATTATCAATAGATGCTGTGGTCTGTGAGCCCAGTGAGACCGTGTTCTAAGTCCTGTAACGTGTCGGGACCCTGATGACTTTGACCTTCTCTTTTTAAATTTGGAGGGGGGGGGGGTGTTCGTGTTTTATAGATAAAAAAATGTAATCAAAAAGGTAAGCTGGGCAGGGGGAAATAAGAGTGGGGGAGGGGATCTTAAATAGTTTGGTATCACTTTATCATCTTACAAAACTCCACTTGGCTGGGGGAGGGGGGCGTTGGTGGAGTATACTGAACAGTCACTATAGTCTTATCCAGATACTAAAGTTTCTTGTTCAAAATTTTTACTAAATAAATGATTAGAGCTGTTTCCGTTATGTGTTCATGTACATACATGTTGTGGATTTAATACATTTCCGAACATAACAATGTTGCTACTGGTACTTGCAGATAAGCACATAGTGTGGCGCTAAATGGAACATCTCCAAAACAAAATGCACGGTTCATATTATTATGCATGTTAGTTATTACGGTCGCACCTTTTCTGATTTACTTTTTAATAACTTGCTCGTTGCCCTTCACTCGACAATAGAACCACCAACGAAAATATATTCGAGAATCTCTTATGAAAATACCTCCATTAATAGATGTCATAACTCGAAATATTATACTTAGGAATCAACTTGGACAGAACATTATCTTTCACCAATCGTATTTTTAAAATGGCATAAGCAAGTGAAAAATTAAAGAAAACAGCAGTACAGAAGAACAAATGAAAATACAGTACCAGGATATGCTGACGACATCAGTCTATTGGGGGGGGGGGGAGACTATGCAAGAAGTCACCTATATGTGCATAGACCCAAGAGATGTGGCACTAAAAGTGGGCCTGATCATTAACAAAGATAAGACAGAGTATATAAAGATATAAAGAGACCAGGGGCAGAATGATCCAGATTATATAAAGAGTTATGACCATCAGGAAAACGGAAACATACAAATATCTATGTACAACATTCAATAGCTGCAACATAGTAAGCTAGGAAATTAAAAGTACAGTGCAGATAGGGAATAAAATATACTTTGTCTTGTAACACCTGTTAAAATCTAAAATTCTGTCCCAAAAAGATAGCAATCTAACACACTGTAGTAAGACCAGCGGTCAAGTATGGATCATAAACATGGACTACAACAAAGAAAGATGAACAACAGTTGCAGGTCTTTGAGAACAAGATCCTAAGAAGAATCTTTGGCCCATAAAAGATATCGACAGGGGGGAAAATGCACCAGAAATACACCCATTTAGGCAGTGAGATACATTTTGAATCTTCCTGATCTACAGACCCGCCACAAATATTCACGAGTAAAGGAATCAGTAGTAATAAAATCCACCCACTCCTTAATAACACTTACGTCGTCAAATGATCAAGAGTAAAAAAGAAGCAAACCATGGGAGACTCAGTAAGTATAGTTACTGATCAAGAACATATCTCAACTGAACCTGAATGGATTAAATGCAGCGAAGCTCACTAAAATTTCACTAAAGTATGCCTAAAATGGACGGAAGGAAAAATACAAGATGGAATAAAGGAACTGATTAGTAAGGACAGATCCTGAGGATGTAATCATTTATACAGGCGGATCAGTGAGCAGGGAAACTAGAAGCGGATTGGGTTTTGCAGCATACCAAGGAAGTAAGACACTCAGGCTCATAGCCGGGGGTTATATAAACAAGTGCTCAAGTATGTGAACGAAACTAGAGACCATCAGACAAGAATTAAATTGGGACGTGATAAAAAAAAACAACGCACACCATCACCATCATTATTGACTCCCAAAGTCTACTGAGTAAAGTGGAACACAAAGCCATTGGAAGTGAATGGTTAGAAATAATTGATAAATCGCACATGACATCACATGAATATACCGCCCGGGTCATGCCGAATTGGACGGTAACGACAAGGCTGACAAACTTGGCAGTAAAGGCCAACACAGAGGGCGTCATCAAAATGGATAAATCGGACTTATTCAAATCGTCCAAAAAAAAAAGAAGTCGAGGAACTATAGCAATTTAATTTCATCCAAAGTACCTATTACGCAAGACTCACTGAGTTACATGTAGCCAAGGGCAGTGGATGCAAATCCCAACTAAATGCTAGGTCAGTACAGCACACAGTCAACACAATATTGCAATCATTTCTCTAAAAACACCGAAGGACATCCTGATGTCAAAGGCCGAACACGTATGGGCATGCCCCAAGTGTAATCCCCAGAACCAGCAGCAGAGTTAGGGCCTGTATAGCCACAGCCACACCCACTTTGGTAAATTTCCACGTGAAAAAAAAAAGAAAATATGACAAACGAGAAATTTTCTGCTTAGAAGATTACATGTGTAAAAAAAAAGTAAAATGTAATTGGAATATTTAGTTTAGGCTTACTAGAGAAAGAAAAGAGACATACATTTTGCTGCTAGATTATATTTCCGAGAAAAACACAAATTATTTCTGGCTTAAGCAAGTGAGTGGCTTTTATGTGTCGTGAAGAAGATGATATTGTCGACACGCCATTTTTTCATAAGTTTCCACTCAGTTATCTCTGAGAGGTTGCTAGCGCTCGCGATCTCGTCTTTAATATTTCGGTAACTTACCACACATGTTAGCGATGGTGCTTAATCTGCGATGAAAAATAAATCAAGCACTAAAGAAAAAAAACTGTTACGTTGTAGGAATGTTCTAGGCCTTATATTTCATGGACGCCCAGGAGAGTGCAATAAAGGAGTGACAGATATGTTTATTAAGAAATATTTCAAACTGATAAATCAAATAAATCGTTCTATTGCTTTTTAAGTTGTCTATTGGTCCTGTAGAAAACTATGAACATTGTGCATCAAGCTCTGTACCTTGTGATAACATTGTAAGAGTTATGGAAATCGATAGCGCGCAGAACATGCTGTTGGTCTGTGGATCAGCTTACAACGGGACATGCACCTTCCACAGCCTGCCCGATATCTCAGAGTGGTACTGCTTATACGGGGATAACACAAGAGATTCAGCTGATGTCAGTGCTGGACGTTATATGCACACATCAACAGTTCACTTTTTAACACCTACTGATGTGAATTCTAATTCACCAAAGTCTACAGAAGCCTTAAGATATAAATGTCGATCACAAGAATTTGACCGCCATGTATATTCAAATGCATCCAACCACCTACCTGATAAAACAAAGTCGGGAACAAGCAGAAGGGTGTCTAATCTGATGGTTGCAGGACTTACAAAGAACTCCAGGGCTGAAATCAACCCAATCTTTCTTTCTTTACGTCAAATTACATTTTCCGGAAGCTATTACAACATCACTTACGCTCGTGGAGCAAACTCTAAACTAATTGGTCTAAATCTGGCTAAAGAGACCGAGTCTACTTTTTTCCTTGATTACAAACTGTCTTTCACCTGGGAGGAGTTTTCGTATTTTATATTCCTGCAGAAGTCAAAGTGTGAGAACAGTGAAACATGCGTGATTACGAAGATTAGTAGAACATGTCACAAACCATCTGCTCTTTTGCCCTATGTTGAAGTGCCGCTGACATGCGAAAATGCGGTGAGTTATTTCTGTACAATTTCTGAATATGATTTATCTTTTAAATATTTTCTGCGATTATAGAAAAGATGGGAAGATTTTAAAAAACTGATTTGGGCCATGGAGATGTTTTGCATCATAATTTTAAATTACACAATAATTTTATTGAGTAATCTTCATAGTGTGATTAAGTATCAATACAAATTATCTATCATAAGCCTGGGAAAAGTGGACAAGCTGTTTTGTTTATTGTTTTTACAGCTAATCTTGTATAGATTACCCTGCACTTTACTATGAGCAAGCCTCGTTTTTTTTTTTCAGGCAGCAGAAATTATAGTATGGTGAATTATTCTTCTTACTCACCATATGTGTGGCGAAAAGATAAACTGACGTCACTAACAGCTAGTTTACTTGAAGATGAAACCATAGATGTCATCAAACATATGAATAAAGGAAAAGTAACTGGACCTGATAACATTACAATAGAAGACCTTGAGACGTTAGAGGAGATAGGAATCAAAATTGTAACCAAGTTACTGACTGATATTTACAACAGGGATTATATACAAGGAAGAGGATCAAGAGATCATATACTCAATATAAGATTAATAATAGAGAAATGCAGAGAGTTTAATGTGAATCTATGTTTATTCTTTATAGACTAAATCAAAGGCATTTGATTGTGTACAACACCAGAAACTTTGGCAAATAATGGAAAAAATGGGATTTCCAACACATTTGATACAATTAACATCACTGTTGTATCTAGACCAACAAGCAGCAGCAAGAATAAATGGTGAAACAACAACTTGGTTTGACATAAAACATGCGGTCCGTCAGGGGTGCATATTGTCGCCTTACTTATTTAACTTTTATACTGAAAAAATAATGGCGAATGTTAGAGAAGATGTAGAAAAAGAATATTACGATGCCATAACAATTTGACAGAGGACATCAACAGCAGACTTACTAGAGCAAACCAGGCTTTTGCAATGCTGCAGAATATATGGAAATCAAATAAACTAAGCATAAATATGAAAATCAGGATATTTAAGAGTAATGTTCTAAGTGTACTACTCTATGGAAGTGAATGCTGGAAAATCACCAAAACCATAGAAAACAAGTTGAATTCTTTCCAGACTAAATGTTTACGTAGAATTAAAAAAATATTTTGGCCAAACACCATAAGAAATAACATCTTATTGGCAGAAATGCAGATGAAACCACTGACAACAATTATTGAGGAAAGACGCTGGCGATGGTTGGGACAT
Organism: Achatina immaculata; assembly: GCA_009760885.1. Classification (NCBI taxonomy): domain Eukaryota; kingdom Metazoa; phylum Mollusca; class Gastropoda; order Stylommatophora; family Achatinidae; genus Lissachatina; species Lissachatina immaculata. Next base: position 27,561,365 of record CM019704.1, read on the forward strand.
GTGCTCCGAATGACTGACAACTCACTACCAAAAATAGCACTAAGATGGACACCACAGGGGAGCAGAAGTAAGGGTAGACCAAAAGAGACATGGAGAAGAACAACAGTAAGGATGTTGAGCAATAGAGGGCTCACCTGGGCAAGAGCAGAAAAAAAGGCGAAAGACAGGCATTTGTGGAAAACCCTTGCGGAAGCCCCATGTGCCCTGGGCACTTAAGGTTCAGAGAGAGAGAGAGAGATAACAATTTGAGGTTATGAAATACCAGAGATTAGATATGCTCTCCGCAACACAAAAAGGAATTGAAAAACTAATTATGTCAGTTCGTAAGAACAGCTAAGAGCAAAACCTTTATCTTAATGTGAAGAAAACTAAACTGATGACAACTGACAAAACAAACAAGGCAAATGAAATATGTATCAATGAGGAAAAACTAGAAGAAGTGGATAGTTTTGAATATTTTGGATCACTACTAACTAATAATGGAGATACAATGAGGGAAATTAAAAGGACATCTGTCGCTCTTCAGAAAGTAAAACAAATAAAGAATCTGTGGAGAGGAAGAGACAGAACTACAAAAATAAGATTTTTAAGGGCATGCATCTTTCCCATCGCAACATATGCCTTTGAGACCTGGACACTTAACAAAACAGCTGAGAAATACATAAATACTTATGAATGTAAATGCTACATAAGAGTTATTAAAATATCATGGACACACAAAAAAGAACAAATATATCCATACTACAAGAACTTAATATTGAAGAAGACTGGCTAATAAAGAGGATTAAAGAGAGAAAACTTAAATATTTTGGGCGCATTAAACGTCATGATAATCTAGAGAAGACCGTCTTGGAAGGGTACATAATGGGAAAGAGAAAGAGAGGAAGACCAGTGCGAAGATGGCTACACGACATCGCTGATGATCTGAAAATGGAAGCATCAGCAGCGGGCATCTTGCTCACAACCTAGAGGCCTATAGGAGTGCTGTTAGGGAGGCAAAGTTCCGTAAGGGACACGCAAATGAATGAATGAATGAATAGTTATATACCTAGTGACCTACTTAAATAAATCTATATAGCACTACCAAAGAAACTAAAATGTATAAACTAGGGGGGAAAAAGTAGGAATAGCTTATTACTTAACGAGTACACAGTTGTGACGTTTCGGCTTGAGCCTTAATCATACAAAAACATACAGGACTAAGAAATAGAGAGAGAGGAGATAAAATATAAATTCACACGAATGCTATGTTAATAAATAAATAAATTTTAAAAAAAAAATTAAATAAAATTAATACAGCATTTAGCTGTACCTTGTAAGAAGCTGTGGCTTGTCTGACGCTGCGTCAGAAATGCGCATTGGTAGTGTCGAGAATATTTAAATGGAGACTTGGGATGTGTGATAGGTGAGTCGGAACTGAGGGTTGTCGGTGGGGAAACCGTGGAGGGGAGAGAGAGTGATACAGTGGTAATCTAGCCGGGAGAAGGTGAAATATGTGATTATAGTTGGGGTAGAGGGGTTGTAATGTGATGCTGTGAAGAGGTTCTGAGCTATATGTAACAAATGAGAAGGGAGTGGAACTTAGTGGGGAGGGATTATGGTTGTGGAAGAGGAGAATGTTAGGTGTAGCTGAATAACGAGTTCAAACCATGTGGTTCCAGAGTCCCATATTCCTGAATGTAGAGGTTCTCAAGCGCTAGGCCATGTGGGTGAAAAGCAAGTACTAATTTAACTCTGTCAGATGGAGTAACAGGTTTTTCCTAAATGCTTCCTTGCGGCTCATTAGTTGGATGCGGTTGAATGTTTTCCGAAGGAAGCTTGTAAGAACTCCATCCCATACTCTCAACTCCTCCGTCTTCGCTGCATATGTCAGATAATTTGGACTTTATAGATCAGTCGAACAAATTATTAGAATTTTTCCGTCATCGCCACTACCCAGAAAATGTCCTTCGGAAAGCATGGGTTTGGAATTGGAGGGGTTGGAGCATGGGGCCAACGACCCCATCTCCGTAAAAAAAAAAAAGATTAGTGTCATGGAACAGATAGAGAAGCCTCGAAATTAATTTTATTTAATTAAAAAAATTTTTTTAACATAGCATTCATGTGAATTTATATTTCTCTATTTCTTCGTCCTGTAAGTTTTTGTATGATTAAGGCTCACGCCGAAACGTCACAACTGTGTGCTCCTTAAGTAATAAAGCTCTTCCTACTTTTTTCCTACTTTATACATCTTGGTATCACAGCTTTACTGCAGTGGCTCCGTGTATAGTTATATACTCATACTCTAATTATTGTGTGTTACCAAAGAAACCAGGTGCAAAGGAATGTGAGGCTCACAGGACTATCAGCCTTTGGTGTCACATGACAAAGCTATTTCTGAGAATTATTATGAGAAGAACAAGAAAAAAGATACAAATAGAAATAGCAGATGAACAGTCTGGAATTGAAGGAAAGGGAACTCTCAATGCCGTTTATGTCTTGCAAAAACTAACAGAAAGAGCTCTTACATCTTACGTTTTACATCTTACATCCTTCCCGTGCCGTTAGGTGTCACGTAGGGCCCGCATGGTAGTTCGCCAAGATGTCCTGTCTTCTGCGAGTTTTTCAGTCTCATCACATGACCGACATATGTCCATCTTCTTTTTCTGATCAACCAGGAGACAGGTTGTTGTGTGCTCTTCTGTCTGATTTCTGCGTTGTTCTTGAATTCATTCCATTTTATACCGAGTATTTTCCTTGGGCAATTGTTTTCGAAATAGTCTAATTTCTTGTCTATTTCTTTAGTTGTTTTCCAGCTTTCACATGCATAAATGAGGGTGGATATTATATTTGAATTGAATAATAGAAAGAGCTCTACAAGTATAAAAAAACATACGAGACGAAAACAAACCCATAAAAAGCAGAGTATTTTTAATACCTGTAGAAAGAGCTCTACAAGTCTAAAAAAATATCTAATTATGCTTATTTGATTACACCAAGGTATTCGACAAGGTTAATCATGATGAGATTATTAAAATCCTTTAAGACATAAACAGAGACGGCAAAGGCCTGAGGATTGTGAAACATCTATACTGGCAGCAGGAAGCAGCGATTCGGCTTGAAAATAAAACTGGAAAACATCAAACAGTAAAGCAAGGATAAGGACAGTGACGTGTACTATCTCCTGACCCTTTATCTCTGTACGGCGAGGATGAGAACAATCAATTTGAAACCAGGTATAAAAGTCGGAGGATTCAACATTAGTAACTCTCGGCAAGATAAGGACACAGTGCAGATAGCTGAGAACCAACAGGACCTGCAAAAACTCTTGGATAAAGTTGCTAAAGAAAGTGAACAAAAAGTGCCTATTCTTAACATCAAAAAGACAGTAACTGGTTTATCTAAGAAACAGAATCCACCAAAATGCAGTATAAAATTAAATGGAACAATTCTGAATCAAGTGTGGAAATTCAAATACCATAGAGCAGTAATAACTTCGGATGGGAAATTCAGAACAGAAATTAAGAGCAGAATATGCCAAACAAAGACTGTATTTCGGAGAATGAGAAACATATTATGCAACGCATCCTTATCAATGAGTGTTCGAAAACGCGTCTTAAAATGCTAAATTGAGACTCATCCTTATCAATGAGTGTTCGAAAACGCGTCTTAAAATGCTAAATTGAGACTATCTTATTACATGGAAGTGAATCATGGACAATAGGCAGGTCCGGGCAAAGATCATTGGAAGCAACTGAAATGTGGATTATCAGACGAATGTTGCGAATTCAAAGACACCAAAAATTACTACTGAAGAATGTATGAGAAGAGCTGGAGAGACCGGGAAAATCTTGTCAAAAATTTGAAAGAGGCAATGTACTTTCACAGGACATACACTGAAAAGAGGTAGCATTGAAAATATTGTAACAACAGGAAAAATAGAGAGAAGAGGAGCCATGAAAAGGCCGAAAGAAATGATACTGGATAGTTGGACGAGATGGTGTGGGAGGAGATCACCAAATGAAAAAATGGCTTGCATGAAGGATCGGGCACTGTGAATAAACATACGCCAGTCTGCACGACACATGATGATGATGATGATGATAATGATGAACAGCTAATATCAGTGTTACCCCGCCCTTATAACGAGAATGTGTAACACAAATATTAGTCTCCCATATAAGAAAGCTGAAGAAAACAATCTGACGTTCACACAGCAGTAAACATAACAGAACCAATAGTTTCTATATAAACGCCAGGCAAACGTTAACAGGGCACAACATACAAACATATTTAATAGTGTGACTGAAAAAGAAAACGATAAATAGCATATATTTTTTTTTAAAACTTTGCAGGGCAAGTCGTACAGTCTCCTGACATCTGCTTCTCTGGGAACAGTTGGGCTGCAGTTGTCTTCCTCGTATGTTACTGTTCCAGTTCTTGTGGCAGCGTTTGGCAAGGGATCCAACCCGAATTCTGTGACTGCCGATCCCCAGTTTGGTACTGCAGTATGTGCGTTTACCTTGGATTATCTTGACAAGATGGAGTTTAATTTTGCATTGGATACATGCGCTGATGGTGACACGTCTGGGATAATTGCAAAACCTGTTAGCTGGATTTCTGGAAGCTCACAAGAGTGTTACAATGAACCAAAAAAGGTGAGATGATTTGTTCTTGTTTTGATGTCACTCATTGAGAACTGTCTGTGTACATGTACTTGCGTCTTCTCGTCTGTTCATCTTTATAACTTCTCTGCCTTTCTATATGCCGCTCTGTCTGCGTACCTAGGTTCACTATTGGAGTTGGCGACTGCTCAGTGTCGACAGCAAAAAGACTGCACTCTCTCTTTAAAGAAAAATAACCACAACTTATTATTAACAAACATCCTGCATAGCGTCCAGACTGGCACATTATTACAGGATCTCGCTTCTAAAAAATAAACTCATAATCATCAATACTAAACTGTGGCCGCTGCCTATATATGTGAGTGAGTGAGTGAGTGAATGAGTGAGTGAGTGATTAAGTGGATGAGTGAGTGAGTGAGTGAACCTGTAAGTCCCCAAGGCACATGGGGCTTCCGCAAGAGTTTTCCACAAAAGCCTGTCCTTCGCCTTTTTTCCCGCTCTTGCCCAGCTGCCAAAATCTAACCCAGAACACAGCCAGTGCCTGAACAATTGTCTTCTTCCAGAGCATTGTCTTTACTGGCATAAGAAAAGCCGTGCTTAATCTGCCCCTCATCTGTGGAATAACAACATCCGTCCTCCCATCCCTCAAATATCATTTAAATTCTGTTTGACCACGATTACTTGCCCCATACCCCCATGGCTGAAATCAAATTAAGGTAAAATATTAATGGGAGAAGAAAACATTGTGGACAGGTGAACATAGATGAGCTATATGGAGGAGAAAAACTAGAATTTATGCTAGATACTGAAAACTGTGATGGACCAATAATACTTGAAGATGAAATCATAGATGCCATCAAACACATGAAGAAAGGAAAAGCGACTGGGCCTGATAATATAACAACAGAAGAAATAGAGGCGCTAGAGGAGATGAGAATAATAACCAAGTTACTGAATGACATTTACAACAGTGGTTATGTGTCCAGTGACCTGATTAAATCCACGTTTATAGCACTACCAAAGAAACCAGGTGCAAAGGAATGTTATGACCACCGGACTATCAGCCTCTCATGTCACATAATGAAGCTACTTCTGAGAATCATTATGAGAAGAACAAGGAAAAAGATAAAAATGGAAATAGCAGATGAACATGATGAGATTATTAAAATTCTTGAAGACATCAATATAGACGGCAAAGATCTGAGGATTGAAAACATCTATACTGGCAGCAAGAAGCAGGAGTTCGAGTTGAAAATAGAATTGGAAAATATCAACAAATAAAATCAGGAGTGCAACAGGGATGTGTACTATCTCCATACCTTTTTTCTCTGTATAGCGAGAATATTCTAAGAATGATCATCACAGAACCAGGTATAAAAGTAGAATGATACAATATTAACAACCTTCAGTGTGCTGACGGCACACAGTACTAATAGCTGAGAATCAACAAAACCTACGAAATCTCTTGGATAAAGTCGCCAAAGAAAATGAACAGAAAAGCCTTACTTTGAACATCAAAAAGACAGAGACTGTGGTTATATCTAAGAAACAGAATCCCTCAAAATGCAGTGCAAAATTAAATGGAACTATTCTCACATGATGAGCAATTAAAATACAATAAAGCAGTAATAACTTCAGATGGGAAATGCAGAACAAAACAGACCAAGCAAAGATTGGATTTCAGAGAATGAACACATCCTTATCAATGAATGTTAGAAAACGAGTCCCAAAATGCTATATTGAACCTATCTTGTTATATGGAAGTGAATCATGGACAATAGGTAGGTCTGCACAAAAGTCATTGGAAGCAGCAGAAATGGATTTTATTAGAAGAATGTTGTGAATCCCCTAGACAGCAAAAATAACTAATGAAGAATGTTTGAGAAGAGCTGGAGATACAAAAATGTTGTCAAAAAATAAGAGAGAGACAATGTACTTTCATAGGACATGCAATGAGAAGAGGGGGCATTGAAAATATTATAACAACAGGAAAAATAGAGGGAAAAAAAGCCAGAGAAGAACAAGAGAAATGATATTGAACAGTGTGATGAGATAATATTTCACCAAGATAAGTCTGAGAGGAGATCATCAACTGAGCTAAAGGCCTACATGAAGGATCATGTACTCTGGAGAAGCATAATAGCCAACGCCAGATGGCACGGCACCTGATGATGATGACTTGCCCCCTCTAGACATTTATTTTTCTCATAAACTTATGCTTGCCTGACAATCAGCGTATGCTTGCAGAATAACTCCAATACTTCTTTAACGTTTTGCAATTTTAACAAATTGCCCATACTTAATGTGTTAAAGGTGAATATATCACATATGTTTAACTGTTTTATATTATTTAATGAGTAGAGAAGAGGTTAAATGCAGTTTTTTTTTTCATTTCATATCTTACTATTGATTTTTTTTATTATGGGCATATTATACTAAACAATGTGACAATGTGAATTCAATGCAAGAAAAAACAGATTCCCTGTCTTCACTGGCTAGTAAAATAGAACCTGAAATTAACAAGGAAAAAAACAAAAATAATGAAACTTCCCACTAATCAAGAAGGAAAAATAAATGTAGAAGGGACAGCTGGTGAAGAAGTAAACCAATTTTCATACCTCGGCAGCTACATAGACCAGGATGATGACACCAGAAAAGAAGTTAGAATTAGAACTGCAAAAGTAGCATTGACCTTCAAGAATCTTGAGTACATATAATATCAAAAGTTATAGGCACAAAAACCAAGTTATGCATGGGAAAACTGGAAAACAACTAAAGAAGTAGACAACAAATTAGACTTTTGAAAACAAATGCCTAAGGAAAACACTCGGTATAAAGTGGAATGAATTCAAGAAAACACAGAGATAAGGCAAATAAGAGAACAACACCATGGCTCACTGGTGATCAGAAAAAGAAGATGGACATATGTCAGTCACATGATGAGAAGAAATAGTCAGAAAATCCCAAAACAAGCCATCAAGTGGAACACAACAACCTGAAGAAAAAGAGGTCGACCACGTGAAACTCCAAGGAGTATATTGTTAAGAGAGGCCAAATTAGTAGGCATAAATTCCCTTGATGAGGTTAAAAAGCTCGCCAAAAACAGGAAAACTTGGCAAACTATCATGCAAGCCCTATGTGATGTTTAATGGCAATGGAAGAAACCAACAGAGACATACCTTCTTGAAAGAAACAAGAAACCCTAACAGCAACATGGAGAACGAAAATATCAAAATGGGTAAAATGGAGATGGCTGGAGATGGAAATCTTTGCTCAGGGATAGAAAACAACAACTGGCAGACAAAAGTAATGACATATAAATTAATGAATATGACAAAAGGAAGTTTGTTTTCAGATTTGGCTTCTTCTTCTTCTTCTTCTTCATTGAACACTTTCAGGCATCAACTTGGATATCTTTGATGAATGCTGGTGTTTGTCTCAGGCTGTTAAGATCACCATACAGCATAGATCTGGCTAGCACATATCATTGTATTGATGTAAATGTTAGTAATATGAGATATACTAGTAACAATGTTGATGCAGAAAGTTCAAAGGCTATTACCCAAAACATTTTTATGAAAGAGCAATAAAAGAAAATTAGTATTATATACTAGTGGCAAGGGGAATATCTAACAGAATAAAAATATTGTAATATCCATCCATACAGAAAATCATTCGTGCATACTGACAATCAACCATGCATACAGAAAATCACTAACAGACATTCACTTACTGCCACACAACAATATCAGGTGATAATCCAAGGCAAGAACAGGAACAGCTTTATGTGACGTGAAGAAAATAATAACCAATAAAAAGTGTTTTAACAATGAAAAAAAAGTAGTAGAGTACCATGTAGGGTCAGTTTTACTTTTGTTCGACAATCAATACTTCATATGCAACTGAAACCGAAAGTGTTGAAGGTGTGATTTGTGAGGAAAGATGAAACACATATCCATATGGTCAGAAAAAAGAAATGAAGTTCTCAGTCTTCTCTCAAGTTCCACTTGATGGCTTGTTTTGAGATTCTCTGACTGTTTCTTCTCATCATGTGACTGACATATGTCCATCCCCTTTTTCTGATCACCCATGAGCCAGCTTGTTGTTCGCTCATTTGCCTTATCTCTGCGTTGTTCTTGAATTCATTCCACTTTATACCAAGTGTTTTCCTTAGGCATTTATTTTCAAAATTTAAAAAAAAATTGATTAAACCCTTGAAGAAAAGACAATTTAGAGATTCTGCAAGCAGCAAAAAGCAGTAAACTAATAACTACTGGAAAACCCAATTGAAAAGAAAGGAAAACTTGAATTTTTTAATATAAGCATATGGACAGGATGAAAGAAAACATCTAATGGCATGGCACCAAATGAATGATTGCCCATGACATTTGATCTGCTATTCAACATTAAGGCAAAAATTCAAAATCATATTAGTTAATTTTGTAAATGTGGAAGTGATGTTCTCATAGCCATGTTATTATTGATGTGCTTCATAAGCAAAGCAATGAGCAAAAGGTAAACTTCTTCCTCATTAGCCCTGAATAGGTTGATGACTGCCTTGTGCAATGATTTACTATTAGATTACTGTATCTACATCTTTCAGTTCAACACATCTGTCATCATATGACTTATTTTTAGAACCAGGTTTGTCTTCCCATTTGCCTATTCAACAAGCCAGACTAGTGTCTGTTTCCTGAAGACATCACTTGGAGACAGAGTAGGGTTCCGAGCAACTATGGTTTGTCAGCTATGATTCAGTTTAAGTATTACATCTTCTGCCTACAGTAAAAAATATTAAGAAAAAAAAAGACTGCTTTTATTTTATGCATCTAGAATGGAACTTGCACATCAGACACACTGAACCCATACGTGCAGTCTGCTGGTCTTAATGGATTGCAGAAATTAGTAGCCTACTTGAAGGACGCATCCGTCGTCTCCATATTAACCCACACTCAGATTTTTACTGCCACTAATGGCCAGACAGATTTACCCTTCAAGATAATGGATGTCTACTTATTAACAAACACAGGGAATGTTAAGAAGGTAAGTCTACACAAAAAGTGAAATATTAAATATGCACAAGCTTTTCAGTTTTAATTAATAGAATGAATTTTTAGCTAATGAGAATGTATTTTAATAAGCATTAGCAATTTATATAAATAAACCACCAAGTATATAGCAAATATATGGATGTATTTGTTCATTACCATTAAGTTTAGTTTCATCTCACTCTTAGTTACATTTGTGACAGATCCTTCAAGAATTGACTAATATAATATAGCATATATGTTCTTAGATGATTGTGCACATAGTCACTGCAATAAACTATGAAAAGTAAATTTAATGCAGTGAAAAATATGAGAAGTTTTACAATATTACACTAAAGATTTTCCTACAGTTCATTAAAGTTACCTAAAGAATTAAATGTACTAATAACAGTTTGATTGTACAGTTTTCCTTAGAAGGAAAGAGAAGTACTTCACAGTGGAAGTATTATTTAGTGGAAAATACCTCACAAACAAGCTCACAGAAAGGAACACATGTGACAGAATTTATGGACTTGAAAGAAGCCATTTCATTGTCAAGTGTGGGAGTTACAGATCATAAGCGTGCTGTCATTTATACTGCAAGTGGCAGCAAGGTATGTCTTTTCAATGTAGAATGCATTCTTGCGCCTATCAATGCAATAATTTCACTATCATACATCATATCAGTCATTTGCATGTCCCTTGCGGAACTTTACCTCCATAACAGATCTCCTGTAAGCATCTTGGTTATAAGCAAGATGCCCTGCTGCTGATGCATCTATTTGCAGATTATCAACGATGTCTTGCAGCCATTTTCACCTTGGTTTTCCTCTCTTTCTTTTTCCTAGTATGTACCCTTTCAAGATGGTCTTCTCTAAATTATCACGATGTTTAATGTGTCAAAAATATTTAAGTTTTCTCTGTTTAATCCTCTTTACTAGCCAGCCTTCTTCAATATTAAGCTCTTGTAGTATGGATATATTTGTTCTTTTTTTGTGCCCATGCATCAGATATGAGTTAATTAATTTAAAAGTGTGTTATATTCTCTGTGTGTATTGTACTGCCTGCATTCAGCTACTAAAAATACTGAAAGCCAAAATTAGCGTACGCTATATATTGCATAAAAACAAGTACAGCAATGAGTTCAGATTGCAAGTAATGTTTTGAAACATACGGAGAACGTTTGAGAACGACTTGTACTTGTACTTATACAAACTCTCTGTAACTGCGACCTGTTGTTCTTTGCAGCAAATGCTGTAGAGGAGTTTGAGGCACAGCATCGTATCGGCGTGGGTGCGGGTTATGGCGGCTACTTTTTCAGTCCCAGAGTACAGCTAAAAAGCAGGGGGTGTGCAGCACACTCCACCACCAGGGGGTCTATGATGATCACTGCCACGTTAACCAGGCTAAGCCTGTTACTAGGAGTACCACGGTAAGGTGGAACAGGGTCTTGGTCAGCTATGGTTCGCTAACCCTGACGCTGGCATATCAGCTATGGGTCGCTGATTGCCTCATCGGACAGCCTCTTCACCACTTTGGAGAGCGACGTGCGAAAACTGAGTTGCGTGGGTACGTAACAAACCAGCGAAGGGTATCATAGGAAACCATGAATTCACTGAAGCATGTGCATTGCATTATTTTTAGAATTTATAAACTTGTTTTCTATAGTCCAATAAAGTCCTTTCAAATGCGCATAAAACCTCTTGCTAACTTTTAAACTGGGACTCACAGAGCATTTATCACTAGTCAGACCGTGCGGACATAGCTCGCAGAAGACAACTTGAAATGCCGAAGACCGCCCATAGCCCAAGTTTTTATTGGCCAATACAAACTCGTCTGGACTGGGTTGCCAGTAACAGATTTATCGTTTCGAAATATTACCTTTTCTGAGTAATCCCGATTCTAATCGGCCATGCAGATGGCAGAATGCGTGTTACAGAAAACAAGGTGAAATATTCCGTAATAAATGTGTTCATAATAGGGATCGGTACCGAGATGTTTCAGTAATTGTCTGGGTTCAATAAACTACGTTTTTCGCTCTCGGTGTTTATTAAGTGATACCCTAACTGCCCAGCGATATGCTGACGAAATACTGCAGCCTGTGCCACTGTTAGCAGGACATGAGGGTGCTGCAAGGTTCATTTTCCAGCAATGCTCTGCCACATTCTGCTCGTCTCATATTGCACTTTCTTCAGCACAATGGAATAAGAATCATGCAGAGGCCAGACGTTTCACAAGACAGAAACTGTAATGAACTTTTATGGGACATGATGGGACACCACATGTCTCAACAGCAACCGGCAGCCAGCACCCCGAAATTAATGACAGTAGACAGAAGCGCTACAGGCTGCATGGGATACAATTCCACCGGATGCCGTTCAAAGTCTGCAGGAATGTGTTAGAGCAAAAGGGGGACACATGCTTAATTGATGCATTCAGGTTTAAATGACGTCAGTGAGTGCGCGTGCGTGCGTGTGTGTGTGTGTGTGTGTGTGTGTGTGTGTAATGCAAGCATGTAAGGGTGACCTCAGAGTTGAGTCATTTTTGACTTATGGGTCTTGTTTGCATCGGATGTTGTGAAACGTATGCAACCATCATCATCATCACCATCATCAGGTGCCGTGCCGACTGGCGTTGGCTATTATGCTTCTCCAGAGTACCCGATCCTTCATGCAGGCCATCAGTTCAGTTGGTGATCTCCTCTCACACCATCCCGTCAGACTGTCCAGTATCATTTCTCTTGGTCTTCCTCTTGATCTTCTTCCTTCTATTTTTCCTGTTGTTATAATATTTTCAATGCCCCCTCTTCTCATTGCATGTCCTATGAAAGTACATTGTCTCTCTCTTATCTTTCTGACAAGGTTTTTTGTCTCTCCAGCTCTTCTCATACATTCTTCATTAGTTATTTTTGCTGTCTAGGGGATTCGCAACATTCTTCTAATAAACCACATTTCTGCTGCTTCCAATGATTTTTGTGCAGACTTGCCTATTGTCCATGATTCACTTCCATATAACAAGATAGGTTCAATATAGCATTTTAGGACTCGTTTTCTAACATTCATTGACAAGGATGTGTTAACTAATATGTTTCTCATTCTCTGAAATGCAGTCTTTGCTTGGCCTATTCTGTTCCTAATTTGTTTTGCATTTCCCATCTGAAGTTATTACTGCTCCAAGGTATTTGAATTTCTGCACCTGCTTTAGAATGGTTCCGTTTAATTGAATACTGCATGCTGGTGGATTCTGTTTCTTAGATATAACCATAGTCTCTGTCTTTTTGATGTTCAAAGTAAGGCCTTTCTGTTCATTTTCTTTGGCGACTTTATCCAAGAGATTTTGCATGTCTTGTTGGTTCTCCGCTATCAGTACTGTGTCGTCAGCATACCGAAGGTTGTTAATATTGTATCCTCCAATTTTTATGCTTGGTTCTGTGATGATTGTTCTTAGAATATTCTCGCTGTACAGAGAAAAAAGGTCTGGAGATAGTACACATCCTTGTTGCACCCCTTGTTTTATAGGTTGGTATTTTCCAATTCCATTTTCAACTCGAACTGCTGCTTCTTGCTGCCAGTATAGATGTTTTACAATCCTCAAGTCTTTGCCGTCTATATTGATGTCTTCAAGCATTTTAATAATTTCACTATGTTTCACCTTGTCAAATGCCTTGGTGTAATCAATGAAGCATAAGTAGAGATCTTTCTGTACTTCTAAAGCTCTTTCTGTTAGTGTTCGTAAAGCATAAATGGCATTGTGTGTTCCCTTTCCTTCAACAAATCCAAACTGTTCATCTGCTATTTCCATTTTTATCTTTTTCCTTGTTCTTCTCATAATTATTCTCAAAAGTAGCTTCGTTATGTGACATGAGAGGCTGATAGTCCGGTGGTCGTCACATTCCTTTGCACCTGGTTTCTTTGGTAGTGCTATAAACGTGGATTTAATCAGGTCACTGGGAATATAACCACTGTTGTAAATATCATTCAGTAAATTGGTTATTATTTTTATTCCTGTCTCCTCTAGTGCCTCTATTTCTTCTATTGTTATATTATCAGGCCCAGTCGATTTTCCTTTCTTCATGTGTTTGATGGCATCTATGATTCCATCTTCAAGTATTGGCGGTCCATCAGTTTTCAGTATCTGGTGTTAATTCTGGTCTTTCTCCTCCATATAGCTCACTGATATACTCTGTCCACCTGTCCACAATGTCTTCTTTTGCCATTAACATTTTACCTTCTTTCGATTTCAGGCATCCTGTGGTATATTTTGTTTTCCTGCCTGTGAGTTCATTAATTCGTTTATGCATGTTTTTGCTGTCTTTATTATGAGTGTCCTCTATCTGTCTGCACTGTTCATTTAACCACACTTCTTTTGCTTCTCTGCATTTGCGTCTTATTTCTTTATTTATCTTGCTATATTTTTCCTCGTTGTTTTTACTCCTCCTCCTCTTGTCCATCAGTCCTAAGATGTCGTCTGTCATCCATTTATTTTTAGGGGCTTCTTTTTTCGGTGGTATTATCTCCTTAACAGTTTGGTGGATAGAATCTCTTAACATTTCCCATTGTTCATCTATACTATTTATCTTTGCTATTGCATTGTATCTATTTGTTATAATAACTTTGTATTGTTCTCGCAATTCTTGGTCATTTTTAAGAAGTTCTGTATTCAGTTTGATGTTTCTCACTTTTCTGCCTGCTTTCTTTAGCTTTATTCTAACTTTTCCACAGAGTGGATCATGGTCACTATTGCAGTCAGCGCCTGGCATGGTTTTTGTTGTCAGTAATGCATTGCGGAATCGTTTGTTGATTAATATGTAGTCTATCTGGTTAAATGTCTTTTTGTCTGGGCTGCACCACGTTGCCAGTCTTCGAGGATGTTGTTTAAACCAGGTGTTTCCTACAACCATGCTATGTATTCTTGCCCATTCAATTAATGTATAACCTCTGTCATTCCTCTCCCCCAGTCCATAGTCACCAACGATGTCCGAAGTTCTTCCTTTACCAACTTTGGCATTAAAATCTCCCATGACTATGGTAACTTCATGTGACTTTGTGTGTTTTAGTGCTGTCTCTATGTCATTATAAAATATATGTACATCTTCCTCAGAACTTTCAGATGTTGGAGCATACATTTGTATAATATTTATGTTTATTGGTCGACCTTTCATTTGGGCTAGCAGGACTCGGTCCAAGATGTTCAAATATCCTACAGTTGTCCTTGCTGTTTGTTCATCAAATATTATTCTTACTCCTCGTTCATGTTTCTCACTTCCCGAATATATTATTGTAAATTTATCAGAGTTTATCTTCCCTGCACCTGTCCATCTAACTTCACTCATTCCTAGTATGTTGATCTTCGTCCTTTCCATTTCCCTCGTTACATTTTCTAATTTTCCAGTCTGGAATAAAGTTCTAACATTCCATGTTGCTATTTTGAACTTGTTAGTTTTGTCACCAGTAGCTTGATGACGATCTGGCCTCACCTGTGGCTCGTGAGCTGCCCTACCGGACGAGGCTGTTCCAAAGGAACATCCATTAACGTCGTTCATGACAAATCTATTACTCTGAATAAGCATAATTGTTCTTGTGAGCTACAACAGTGGTTTCCCGTTGTCTTCTGCCGGTTTGTGTACGGACTCTCCCGTAGCCTTTGGACTACGTGTCCTACCTGAAAGGCCGCGAGAGCGAGAAGTTTTAAGGCGCCTTTTACCCGCCTGGTATTCCCTTCACCGAGCACCTGAGGCACTTTATAGGAGTAGTAGAGCCACCTACTACCCCACCTCGCTCTCTGAGTCTACCGCCAGTTGGTCCGCTCCAGCTAATTTGGATAAATCCTTATTCACAGGGATCCCCCATATCTGGAAGACTTTCACCATCCGCTACCTGTGACGCGATGGATTGAGGATGGTCGCCCCAGCTTTACCCAGAGATATATATATATTCAACATATATATATATATATATATATATTCAACCTATACCTGGGTACATGGGACCCAACTAGAAGATCTTGATTTTGCTGATGACATAACTCTTATCAGTAATAATGTGAATTCCATGCAAGAAAAAACAGATAGCCTGTCTTCACTGGCTAGGAAAATAGGATTTGAAATTAACAAGGACAAAACAAAAATAATGAAAATTCCCATCAATCAAAATGGAACAATACACATAGAAGGGACAGATATTGAAGAAGTCAATCAATTTGCATACCTTGGCAGCTACATAGACCAGGATGGTGACACTAGAAAGGAAGTTAGGATCAGAATTGCAAAAGCAGCATCAATCTTCAAGAATCTTGAGAACATATGGAATTCAAAAGTTATAAGCACAAAAACCAAGTTAAGACTATTCAATTCAAATGTAATATCCACCCTCATTTATGCATGCGAAAGCTGGAAAACAACTAAAGAAATAGAAAAGAAATTAGACTCTTTTGAAAACAAATGCCTAAGGAAAATACTCGGCATCAAGTGGAATGAATTCAAGAACAATGCAGAGATAAGACAGATGACTGAACAACAACCAGTCTCACGGGTGATCAGGAAAAGGAGATGGACATATGTTGGTCACTTGATGAGAAGAAATGAGCAGAGAATCCCGAAAAAAGCTATCAAGTGGAACACAACAGGCCGAAGAAAAAGGGGCAGACCACGTGAAACTCTGAAGAGGACATTATTAACTCTTTCCATCCGCGTTACTTCCAAAATGTTCCTTAGTTTCTTACGGCGCGGATATTTTGGAGAAGGGCGCGGACATTTTCGAGAAGGGGTCCCTGTGTAAAAGTTATTGTACCAAATTAATTCCATGATCAACACGTGTGTATCACACATTAAAATATGTGGAAATGAATGAAGATTCCATAAATGAAGTTATTTATCATAAAAAAACAAAGAAAAGAAAAAAACTGGTGTGAAACAATGGATCGATTTTTTGGCGCTAAAAAAATTTTAAGGCTGAACAAGAAAATCTACTTTATACTTACCTTAGCTGTGTCATAATCCAATAAAGAATACGTAGTCATTCAAATTTCAACACGGAAAAATCAATATTTATGGATTTTTGTGACATCCAATAAATCTAACAGATCTACAGCTACTAGAAACACATATAGTAAGCTAGATCTAGTCGGTCGGTGTGACCATTTTACCACTCATTCTCGAAATAAACTTGAATTTTACCCTCTATCTATGTTTCAAAAATGGCGTCTTTATCCACGAGGCTTAAAACACTAGCTTAACTTTAAATCCAGAAGAGTTCTAACTGGTTAAATGAAAAGTAACATCATGTTTTCTAAGAAAGAAACTCCGGTGTCACATAGGGCTCTGCAGGGTGCCATTGCTAAACCGCAAAGGCCCTTATGGGGCTCTCGCGAGTGGAAAGGAGAGGCCAGGTTAACAGGCATTAAATCCTTTGATGAGGTTGAAAGACTCGCCGAAGGCAGGAAAAATTGGCGAACTACTTTGCGAGCCCGATGTGACGTCTAACGGCACGGGAATGATATAAGATAATATATAAGATATATATATATATATATATATATATGTGTGTGTGTGTGCGCGCGCACACACACACTTTACATAGCAACAAACATAGAAAGCCTGTGAAAATAGGTTTACTATATTGTGAAGCACCCAAAATGAGGCAAAATGAGGATACTCCCATATTTTGAAGCCCCAAAATAAGGTCCTGAAACCACCTCACTCCCCTTCCATCCAACCCCCACATTGGTTCTCAGAGTTGAGCATGAAGTCCTTTAAAAATGTTTAGTCTACAGGAGTTAAATAATGCGCTGTAATGAACCTTTATTTTTGGAAACTTTGTGATGTATTAAATTACATTAAGCAAATTTGTTTTAAAATGTATTTGGGGTGCTAACAAAATCTCTAGTAGCAAAAAATGTGAAAAAATAAGGTGACTTACAGAAAGCAAAAAGGTCATCCATGATTTTTAATGATGGTTGATCAAATGTATATTTGTCATTAGACGTAATTTTTTTTAACAGTTCAGTACTGTATATCGAGTAGTCAAATAATTTTTTGTAAGTAAAGTGTCTGAAATTGAATTTCACAAAAGCAGTTTGTTTAATAATAAAAAATGCTACACAGGTAAAATGGGGATTGACTGAGTACATGAGACCCAACTGGAAGATCTTGATTTTGCAGATGACATAACTCTTATCAGTGACAATATGAAATCGATGTAAGAAAAAAACAGATACTCTGTCTTCACTGGCTAGTAAGACAGGACGTGAAATTAACAAGAAAAAAGCAAAAATAATGAAACTTTTCATTAATCAAGAAGGAGAAATATATGTAGAAGGAACAGCTGTTGAAGAAGTACACCAATATGCATACCTTGGCAGTTACATAGACCAGGATGGTGACACTAGAAAGGAAGTTAGAATTCGTATTGAAAAAACAGCACTGACCTTCAAGAATCTTGAGAAAATATGGAATTCAAAAGTTATAAGCACAAAAACCAAGTTGAGATTATTCAGTTCAAATGTATTATCCACCTTCATTTATTCATATGAAAGCTGGAAAACACCTAAAGAAATAGACAAGAAAGTAGATTCTTTCGAAAACAAATGCCAAGAAAAATACTCTGTATAAAATGGAACTAATTCAAGAACAATGCAGAGATAAGACAGATAAGCAAACAACAACCTGACTCATGGGTGATCAGAAAAAGAAGATGGACATATGTCAGTCATGTGATGAAAAGAAACAATCAGAGAATCCCAAAACAAGCTGTCAAGTGGAACATAACAGGCCAAAGAAAAAGAAGTCAATCACATGAAACACTGAAGAGGACATTGTTAAGAGAGGCCAGTTTAGTGGACATAGCATCCTTTGATGAGGTTGAAAAGCTCTCTGAAAGCAGGAATACTTGGCAAACTACCATGTGATATATATAACCCTATGTGATGTTTAGCAGCATGGGAAGGTTGTAAGATGTAAGAATTTGTTTTACAGAATAGATGGTTAGTCTGTTATTTTCTTTGGTCCACTGTGCTTGGATGAGTGAAAATAAATGTTCAAAATAAGCATTAAGAGCTACTATCGCAAAGAAAAACATATAAGATTTCATTGTATTGCTTTTAGCGTCTACAGCAATCATTGAAGGTGTGCCAATTCTTGGGACTTGAAACTAATTTCCTTAATATGGGGTAACAAACTTCTTCACTATTGAGTTGCTGATGTAAGTGATTGGGTAGCCAACTTCTGAATTCTAAATTTAATGATATACTGTTACCGACAGAGAAATTCTCCCATTTTAACATGAGCTACCACTAGAATGATGAAGACATGTCCAATCACTGAAAATAGGACAAAACAGAGAATTCATAAGTGAAGCATTTGCTGACTTCAGTTTTAAAAAAAACCTATATATATATATCTTGTAGAGTCTAAAAAGAGGTCGACCGTGTGAAACATTAAAGAGGACATTGTTAAGAGAGACCAATTTAGTAGCCATAAAATCATTTGATGAGGTTGAAGAGCTTGCCGAAAACAGAAAAACTTGACGAACTATCATGCATGTCCAATACGACTTTTAAAAGCACAGGAAGGATGTAAGATGTAGAGTCTGTTTTATTTTTTTTATTTTTTGACTGTCAATAAACTGACAGATCTGAAATTGAAAGTATTGAGTGTGTGATTTGTGAGGAAAGATGCAATATATATTCTGTACCTTCAGAAGAAAAAAATGAAGTTCTCAAAGAGATTGTACAATGTCAAAAAAAACAAAACTGATTGAAACGTTAATGAGAAGACAATAAATTTGCTAATTTTTCATTTCTGTAATTAAAATTAGGACATGCTCATATAAATGAGAATGTACAATAACCTTGTGTGAAAAAATAAGTGTTAAAATCAAGCCAACCTGGAAAACAAAACTGTAAATCATTTGGATTATACAGCACCTTTTGCATGTTTGAAATGAAAGAGCTAAAAACCACATTTAAAACTGAACTTTACAAATTAATTTTTCTAGAGAGCTCTGTGTCTAAAATTAAGCCAATTTAAAATATATGTAATAGACAGGTCACACATGTGACTTTTTTTGTAGTTTAATGAATTATAACTAATAAAATATTAATAAGCATCTTTTCAGTATGAAATGAAATTCTACTTTAAGGATGAATTTTGTTGTGTACCTGGTATTTCACACTGTTAAACACTTGTAAATGTAAATGTAACAAAAAGCACGTGTACAAGAAAATAATTTGTCTTTATGTATGCTTCATTCAAATGATGTCATTGTGAAAAAAATGATTTCATGTGTGTGATGGTGGTATTTGAGTATGTTAAAATGCTGTGTTATAATATTAAATGACTCTGTTCATTCTCACAGGTTATTAAACTCAAACTTGATTCTTGTCTGCACTTTGAAACTTGTGCTGCCTGCCATGAAGTTAAAATTTGTCATTGGTGTTCAAATGAAAGCAGATGTTTTCAAACTGCAACTGCAGAAGTCAGATGTCCAAACGCACTTGAAGCAAAGTGCCAACCAGATTTAGATGATGTAAGTTACCATTTTATATATCCATACTACAAGAACTTAATATTGAAGAAGGTTGGCTGAATATTTTGGACACATTAAACATTATGAGAATTTAGAGAAGACCATCATGGAAGTGAATTCCATGCAAGAAAAAACAGATAGCCTATCTTCACTGGCTAGCAAAATAGGACTTGAAATTAACAAGGACAAAACAAAGATAATGAAAATTCCCATCAATCAAAATGGAAAAATACACATAGAAGGGACAGATATTGAAGAAGTCAATCAATTTGCATACCTTGGCAGCTACATAGACCAGGATGGTGACACTAGAAAGGAAGTTAGGATCAGAATTGCAAAAGCAGCATCAATCTTCAAGAATCTTGAGAACATATGGCATTCAAAAGTTATAAGCACAAAAACCAAGTTAAGACTATTCAATTCAAATGTAATATCCACCCTCATTTATGCATGCGAAAGCTGGAAAACAACTAAAGAAATAGAAAAGAAATTAGACTCTTTTGAAAACAAATGCCTAAGGAAAATACTCGGCATCAGGTTTAACGAATTCAAGAACAATGCAGAGATAAGACAGATGACTGAACAACAACCAGTCTCACGGGTGATCAGGAAAAGGAGATGGACATATGTTGGTCACTTGATGAGAAGAAATGATCAGAGAATCCCAAAACAAGCTATCAAGTGGAACACAACAGGCCGAAGAAAAAGGGGCAGACCGCGTGAAACTCTAAAGAGGACATTATTAAGAGAGGCCAAGTTAACAGGCATAACATCCTTTGATGAGGTTGAAAGACTCGCCGAAGACAGGAAAAATTGGCGAACTACTTTGCGAGCCCTATGTGACGTCTAACGGCACGGGAAGGATATAAGATATAAGATATATAAGATCATGGAAGGGTACATAATGGGAAAAAGAAAGAGAGGAAGACCAAGGCGAAGATGGTTTCAAGTCATCATTAATAATCTGCAAATGGATGCATCAGCAGCAGGGTATCTTGCTTACAACCGAGAAGTCTACAGGAGAGCTGTTAAGGAGGCAAAGTTACACAAGGGACATGCAAATGACTGACTGAAGTTAGCATTGTTTGTTGAAGGACTGGAAATAGTTGAATTGATACTGAACCAAGATCTGAGACCGATGGTTATGGATTCTGCCTCTACTCACCACTGCTTTCATTTTTGTCAGGGTTCTAGTAATTGCTGTAGAGTGTGTACTGTTTTCACATTCTCATTCACATGAGCAGATCAGAGCAAAATTAAGTAAAATTGTCCAAAATCCAATAATGATAACTCTTTAACATTTCTTTATTTTAAACATTAAAAAAAAATTTGTCATAGATATGTTACAGAGCTGGCTGCTAATCTTTATAGGTATAAAAATAATAAGTTTAAAAAATATACCAGACGCTGTTGTCAGTTTAGCTGTGTATAGTTATGTTCATCAGTTTCCAGGATATGTAAATATCAAGATAAATGCAGAGTATTTAAATTATACCTATCTTGTTTATTTTCATACTTGAGTGCTACAGTGGAAAGCAAAGAAAACTGGTTAATCAACATAGAACTTGTATCATCAGCCACCAAACACTGCTGGAAATATTGAAGATGGAACCTTTATGTTCTTAGTCACTGATTAATAGTGACCATTTTATTGTATGTCCCAGTAGAAGACAATGAAAAAAGATCTAAAAGAGCTGCTAGATATAGTAGTAGCAGAAAGTGAATATAAAGAACTGTCAGAACAATGACTTTGTCCAGAAAGAAACTGTACCAGAAGACAATGTAAAAATCAAAGGTATAGCATTAAAACAAGTGCATAAATTCAAGTATCTTCGTACAACAATAACATCAGATTGTAGGTGTGCCGCAGAGATTAAAAAAAAGCAGAATATGCCAGGCAAATATAGCATTTCATAAAATGAAATCTATTTTTGTGCAATCCATCTTTGTCAATAGATAATAGGAAAAAAAGTCTTGAAATGCTACATCGAGCCAGTACTACTATTTGGAAGTGAATCATGGTCACTAACAAAAACAACAATAAAAGCATCAGAGGCAAATGAAATATGGTTCCTAGAAGAATGTTAAAAATGCCATGAACAGCCAAAATAACAAATGAAGATTGCCTAAGGAAAGTCAGAAAGAAACAAACACACTACAGGGAGACAGTCAAGGTTTATTGGCCATATAATGACTTATGATGATGATGATGATGATTTTATGGTACACGGTTAAACTGACAGAAACATCAACAAGCAAAAATTACATGCAGTTTTCTAGAAAGAATAAAAGAATAAAGTCAAGAGGTAGACTGAAATTAACAAACAAGGATATCCGCAAGGTATCCATAAGTGATATGGCTTGAGGAGTGGGAAGATTAACATAAGATGATACCACATAGAGAGCGACCTGTGCATGGTTACAGTAATTTGTTTAGAAACAAGACAAGAGCATTTTTATTTAATATGTTTTTCATAATATATCTATACTACAAGAGCTTAATATTGAAGAAGGCTGGCTAGTGAAGAGGATTAAAGAGAGAAAACTGAAATATTTTGGACACATTAAACGTCATGATAATTTAGAGAAGACCGTATTGGAAGGATACATAATGAGAAAAAGAGGAAGACCAAGACGAAGATGGCTGCAAGACATCGTTGACGATCTGGAAATGGATGCAACAGCAGCAGACCATCTTACTCACAACTGAGAGGCCTACAGGAGTGCTGTTTGGGAGGCAAAGTTCCGCAAGGGACATGCAAATGAATGAATGAATGTTTTTCATTCTTCTGACAAAACAGCCAAAAAACAACAGGTTGAACCAAAAATTAAATATAAAAAAATTTACTTGGCTGTGTCTTCAAAAAAGAATAAATCAAACATATAACTGGGACATTTGTATTTTGTTTATAATTTTCAACAAATGATAATTGTTGTGCAGTTCTATGATCAGTAACAACAGCTAACCTATTGCTCTATACATCTTCTTACATCTTACATCCTTTCTGTGCTGTTAGATGTCACATAGGGCTTGCATGATAATTCACCAAGTTTTCTTGTTTTCGGAGAGCTTTTCAACCTCATCAAGGGATTTTATACCTACTACTTTGGCCTCTCTTAACAATGTCCTCTTTAGAGTTTCATGTGGTTGACCTCTTTTTCTTCTGCCTGTTGTGTTCCACTTGATAGATTGTCTTGGGATTCTCTGACTGTTTCTTCTCATCACGTGACCGACATATGTCCATCTCCTTTTTTTCTGATCACCAGTGAGACAGGTTATTGTTCACTCATCTGCCTTATCTCAGATACAGCTTCATACAAATCATAGATAAGTGCTCACTTTTTTCAGTTCTTATTTTTTTACACATCATATATGAAAATTTAGATTTTCTTTTCTTGTCTTATTTCTTTATATTGTGTATGATTAAGGTGTAAACCTGTGTTCTTGTGATTGAATAAACTGTTCCTAAATTTTGTTTTAAACAGTGTAATATTTCACAAACCTAAAGTAATATAAAATAGTTACATAGAGATCAAAATATTTTAGAATTGTGTTATTGTATTACAATGAAGGAAAAAGGAGGGATTGTATTATTGTATTACAATGAGGGGAAAAGGAGGACATCTATCACTCTTCAGAAAGTAAAACAACTAAAGAATCTGTGGAGAGGAACAGACAGAACTACAAAAATAAGATTTTTAAGGGCATGCATCTTTCCCATCACAACATATGCCTGTGAGACTTGTACACTTAACAAAACAGCTGAGAAACACATAAGTGCTTTTGAATGTAAATGCTACAGAAGAGTTGTTCAAATACCATGGACACAAATAAGAGCAAATATATCCATACTACAAGAACTTAATATTGAAGAAGGCTGGCTAGTAAAGAGGATTAAAGAGAGAAAACTTAAATATTTTGGACACATTAAACATCATGATAATTTAGGGAAGACCATCTTGAAAGGGTACATAATGGGAAAAAGAAAGAGAAGAAGACCAAGGCGAAGATGGCTGCAAGACATCGTTGATAATATGCAAATGGATGCATCAGCAGCAGGCCATCTTGGTTACAACTGAGAGGCCTACAGGAGACTTGTTAGGGTGGCAAAGTTTCGTAAGGGACATGCAAATGACTGATGATGATTATTGTATTACTTAATTAGCATCATAACTTTTTAAAAACAACTTTAGGAACACCCTGTCTATTTATGTTCATTTTTGGCTCTGTTCTATTTTGAATTATGCTTGTTTTTCACTGCCAGTTTAGCCCTAAGAGTGCGATTGCTGCAGGAGGAACTATACTCACCATTTATGGAGCTAGCTTTGGCAACCAGGGCAATATCAGAGTGACTGTGTGTAACCAGACATGTGATAATGTAACTGCAAATGATAAAAAGTCAGTATTCGTCATTTGTATGTAACAAAATATATGTAATCAGAGACAGAAACTTTTTGAATGAAAGTGGTACTTATTATTGGCTAGTAGGTTCTAACGATGTTATTGCCGGAGATGGGGTGGAGGATACGCTCTCCACTCCAATGGCGTGCGTCTCAAATAGCCTCTGACAGTCAAGTCCAGCTCCTGGCCTTCTCATGGCAGAACTGTTTAAACTGACAGGAGAAGGGGTGAAAGCACCTGAAAACCAGACGCTTCGGGTAGATGAGCGTCATGTTTAGTAGCTCATCTACTATTGCTGGCGAGATTCTTCAGCTGCTGTGTGTGGAGTGGGGTCCTCCCGGCCAATGAAGAAAGGTGCAAATGGGATTGCCGTATAGCACCACTGTGGAAAAGGTAAAAGAAAGGAATACAAAGTAAACAGTAGTCAAATCACGGCACCTCTGGTCTGGAGGTCGGCTACGTCCTAAATGCACTCATATCAGGCAAAATGGCTAAGCCATCTTAACCCAGAGATTAAGACACTGCTGGCGAGATTCTTTGGAAGCCACGCATGGAGTGAGGCTCCTCCTGGCCAGGGAAGAAAATGTGGAAAAGCAATCAGGGTTTCTGTGTGGTGGTGATGTGAAAAGGTGATGGAACGGATATAAAGTGAAGCTTAATCGGTATGTCTAGTAGTATTGCAGCGAGAGCTACCCATACCATGGTGCCTCTGTTCTAGAGGTCGGCCACATCCGAGATACACCTGTATTGGTGAAATATGCCTAAACCGGCTTACACCAGGGGTGAAACTTGATGCCTACGCATGTCATGGTACCTCCTCTCTGGAGGTCAGTCATGCCCTAAACACACCCATACTGGGATAATATGCCTAAACCGGCTCAACCCAGGGGTGGAAGTCACTACTGGTGAGGATTCGTCCTACTGTACAAAAGCTCCATTCTAGTCACAACTAGGAGGGGTAGCGGCCACGACCACAAAATGCTGAAGTCGGAGGCACTGGACCAGGGCAGTCTAGATAGGCAACCACCTCTCACCCGGCGGGGATGTATGCGTATCCTAATCACACTGAGGTTTTCCGGTGAGAAAGTCCAAGGCTGGAATGTAGGGGCAACCACCTCTCACCCGGCGGTGATACACGGGTATCTCAAAACACATCAAGGTTTTCCTGTGAAAAAGTCCAACTCTAGCCTGGATGGGCTACCACCTCTCACCCAGCGGGGATATACTTATATCCAAAACACGCCGAGGTTTTCCGGTGAGAAAGTCCAACTTTAGATCAAACTGGTGCAATGAAAACCAGTGTCACGCAATCCCTCTTCTGAGACCCACCAAGAATACAGGCTCAAGCCCTGCGATACTCTGAGCCTCTTGTGGTCCTCTCAGGTACCTCGTGTGGTCCCTTTAAGGACCACATAGGGGACCACGGGACCTATAGAGGACCACAGGCGTAAATTCAGTAGGATCACAGGGCGGTCTTGGTGGTAAATTCAGTAGGATCACAGGGCGGTCTTGGTGGTAGAAGCGAACAAAGAGGAAGAGGAAGATTGGCTAGTACAGTATAGAAGTGAAGAATCATGTTGAGATCTTGATGATTGCACAGAAGGGGATGACACCAGATGAATTGGCTACACAGGTCAGAGATATCTTAATAACAACAGCTAAAGACATGGTTCCAGTAAAGAAAACACAAAAGAATAGATGGATTACAGCAGGCACACTAGAACTAATAAAACAATGTAGAGAAATGAAGATGAAATGGAAAGTGACAACAACAAAGAGGAATATAAATCTTTAACAAAAGAAGTAAGAAGAAACAGAAGAAAGACAAAAAAACAATACATATAAGATTGTTGTGAAAGAACAGAATGACATCAAAAGTGTGGAAAAGATAATGAAATGTTTAAATAATTGAAGACATTGACGAGAAATGTCACACCTAAGCTAAATGTGATTTGTGATGAGATGGGGAAGACTTTGACAGAGACAGGTGAAATTCTAGAAAGATGGAAGGAATATTGCAGAGGAATGTATGAAACAACCGACTGTGAAAGCAGAAATCAAAAGTGTGAATTATTATTGGAGGAGAAAGAACTCAAAATGACAATTGACAAAGTTTTATGGGCAATAAAGAATATGAAAAATGATAAATCACCAGGATGTGATGAGATAACAGCTGAACTTATTAAAACAGGAGGAAAGGAATGTGCAAAAATCTATCTTGCACTATGTAAAAAGAAATGGAATTTAGGTGTTTGGCCAAAAGACTGGAAAATAAATGGCGTTCATACCACTGCCAAAAAGAGTAACTTGAAATTATGCACAAACTACAGATCTGTTGCCCTGATTAGTTATGTCAGTAAAATTCATTAAAATCATAATGGGTAGACTTGGAAAGAAAATAGAAGAAGAAGTCAGTATAGTCAAGCTGGTTTTAGGCAAGGAAGAGGAACAAGAGATCAAATATTCAATATGAGATTAATAATAGAGAAATGCAGAGAATTTAATATGAATCTTTTTAATATAATCTTTTATGTACTATTCAAAGGCATTTGATTGTGTACAACACTAGAAACTTTGAGAAATAATGGGACAATGGGATTTCCAACACATGTGATACAATTAACATCACTGCTGTATCTAGATCAACCTGCAGCAGTAAGAATAAATGGTGAAACAGCAACTTAGTTTGACATAAAACAAGGGGTCCATCAGGGGTGCATATTGTCACCTTACTTATTTAACTTGTATACTGAAAATATAATGAGGAATGTTAGAGAAGATGTAGACAAAGAATATTACTATGCCATAACAATTGGAGGTTATGAAGTACCAGAGATTAGATATACTGATGACACAGTATTACTATCCACACAAAATGGAATGGAAAAACTAATTATGTCAGTATGTAAGAATAGTGAAGAGAAAAACCTCTATCTTAATGTGAAGAAAACTAAACTGATGACAACTGACAAAACAAATAAGGCAGCTTAAATATGCATTAATGAGGAAAAACTGGAAGAGGTGGAGAGTATATCTCCGTCATTACTAACTAATAATGACAATACAATGAAGGAAATTAGGAGGACATTTATCATTCTTCAAAAAATAAAACAACTAAAGAATCTGTGGAGAAGAACAGACAGAACCACAAAAAGATTTTTAAGGGCATGCATCTTTCCCATCGCAACAAATATCTGAGAGATGTGGACACTTAACAAAACAATTGAGAAACACATAAGTACCTTTGAATGTAAATGATACAGAATATCATGGATACAAAAAAAGCAAATATATCCATACTACAAGAACTTAATATTGAAGAAGGTTGGCTGGTAAAGAGGATTAAACAAAGAAAACTTAAATATTTTGGATACATTAAACATGAGAATTTAGAGAAGGCTGTCTTGGAAGGATACATAATGGGGAAAAGAAAGAGAGGAAGACCAAGGCGAAGATGGTTGCAAGACATCGTTGATAATCTGCAAATGGATGCATCAGCAGTTGGGTATCGGGTATCGTGCTTACAACCAAAAGGCCTCCAGGAGTGCTGTTAGGAAGCAAAGTTCCATAAGGGACATGCAAATGACTGACTGACACTATTGGCTAGTATGTATGTTGTTCTTTAGATATAGTAATCCCATTTATTTTACATAGGTCTTTGGAAACTCACATGATGAACAAATCTGACTCGAGATACTTTTTAACTTTGAACTTTGATTCAGATAAAACATTTGACTATAAAGATTGTGAGTGTTTCTGCAGATCGTCTGTTCACTAGCAAAAATAATCGTGCCCCGCTAAATTTACCTGTGATTGGTCATACAGTTTGATGCTTTTCTTGATACTTCCTTGTCAGTTTGCTGCATACTTTAATATTTTCTACCACTGATGCCTTCCCACTGCCACCAAGAGGCAACAATAATTATAAGCCTTTTGTTTGCATCAAACCCAGATGAACTTGAACTTGAAGAATGACAGTTCTCTGCTGCTGGCCTAGAGATGGGCCTCCTTGCACTCAGGACACTGCCACATGTGCTCAGCCTTTAACCTCAGTGTTGTTTTAGTGTGTGTTGGGTGACAGTGCCAGTGACACAGTTGACTGTACACAGCTCAATCTCTTCCTCAAAGTTCTGATTGCCTGCCACTCCCCTTTGTTATTCCCCTTTTGCAGTCTTTGGTGATAGACGCTGCATTCCACCTTTTTTGCTCATCTCACAGTAATTTTTGTAGGATGGCTGTTATGGGGTCTGCTTTGTCCATTTGTAGGTTGTCCAGGGTTGTTGGTTTATTTGCCAGTTGATCTGAATACAAAGGTAATCAGAAAAGTGAAAGAAGAAAGCAGTACAGAAGAACAAACTGAAATACTAAGATACACTGATGACATCAACCTAGTGGGGAAACTATCCAAGAAGACATCAATACCTGCATACACCTGAGCGATGTGGCACTAAACATGGGTTTGACCAAGATAAGACAAAGTATATGAAGATATCAAGAGACTAGAGGCAGAATGATCCAGATTATATAAATGTTGGAGGTAGGATCATTAGGAAAGCAGAAACATACAAATACCTAAGCACAACCTTCAACAGAAGCAATATAGTAAGTGAGAAAATTAAAATCAGAGTACAGATAGGGAATAAAATATTCTTCACCTGTTAAAATCCCAAATCCTGTCCCAAAACACCAAAATAACAATCTACAAAATCATAATTAGACCAGCTGTCATGTACAGATCAGAAACATGGAGTGCAACAAGGAAAGATGAACAACATTTCCTGATCTTTGAGAACAAGATCCTAAGAAGAATCTTTGAACCCGTAGAGGATATCAACAGTGGAGAATGGAGAGCTAGAAAGAACACCAAACTGAACAGTTTATTCAAATCCCAGCGAATTATGAATTTCTTGAAACTGAATCGACTACACTAGTTGGACCATGTTAAAAGAATGAAAGAGAACAGACAAACAAAAATTATGTATGCACAAGAGATGAGGGAAACAAGACCAAGGGGTAGACCAAGACAGAGATGGAAAGACAACATAGAAGAGGATATAAAATAAATTGGTATCACCAACTGGAGACAGAAGATTATTAATAGAGAGGAAGGAATGGAGATGAACTTTATCTGTAGCAGTGAATCTTAATGGCTCGGAAAACCTGAAGAAGATGATGATGATATACAATGCTGTGGGAGGTTCAAAGTAACACTAGGAATTCTAAACAGATGAATTATTTCTCCATTGCTCCTCTTTACTGGATAATATAAAGTACTAAGAATGGTATTATCACAGTCATCAGGAATGTAACATGCCATACTTTGTTTTTTCATCTGCATACAAAGAGTTATCATAGCTTAAAGGATGGCTTGTTCCATAAAAAATTAAAGGTACTGGCAGGAAATCCAAACTGTGTGGCAGAAAATGCATCATGTGACAAGAACTATAGCAAACACTCTTGGATGCATATATGGGGTTGTTCTGATTGTAGTGAAGCCAGAGTCTGAATTGTGAACTTTAACATAACTCTGATCTGCCATTTCATTGCCTTTGATGCTAGCATGTCCTGGACAATAAATCCATGTTAGGGAGGAGATTTGTGATTCTTTCAGTTTGGCCAACCTCTCATGACACATCATCTGGTTTTTTAATTGTTATTTTAGCATGTGTTGTGAATCTGATAATATTATGGCTCATGATGGTTGCTAGTTTGCTATTCAAGTGGTTGCTTCGGTCTCCAACCTCATGCTGGATGTGGTTGTGGCAAAAGCTCCAGATTCACTGACAGTGGGCGTCCATTGTGATAGACCATGAATCCCCATTCGCTCTTTTGTCCACATGTGACAGATCCACTTGTATACATTACAGGGTCATCCGGGTTGGAGTGTTTAATGAATTGCTCTTTGATTTCTGATTCTGCTCGTCCTGCTACAAAATTTCAGCATTCTTGACTGAGCTATATGTGAACTTTGGTAAAGAGTGGATGTTTCTGAGCATCAATCCTGTTGGTACCCATGGAGATTTCTTCAGGACTGCATATCTGCTCTATGGTCTTTTCAGCCTCCACCATCCATGATTGACCTTGTTTCATCTGTGCACCTTTTTGTGTTTGAAGCTCATTTTTCTGAAGATTTATGTAAAATTCAATAGTCACAATACTAAAATCACACTGTTCACGACCCTGTGTATGTTAAAAATCACTCTGTCCACGACCCTGTGTATGTTAATGTAACACAAATTTTTTGTCACTCTTGGACATGGTGATCATAGACTCCTTTCCTGAGTAAGAAAAATCATGTCTTAAACACTATACTAGACAGACAGCTTAATGTTATGGCATTATGTATGCTAATTTTTATTTATTTATCTATTTTTTTTACATGGGCAATTTTCCAGCAAGATGGTGTACCAAGTTCTTGAATGCAAAATTCTCCAAATCAATGGATTGAAAGGGATGGCCCAATGCCCTGGCCACCATGTTCACCAAACATTACCTGTTTTGACATTTTTATGAGGTATAACTAGGGACAGAGTTCCTGATGTTGAAATTTTGAAAACAAAGATAATGAGTGCTTTAGTGACAGTGACTAAGAGATGTTGGAAATATATGGCAAGAAATCAAGGATCATTTGGATGTTCTCTGGGCAACAAATGTTGAAAACTGCATGAATACAGTTAAACATTTTTTTTTAATTGAGGTAAAATTTCAAAAAGAACTACTTGTCTGAATCTAGCATAGTTTTCATATAATAAATGTTTGAAATCAAGAAAGGACTTCATGCTCATTCTGTATTAGTGACTTCTGGTATTATAACACTGGGTTATGTTTGCTAGGTTTAACACATAACAATTTTCATAGTAAAATTTTACAAGTTGCTATGCCAGTGGTAATGCCTTATTGATATAAAAAAAAGGTAAAGGTAATCCTCTCGTTCTTTTTAGAGACACATAGGGGAATTGCATATCAAAATTTATTCCACAGATTTTTACAGTATAAATCCAGTGTTACAGTGGTATAACTAGACAGCATTGGGCCTGTGTGAGAATTTTGTGTGGAGGCCCCCCCCCCCATATAGATTTATTACAATATTTTCGGATATATAAATGTGGTTATGGCCTCATTGCAGAAGGTGAAATCTATATTCTTTTTTATGCTATAGTGCAGGCACCATAAAATATAGGAGATTTTTGTATTTTGCTTGTAAATGCAGAAGAAGCACAAAACAAAAATCCATACATACTGTATTGCTTTAGCAGTTTGTATTCTGGAAAAAAAGACTTGTCTTATGCA
Source organism: Achatina immaculata (assembly GCA_009760885.1). Lineage (NCBI taxonomy): Eukaryota > Metazoa > Mollusca > Gastropoda > Stylommatophora > Achatinidae > Lissachatina > Lissachatina immaculata. The sequence continues at coordinate 27,593,211 of CM019704.1, forward strand.
AATTTGTACTATAATAAAATAATAATAATAATAAAATGGAAATCCATACATGAAAGACAAGCAGCCAAATTAGCCATATTGAATGTAAAGACAGATCTTGGAAGAGATTTGGCAAAAGCAACATACAAAAACTAGACAATTAAGTAAAAAGTTCAGCTAAAGGGATAAAAGAGAATATATGGACAATATGGCAAAACCGGCAGAGAAGGCAGCAAAAACAGGAGACAGTAAAACTTTATATAAAAATACAAAAGAAGCTAACAGGTACTACTGCATCCAAAGAAAGACCACTCCTTAACAAAACTGGCACGCTATTAACATCAAGTAAAGACCAAAAGCAAAGATGGGCCGAACACTTCCAAAAAATACTTAATTTACCACACGCAAATAATTGATAGACCTTGAAACTGACTTACCATTCCCACAACTAAATGTCAACCTAGATGAAATTACATTGCATGAAATTGAAACAGCAGTGAGTCTAATGGCTAACAACAAAGCTGCAGGTGAAGATGAAATAACAGCCGAAATGTTAAAAGGAGAGCAGTAATCTTACTATTATTTGTGTCAAAGTAAAGTTATTTTGTAAAGTGATTCTGAATAGAATGAAAGACATAGTGGGTGCTGCAATGAGAGAAGAACAGGCAGGATTTTGAAAAGGGAGAAGCTGTCTTGACCAGATCTTTACTCTAAGAATAATACTTGAAGAATATATTGGAAAACAAAGACCATTAATCCTGAACTTAATAGACTTTAAAAAGGCATTTTATAGTATACACAGAGATTCATTGTGGAGAATTTTAAGACTATATAGAATACCACCTAATGTCAACATCATTAGAGACCTCTACAATGGATATATTTGTGCAGTCAAGACAGATGAAGGAATGAGTGAATGGTTCCAGATTGAAACAGGCGTGAAACAAGGATGTATATTATCTCCCTTGCTTTTTGAAATTCCTATAGACTTCATAATGAAAAAAATGCTGCACAGGTAAAACAGGCACTGATTTGGTACATAAGATCCAACTGGAAGATCTTGATTTTGCAGATGACATAACTCTCATCAGTGACAATGTGAAATCAGTGCAGGAAAAAAACAGATACCCTGTCTTCACTGGCTAATAAAATAGGACTTGAAAGAAAAAACAAAAATAATGAAACTTCTCATTAATCAAGAAGGACAAATATACATAGAAGGAACAGGTGTTGAAGAAGTAAACCATTTTGCATACCTCAGCATAGACCAATATTGTGACACCAGAAAGGAAGTTAGAATTAGAATTGCAAAAGCAGCATTGACCTTCAAGAATCTTGAAAACATACGGCATTCAAAAGTTATAAGTACAAAAACTAAGTTAATTCAATTCAAATGTAATATCCACCCTTATTTATGCATGTGAAAACTGGAAAACAACTAAAGAAATAGACAAGAAATTAGAGTCTTTCAAAAACAAATGCCTAAGGAAAATTCTCAATAAAAAAGTGGAACGAATTCAAGAACAACATACAGATAAGACAGATGAGCAAACAATAACCTGTCTCATGGGTGATCAGAGAAAGAAGATGGACATATACTGGTCACGTGATGAGAAGAAACAATCAGAGGATCCCAAAACAAAACAGGCCGAAGAAAAAGAGGTTGACCACGTGAAACTCTAAAGAAGACATTGTTAAAAGAGGCCAGTTGAGTGGGCACAACATCCCTTGGTGTGAATGAAAAACTTGCTGAAGACAGGAAATCTTGGCAAACTACTATGCGGGCACTATGTGACGTTTAAAGGCACAGAAAGGATGTAAGATGTAAGGGTAAAAGGCTGCTGAAAAAAACAAATGAACTTTGTAAGAAAAAAAAAACCATGCATGAAATGAAAACAAAGTTACCATATTATTTGTATTAATATAAAAGTAATAAATAGACTAATCCTATGATAAATATAGCACTTTGTCTTAAAGGAAGACTGAAAGTTTACTTGTGGAATTGCATGTTGGAAGGTTACTGCTGGTGAATTACTGTGAAATGGAGGAAGGGGGATTGCTGTCTTCTGCTCTTGGTTCAGAATGAAGTGACAAAACATCAGATGTGGATGGCTGTGCTTTATTGTCCTCTTTATGTGCTTTTTGGCCAGGTATTTGGCCAAAAGAATGTAAAAGAACTGTATTCATACCACTGCAAAAAAAGGGTAACCTGAAATTATGCAAAAACTACAGAACTGTTGCCCTGATTAGTAATGCCAGTAAAATTCTTTTAAAAATCATAATGGTTAGACTTCATAAGAAAATAGAAGAAGTCAATATGGTCCAAGCTGGTTTCGGGCAAGGAAGAGGACCAAGAGATCATATATTCAATCTAAGATTAATAATAGAGAAATGCAGAGAATTTAATGTGAATCTATATTTATCCTTTCTAGACTACTCAAAGGCATTTGATTTTGTACAACACCAGAAACTTTGGAAAATAATGGAAAAAATGGGATTTCCAACACATTTGATACAATTAACATCACTGCTGTATCTAGACCAATAAGCAGCAGTAAGAATAAATGGTGAAACAACAACTTGGTTTCGACATAAAACAAGGGGTCCGTCAGGGGTGCATATTGTCACCTTAATTATTTAACTTGTATACTGAAAATATAATGAGGAATGTTAGAGAAGATATAGACAAAGAATATTACAATGCCATAACAATTGGAGGTTATAAAATACCAGAGATTAGATATGCTGATGACACAGTATTACTGTTCACAACACAAAAAGGAGTGGAAAAACTAATTTTGTCAGTCAGTAAGAACAGCGAAGAGCAGAACCTCTATCTTAATGCAAAGAAAACTAAATTGATGACAACTAACAAAACAAACAAGGCAGTTGAAATATATATCAATGAGGAAAAATTGGAAGAAGTGGAGAGTTTTGAATTTCTTGGATCACTGCTAACTAATAATGGAGATACAATGAAGGAAATTAAAAGAAAGACATCTATTGCTCTTCAGAAAGTAAAACAAATAAAGAATCTGTGGAGAGGAGCAGACAGAACTACAAAGATAAGATTTTTAATGGCATGCATCTTTCCCATCGCAGCATATGCCTGTGAGACCTGGACACTTAACAAAACAGCTGAGAAACACACAAATGCCTTTGAATGTAAATGCTACAGAAGAGTTCTCCAAATATCGTGGACACAAAAAAGAACAAGTATATCTATACTACAAGAGCTTAATATTGACGAATGCTGGCTAGTAAAAAAGATTAAAGAGAGAAAACTTAAATATTTTAGACACATTAAAGGTCATGATAATTTAGAGGAAGGATACATAATGGGAAAAAGAAAGAGAGGAAGACCAAAACGAAGATGGCTGCAAGACATCGTTGATGATCTGCAAATGGATGCAGTAACAGCAGGCCATCTTGCTCACAACCGAGAGGCCTACAAGAGTGCTGTTTGGGAGGCAAAGTTCCGCAAGGGACATGCAAATGAATGAATGAAATGTGCTTTTCTAGTGGTTTAAAAAATACATCTTGTTTACGTTGCTTAGTGAGTGCTCTCTGTTTGAAATGGCAGCTGTTGTATAATTCCAAATTTGCTCTGATGCCACAACTGATTACTTTGCTTCTTTGTCTATTATAATGATTATCTTCAAGCCACTGCAATTGTTTTTCCAATATGACTTTTTAAAAATATTATAGTTCGCTCATAGCTTTGCTGTATTTAGTTTGTGGTGGAGAGCCTACACCTATTTCCATTTGTTATCATCTTTGCCTGTTTCCTCAACATGCTCATCTGTGGTATGTTGTAATTCTTCAGTAGTGAGATTGTCTAGATATTCTTTAACATTCATGTTCAACGTCCTTAAATCCCATCTGCTTTTCTAACTGAATGCAACTGGCAGTGGTTTTTGTTATATGACTTGAGGGTTTAAAACCTTCAAAATTAGGCTAAATATCAGTTTAAGCTTCCTCCAAACATGATGCTAACATTGTCTGGATACATCCTTCCATATTCTGCAAAATTATTGTTGCCATTTTTATATTTCTTCCAAAATTCTGTTTCAATACTTTGCCCTTCAACAGCATTGGTTAGCATCTGAAATGTTCCACTTAAGTAATAAGTTTTAAATGCTGCAGTCACATTTTGTTCTAGTGGCTATTACAGAGGCGTAGTTTTTGGTGGTAGAAGGATGAACTTCACATTTAGGTTGGTTTCAGCTAATACTGGTGAATGGCTTTGCGTAGTATCAATAATTATTAAAGATTTAAAAGTTAATTTGTCCGTCTTCCTATAATAATTTTCTATATTGCCAAAATTAGATCTGACAAATATCTCATGACAGATTTGAGCTTCTAAAAATCTTTTATTTTTTCATTGTGTTTGTATAAAACACCAAGGATAGATTTTATAGTTCTCTCTAAAGCCCACCAACTGGTGATAAATCACAAAGGCTTAAACTTAAAGTTTCCTCTGGCATTGGCACCAAGTATCACTATTACGAGGGTCATACTGAAAGTCGTGAACAAATTTTTTTTTAAATCAGAATTTATAGATTCAGAAAATATAAATGTATCACCTTTATATGCATCCTTTGCACTTCATGTAAAGGTCACATGACCATTAGGAGCATAAACAAAATGGCGGGTGCTGAAGTTTTGTTTTGTCAATGTTCATTCATTCATTCATTCATTTGCATATCCCTTGTGGAACTTTGCCTCCCTAAACAGCACTCCTGAGGCCTCTCAGTTGTGAGCAAAATGACCTGCTGCTGATGCATCCATTTGCAGATCATCAACGAAGTCTTGCAGCCATCTTCGTTTTGGTCTTCCTCTCTTTCTTTTTCTCATTATGTACCCTTCCAAGACGGTTTTCTCTAGATTATCACGTCGTTTAATGTGTCCAAAATATTTAAATTTTCTCTCTTTAATCCTCTTTACTAGCCAGCCTTCTTCAATATTAAGTTCTTGTAGTATGGATATATTTTTTATTTTTTGTGTTCATGATATTTGAACAACTCTTCTGTAGCATTTACATTCAAAGACATTTATGTGTTTCTCAGCTGTTTTGTTAATTAACCCAGATCTCACAGGCATATGTTGCAATGGGAAAGATGCATGCCCTTAAAAATCTTATTTTTGTAGTTCTGTCTGTTCCTCTCCACAGATTCTTTATTTCTTTTACTTTCTGAAGAGCAATAGATGTCCTCCTTTTAATTTCCCTCATTGTATCTCCATTATTAGTTAGCAGTGTCCAAGATATTCAAAACTCTCCACTTCTTCCAATTTTTCCTCATTGATACATATAACAGCTGCCTCATTTGTTTTGTCAGTTGTAATCAATTTGTCAATGTGCTGATATTGAAATCCTCTTTAAAGAGGAAATCCTAGCTGCTGAAATTCACAAAAGACTTCAACTTGCTTATGGAGATGTGTGTATGGGTGCTAGCAGTGGTTAGGAGGTGGGTGAAACATTTCAAAGATGGAAACATAAGCATCCAAGATAATCCTCACAGCAGTCGCCATCAAACTGCTTCTACTGAACGCAACGTGGAAAGGGTTGACATCATTAAAGAAGACAGATATGTCACAGTATCTGAAATTGCTTTAAATCTTGGAATAGGACACAATACAATACAAATGATTGAAACCCTAGGCTATAGAAAAGTTTGTGCCCATTTGGCATAATAAACATCCCAGAAAGAAAATCATCCTGCAACACGAATATACTCTGCCTCACTCTGCTAGCCAAACAACTAAGGAAATTCAGAAAATAGGGTGGGAAATTCTTACACACCCTGCCTATAGACGTAACCTGGCACCCAGTGATTACATCTTTTCAGTTTTGTGAAAGAAAAAATGCAAGGCTATCACTACAACACATCAGAGAATGTCCAGAAAGCAGTGTATCTGTGCCTCCTGTCAGCTGGAACAGAATTCTACCGGGAGGATATTTTCAAACTTGCAGAGCAATGGGAAAAATATTTGCAGACAAATGGAGATTATGTTGAAAAGTGAAGAAAAGGATGCAGCTTAAGGTGATACATTTATATTTTCTCTATCTATAAATTCTGATTTTTTAACAAATTTTGCTCACAACTTTCGGTATGATCCTCGTATTAAGTCTTCTGCAGCTTTTAATTCTGGAGCATGGTTTTTTTCTTTTTTGAGCCTTTGAAATCTAGGTCTTTGAAGTTAATGTACAGACTTGTTTTATGAAAATTTAAAATTTGATCCGAAGTATAATTTCATTCTTATATTATTTTCTTTATCTTTGGAGGATATTCTTTGCAGCTTTGTTTGTTTGCACCTGCAGCTTCTCAGTCCACCATTTGCATGTCCCGTGTGAAACTTTGCCTCCCTAACAGCTCTTGATTATCATAACGTTTAATGTGTCCAAAATATTTAAGTTTTCTCTGTTTAATACTCTTTATTAGCCAGTCTTATTTAATATTAAGTTCTTGTAGTATGGGTATATTTGTTCTTTTTTGTGTCCATGATATTTGAAGAACTCTTCTGTAGCATTTACATTAAAAGGCATTTATGTGTTTATCAGCTGTTTTGTTAAGTGTCCAGTCAAGTTTTATTAAGTGCAGCTTCTACTCTAAGGTAATTCTCAAGAAAACTGTAGTTTTGAAGTCTCTAAGAGAAGTTGTTGCTAAAAGTAAAGTAAGTAATTTCTGCAGGATTTGGAAAATGCATTTTTTAGGTCATCATAAATGGCATTGTGTGTTCCCTTTCCTTCAACAAATCCAACCTGTTCATCTGCTATTTCCATTTTTATCTTTTTCCTTGTCCTTCTCATAATGATTCTCAGAAGTAGCTTCGTTATGTGACATGAGAGGCTGATATTCCAATGGTCATCACATTCCTTTGCACCTGGTTTCTTTGGTAGTACTATAAAAGTGGCATGATATAATAATCATACTTAAAAGGTGTAAGAAAAGTGCATAAATGGTATTTAATATTTTAATTCATATTTTACAAGAAAACCTCAAAACTAAAGACTCACTGCATAACTGCCAATAGTGCCTAAAAGTAATTAGGGAAAGTGTCAAAGAAGACTTGACAAAATGAATTTTATAGTGTATAAATTTGTTTTGCAAAGTCAGGCCTCATAAACTATAAATTATACAGGGACAGTACAAAAGTGACATGATGTGATTTCTATAAGCCAGAACTGAAATTAAATAGCTCTTTACAGGTTATTGATCCTATTAGAGAGTTGAAAACATTTAAAATTACTATTTCATTCATTTGTTTATAGTAAAAATCTCATGAGCAAAGAGTAATATTGACTTTGACTATAAAGAAACAGATGAAATTTGACTTAATAAGTTGTAATTTTTTAGAAAGATGCTCAGTATATCTTGATTAGCAAGAAAGGCAGGAATTTCTCAGAGAAATTTGAGAGCATTACAAGTTAATAAGAACCATATGAAAATGACAATAAAAATCATTCTGACGTGTCATGAGAAGACATCAGATAAAGCACCTGACATTCCATGGAAAAATATGAAGTAAAAAAGAGAGAGACCATGAGAGAAACACCTAAACTGGGTGACCAAGTAGTAAAACAAAAGAAGTGTGTTACACCCCTTGTAGTTACACCCCTGCAGTGTGTTACACCCCTTGTAGTTACACCCCTGCAGTGTGTTACACCCCTTGTAGTTACACCCCTGCAGTGTGTTACACCCCTTGTAGTTACACCCCTGCAGTGTGTTACACCCTTTGTAGTTACACCCCTGCAGTATGTTACACCCCTTGTAGTTACACCCTTGCAGTGTGTTACACCCCTTGTAGTTACACCCCTGCAGTGTGTTACATCCTTTGTAGTTACAGCCCTGCAGTGTGTTATACCCCTTGTAGTTACACTCCTGCAGTGTGTTACATTCCTTGTAGTTACACCCCTGCAGTGTGTTCCCCTTGTACTTACACCTCTGCAGTGTTTTAGATCCCTTGTAGTTACACCCCTGCAGTGTTTTACATCCCTTGTAGTTACACCCCTGCAGTGTTAGCTTCATGTCATGTCTTAGAAGGCTTCAGATGGCCACAGTTTGTAAACAGCTGTTACAAAATGTTCATTTGTTCAAGTATTTACATTTTTCCGTTTTCAAATTTTCATTTGTGCATCCTCAATACATCATAATTCTTCCCAAACAGTGGCAGTTCTTACAACAGCGTAGTTATTTAATTAAATTATTCATCTATTTAACATCTTTTTATACACTTTATTTTGTGTCTGTATCATTATTGTCTCACAGTATTACATGCAGAGTGGGAAAGAGATGTTCCTCCTGTGCTGACGAGTGTAATATTACAGTCAATGTTAGCAGCCGAGACAGCGAAGGCATAACTTCATTTTCTGAATCTTTAAAATATGTGGTAAATATATTTACTAAATTACCAAGAAGTGTGTTCATAGTTTAGAAGTTCATTCATTTTAGTATTAATTATAGTCATGCTGAATTTTGAGGGTTTTTTTTAAACATATCAAATTTTAAATCTCATTTCTGCACTTTCTTTCCATATACAGATAATATTATTATGATATTAATAGCTGGAAGAGTCAGCCATGATAAGAGGAGTCAGGAATCAGCCATGAGTGGAGCTGTTCAGGATGAGATGCTCAGCAAAATTCCATTACAACTGATGTCTTAGATGAAGATAGCCCTATTATGCCAAGACTCATCTAGGGAATATGGTGTTAACATCCATATTTTCCCTGACCTGTCAGCACACTAGAGGGTGATGTAGTCAGCATCACACATGGCCCTCTTTCCTTCCCCAGCTCTGGAAGAAGCCAGTGACCCATATCTACATCTGGGTAATAGGGGCACCTCTGGCCAGATTTAAACCATCAACCTTTGCCATGAGAAACTAGTGCATTAAGAGCTTCATCACTCAGGTGCCCCAGTTATCTGCTTACTTCAGAACTATCTTACTGTACAAAAAGGCCCATTATAGCCATGTTCTAGCAGTACACTCCAGGCAGTCAGATGTTCTTGATATATTCTTGGTTTAAGAATGTTGGAAAAATGAATTATGAAAGCCAGGTCGCAACACACTCTATAAAGTAATCATTATTTTCAAGTATTTTGAGAGGAAGTAGTATAATTCTGTGTTGTGTTGTGTTATAAAAGCTACAGACAAACATTATTGATTTATATGTTGCAATGTATCATTTGTTATGAAAATACATTTATATAATGCACTGAATCTCAGCACTGGTTTTAATAATGTGCTCAACAAAGTTTATCAATTCTTGGCTACATTTAAGAGTTTTATGTAACATTAGAAAAGTCTAAAGGAAAAGGTTGAGATGAAACAGCTGTCTATAAGTAATTTAATCTGAAATGGACTACCTTTGTACTTTAGAGGTGAATAACTTGAACTAAATATATACCATTGCTCATGATATTATCATCATCATCATCATCAGATGCCGTGCCGACTGGCATTGGCTATTATGCTTCTCCAGAGTACCCGATCCTTCATGCAGGCCATCAGCTCAGTTGGTGATCTCCTCTCACACCATCCCATCAGACTGTCCAGTATCATTTCTCTTGGTCTTCCTCTTGATCTTCTTCCTTCTATTTTTCCTGTTGTTATAATATTTTCAATGCCCCCTCTTCTCATTGCATGTCCTATGAAAGTACATTGTCTCTCTCTTATCTTTTTGACAAGATTTTTTGTCTCTCCAGCTCTTCTCATACAATTCTTCATTAGTTATTTTTGCTGTCCAGTGGATTCGCAACATTCTTCTAATAAACCACATTTCTGCTGCTTCCAATGATTTTTGTGCAGACGTGCCTATTGTCTCACAGTATTACATGCAGAGTGGGAAAGAGATGTTCCTCCTGTGCTGACGAGTGTAATATTACAGTCAATGTTAGCAGCCGAGACAGCGAAGGCATAACTTCATTTTCTGAATCTTTAAAATATGTGGTAAATATATTTACTAAATTACCAAGAAGTGTGTTCATAGTTTAGAAGTTCATTCATTTTAGTATTAATTATAGTCATGCTGAATTTTGAGGGTTTTTTTTAAACATATCAAATTTTAAATCTCATTTCTGCACTTTCTTTCCATATACAGATAATATTATTATGATATTAATAGCTGGAAGAGTCAGCCATGATAAGAGGAGTCAGGAATCAGCCATGAGTGGAGCTGTTCAGGATGAGATGCTCAGCAAAATTCCATTACAACTGATGTCTTAGATGAAGATAGCCCTATTATGCCAAGACTCATCTAGGGAATATGGTGTTAACATCCATATTTTCCCTGACCTGTCAGCACACTAGAGGGTGATGTAGTCAGCATCACACATGGCCCTCTTTCCTTCCCCAGCTCTGGAAGAAGCCAGTGACCCATATCTACATCTGGGTAATAGGGGCACCTCTGGCCAGATTTAAACCATCAACCTTTGCCATGAGAAACTAGTGCATTAAGAGCTTCATCACTCAGGTGCCCCAGTTATCTGCTTACTTCAGAACTATCTTACTGTACAAAAAGGCCCATTATAGCCATGTTCTAGCAGTACACTCCAGGCAGTCAGATGTTCTTGATATATTCTTGGTTTAAGAATGTTGGAAAAATGAATTATGAAAGCCAGGTCGCAACACACTCTATAAAGTAATCATTATTTTCAAGTATTTTGAGAGGAAGTAGTATAATTCTGTGTTGTGTTGTGTTATAAAAGCTACAGACAAACATTATTGATTTATATGTTGCAATGTATCATTTGTTATGAAAATACATTTATATAATGCACTGAATCTCAGCACTGGTTTTAATAATGTGCTCAACAAAGTTTATCAATTCTTGGCTACATTTAAGAGTTTTATGTAACATTAGAAAAGTCTAAAGGAAAAGGTTGAGATGAAACAGCTGTCTATAAGTAATTTAATCTGAAATGGACTACCTTTGTACTTTAGAGGTGAATAACTTGAACTAAATATATACCATTGCTCATGATATTATCATCATCATCATCATCAGATGCCGTGCCGACTGGCATTGGCTATTATGCTTCTCCAGAGTACCCGATCCTTCATGCAGGCCATCAGCTCAGTTGGTGATCTCCTCTCACACCATCCCATCAGACTGTCCAGTATCATTTCTCTTGGTCTTCCTCTTGATCTTCTTCCTTCTATTTTTCCTGTTGTTATAATATTTTCAATGCCCCCTCTTCTCATTGCATGTCCTATGAAAGTACATTGTCTCTCTCTTATCTTTTTGACAAGATTTTTTGTCTCTCCAGCTCTTCTCATACAATTCTTCATTAGTTATTTTTGCTGTCCAGTGGATTCGCAACATTCTTCTAATAAACCACATTTCTGCTGCTTCCAATGATTTTTGTGCAGACGTGCCTATTGTCCATGATTCACTTCCATATAACAAGATAGGATCAATATAGCATTTTAGGGCTCGTTTTATGAAATTCATTGATAAGGATGTGTTGGATAATATGTTTCTCATTCTCTGAAATGCAGTCTTTGCTTGGCCTATTCTGTTCCTAATTTCTGTTCTGCATTTCCCATCCGAAGTTATTACTGCTCCAAGGTATTTGAATTTCTGCACCTGCTTTAAAATAGTTCCGTTTAATTTAATACTGCATGCTGGTGGATTCTGTTTCTTAGATATAACCATAGTCTCTGTCTTTTTGATGTTCAAAGTAAGGCCTTTCTGTTCACTTTCTTTGGTGACTTTATCCAAGAGATTTTGCAGGTCTTGTTGGTTCTCAGATATCAGTACTGTGTCGTCAGCATACCGAAGGTTGTTAATATTGTATCCTCCAATTTTTATGCTTGGTTCTGTGATGATCATTCTTAGAATATGCTTGCTGTACAGAGAAAAAAGGTCTGGAGATAGTTCTCATCCTTGTCGCACCCCTTGTTTTATAGGTTGATATCTTCCAGTTCTATTTTCAACTTGAATTGCTGCTTCTTGCTGCCAGTATAAATGTTTTACAATCCTCAGGTCTTTGCCATCTGTATTGATGTCTTCAAGCATTTTAGTAATTTCATTATGTTTCATCTTATTAAACCAGTTTTTGCATCTATCTTCCTATTTATCTTTCTTGTTGTTAGGATGTTTTCTGGCCTTGCCTCATTATATGTCCAGTGATAATGATCAGTGTCTTTGCAAAAGATTTTAATTAAATTCATTTTTCTGTTCATTTTTACCTCAGACTTCTCTTTCAGTCACTTTAAATGTATGGAATATACTAAACTTATAACATAAGATTTAAGTAGAAGATTATTGAAATAAGTGTTTAAAACATGGTTTTACTTGTCATGACACCAAAAAAAAAATATACGTATGAAAGCATTATGGCTGCCAATTTGTCACAACAGAATTCTTGGTTATGCTTTTTTAAAAATTATATCAAACAGCTAGTGATATTTATAATAGCGAGAGAAAATCAAGATCAGATCTGAGTTACAGCATTTATCCTTTTGCCAAGAGAGACCAAACTCTGAAGTTCACAGAAATAATTTTCAAGCACTCCAGAGTTAAAGAAAGATAAAGTAAGAAATAGAAAGGTAGACTCAAGACCTGATTTACCTCTGAACATGATAATGATCAAGCAATAACCCAAGTTGAAACTTGTGTACTCAAAAAGACATTTGGTAGATGACAAGACGGGAAAGCATTCATCTACTGGTAGTTTCTTGACAAAAATTCATTTAAGCTACAAAGACTAAAAGGATGTGGAGCAAGTAATCTTATTATAATATGTAACACCTTGTCCAAGAATAATAGAAAGTTGAGTATAAGAAAGTTGTTTTTTTTTTTGTTTCAGTGGTGGAGTCACAGTTGAAGTGGAAGGTTCAAACCTAAACAGTGTGGTATCACCTTCACTTAAGCTAATACTTCCTAACAAATCTACTGTAAGTAGTAGTTACGGTCAGTTTTACAGCTCATTAAAGTATTAGACTTCAGATAGCTAAAGTTTTTTTGGAAAGTAAGCAATTATGAAATCAGTAATGATCTGAATTATTAGAAAGCTGAGTTGTAACTTTTAAAGGCATTCTTCTGTAGTAAGAGCTAACAGTATTACCAAAAAAAAAAAGTAATTTTAAGCAAAATTAAAAAAAAAAAAAACAGCTCATACACCAAATGTTGACTAAAATGCAATTGGCTGAGGACAAGATGTGTGTGCGTGTGTGTGTGTGTGTGTGTGTGCATGTGTGCGTGCGTGCATGCTTGTGTGTGTGTGTGTGCATACAAAAATGTAAAACTGTCCTAATTATTATTAAAACTAAAATCTAGATGAAATAATATGTTTTGAAATAAGAAAAAGAGAACCTATATGAGAGCATAATGCAAAATCTTAAGATATACTGATGGTTTTTACGGGAAGGGAGAGAATAGAGCTAGATATTTCTCATACATATTGGAGCATCTTTAAGCTGGGCAGTGTCCCATTTTTTGGTTCATATCTTGCCAAATGTTAAGATATTTTCATAAGCTAATTATTATTATTTTGTTTTTTTTTTTAGTGTGAAGCCTAATCTATGGTTTGTGAGATATGGTGGATAAACTCTACAAATTGAGATTGTACACCCATCTGACAATAAATACTAGCATACGCTACCTTACACTGAATCAGAGAATTAAGGGGAAAACTAATGAACATTTAAATATCATTTTAAGACCACATGAAATTCAAAAGAAAAAAAAAACAATTCTGAAGGAAAAATTTTTTTTTTCTGTGAAAAAATTAAAGTTTTCATGAAGTTAGGAAAAAGAGTAAAATAAGTTAACAAATTAGAACAGATTTTAAAACATAGCTCTCTGATCTAGTACAGGAAGATATACAGACTACTGCAAAATATTTTCACAAGCAAAGGTTGCAGATTAGAAACATAGCTGTAAAAATGTGTACTTCTGATGCTAGATAAGCTGTCCCTGAACATAGGGAGAATATCTGCCTGCAAGGTGAAGCACAACAGAAAGCACTGAACACATGCTGTCAGTGTTTTAAGGAAAACAGATTATTCACAAGAGTGAAATTTTAAAAAGAGGACTTTAGGTTTATGTAAATCATGCACAAACACTGTTTGTAAAATACAGAGAAAAAAAATTAACAATGATGGCAAAAAGTTTCAACATTTCTAGTTTAAAATTAGGTGAAATTTCACACAACAAATGCTATAACTGTATGACTTATTATACAAAATAAGAAAAAAGAAAAGAAAAACAAAGATAACACCACTTCTGAACATAGCTTTTTTGGGTCTGAAAATGTTAATATATATATTCTAAAAAAAAAAAAAGAAAAAAAAAAAGATAAAAACTTACATTTATATTTTAAAATAAAATCTTAAGCAGGTTTCTTCTGGACACTGTTCTGTCACTCACCGAGGTAGCAGAATGACATGCAAGACACCTGATTTAAGGAGTGAACTGAAAAGCATCAACACAACCGTTAAAACCACTGTGAATTTCAGTATGGATGGTGTAGATCTAATGAATCAGCTAAAACCCTATGTGATGACTGTACATTTGGATCCTATTTTTTTTTTTGATGAAGAAGCTCTTCAGAAGACAGAGACTTTTATTCTGAAGGTGAGTTTAATGCTATAATGCATCTGTTTCATAGACATTAATTGGAAGCAAACATATGAGTATGTGAGCTTTGGAATATATTTTTGGAAATATGAGAAACCAAAAAAACATGTATTTTGAAATTTGTTTTTAAAAATGTATGGTATAAGGAAAGCTGTACATTTTGGTTATAATTTAAATAAATTCTTAATACAGAGAAAATCAAAGGAAAAAAAATGAACTAAGGAAAACAAAGGAATGATGCCTTGAACAGAATATATTGCATGTGAACAAGTCCTTAGACATCATCATCTTTATCATCAGTCACTGTCACACCAGAGGTACACAAAAATGATAACGAATAATTCTCCATCCTTGAAATAAATTATTGCTGCATGTATGTCATCATTATCATTGCCCATCACTCCTTGGGAGTATAGGCTGTGGAAAAAGTTTCTCCAGTCATCCCTGTTCTTGGATTTGTTCTCTACTTCCTTCCATGTGTATCCTTTGTCTCTCAGCACTTTCATAATTTCCTCTCCCAAGTAGTTCTGGGTCTTTCCTGATTTCTGTTTCCTTTGGTGTTCCATATTAGTGCTTGTCTTGTTATGCTGGTGGCATCTGGTTTCCTTAGTATGTGGATAGTCCACCTCCTTTTTCTAGACATGTCTTAATAGACTCTTGTCCTGTTCTTTCCCAGACATCCTTATTCATGGTCTTTTCCTGCCATTTAACATGTAGAATCCTCAGGCAGAAGTTCATGAATGTTTGTTTCCTCTGTTACATTTTCTTAGTCATTACCCATGTCTCTCCAAACCCTACAGTAGGACAGTCTTTGTACTAAAAAACCTGAGTTTGGTTCCAGTTTTGACGTTTTTAGATGTCCATATTTTGTTAAACTGAATAAATGCCATCCTAGCCTTTGTTATTTAGCTTTAACAACTTTTCCTGTTCCACTGCATTTATCAATTATGCTGCTTAAAAATGTGAGTAATCTACTTCTTTGATTTTCAGCCTCTCAATTTCCTTGGCGTTATTGAATGTACTTTTGCTTTACATTTGTTGCTTTTTGTCTGTTTATGTCTAAACCCAGTTTAGCGGAATTCTTGCTTAAGATCTGAGGCCTCTCTTGCATTTGTATGTGGCTGTGTGCCACATACATATGCAAGAAGTGTGGAAGAAGTGGAGAGTTTTGAATATCTTGGATCACTGCTAACTAATAATGGAGATACAATGAGGGAAATTAAAAGGAGGACATCTATCAATCTTCAGAAAGTAAAACAAATAAAGAATCTGTGGAGAGGAGCAGACAGAACCACAAAAATAAGATTTTTAAGGGCATGCATCTTTCCCATCACAACATATGCCTGTGAGACCTGGACACTTAACAAAACAGCTGAGAAACACATAAATGCCTTTGAATGTAAATGCTACAGAATAGTTCTCCAAATATCATGGACACAAAAAGAACAAATATATCTATACTACAAGAGCTTAATATTGAAGAAGGCTGGCTAGTAAAGAGGATTAAACAGAGAAAACTTAAATATTTTGTAATTAAACGTCATGATAATCTAGAGAAGACCGTCTTGGAAGGGTACATAATGAGAAAAAGAAAGAGAGGAAGACCAAGGCGAAGATGGTGGCAAGACATCATTGATGATCTGCAAATGGATGCATCAGCAGCAGGCCATCTTGCTCACAACTGAGAGGCCTACAGGAGTGCTGTTAGGGAGGCAAGGTCCCACAAGGGACATGCAAATGAATGAATGAATGTGTGCCAAAAGTGCCACATCATCTGTGAAGTCAAGGTCTTTCATCTGATTCCACAGTATCCATTGTATTTCATTTCTTTTCCCATATGTAATGGTCTTCTAAGTGGCACCTCCTTCAGGAGCTCAGTGAGGTGTATAATGTACTAATTAACTGGGACCTCAGTGCATGATGCAGTCAATGATAACACTCAGTGTATCATCCTGGACTCTGCGCTGACTGAGTCTAGTCTCACATTTCTTATTTGTGATAGAATGACCAGGCCAGCAACATGATCTATGGATACAAATTCCAACACCAATCTCATATTGATCCTCAGCCACTTGCAGCTGAATTTTCACTGGAATGTGCTTACACACATGGGAGTGATCTCCTACCGTGTGCCTTTTGAATCACCAAGAGTGTTTGTGTACCACTTAGCAAAGCAGAGCATAACTTCAAATATGATTATGAAGTCGGGACAGTGGTGGGAGACATGAGGCGTGGGAGAAAAGATCCATGAAGACAGTGGCATCCAATAGGTGTAAGCTTCTTTGGTAGACTGACAAGATCGAATTGACCTGGGTGAATAAAGAAAAGGGATGAAGTTGTGGTAAAAAGCTGATACTTTGGACAAAATTGCACTGGAAGAGGATATGAAGAAAGCAAATGAGTCTGGGCAGTGATGTTGGCAGATATTTGCACAGGAAGTTTCCATTGACAAGGTGCTGTAAGATTTCTGGCAAATGTATCAGAGAATGAAGACCATGTCAAGGATGAGAGTGAGGGCTCACATTAAGGATGAAGGAGGTAATAAACTTTGTTCAGATTAAAGAGTGTTTCTTAGGTAATATTTACAAATCAGATCAGTCAAAACAATTGAGTGGCTATTTGGGATATATTATTCAGTATTCTCCTGCGCATGGAATTCAAGGAGGCTATAACTACAGAAGAGGTGAAAGGAATCATTGGCAAGGCCAAACTGAGTGTCCCAAGGCCAGATGGCATTACCTACAATCATATGAAGCATATCAGTGACCATATGATAGAGAGGATAACAGAAGAATATAATCAAAGCTTACCTACAGGGCAGATACTGGTAGAGTGGTTGTACAGCTATCTGACGCCAATAAATAAACCCAGGAAGGATCATTTTGAACTGAGCGGTTACTGAATAATTATAATGCAGAATAAATTTGGAAAAGTCATGAAAAGACTGTTGCAAGATGATTATCGCATGATCTAGAGGTTCAAGATAAACTACTGGAGACACTTGGTGGATTTCACCTTGGCAGAGATGCTGTCAAGGATGTGTACTATCTCCAGACCTTTTTTCTCTGTATAGTGAGAATATTCTAAGAACAATCATCACAGAACCAGACATAAAAACTGGAGGATACAATATTAACAACCTTCGGTATGCTGACGACACAGTACTGATAGCTGAGAACCAACAAGACCTGCAAAATCTCTTGGATAAATTCGCCAAAGAAAGTGAACAGAAAGGCCTTACTTTGAACATCAAAAAGACAGAGACTATGGTTATATCTAAGAAACAGAATCCACCAGCATGCAGTATTAAATTAAACGGAACTATTCTAAAGCAGGTGCAGAAATTAAAATACCTTGGAGCAGTAATAACTTCAGATGGGAAATTCAGAACAGAAATTAGGAATAGAATAGGCCAAACAAAGACTGCATTTCAGAGAATGAGAAACATATTAGCTAACACATCTTTATCAATGAAGGTTAGAAAACGAGTCCTAAAATGCTATATTGAACCTATTTTGTTATATGGAAGTGAATCATGGACAATAGGCAAGTCTGCACAAAAATCATTGGAAGCAGCAGAAATGTTTATTAGAAGAATGTTGCGAATCCCCTGAACAGCAAAAATAACTAATGAAGAATGTATGAGAAGAGCTGGAGAGACAAAAAAACCTAGTCAAAAAGATAAGAGAGAGACAATGTACTTTCATAGGACATGCAATGAGAAGAGGGGGCATTGAAAATATTATAACAACAGGAAAAATAGAAGGAAGACAATCAAGAGGAAGACCAAGAGAAATGATACTGGACAGTCTGACAGGATGGTGTGAGAGGAGATCACCAACTGAACTGATGGCCTGCATGAAGGATCGGGTACTCTGGAGAAGCATAACAGCCAATGCCAGTCGGCACGGCACATGATGATGATGATGAGAGATGCTGTGACTAATGCTTCAGTTCTTGTATATGATATTTATGAAGGTTTTCAAAGAAATGATGAGATAGTGGTGGGTGCCACTGACTTAGAGGACACCTATAATTGGGTATACTATGGCAGACTAATTCACCTCCTCATAGAGATTGACATAACTTCTTGGTTGACTTGCTGGATTGCTGCTACTTGTATGTTGGTATCCTGGTCATTGGCTTTATGGTTTGGTTCTTGGATCTTGGAGCCAACAGAAATAGCACTGGGTCTTCCATAGGGATATCTACTATCACCAATTCTGTTAAATATCTATACTGCCAATGTTGCTAGGTTACCAAGTGTGAAGGTAGGTAGAAGTCTCACTTATGCCAATGACATATTGAGTTACAAAAATGGCCATAATAGGACTGAATTGGCCCAGGAATTGCAAATATCCCTGGATCACCTGTCCAGTTGGTGTGATAATTACAATGCAGTGATCAGCCTATGTAAGACACAGGTGTTATGGTGTTCTATGAACAACAGAGTCATTAAAAAGGAGATGCCAGCAATCCACTGCAATGGGATGCAGGTCAAGGGAGTCCATGACCTAAAATACCTGGGTATAATGTTTGATCGATCATTGTCTTACCATCAGCATATTGGCCATGTCCTACAACAAGCACAAAAAGGATTTAGTGCTATTAAGGCAGTTGTGAGGTGGAATATGCAGCAATGGATACTTGTACAGTTAATGCAGACACTACACTAGTGCTAGCATCAGTCAATTACAGGCATAGACTACTGACCTTATCCAAAACCCTAATTAATAAATTGGACAAAATTCAAAATGAAGCTGTGCAGACTGTCCTGGGTTGCACAAAGGATCCTCTGATTGTGACCATGTTTTATCTGCTGGGCCTGCCTGGCATGGAGATTAGACACAAAGTTGCACAGGTCAAGGCTTTCTCTCTCTGTGGTCAGCAACACCACTCATCCTTTACATGATGGTAATAAAAGGCTGTTGTCTTAAACATGGTAGTTTGTGGATGGCTGAGGCTGAAACATTCATTAGTGTTGTGTGTACTGAGGAGGATAATGAAAAAGGAATGGAGTGGATAGAAGTGAGAGTTGATATCTACAGGCTCATTAGAGTGGTCATCTCCAAGCTTGGCAGAGAATACAGAGAATGGATAGGAAGAAGGACTGAGTTTGCAACTCAGGAGCTTGTTTATGCTAATGCCAAACCATATGATCCAGTCATCTTCATGCACGGTTCAGTGGGGGAAGGCAAAAAGAGTGGATGAGACTTCGTTGTCTATAGGTGAGGCAGACTGGTGGCACAGAAGGCAGGGACCTCCTTTATGATGACATTGAGCATGCAGGTGGAAACTGAGGCAGTGATCAAGGCTCTGTCCTGACTAGTTCAGCAGGATGATACACACATTGTGGTGGTGACTGACTCTCAAAGCATGCTTCGCAAGATAGAGAGGGGAGTGAGAGGCAGTGAGGTAGCCGATTATACTGACAGATTGCAACAGATATGATTCCTATGGAATACTGAAGTCGGTGACCAATGACCTGGTACAGAAGGAGGAAAGGGAATGTATTGATAATATATGTATATATATCTACATAAGATGAAAGACAGAGATGTGAGGAGGGGGAAGAGCCGGGTGGCTGGGTGGTAGAAGTCAAGGTTGCCAGAACCAACAGCTGACTGGCACAATTAGTGTTCAGACTCTTTTGATGGTTACTGAAATAGAGAACAGAGCATGTATGGGTGTGCCCTAAGTGCAATGATGTTTAGTCCTAGATTCAAGATTCAAGGTGGTCTTCATGATCCAATTGACTGCCAGAAGAAATAGGAATGATAACAACAAGTATCCCTGTTTCTATTTTAAAACTGTCTGTGAGAGCTCCCCCGTGTATGATCCTGCAAGTTTTACTATCTTGCCTGAGATTCCGTAATGTTCCAGCAGTTTCTACAGCATCCTCCAATCAAAACTTTTAAAAACCTTCTCATAATTGATGAATGTGGCTAGCAGTGAAGAATTCCACCCCACTGATTGTTCTACTGTGACAAAATGTAGTCGGTACAGGATCTTCAATGCCTGAAACCTGCCTGCACTGTCTACTAATGTTTTTATTTGATTTAATAGAATCCTTCTGAAGATATTGCTAAGTACTAAAAGCAGTGAGATACCTCTGTAGTTCTTACAGTCTGAAAACCCTCCTATATAAGGCCTCCTTTCAGTCATCTGGAACCTTCTCTTCTTCCCAAATCTTATTAAATAGTACCTGAGTTGTTATTTCTGAGAGCTCCTGTGATTCCATCTGGGTCTGATGCCTTATTTCTCTTCAACCCTGAGGTAGCTTGTTCAATTTCAGCCTTGCTCAGTGGTTCTGCCTTGATGTCAAGAGTATTCTCCACTGCTGGTATCTCTTCTGTTTCTGCTGGTGCTGGCCTATTTAGAATTCCACTGAAATATTCCATCCATCTTTTCATGTGTACTTCTTCTAACATTTCTTCTCACACTTTACCATCCTTGTTTTTGATGGACTGAAAAGATGCGATCAGGTGTCCTACATGGTCTGTTTGCCAACTTCTTGGTGATGTCATATAGGGCTGTCATATTGTTTTTGCCAGCTGCTTCTACTCCCTGTCTCTCCAGATTATCCTTCTTCTTCTTCTTCATTAGCATTGTCTGTCTATACCTGCAGTCCTGTCTCTTGGATAAATTTCACTGTTTTTTGTAATTCATGTATGGAACCGTAGAGCTTATCTTCTTTAGTGGTTTCACTGGGCCAGTAATTATTTCTCAATGTTTCATAGTTGGTGCAGTTCTGGAGGATATGTTCCACAGTTTGGGGCACCTGGGCACATGTATATAGATTAGTAGTACCAACCTTAAACTTTGTATACATATGACTTCGGAGTCGGGTGTGTCCTGTTCAGAGACGGAAGATGGTGACTTGTTCCTTTCTGTTTAGCATGTGATAGTCATCATGTGGTGGTGTTTGTGGCTTCCTGTAGGTTTTTATCATGCTTTTCTTCTGATTATAGGTGATTGGTATGTCTGGTTGCTCCATTTCAGTGCCCTCTTTGGCCATATGGTCAGCTTTCTCATTGCCTGGTATCCCACAGTGAGAGGGAATCCATTGCAAAGTGATTCCATGTTGTAAGCCAATTTTTGACAAAGCATCCTTAAGGTCTGGTAGTTTGTTGCACTGAAGAGCTTCCAGTACTGATCTTGCATATGTGAGAATTACTGCGGGGCACATATCAATTCTGGAGTCTGATAGCTTTTCAACTGCAGCAATAATTGCCCTAACTTCTGCATCAAAGTTGTTGCAGTATTTTCCAGTGGGTATGGAAATATTGTCAGTGGTGTTGTTTGGATATTCAATATGTGCTCCTGCCCCTCCATTCTTTATGGCATTGTGTGCATATCCGTCTGTATACACACGTATCCAGGTGTCACATGGATATTTGTCATCTAGAACACTAAGTGTGGCTGTTGATCTTACAAGGTTGCTCTGCATCTCACCATTCTGCACACCTTTCACTTCAGTCTGAATAGTTATTTGTGTATAATCTGCTTCTTTCCATGGTGTATGCTCTGGTACAGATGATAATGGAGCGACTACAGTTGGAAGGTCAGGTATCAGCATACGCTTGGCCTGGTGAATGAAGCTGCTTCTTTTAAGCCATCTTAATGCCAAGTTATTGAATCTCTCCTTCAGGGGATGGCTTACAGAGCTGAGGAATTTCTCTCCCATGGTCATGATCTTTGTGTCTCTACATTCCTTTAGCGCTTGAACACCAACTATTTTCTGCATTTCTACTATTGGTGTGGACCTCATGGCACCTGTGATAATCCGTAGTGACTGATTTTGAACCTTGTCTAGATTATGCAGCATATGTTTGATGCTGTGCACCAAGATGTTGAGCCATATTCTAAATGTGGTAGAATACTTTGCTGATATACATTCTTGAGGATTCTTTCACTAGCTCCCCATGTGGCTCCACTTAATTTTCTTAATATGGCTAGTTTTCTTCTAGCTTTTGCTTCTGCACTGTTGATGTGTTGCTTCCAAGTCAGTTTTGAGTCAAGAGTCACTCCTAAGTAAGTGGGTTGGTTGTCCATCCTTAAGGATATTTCATTTACAAAGATCTTACCTGCTTTCTGTTTAGATGAGAGAGTGAACAGAGTAGTACTTGATATCTCTGTGTTGGTACTTACACACCATTTGTTTGTCCATGATGTCAAGATGTCTGCTGCTCTTTGGAGTCTCTGTGTAGCAACTGTCGCATATTCATCTGTACACCACATGACCAGATCATCTGCATACAGTGCCGCTTTGATTCCATAGGGAAGTTCCTTGACCAGGTCATTAATGAATACAAGGAATATTGTAGGCAAAAGGACTCCTCCTTGTGGTACACCGTGTCGCAGAAGTACTTTCTGGCTTTTGTGTCCATCCATTACTACTCTAGCTCTTCTATTGTGTAAATAGGACTTTATCCAGTTGTATAGTCTTCCATTCACATTGCAGTTTCTTAGTTTCCACAGCAGACCTTTTTTCCATACTTTATCAAAGGCTTTCTTTAGGTCTATCCACGCTGCTAGTACAAGGTTTTTCTCTTGGAATGCATCCTGAATCTCTTGAGAGAGATAGGTCACTTGATCTTCCGTACTATAGTACTGCCTAAATCCTGCTTGTTGTGGAACGAGAAGGTTTTCACTTTCTAGGTACCATTTTAGCCTTAGGTCAATAATGCGTTCCATCATTTTGCATAGGCATCCAAATTATCCAAATTTGAATGGCAAAGTGGTTAGTGCACTGGTCTCTTGTGGCGAAGATCGGGGGTTTGAATCCAGCCAGAGGCATCCCAGTCACCCAGTTGTAGAAATGGGTACCTGACTTCTTCTGGAGTTGGGAAAGGAAAGGCGGCCAGGCATGATACTGACCGTATCACCCTTTAGTGTGCTGACAGGTCAAGGAAAATATAGGCACTAACACCATATCCCTATGTGCCTCTAAGACATGACAGGATTACCTTACCTGCTTGTTTTTTTTTTTCACTTTTCCTCACCTCTTTATGGGTCAAATTGTATTCTTTCTGTGCTGAGGCCTTTGCTACTCTTGTTTTGCTGTCAGTTATTCTTGCTTTCATTTCTTTCCTTTGTCTATCTTCTTCAGTGTTTCCAGTGTAATCCATTCCTTGTGCTGCAGTTTCTTAAATCCCGCTACCTCTAAACGTGACTTGCTCCACATTTCCTTAGCAGTGTTCCATATTTGCTGTGTCTTCTTCATTTAACTCTTGCAGGGCCTGAAATCTTATCACTCAATTTCAGCTTGAAGTTCTGTGTGATTTTTTGATCCTCCAGCAGTACTATATTGTATCTTTTCCATGCCATTATCTGTTTTGTGGTGCTTTTCCAGTTTCATCTTCAGTTTAGCTATCAGTAGGTGGTAGTCTGATGCTATGTCTGTCCTTGCTTCACTCTGACATTCTGTAGTGTTCGGTAGAAACTTCTACTGATACAGATGTAGTCTATTTGGTTCTCAGTGACATGATCCAGTGATACTCACATTGCTTTATGTATGGTTTTATGTGGGAATATGCTTCCTCCAATGACAAAGTTGTTGACCATGTCAACTTTTCTCCATTTTCATTCATTGTTCCTAATCCATTTTGTCCTATTACTTCTTAACCTGTATTGACCCTACCTGTCTTTACAATGATCTCTCACATTAGAATTTTTACATCTTTATTTCTTTGTTGGTCTATAATTTCTTCCAGTGTGTTGTAGATTTCATCCTTTACTGCACCTTCTGCATCATTTGTTAGCACATATCTCTGTATGTCATTAAGCTTGACATCCTTCTTTGTTGAGAAGTAGGCTGTAATTATCCTTCAGCTAACTGCCCCTCAACTCACCAGTGTTCCCTGGTAACATTAGTGCCATGTTCTCTGAGTGTATCACATATGGTTTTGGTGTCTTGAGAATAGAATTATACCTCCTGTTGCTAGTCTAAGTTTACCTATTCCTGTCCAGTGTGTTTCACTCAGCCCCGGTATCTTTGTATTGTACCTATTCATCTCTCTCGCTACCATGGCAGCCCTTCTGCTTTCATACACTGTTCTGATATTCCAACATGCAAAAGTAAAAGGTGTTCTGGTACTTAACTGGGATGTCTGTTCTGCAGTGTCCTTTTATCTTTGACTGCATAACTTCATAGGCTTTTTTTTTAATCAGGGTTCCTTCCTTTTCCAAAACAAAATTTTCTGATTTTCTTATCAGTATTTCTGTAACACAATGATTTTTCCAGATGACCTAACCCCCAAACCTCTTAGCTGCCTCTTACAACATACATGGAAGGTGGCAATGTCCTATTCTTTTCTCTCTACGACTTATGCCCGGGCCCCAGAGACCACACACACGGCTGTGTATATGTATATAGCTTACATCTTATATCCTTCCTGTGCCATCATTTTTTTAAGACGATGAAAACAACAGGCTGTGACCCAGTGGTACTGCAAACCGGGTCCATCCATAATGAGATGTGGACCATACCCTCAGTATTCAGTGTGCAAGGCAGGCCTCGGGCATCTCATTTAGTTAAAAAATGACGCTTTTGTTTAACCAAAGGACATGTTGATCAGGGTACCTGCCAAGAGGACACTTTGACCTCAACCCTTTGATCTTAGCCAAGAGGTCGAGAAGCAATCCATCATGAGTCACATGGGGCTCACATGTCTCTATTCTTGGCGAGTTTCCCAATCTACTCACAGGATTTGATGCCATTCATCTCAGCCATTATGTGTATATAACTAAATATACAAATATAATTAAATATACTGTCAAAAAAAAAAAGAAACACATAGCTTATATAAGCTTCATTTTTTTTATATGTTATGACAACATTTTTTTTCCTGGATATCTCAAACCAAACCAAAAATTGTCACCAAGATATCAGGTCCATGATATAACATGAATTTTGCTATTCTCATGTATAGTCAGAACGCAGTAGCTGCCCATGCTAATCATGCATTTTTTTAAAACCATAACTCACGTTGGATTTATGGAAAAGTCACAAATGAAACCCTATAAAAGGATGAGGTTACACAAACAAATTCAGTTAATTTTCAGGCAGACAATTATGCCGCATCTATTGCAAAATTTACGAAACATTGCTATTGGTCGCCTGCAAGCGAAAGTCAGGTTGCAGCATTTAAACATACAACAGAGTATCATCAGTTGACTTTGGCACCGTTTCCAAGCCACTGGCCCAGCTGAAGACTAGCACCACAGTGGACAACGCAGGGTGATAACAGCAGCTGATGATCGCTTTATTCTGGTTCATCACCTCAGAAACAGGTTTACAACAGCTTCTTAAACTGCCCAGTCATTGCTTGCAGGACATCATGTGTCTGATAAAATTGTCATGAAGCTGGGCTGGTGGCAAGATGACCTAACCGAGGTCCTATCTTAACGAGACGCCATCGCCAAAATCGACTTGTTTGGGCCAACCAGCATCAGCCCTGGACAATTGACAATCAATGGAGACGTGTCTGGTTTAGTGGCGAATCTTCCTTTTTGTTGCACAGCCATGTAGGCCAAATGAACGTTTTGCCCAAAATTGCGTTGATAAAGATCCGCCGCACGGTGGTGGAGGTGTAATGGTATGGGGAATGATCAATTTCAACGTAAGGAGTCCATTGGTGCAGATTGAAGGAGGCTTGAATGCACAACGATACATCAGTGAAATTCTTCGACCCCATGTCCTTCCATTTTTGGCTGTACAAAGGTCTGTGTTTCAACAGGAAAATGCCATACCCCATTCTGCACGGTTTACCACAGAGTTTCTGACTGCCAACAACATTCTCACCCTTCCCTGGCCATCCCTGTCTCCAGACATGAATCCAATCGAGCACCTATGGGATGAGCTGCAAAGACATGTTTGTCACGGAAACGTTTCTCCAGCCAATCATAGTGATCTGTGTCAGGCACTCCAGGAAGAGTGGATAGCCATCCCACAGGTGCACATCAACCATCTGATCGCATCTATGCCCAGGAGATGCCAGTCGCTAATTGATGCAAGTGGAGACCACACACCATACTAAGTTGAGAACCCCTGGGACTAACAAATTCTCGTCACACAGATGCAAGAAACTGTTAAGTGAGTGTTTAAACCTTTAGGTATTATTGTGTGCAATCTGAAAATTTTATTCACTCAATTTAAAAAGCTATATCAAAGTTATTGCTAAAGTTGGGTCATCAGTCGTTATGCGTTTCTTTTTTTTTTTTTGGACAGTATATATAAATAAAAATGAAGTCACTACATTAAAGACTATGATGTAAGATGTGAAAATTAACGCAATAACATGCAATGCCTCAAAAGTTTTTGATATGTACAATATCAATAAAGGAAAGAATAATTATTCGGTCACTCCTACCAAGATGATAGTTATAACTACATCAGACAGAAACACTACTACATTTTCAAGAACAACGCTTTCTTCGAAAGGAAATACAACTCCAAAGACAGGTCATTTGAATTTCCCAGAAGCTTCCAGGGAGCGAACCCCTTTTGCAGACACCAACATTTCTCAAAGAGAAATGAATGATAGCAATCATATGAGACTAAATACTTCAGCAGTGACAACTTGGCCAGAAAGTGAGGATAACAGCAGCAGTAATAGTACAAGAACAAAGATTTCAACAACAGTGTCGCCCAGTATTCGTTTTCCTACAACCAAAAGCAAGCAGCAGCCGAGCGGTGAAGTTTTATACTTGAATATCTCGGTAAGTATAATCAGTTTTGCTAGTACAGATGAGTAAGTTAAATGAGAGAGTGATTGCAAAAAGACTGGTTAAATGAACATTTGTAGGGTACCAAGACCATGGTAATACATTTTAAATACATGTAACATGTGGTTCTAAGGACTGCAAACGCGCCAGAAACAGCCTCTGGCAGTCAAGTCCAGCTCCTGGCCTTCCCGTGGCAGAACTGTTTTAAACTGACAGGAGAAGGGGCGAGGGCGAATATCTGGCGCCTGAAAACCAGTTACTTAGGGTAGATGAGTGTCACGTTTGGTAGCTCATCTGCCGCTGTTGGCGAGATCTTCAGCTGCCGTGCGTGGAGCGTTGCTCTTCCCGGCCAATGAAGAAATTTGCAGATGAGGTTGCCGCGCAGCATCTCTGCGGAAAAGGTGGTTGAAAGAATAAAGCGAAGCAAACAGTCAAATCACGGCACCTCTGGTCTGGAGGTCAGCCACGTCCTGAGTGCAGTCATATCGGGTGAAATGCATGAACCAGCTTGTCCCAGAGGTTAAGTCACTGCTGGCTTAACTTTTCAAATGCCGCGCGTGGAGTGAAGCTCCTCCCGGTTAAGGAAGTAAATGCGGAAATAAAGGTTGCTGTGCGGCGCCGATGGGAAAAGGTGGTGGAAAGTGAAGTTTAACCTGGTATGTCCAGTAGTATCGCTACGAGAGCTATACCACGGCACCTCTGCTCTAGAGGCCGCCTACGTCCGAAATACACCTACACTGGTGAAATATGCCTAAACCGGCACACACCAGGGGTGGAACTCGATGGCTAGACATGTCATGCCACCTCCGCTCTAGAGGTCGGTAACGCCTGATAAACACCCATACTGGTGAATTTTGCCTAAACCGGCTCATACCAGGGGTGAATCTTGAAGGCTATGAATGTCACAGTACCTCTGCCCTAGAGGTTCGTCCCGTCCCAAACACGCCCATACTGGGATAATGCCTAAACCGGCTCAACCCAGGGGTAGAAGTCACTAGTGGCGAGGATTCATCCTCCTGGACAAAAGCTCCATCCTGGGCACAACTAGGAAGGGTAGCGGCCACGACTGCAAAATGCTGAAGTCGGAGACACTGGACCAGGGAAGTCTAGATAGGCAACCACCTCTCACCCGGCGGGGATGTCTACGTATCCTAATCACGCTGAGGTTTTCCGGTGAGAAAGTCCAACCCTGGACTGGATGGGCGACCACCTCTCACCCGGCGGTGATACACGGGTATCTCAAAACACGTCGAGGTTTTCCGGTGAGAAAGTCCAACTCTGACCTGGGTGGGCTAACGCCTCTCACCCAGCGGGGATGCTCTGATATTCCAAACACGTCGAGGTCTTCCGGTGAGAAAGTCCAACCCTAGACCAAACTGGTGCAATGAAAACCACGGTGTCACGCAATCCCGCTTCTGAGACCCACCAAGAATACAGGCTAAAGCACTGTGATACTCTGAACCCCTTGTGGTCCTTTCGTGGAACTCGTGTGGTCTATTTTGGACCACACAGGGGACCACGGGACCTAACGAGGACCACATGCGTGAATTCAGTAGGTTCACAGTGCGGTTTTTGGTGGTAGAAGTGAACGAAGAAGAAGAAGAAGATGTAACATGTGAACATAACAGTAGTACAGTTAATATGGAACTGTATTCTCATGTGAAGGCAATTGGTTGTGTTAGGAAACTTCCTTAAAAAATATAATAAAAACAGAGAAAATCCCTGCAAGGTTTGCAACATCAAAATCTAGACAGTTTATTTCATTAAGTCATTAATCATTCGCTAATATTTCAAGTGAACTGAACTTATGGAAGAATTTTACTTCTATTTACCAATTTAGTATTTCACAGAGTATCAATGACTAAAAAAAAAAAATATGAAAAACAAAAAATAGCATCTCAATTTTCAACCAGAGGCTTTCTCTGGCATCTCTGCTACACCTAATAACGAAAAGCATCTAACATTTCAGTAAATAAATAAATATTGCAGAATAACATATCTTATCTTATATCTTATATCTTATATCCTTCCCGTGCCGTTAAACGTCACATAGGGCTCGCAAAGTAGTTCGCCAATTTTTCCTGTCTTCGGCGAGTCTTTCAACCTCATCAAAGGATTTTATGCCTGTTAACTTGGCCTCTCTTAATAATGTCCTCTTCAGAGTTTCATGCGGTCTGCCCCTTTTTCTTTGGCCTGTTGTGTTCCACTTGATAGCTTGCTTTGGGATTCTCTGATCATTTCTTCTCATCAAGTGACCAACATATGTCCATCTCCTTTTCCTGATCACCCATGATACTGGTTGTTGTTCAGTCATCTGTCTTATCTCTGCATTGTTCCTGAATTCATTCCACTTGATGCCGAGTATTTTCCTTAGGCATTTGTTTTCAAAAGAGTCTAATTTCTTTTCTATTTCTTTAGTTGTTTTCCAGCTTTCGCATGCATAAATGAGGGTGGATATTACATTTGAATTGAATTGAACACTATTAACATCAAATAAAGACCAAAAGCAAAGATGGGCTGAACACTTCCAAGAAATACTCAATCAACCACACCCAAAAGAATTGTTAAACCTTGAAACTGACTTACCAGCCCCACAACTAAATGTCAACCTAGATGAAATTAAATTGCATGAAATTGAAACAGCAGTGAATTTAATGGATAACAACAAAGCTGCAGGTGAAGATGAAATAACAGCCGAGATGCTAAAAGCTATCAATAGTGACAACATGAGACAACTACAGAGAATGTTTAACAAGATTTGGAAAGAAGAAAAGGTCCCTTCTAATTGGAAGAAAGGAATCATTGTTAAAATACCAAAAAAGGGCAACCTTAGTGACTGTAACAACTGGAGAGGAGTAACCTTAATATCAGTTGTGTCAAAAGTATTTTGCAAGGTCATTTTGAATAGACTCAAAGATATAGTGGATACTGTAATGAGAGAAGAACAAGCAGGATTTCGAAAAGGGAGAAGCTGTCTCGACCAGATCTTTACTCTCAGAATAATACTTGAAGAACATATTGAAAAGCAGAAACCATTAATACTGAACTTCATAGATTTTAAAAAGGCATTTGATAGCATACACAGAGATTCATTATGGAGAATTTTATGGCTATATGGAATACCATCTAAAATTGTCAGCATCATTAAGGACTTATATAATGGATATGGTTGTGCAGTCAAGACAGAAGAAGGGATGAGTGAATGGTTCCAGATTGAAACAGGCGTGAAACAAGGATGTATACTGTCTCCTTTACTTTTTGGGATTACAATAGACTTCATAATGAAAAAATGCTGCACAGGTAACACAGGTATTGACTGGGTACATGGGACCCAACTAGAAGATCTTGATTGTGCTGATGACATAACACTTATCAGTAATAATGTGAATTCCATGCAAGAAAAAACAGATAGCCTGTCTTCACTGGCTAGGAAAATAGGACTTGAAATTAACAAGGACAAAACAAAAATAATGAAAATTCCCATCAATCAAAATGTAAAAATACACATAGAAGGGACAGATATTGAAGAAGTCAATCAATTTGCATACCTTGGCAGCTACATAGACCAGTATGGTGACACTAGAAAGGAAGTTAGGATCAGAATTGCAAAAGCAGCATCAATCTTCAAGAATCTTGAGAACATATGGAATTCAAAAGTTATAAGCACAAATAACATATCAGGCAATCAAAAATGTATACATTTACAAATAAGATTTGTATAGGTTTTTGTGTTACACTTGTGATTAAGTAAATTAGCTTTTTAGGTCCTTGTTACCTGTGCAATATAAAGAGAGCTCATTTGTGTTGAGGATGGAGAGTTGATTCTAAAGTTTTATATGTGACTAGCACGCCAGTCATGTGACCTGGGTTTTATGTGCTGAAGGGGATAGTATTTAATACAAACGCGTCTTTCACAGGCTCCATAAATAGACTGAAATTGTGCAGGAATGAGAGTAAAGTGAATGCCTATTTTTTGTGAATGTTTTTTATAAATGGAGTCACTACAGTATAGTTACCATAGTGGGTGAACCCCCAAAATGAGGACACCCCTTCAACCAACTTGGTCCCTAGAGTTCAACATGAAGTCCTGGTGTACAGTCCACATAATTGTAACTAGTATGATGTGCAACAGTGTGGAAAAAAGGAGCACCTTCTGCAACACTTACACTGTATCCTATCACATTATTTGTTTTACAAATAACATTTGTCAATTTCCCTGAATGATATTCACCCCCTAAACATTTCAGATGTTTCTGAGTAGCAATGTTTAATTTTAAGTATCGTGTGCCACAGTTTGTGACTGAAACATTTGTTCCTGGATTTAAATTAATACATTCAGCTTCCTGCTCTTCTCTTCCAGGATGAAAACATGAGTATTTTCCTGACAGTTTGAAATTTTGAAAATTTTTTTTTAAATCACGTCATTAACACTATGCATGCAACTTCAAACTATGCTCTTGAAACTTTGCTAAATTATGACTGATTTTTGTTTCTGATTCCTTAAATTATTTTTATATATATACATTGTAATGAAGCTGATTTATGCAAATCAATTGTGTCAATTAATGAAGATTGATAAATAATAGATATAATAAACAATAAACATAGAACAAAAGCTGATACTACATGATGTCCACTTGTGACTGTAAAGTGAAGCTGACTGCTAGTGAGATCAGAACTTGAAATGCAGGATGAAAAGTGATGTTAAAAACATTATACAGGACATGAAAATGCTACTCAGTTGCTAATGTAAATGGTCACTTAGCCAGCTTCAGAACTATGAATTAAACACTACACTGTGCCCAATAAAGAAAATTTTTACTTGGGGTATTACATCTTACATCCTTCTTGTGCCATTAACATGATTAGCTTCTGAGAATAAATAAAAAAAAGACTGATGGATCTTTTACCAAATAATGCTTATCCTAACTATTGTTACCAATTAATTTCTGCAGCTAAGCTGTAGTGTAGAGTTACCATACATCTTCACTTATATGGACATGTCTTCATTTTTGGGGCAAAAATTGCTCTCTGCAGACATTTTTATGAATCCTGTTTCATCCACATTTATAGACTGGAAGTTTTTTTATGGTCAAAATTACTTTCCGCAAACATTTTTTTTAAATTCCCTCTTTCATCCACATTTCCATTAAATGGATGGTTTTAAAAAAAAAATTTTACTCTGGTATACTCCAAATATAGAAGTCTGGCTAAGAGACTTGTGACAAAACACACTGTGAGCCTTCCATGATGGCTTTAATAAACAAATGAAATTCTAAAATGAGGAAAAAGTGAATAATGCTCAGGCTACCTCTGCTGTGATCATGATCATTATCTTTGAGCAAAGACCAACCTGTTTTTGTATTTCTAGCTGATTCTGAGAAGTCAGATTAGTATTGTCAGTCTCATCACTCAGTTTCAGTCTATTGTATTACCCACATGCTTGGATATATTGTGATGAAAAAGGCTAGTGAATTGTTTTCATATGGCCAGGCATTTGCTTTATTTGCCTGTAATGCTAAAAAATCCCGGTAATTTTAATACAGTTATTATTTCCCACATTGTATCTAATCATTGTTTCACATTAAACTAAAACATCAGATCTGGAGAACAAATTAAGTATAATAATTAAGCATTTATAAATAAATGAATTTCATTAAACTGTTTTATGTTTCTAGAAATGTCATAGGAAAATTCTAGTTTTCCCACATACAGTAGGTCTTGAACACATTTGGTTAGATTTTTCTGTCAGCTACATGTAGAATTTTTTTTCATTTACTAGACGATAAATGTAAGGAATTTAAACAAATCTGTTGCCTCATTAGGGTGTTTACAGAGGTGATAGGTGGAAATTATAAACAAACATGAAAAGTAAGAAATATAAGCAAATCTGCTGCCTCTTTAAGGTGTAGAAACTTTCTATTACTTTTGTATAATTAAATTTTTTTTTAGAGTGAAGGCCATTGGTTTGAATCTGGCTGGGAGTTCCCCTCCCCCACCTCACCCAGCTGGTTTCTTCTGGAGCTGGGTAAAGAAAGGTGGTGAGGCATGATGCTCTAAGTGTGTCAATAGGTCAAGGAAAGAAAAATCATTAACACCATATCATCTCATCGCCTCTGTGGCATAATAGGGCTACCATTACTGTCTAAATTCTAAATACTGCATTGATTTTTCAGGTCAAAGTGGGCAACTCGGAGGCTCTTGGACGTTTGAAGGTTGGTCTAAAACAAAATCCTAACTCACAAAGCCAAACTGCTAAACTGGACATACGACTAATAGGAGGTGCAGGCGGTGCTGGTCTCCTTATCCTGGTGCTGGTGATTGTCTCATGTGTGATGTATGTCAGAGCAAAGAAAGCACGAGCACTTGTTAGCAGTCTCTCTGGATCACAGCATGGTGAGTGCATTAGATGCTGAGTACCAAAATAGTGCTTGGCTGTGAGGTAAATTACAAAGGATTTGGGGGTTGAACATGGCTGCACAATGAAAGGTAGAAATTATAATTCGGAGGTGTATTTGTAGTATCCTAAATTAATCAACCACTAATTTGAATCACAAATCCACATTTTTAGAAGTTATGTATTTCTAACTGCAAAATCAGAAGTAAACCTGTACATCATATCTAAAGATATGAGAAAAAAGGAAAAAAATGTTCTAGGTTTTTAGTGATCTTTAGTTCCAAGATGCAAGGGAGCTAAGAAAAGAAAAAGATAATAAATTGGTTAAAATTAGAAGAAGACCTGAAGCAAACAGGTCACTTTATGTAGTTCAGTACCATCACAGAATGGAAACCGAGTTTCACATGCATTTCATTAATGTATATAAAACTCAGTTTCCATTCTGTGAAGTATAGCAGTAAGGATGTATGTCACATATGTAATTTTGTCAGCACTAAATTTGGGTGTCTTTGGAAAAAAAAAAAAAAGAAAGATCAAACATGTGCATGGTTTTCACTTATCTGGGTTCTAATATACTGTCCCCACATTTGATTGTAAAAATGTCCTGTTTAATCTTCTTCTTAAACTATAGTGTGAAGTTGAAATACATAAGTATCTCTTTTAGGTAAAGGTAAAACTCTCATTTCCATACTATTAAGGCATACTGGGGGATGTGGTATTAGGCCAATATTTCCATGACCTTCAGCACATAAGAGTGTGATGTGGTCAGTATCATGCCTGGCCACATTTACATTCCCAGAATTCTCTCATACGCATTTTTAGAGGCTGGGTGGACCACAGGCCCTTTTTTTATGTGTAAAAAAAAAATCCCACTGCTGGGACTTGAGCGTGATACCACCAGATTAGTAAACTTAGCGAAGTATCTCCTTTGGTGGCATAAATATGGGACAAGAACATGAAGAATTTGGTGGTGAGAGGTCACCTGAAGTTGGCTGAGATGTCATTCTCGGGCACTAGATGCTGTAGGTGCAATCTTACATCCTTACTGTGCTGTTAAATGTCACATAGGGCTTGCATGGTAGCTCACCAAGTTTTCCTATTTTCAGCAAGTTTTTAAACCTCATCAAAGGATTTTATGCCTATTAATTTGGCCCCTCCTAACATTATGCTCTTTAGAGTTTCACGTGGTCGACCTCTTTTTCTTCAGCATATCATGCTCATTTGATACCTTGTTTTGGGATTCCCTGATTGTTTATTCTCATCATGTGACTGATATATGTCCATCTCCTTTTTCTGATCACTCATGAGACATGTTGTTGTTCACTTATCTGTCTTATCTATGCATTGCTCTTGAATTCTTTCCACTTTATACTGAGTATTTTCCTTAGTAGGGTAGGGATATCCCCTATCAAAGGAGAAGTAAGATACCTCCTTACTTCCATCAGTTTACAGGACACCCTTGGGCAAGGTGGAGTACCCATATACCCCCCCGATCAGGGTGACATGAAGCCATGAGAGCATGTGATGGATGGAATTGGAGAGCAGCCGACAGATAATGTTAGTTATGGTCACCATTCTATGATAATAGGCAGATGATCTCAGTGTAGGAACAACGACTATGATCACTGACAAGTACAGTCACTGCCAGGATGGAAAGCAATGGTAAACTACCTTCTAGAAATATACCAAGAAACCCAAACAGCAACATAGAAGGCCAAATAGGAAAAAAATCTGGTGACAAGTCCCCAAGGCCAGATAGATCTACTATTAACACTGGGGAAGAGTGCGAGACAGAGGTCAGTACTGGTAATTGTGATGACAGACAAAATCCTGATGGTGTTACTAAGGAAAACCCCTGCATCAAACTAAAAATAAAAATAAGAGTAAGAACATGGAATGTGAGAAGTATGTATGAGGGAAAGTATCAAATAATAAGTGACAAGATGAAAAGAACGGGGATACACATTTTGGGAATCTGCGAACATCGATGGAAAGGATCAGGACACTTCAAGAGCGAGAATGATAATATCTTTATATACTCTGGTGGAGAATTAGGAGGAAAGATTGGAGTGGCTTTTTACGTGGACAAATCAACATCAAAAACATTACTAGGTTACAATCCAGTAAGTGATAAAATACTCACAATCAGACTTAAGGACACTCCTAGAAATGTAACAATCATCCAGATATATGCACCTACATCAGCAGCAGAAGGTGAGGAAGTAGAAGACTTTTATAACACACTGCAAATGGTGATAGATCAGACATGGAAAAATTATATTGTATTAATAAAGGGGAATTTTAGTGCAAAGATTTGTACAGAATGAAGGATATGTTGTAGGGAAATTTAGCACAGGATATAGAAATGAGGCAAATGACAGTCTAATGGCATTTTGCATGGAAAATGAGCTAATGATCACTAACACATTTTTTAAACAACACCTAAGAAAACCAAGAATCAAATAGATTACATGTTAGTGCAAAGAAGGTGGAGGTCAAATATAACATCAACAAAAACTTTACCAGGTGCTGATTGTGACACGGACCATGAGTTATTAATAGCAGACATGAAAAAAAAGATAAAAAAGACAGTTACTGGATCAAGACCACTTGCTTTAATCTTACAAAAATACCAGAACAATACGATATAGAAGTGAAGAACTGTTTCAAAATCCTGATGGCTGTACAGGAGGAGATGACACTAGATGAATTCACTATGCAGGCCAGAGATATCTTAATAACAACAGCTAAAGATGTGGTTCTAGTTGAGAAAACACAAAAGAATGGATGGATTACAGCAGGCACACTAGAACTGATAAAACAATGTAGAGAAATGAAGACACAATGGAAAGTGACAAACAACAACAAAGAGGAATATAAATCTTGAACAAACAAAAGAAGAAACATAAGAAAAGACAAAAAAAACAATATATACAAGATTGTTGTGAAAGAATAGAGGGACATCAGAAGTGTGGAATAGATAATGAAATGTTCAAAAAAATGAAGACATTGGCAAGAAATGTCACCAGGATGTGATGAGATAACAGCTGAACTTATTAAAGCAGGAGGAAAGGAATGTGTAACAATCTATCATACACTATGCAGAGAGATATGACATTCAGTTATTTGGCCAAAAGAATGGAAAAGAACTGTATTCATCCCACTGCCAAAAAAGGGTAACCTGAAATTATGCACCAACTACAGAACTGTTGCCCTGATTAGTCATGCCAGTAAAATTCTGTTAAAAATCATAATGGGTAGACTTCATAAGAAAATAGAAGAAGAAGTCAATATGGTCCAAGCTGGTTAGAGGCAAGGAAGAGGATCAAGATATCATATATTCAATATAAGTTTAATAATAGAGAAATGCAGAGAGTGTAATGTGAATCTATATTTATAGACTATTCAAAGGCATATGATTGTGTACAACACCATAAACTTTTGGAAATAATGGAAAAAATGAGATTTCCAACACATGTGACACAATGTCTGTACTCTATTAACATCACTGCTGTATCTAGACCAACAAGCAGTAGTAAGAGTAAATGGTGAAACAACAACTTGGTTTGACATAAAACAAGGCGTCCATCAGGTGTACATATTGTTGCCTTACTTATTTAACTTGTATACTGAAAATATAATGAGGAATGTTAGAGAAGATGTAGACAAAGAATATTACAGTGCCATAACAATTGGAGGCTATGAAATACCAGAGATTAGATATGCTGATGACACAGTATTACTGTCCACAACACAAAAAGGAATGGAAAAACTAATTATGTCAGTCCATAAGAACAGCGAAGAGCAAAACCTCTATCCTAATGTGAAGGAAAGTAAATTGATGACAACTGACAAAACAAACAAGGCAGCTGAAATATGTATCAATGAGGAAAAACTGGAAGAAGTGGAGAGTTTTGAATATCTTGGATCACTACTAACTAATAATGGAGATACAATGAGGGAAATTAAAAGGAGGACATCTATCACTCTTCAGAAAGTAAAACAATTAAAGATTCTGTGGAGAGGAATAGACAGAACCACAAAAATAACATTTGTAAGGGCATGCATCTTTCCCATTGCAAGAAATGCCTGTGAGACCTGGACACTTAACAAAACAGCTGAGAAACACATAAATCCCTTTGAATGTAAATGCTACTGAAGATTTCTTCAAATATCATGGATACAAAAAAGAACAAATATAACCATACTACAAGAACTTAATATTGGAGAAAGCTGGCTAGTAAAGAGGATTAAAGAGAGAAAACTTAAATATTTTGGACACATTAAACTTCATGATAATTTAGAGAAGTCCATCTTGGGAGGGTACATAGTGGGCGAAGATGGCTTACAAGCGAGGGGCTTACAAGAGTGCTGTTAAAGAGGCAAAGTTCTACAAGAGATGTGCAAATTAATGAATGAATGAAGTCTATGACAGTTTCAAAATACAAGGGAGATAGTATACATCCTTGTTTCATGCCTGTTTCAATCTGGAACCATTTGCTTATTCATAGGTGCAATACTTCTCCATTAGTTGTGAAAACCAGCTAAGTATCTTTCATCAAGTCTACATTATCCATTCACAAAGAATTCCCAAGCATGTCCAATGACATCTATGTAATAATATGCAAACACTTGAAATTTTTTACAAAGAAGTAAATGGTCTGTTCTGCACAGGTCAGTTTCATTAGCATTGTAATAACATCTTCAACAAGGGATAAAACAAGTAGCTCAACACCACAATCAACTGACCATAAGGGAAGATAAGATTTACCAAATACTGCCATCTGTTTTTGTTTTTCCTATGAGTGTTTTTGCAAAACTCTGAAACAGTGCTTTTGTGACTGACTGTTTCTGCTCAAATGGCATAGTTCTTGTTTCAGTTTTGTTTGATATAACTCTGTCCTATTCTTTCATCAGCATCATCATCATCATCACCTTTCACACTCCCTTGAGAGCATAGGGCATGGATGAAGGCTCTCCAGTCATCCCTTTTCTTGGAATTATTTCTGCTTCCTTCCATGTGCATGAAAATTCCCTTGTCTCTGTGCACTGTCATAATTTCTCTTCTCCAAGTAAGTCTAGGTCATCGTTCTTTTTCTGTTTCCCATGTCCTATTCTTTACTCTAAGAATAATACTTGAAGAACATATCAAAATGCAAAAACCTTTAATCCTGAACTTCATAGACTTAAAAAAAAGCATTTGATAGCATACATATAGATTCATTGTGGAGAATTTGAAGAATATATTGAATACATCTAAGATTATCAACATCATTAGGGACCTCTACAAGGATATATTTGTGGAGTCAACACAGAAGAAGGAATGAACGAATGGTTCCAGATTGAAACAGGCATAAAACAAGGATGTACACTATCTCCCTTGCTTTTTGGAATTGCCGTAAACTTCATAATGAAAAAACATTGCACAGACAAAATGGGCATTAATTGGGTACAACTGGAAGATCTCGATTTTGCCGATGATATAACTTTTATTAGTGACAATGTGAAATCAATGCAAACAAAAAACAGGTACCCTGTCTTCAGTGGCTAGTAAAATAGGACTTGAAATTAACAAAGAAAAAAGCAAAAATAATGAAACTTCTCAAATAATAATAATAATAATGAAACCATGAAGGAAAATATATATAGAAGGAACAGCTGTTGAAGTAAACCAATCTGCATATCTCAGCAGCTACATAAACAAGGATGGTGACACCAAAAAAGAGGTTAGAATTAGAATTTCAAAAAGCAGCATTGACCTTCAAGAATCTTGACAGCACATGCCACTCTAAAGTTATAAGCACAGAAACCAAGTTAAGATTATTCAATTCAAATGTAATATCTACCCTCATTTATGCATGCGAAAGCTGGAAAACAACTAAAGAAAGAGAGAAGAAATTAGACTCTTTTGAAAACAAATGCCTAACGAAAATATTCGGTATAAAGTGAAACAAATTTGGAACAATACAGAGATAAGACAGATAAGCAAACAACAACCTGTCTCATGGGTGATCAAAAAAGGAGATGGATATATGTCAGTCATGTGCTGAGAAGAAACAACCAGAGAATCCCAAAGCAAGCTATCAAGTGAAACACAAAAGGCCAAAGAAAAAGAGGTCAACCACGTGAAACTCCAAAGAGGACATTGTTAAGAGAGGCTAGTTTAGTAGGAATAATGTTCCTTAATGAGGTTGAAAAGTTTGTCAAAAACAGGAAATTTTGGCAAGCTACCATGGAAGCCTTATGTGACGTTTAGTGGCACAGGAAGGACGTAAGAAGATTCTTAGCCACTCTCTGATTTCTATCCCTAGTTCTTGTTATTTGGTCTTGTCTAAGTCTGGAATACCTAGTCCCTTTGTCATTGCTACCCTGTGTTTTTTACCCTTATCTATTCCATGGACTGAAAAGGTAGCTTTTCATGATCATCTTTCATCACATTCCATTTTTATGTCTCTCTATAGTTTAACTATAGCTACATAGATCAAGATGGTGACACCAGAAAGGAAGTTAGAATTAGAACTGCAAAAGCATCATTGACCTTCAAAAATCTTGGGAACATATGGCACTCTAAAGTTATAAGCACAAAAACCAAGTTAAGATTATTCATTTCAAATATAATATCCACCCACAATTATGCATGCAAAAGCTGGAAAACAACTAAATAAATGGACAAGAAATTAGACTCCTTTGAAAACAAATGTTTAAGGAAAATAGAATTCAAGAGCAATGCAGAGATAAGACAGATAAGTGAACAACAACCTGTCTCATGGGTGATCAGAAAAAGAAGGTGGACATATGTAGGCCATGTTATGAGAAGAAACAATTAGAGAATCTCAAAACAAGGGAACATGACAGGCCGAAGAAAAAAAGGTCGACCACATGAAATTCTAAAGAGGACAATGTTATGAGAGGCCAAATTAGAAAGCATAAAATCCCTTAATGAGGTTGATAAACTTGTTGAAAACAGGAAAACTTGGTGAACTACCATGTGAGGCCTATGTGAAGTTTAACAGCATGGGAAGGATGCAAGATGTAAAAAATAAGATAGTTTAAATATATATTTTCATAGTAAGAGAATCTCTGCTAGGGAATTGTTTTTGTGCGTGTGTGTGTGTGTGTGTGTTTATTTGCCATTTTGTCTTCTTTGTTTTCATTGACAAATACATAACACTATTAGATTTGGTGCTGACTTCCTTCTGGTCCATGTTTTAAGGTATTTATTGCTTAATTTCATGTCATTCTAATTTCATTATAAATTCACCATTTGTCTAGTTATTACAGTATGTTCATCTTCTTAGAGTGTATCTTGTGACAATGGTCAGTCTATAAACATTGTATCAACACTTGTCTTTTTAATTTTTTTTTTTTAGGAAGCAGAGAAACAGCTCATCTGTCCCTGAAACAGATTCTGCAGTCTGTTATAGAACCAAACAGGAGAGAAGACATGGACAAACTGATCATCAGTCTTGACTGCCTGGCAGTGGGCAAGATTATAGGTTCAGGTAGGTCACAGATCTGTTCTTCTGATAATTACTAGCATAACTGTTAGTTGGGAAGGACCATTATCCATGCACTCCAGAAACGTACATAGGTCCTCCAATCTCCTCTTCAGTATCTCATCCAGCATACAGTAACTGATTATACCCATTTCATCTTGAGTTCTCAATGAATTGTTCATTTTTTGCACCTCAAATTTTCCTTCATTTTTAACAACAATGCCAGTTCACAGATGTTGGTGAAATGCTTTGTTTAGTCAGTTTCTCCTATAGCACTGATAAAGTCTAATTGATCCAGTGCCTGTTCTTCTTCCATGAAAGTCAACATATCTGCTCTTTGAGTTCTCTGACTCCCTCATGGCCTGGTACATTAACGAAGATTAGTTGATGGATCTGTGACATCTACACGGATTCAAGACACTGTTGCATAAGTGTCATGAAAGAAATATGTATGCATTGATAGTATCATCTACAATTGAAAAAAAGTCCCTACCATCTTTGATTAGCACCTTGGCTTAGCCAAACAAAATGAATATTAAGTTGAAATAAATTTTATCTAGGAAAACTAAAGAACTACATATAATCAGAGGAAAAACCAGTTGGGCTTAAATTTGTGATGGTACTTGATCTAAGGACCAATGCTTACTTATAAGAAAATATTCATTTTAACCTGAAGATGCACACAAAAGTATTAAATATGCTACAGCTATACATAGCAAATTTTGTTTCCATATGAGACAGTTCAGTTGGAGACGTGTCTCAGTTAGTTTAAGAAATAGGAAATTTCTGAATTCCTGTCCATAGAAACAAAACAAGAAAAGTGTGGAGTAAGCCAAAGTAAGAAATTGTATATGATTGTCAAGATGAACTCTTGCACCAGTCTGATCATGTGATTTCTTATCCAGGTAGAAAATGTATTCTCTCATGGGTTGTCATAGTGAAAACATGAGAGATATAAGTTCAGACCAGCTACTGCTTTTCCCCCAGGCTTGTGCCTACAGGGCCAATCTCCACTAGCACAGCATATCCTGCTTATGGTAGCTTTGCAGTTACCTGTCCTGGTTTTTTTTTTTTTTCATAAGAAAAATGTTTGTCTGAGAGGAGGAGATAATTAAATTTTGTTATGAGGAAGAGATAACCCTGTTTATGTTAGGAATGATGCAGAATTATAGACAGTAGTCTCCTGTGTTGTATAAAGAGTTTCTGGCTATGTCTGGGGCAGGCCTGTGTAAAAACACAATAAACCCTGTTGCCTCTGGCAGTGAACCTTTATAATCTCAGTTATTGGTATTTGTTGTTTATTATTTTTGTGGTGACATGCTGGGAGAATGGGTCTGCTTAGTGTTTCCACCTGCCCCCACCCCCACCCCCCTCCCCATATTACCATACATAGTAATAAAGATAATTAAACATTGAAATTTGTATATGATAAAGAGTAAAAGTAAAAAAAGAAAGGGTAAATAGAGACCCTAAGAATTCAGACCAAAGCATGTGGACATTACATAATCACCAGAGTGTGTGCTTCTCAACAATTCTCTTTGACTTTTCATCCTTTCACATCTATAAGTATGTGTATATGTATGTGTGTTCATGCATGTAAGTGTGTGAGACTAAAGCAGCTGTTATGTAATGAAGAGTGCTATCTTATATCTTACATCCTACCCATCCTGTTAAACGTCACATGAGGGTTGCATGGTGGTTCAACAAGTTTTCCTGATTTTGGCAAGTTTTTCAACCTCATCAAAGGATTTTATGCCTACTACTACTATGCACACACACACACGCGCACGCACGCATGCACATATATATACATAAGGCCAACAACCTTATCCTGAGACTCATCTAGAGGTAACTCAAGATGGGGAAAAAAAACAACCGTTATGGAAATTCACATCATATTCAATCGAGCATCGAGGATACCAACTCAGAGTAGCCAAAAGAACACATTCATTAACCCCAAATATGTGACAAAGATCGGATTCTGGAATGTAAGAACAATGGCCACACCATCAAAAACTGCTCAGGTAACCCAAGAAATGGATAAATATCACCTAGCTGTCCTGGGCATCAGTGAAATGCAATGACCAGAAGCAAGGAAAGATCGACAGTAAGTTAATCATACACTCGGGCAGAGACGATGGGAAATATCACGAAGGAGTAGGCATAATTATGTCAGCTGCGGCACCAAAGAGCCTTACAGAATGGGAACCAGTGAACAGTTGTATATTAAGAGCATGATTCCAAATAAGACATGGAAGAATGACACTCACACAATGCTATGCACCTACGAACGATGCAGATGACAAAATAAAAGACACTTTTTATCACCAACTACAACAACTCATTAACAAAGTTCCTAAACGCGACATCCTAGTTGTCATGGGAGATTTTAATGCTAAGGTAGGAAAAGATAACATGGACATCGAAAAAGTTATGGGGAAAGAATACAGTAAATCAGAATGGAGAAAGATTAATTGAAATATGTCTAACAGAGGGCATGGTCATTGGAGGAACAGTATTTCCACACAAAGAGATGCATAAAACAACATGGATATCTCCAAATGATAGAACCAGAAATTAGATAGATCATTTTTGTATTAGAAAGCAATTCAGAACATCTCTGAAGATGTAACAGCATATAGGGGTGCAGATGTCAACAATGATCACAATCTGTGTATAGGGAAAATAAGACTAAAACTGAAAAGCCAACACAAGAAAGCAATACTCAGAAAGATAAACAGTCAAAGTCTACAGGATGAAAATGCTAAGAGTAATTTTGATCTGGAACTTACCAAACAGTTCGCTGCATTCAGTTAGGTAGAGGAGACAGATATAGATGCCTTATGGCATTCTTACAACACAGCTATAATTACAGCAGCTAAAAAAGTGCTGGACTGCAAACAACAAATAGAAAAGCATGGATATCGGATAACACACGGAAATCCATACATGAAAGACGGGCAGCCAAATTAGCCATGTTGAATGTAAAAACAGATCTTGAAAGAGATTTGGCAAAAGCAACATACAAAGAACTAGACAATAAACTAAAAAGTTCAGCTAGAAGGGATAAAAGAGAATACATGGACAATATGGTGAAAGAAGCAGAGAAGGTAACAAAAACAGGAGATAGCAAAACTCTATATAACATACAAAAGAGGCTAACAGGTATTATTGCATCCAAAGAAAGACCAATCCTTAGCTAAACTTGCACACTTTTAACATCAAGTAAAGACCAGAAGCAAAGATGGGCTGAACACTTGAAGAATTAATCGACCACATCCAAAAGAACTGATAGGCCTTGGAACTGATTTACCATTCCCACAACTAAATGTAAACCTAGATGAAATTACATTGCATGAAAGTGAAACAGCAATGAATCTAATGGCTAACAACAAAGCTGCAGGTGAAGAAGAAATAACAGCCAAAATGTTAAAAGCTATTAATATAGACAACATGAAACAACTACAGAGAATGTTAGTAAAGTTTAGAAAGAAGAAAAAAGTCCCTTCTAAATGGAAAAAGGAATCACTGTTAAAATACTGAAAAAAGGCATCCTTAGCGATTGCAACAACTGGAGAGGAGTAACCTTACTATCAGTTGTGTCAAAAGTATTTTGCAAAGTTATTCTGAATAGAATTCAAGATATAGTGGATGCTGCAATGAGAGAAGAACAGGCAGGATTTCGAAAAGAGAGAAGCTGTTTTGACCAGATCTTTACTCTAAGAATAATACTTGAAGAACGTATTGAAAAGCAAAGACAGTT
Organism: Achatina immaculata; assembly: GCA_009760885.1. Classification (NCBI taxonomy): domain Eukaryota; kingdom Metazoa; phylum Mollusca; class Gastropoda; order Stylommatophora; family Achatinidae; genus Lissachatina; species Lissachatina immaculata. Next base: position 27,638,165 of record CM019704.1, read on the forward strand.
AATCTTGAACTTCATAGACTTTAAAAAGGCATTTGATATCATACACAGAGAATCATCATGGAGGTGGAATACCATCTAAGATTGTCAACATCATTAGTGGCCTCTACAATGGATATGTTTGTGCAGTCAATACAGAAGAAGGAATGAGTGAATGGTTCCAGACTGAATCAGTCGTGAAACAAGGATGTGTATTATCTCCCTTGCTTTTTTGAATTGCCATAGATTTCATAATGTAAAAATGTTGCAAAGGTAAAACAGGCATTGAATGAGTACATGAGACCCAACTGGAAGATCTTGATTTTGCAGATGACATAACTCTTATCAGTGACAATGTGAAATCAATGCAAGTAAAAACAAGTAAAAACAGATACCCTGTCTTCAATGGCTAGTAAAATAGGACTTGAAATTAACATGGATAAAACAAAAATAATGAAGGTTCTCATTAACGACGAGGACAAATATACATAGAAGGAACAGCTGTTGAAGAAGTAAACCATTCTGCATATCTCGGCAGCTATATAGACCACAATGGTGACACCAGAAAAGAAGTTAGAATTCGAATTGCCAAAGCAACATTGACCTTCAAGAATCATGACAAAATATAGCAATCAAAAGTTATAAGCACAAAAACCAAGTTAAGATTACTCAATTTAAATGTGATATCAACCCTCATTTATGCATGCAAAAGCTGGAAAACAACTAAAGAAACAGACAAAAAATTAGACTCTTTAAAAAAAAATGCCTAAGGAAAATACTCGGTATAAAGTGGAATGAATTCAAGAACAACGCAGAGATTAGACAATGAGTAAACAACAACCTGTCTCATGGTTGATCAGAAAAAGAAGATGGGCATATGTCAGTCACGTGATGAGAAGAAACAATCAGAGAATCCCCAAACAAGCTGTCAAGTGGAACACAAAAGGCCAAAGAAAAAGAAGTTGACCACGTGAAACTCTAAAGAGGACGTTGTTAAGAGAGGCCAATTCAGTGGGCATAACATCCCTTGATGAGATTGAAAAACTCACTGAAGACAGGACATCTTGGCAAACTACCATGCCCTATGTGACTTTTAACGACATGGGAAGGATGTAAGATGTAAGAAAGATATACATCTTATACAGAATCTATAAACGATGATGAGAATGTTGTTGGGACAATACTTATAATGAGCATGATGAAAAGACAAATAAAAATTTTGGAGAGACAGTTTTATCAACAGAAAAGGTGTGTAACAAAGAAAATGGTTCAACCAGAAAGAAAAAAAAAAGAAAATGATTGATCTAAAAAGCACTAAAATTTATGACTTAGGAAAAGAATTTTTTTTAAAATGTTTAAACCAGAAATAAATTGAATATCTCAACAAAAGAATGAACAAAGAAAATGATTCAACCAGAAAGAAAGTCAGTGACCTAAGAAAAAAAATGACCAACATGAACAATCCAAGAAAAGGATGAACAAAGAAACAGTAGACATATTAAAAGTACACAGTATCACGCCTTGTCTTGTCTTGTCTCCTTCCTCATATACCTTTAAGTGTTGAGGGAACAAACAGATATCTGGATAGGGCTTAGCAATGTGCTTCATATAATGGGATATTAAGATTTATTATTTCTTCCCCTTGCTTCTTACATAGATAGCCTTGTTGTCTATTTTGTACTCTTCTTAGTATGAATATTTTATGTGGTATATTTCTTGGAGTAGTCATGTAAAGTGACCTAACAATTTGATTTGTTTTTGACTGGCTATTGTTCAGGGTGATGAAGTATCCTTTGTTAAATTCTGCCCTTAACCATGAATGGCTCAGTAAGCCAGTGATGGATCTCTTTACTGCTCATTAAAAACACAAGCACAGAGTATCCTAAATCTTACATCTTCCATGCCATTAAACATCACACAGGGCTCGCACGGTAGTTCACCAAGTTTTCTTGTTTTCAATGAGCTTTTTTTCCTCTTAAAAGGATTTTATGCCTACTAATTTGGCCTCTCATAACGTTCTTTTGGCGAAAAAGCACTCTTGAGTTCCATGCATGGAGAGACAGGCTTTCACTCCCTTCCCGGACGGCGAAAGTTAAGGTGTTTCGATGCAGAATCGAATGGTTTGTCCGTTGAGCGAAGCATATAAATGGCTAGCCAGCCAGGTTCGTGCTAATGGTGTACTAAATTTTTGTCGACCGATGGTCTTGAAATTGGCCCATCTCTCGCAAAGAGTATTGGGTCTGCAGTATGTAATGTGTGTTTGTTGTGGGTGGCCGGGCTTTCTTCTCATTTGTTAGAGCAGAGAGAGCCACCGGCCGCCCCCGCCGGTTAAAGGAAATGAAATGCTGCCAGGATCGAAAGGGATCCACTCTGAGCAGAGTGCTGTCTCCCTTGCCTCGCATTGGTCTGTCGGCAGATATCTGACAAAGGTTCGGTGAAGAAAGCTATCTGGTTGATCCTGCCATTAGTCATATGCTTGTCTCATAGATTAAGCCATGCATGTCTAAGTTCACACTGTCTCACGGTGAAACCGCGAATGGCTCATTAAATCAGTTGAGGTTCCTTAGATGACACGATCCTACTTGGATAATTGTGGCCATATCATGTGAAATGCCTGAACTGGCTTAACCCAGAGGTTAAGATACTGCTGGGGAGATTCTTCGGATGCCGCACGTGGAGTGAAGCTCCTCCAGGTCAAGGAAGAAACTGCAGAAAAGAAATAAGGGTTAATATTATCCCATACTGGATATATCCCATACTGGGATAATATGCCTAAACCGGCTCAACCCAGGGTTGGAAGTCACTAGTGGCGAGGATTTGTCCTCCTGGACAAAAGCTCCATCCTGGTCACAACTAGGAAGGGTAGCGACCACGACCACAAAATGCTGAAGTCAGAGACACTGGACCAGGGAAGTCTAGATATGCATCCATCTCTCACCCAGCAGGGATGTATGCTATCCTAATACCGCTGAGGTTTTCCAGTGAGAAAGTCCAACACTGGACTGGATGGGCAACTGCCTCTCACCCGGCGGTGATACACGGGTATCTCAAAACACGTCAAGGTTTTCCAGTGAGAAAGTCTAACTCTTGCCTGGGTGGGCTACCATCTCTCACTCAGCGGGGATATACTGATATCCAAAACACGCCAAGGTTTTCCTGTGAGAAAGTCCAACTCCAGACTAAACTGATGCAACGAAAACCATGGTATCATGCAATCCCGCTTCTGAGACCCACCAAGAATACAGGCTCAAGCCCTATGATACTCTGAACCTCTTGTAGTCCTCTCGGGGATCTCGTGTGGTCCTTTCGGGGACCACATGGGGGACCACAGGACTTAACGAGGACCGCAGGTGTAAATTCAGTGGGATCACAGGGCAGTCTTGGTGGTAGAAGCGAACGAAGAAGAAGATGAAGTCCTCTCATAACAATGTCCTCTTTAGAGTTTCATGTGGTCCATGTGGTCGACTTCTTTTTCTTCTGCCTGTTGTGTTCCACTTGATAGCTTGTTTTGGGATTCTCTGGGTCTTCTCATCACATGACTATGTCCATCTCCATTCTTGAAGTTTGTTGTTCACTCATCTACCTTATCTCTGCATTGTTCTTTATACTATTTTTGTTAGGCAAAAGAGTCTAATTTGTTGTCTATTGCTTTAGTTGTTTTCCAGCTTTCAAGTGCACGAGTGAGGGTTAATATTACATCTGAATTGAGCAATCTTAGCTTGGTATATACATAGTATATCAGGTCTTTATACAAGACTGAAAGATGACAGCACACCTATCCTGTTATGCTTCAATTAAAAAGCCTTTTACATTTCTACACATGACATTTTGGTTTTTATGGTTGATTTTTCTTAAAGTTAGCAAAATCAGTGTTTTGAAATAGCAAATTTCAGATTTTAAAACCTCTAGAAATTTGAGACCTTTCTCTCTAGAGGATTTGTAACTAACAGGTCATGTGCTGTCTTTGAGGATCTTTGCTGCATCAATTTGCTGAGACTGGCATATCCTTTACTCTCATATTGGTATAATTAGCACTGAGTCATCTCTGATATCAATTCGAAACCTGAAAAAAATGTGAGTACTTCCAGATCTCAGGTTAAGATCATTTCATTCATTTATTTGCATGTCCCTTACGGAACTTTGCCTCCCTAACAGAACTCCTGTAGGCCTCTCTGTTGTGAGTAAGGTGACCTGCTGCTGATGCATCCATTTGCAGATCATCAATGATGTCTTGCAGCCCTCTTCGCCTTGGTCTTCCTCTCTTTCTTTTCCCCATTATGTACTCTTCCAAGATGGTTTTCTCTAGATTATCATGACATTTAATGTGTCCAAAATATTTAAGTTTTCTCTTTTTAATCCTCTTTACTAGCCAGCCTTCTTCAATATTGAGTTCTTGTAGTATAAATATATTTGTTCTTTTTTGTGTCCATTATATTTGAAGAACTCTTCTGTAGCATTTACATTCAACGGCATTTATGTGTTTCTCAGCTGTTTTGGATCAACATGTCAAAATTATTAAAGAACATATTATGAGACTAGTGTCTGTGATACAAACAGCTGAAAAATCTTCCCAGAATATTCACTGATACACGCTGTTTGAAATATAATTTTATATGTGATGCAAAATTATGCAGTTCCTTTGGACATCATGAAAATTATTTTAATTATCAGTCCATTAAACAGTGATTAGGTGGTGATATTTCATTTAGGTAACAATTTTGTCTTTCTTGTATTTCCAGGTAATTTTGGGTGTGTATTTGAAGGTATTTTGTCATCAGATAAAGAAGCTCAGACACAGAAGGTTGCCGTTAAAACACTACAAGGTAAATTTTTTACATGGCAGTGACAAAAATCAAAGCAAACTATGCTGTAAAATATGCCATACTAATTTTAAAAATTCCCCCGTGTGGTACCCGGGATCTGCAAAGAATAGGACCACTGTACCCTACCATGCATGATCGTAAAAGGCGACTAAGGAGGGTTCAGCATAGGGCCAGCAACCCTATCTGGTAAAAAACTATCAGACTGCTACAGAAACAGAAGCAAGGGAAAAAGCAAATGCAGGTGGAAGGAGAAATGCGTATCAGGAAACTGAGCCCATGAAGGTTGTGGATGAAAGCCAGCCACTGGAAGTCCCCAGCCCGACTGCAGACCTCCTGGAACCTAAACAAAAGATGCAAATAGGCAGCTGGAATGTAAGAACACTAAACCAGACTGGAAAACTAGCACAAACCATCAAGGAAATGCACAGATACAAACTAGACATACTAGGAATACAAGAAGCAAGATGGACAGGACAAGGCAGAAGGAAATTAACAACACAGCACACAGAAGATACAATAATATGGTCAGGTAAAGAAGATCTTCATGAAGGAGGAGTAGCATTGATTATAACAAAAGAAGCATCAAGAGCATTGCTGAAATGGACACCAATAAATGAGAGATTATTATATGCACGGTTCAACTCAAGATTCACGAAGCTGTCTATTATAGTTTGTTATGCACCAACAGAAGCAGCTGAAGAGGAATTAAAAGAAGATTTTTACAACAGCCTCCTAGCCACAGTAGAAACAATACCCAAGCATGATATGCTACTCATCTTGGGCGACTTCAATGCAAAAGTAGGTGAAGGAAATGAAGATAGAAGAAGAATCATGGGAAGAGAAGGAATCGGAGAAATAAATGAAAATGGAGAAAGACTGTGCAGTTTCTGTGAAGAAAACATGATGACCATCGGAGGGACAATTTTCCAACACAAAAACATCCATAAGGTGACTTGGAGGTCACCAGATAAAACCACAGAAAACCAAATCGATCACATACTAATAAACAACAAGTGGAAACGGTCACTACAAGATGTGCGAGCAAGGAAAGGAGCAGATATAGGAAGTGATCACAACCTTCTGGTAGCAAAAATAAAACTAAAATTAAGGAAAGCCAGAATCGGAGAACACAGAAAGATACATTTTGATACAAGAAAACTGATAGACCAGCAAACAAGAAATGAATTCTCAGTAATACTTAAGAACCGCTTCAGTGTCCTACAAGACAAAGCAGAAATGTCCATATTAGAGTTCAATAAAACACTACAGGAAACAGCAAAAGAGGTGTTGGGATATCGGAAAAGGAGAAAAGAGGAATGGATAAGTGAGACCACATGGGAAAAGATAGAGCAAAGAAAAGAAATCAAGAAAAAATTACTGAACACCAAATCACAACGGCTTAAAGAACGAGTTTTAAGAAATTATGCACAAAAAGACAAAGAAGTGAAGGAATCATGCCGTCAAGATAAACGTCAATATTATGACAACTTAGCAGAAACAGCAGAGAAAGCAGCATATACAAATGACATGAAAACCATATATAAAATCACAAAGCAGATGACAGGTAACTTCAATACAAGATGTGAAAGTGCAGTAAGAACACAAAATGGACAACTGGTCAGTGGAGAAAGAGAAAAAATTGAAAGATGGAGGGAACACTTTAACACCCTACTAAACAGAACACAAGCAGCACAAGCAATAGATATACCTGAAGCAAAAGCGGAACTAAACATCAATACAGGACCAATAACAATAAATGAAGTAAAAGAGGCGATAAAGATGCTAAAATCAGACAGGGCACCAGGTGAAGATGAAGTGACTGCTGAGATGTTGAAAGCGGAAGAAACAGAAACACCAAAACAACTTTGCCGGATATTACAACAAATTTGGGATTTAGAAAAAGCCCCAGAGGAGTGGAAAACTGGTCTTATAGTAAAACTACCAAAGAAGGGTGACCTCAGAGATTGCGGGAACTGGAGAGGCATTACCCTACTGCCACTCACTAGTAAAGTATTTTGCAGAATAATCATCAACAGAATTGTACCAACACTTGAGGAAAAACTTCGGAAGGAGCAGGCAGGATTTAGGAAAGGAAGATCATGCATAGACCATATATTTGTACTTAGACAAATATTAGAACAGACAAATGAGTGGCATAGCACAACATATGCATTATTCATAGATTTTGAGAAAGCCTTTGACAGTGTCAACAGAGATGCACTGTGGAAAATCCTAAGATGGCATGGCCTCCCCCATAAAATAGTTAATGTAATCAAAGCCCTATACGAGGGTTTTCAGTGCAAAGTTATCTGTGGAGAACATACCTCCAGCAGCTTTAGGGTACAAACAGGAGTGAAACAGGGATGTGTACTATCACCAACATTATTTATCTTGGCAGTAGACTGGTTAATGAAGGAGGCAACATCAGACAAACGCAGAGGATTACAATGGACCCTTGACACAGTGCTGGAGGACCTTGACTTTGCGGACGACATTTGTCTATTATCAAGCAGTCACAAAGATATGCAAGATAAAATAAACAAGTTAACCCGGAATGCAAACAACATAGGACTAAAGATCAACGTAGGAAAGACAAAGTTAATGAAGCAAAATGTGAACAACAGAAATGTACTCAGAGTAGATAACAAGTTAGTGGAGGAGGTCAACGAATTTGTATACCTTGGCAGCAGAGTGGTAGAAAATGGAGACAGCACAGAGGACATCAACAGCAGACTTACTAGAGCAAACCAGGCTTTTGCAATGCTACAGAATATATGGAAATCAAATAAACTAAGCATAAATATGAAAATCAGGATATTTAAGAGTAATGTTCTAAGTGTACTACTCTATGGAAGTGAATGCTGGAAAATCACCAAAACCATAGAAAACAAGTTGAATTCTTTCCAGACTAAATGTTTACGTAGAATTAAAAAAATATTTTGGCCAAACACCATAAGAAATAACATCTTATTGGCAGAAATGCAGATGAAACCACTGACAACAATTATTGAGGAAAGACGCTGGCGATGGTTGGGACATGTGCTCCGAATGACTGACAACTCACTACCAAAAATAGCACTAAGATGGACACCACAGGGGAGCAGAAGTAAGGGTAGACCAAAAGAGACATGGAGAAGAACAACAGAAAGGATGTTGAGCAATAGAGGGCTCACCTGGGCAAGAGCAGAAAAAAAGGCGAAAGACAGGCATTTGTGGAAAACCCTTGCGGAAGCCCCATGTGCCCTGGGCACTTAAGGTTCAGAGAGAGAGAGAATTTTAAAAATTGTTATTACAGATCCAGGAAAGGTTTTACAATTTCTTACCCCTCATGTAAAAATATCAGTATTGAAAGTAAACATGCACTTAACACCTAAAAGACCTTTAGTTCACTAAGTAGACAAACAGCAAATGTATCTTTTATTTAACATATACATTTGTTAAATCACAAATTTATGTGATTTATATAAATCATATAAATAATTTATCATTTCTTCATCAGATCCTTTATCACACAGCATTGATCTCTATGCATTTGTACAAGAGGCAGTCATTATGAGAGAGTTTCAGCATCCACATGTGCTAGGACTGATTGGACTTGCTGAGAAAGAGCCTGGAATTCCATATGTCATCCTTCCATATATGGACAATGGGGATTTGTTGACTTTTATTCGGGACTCTACAGTGGTAGGTTGCTCACCTGTCCAGTGATGGTGATATCAATAGAAAATAATGATAGCGAAATGTTATACTTTACTAATATCCTAGGGAACATGAAAGAAGATGGGATAATGCACTCCCATTGAATTGCAACACCAGGTCTATCAATAAGTTGCACCATGATATTGATCAAACTAATCCTTGCCTCCATTCCAAAGCTACTGTAACACTTGCTCCAGCAGGAAAACTTCAAGAAAACTGGATGACGCTTCCTAGCTGCAAGAATGTGATGAAACATCTCTGTTTCTGCTCATCTGCAGTAAGATGTCATTTACTTTGTTTTGTGTGGAAGTCACCCTGGATCTTTTCCAAAATTTGCAATTTTAAATATTTCAAAGAGTTGTAAACCTGGTCCCAAGAAAAATCTATGGATAGAAAACTGTGGAGCATGCATGAAGATGAGGATATTCATAAATACAACCCATCTCTTTGTCAAGATTGATGAGCACATGAAAACTGAACATACAAGAGGAAATATTTTAAAATTTTGTTTCTATCTTGAACTAGGCTGTATAAAGATTGGAGCATTATCACTTGTATATATCCAGCACAGACTGAACAGACTTTATTCTTGAATCTTCCTGGAACTGTGAACAAATTTTCTGAAACTGAGGTTATGATTTTGAATCACAGGTGAAGAATGATTTACAATGACTTGCTTGAGGTTCTAGTATAGACAAGTAAGTTTCTTGGCAGACTCCACCACTTTGAGGAGTACATTGAGCCATATCATTTTAGCCAGGATGAAGAAAAATTAAAGCTTGTTACTTTGTGCACAATAAAGACATCGGAATTTGTTCTTGGCCAGCTCTGTTTCATAGTCAACTGTTAAAGCCATGACTGCCCGCATCTTCCTTTCTCCCTCCCTCTTCCTAGTAAAGTTGTCATTGCTCCAAACAGTCTAACTCAGACCAGTGCACAGATCTTAAAATGAGTGATAAAATCAGCTTAATCAATCAGGCACACAAGATTCTCCAGTAACAACAGCATAAGTTCCACAAAGTGATTCATGAAATAGAAACTGAAGTGAGTTGCAAGTAATTCAACTCAAGTAGTCACAGATGTCTTTTATCTTTCTCAGACTCTAAGTTTACATGATGTCATCAAGTTTGGAGCTGACATTGCTAGTGGAATGGCTTACATTAGTGTCCTGAAGTTTGTGCATAGAGATCTAGCAGCAAGGAACTGCATGTAAGTAAAATAAGACTTCTTGTCTATTCACTTTTCTCTTAACATTTAAACCTAAATTTGTATAGAAATCAAAAGAGAAAACATGTTTGCTGTTTTCTCAAAATATCATTATCTTGATCTTTATTGGGTCTGCAATGTGGGTTGATGGATCATACATCATCATCATCATGTGTACTTTAGTGTACTTGTAGAAGCAAGATGAAATAAATTAACTTATTAATAAACACACAACTCCTGAGGATGTAATCATTTATACAGACAGATTTGTGAGCAAAGGAACTGGAAGCAGATGGGGATTTGCAGCATACCTCCACGGTGAAGGTAAAATTCTCATATTCATGGCTGGAGCTTATACAACCACATACTCAAGTATGAGGATGGAAGTAGGGGCCATTGCACATGCATTAAAATGAGTGGTGACCCAGAAAATGCACCAAATCACCATCATTACTGATTTTTCAAAACTTGCTGAGAAAAGTGTAACACAGAGCCATAAGAAATGAATGTCTAGAAATAACTGATACATCATACACCAAAAACATCATATGGATATATTGTCTGGGTCATGCTGGAGTTGATGGACATGACAAAGATGGCCAACTGTTCACAAGAGCCAAATCAGAGGGCCTCATCTAAATGGATAAATTAGACTTACACAGATTCATCAAACAACAACTTGAGGAACAGTCACAAAGCAATTTCCTCCAAAGCGCCTACCACACACATCTCACTGAGTTACATGTAGCCAAGGGCAGTGGATGCAAATTCTGTCTAAATGCTAAATCACGTGCAATACACAACCAACACAGCATTGTAATCATTCCTCTAAAAACACTGAAGGACATCCTGATGTCAAAGGCTAAACACTTCTGGGCATGCCCTGAGTGTAATTAGGCTGCTTCCAAGGCCTAACAACAAAGCTAGGCCCTTTTTTCACAGCTACAGTTACATCATCATGCCATGCCACCAGGCACTGATGATCATGTTTCTCCACAGATTTTGATACTTCATATCTTCCATCAATTCAGTTGTTGACTGTTTGTCATATCTTCCTGTTAGACTGTCCATGACTGTCTCAATATGAGTTTGAAAATGCCACTTTAAAATTCTGTTCAAAGATATTTTTCCATATGTAAAAATAGTTGATTTTGAATTAGCTGGAAATGTGAACAAATCTATGAACTTATTAATCTTGATGCAGATCATACCTTGATCAACAGAACTCAGATATATTGTATTTTATTATGCTGTTTCTATTTGTTATAGTAGTTCAAAAATATTTTTAATGCCAGGTTGGATAGTACGTACAGAGTAAAGGTTGCAGATTTTGGCCTGTGTCGTGATATATATGAGAAAGGTTATTACACAAGCAACAACAGAAAGAAGCTGCCTATCAGATGGATGGCCATGGAAAGCATTGAGCAAGGAGCATTCAGCACCAAGTCAGATGTTGTGAGTTGTGACTGTAGCAGTCAGTAGCTGTAGTTAAATGTAGCCAAAACATTTGCAGTGTTTTGGATTCCTAGTTTATTGCAGCTTATGAACATGAATGAATTAGAAATAAATATTGCAAAAAATTTTGTAATGTTGTATATAACTTGATGCAGGTCATTTTAAAGCACAATAGGTAAACAATGGTCAAATGTTGTGCTTGTAATATATCTAAAAATAGAGATGACATGACCTTCCATGTGTATATGCTAATAAAAATGGTTATTGGGAGCAATGAGAGGTAAACACACAGAAAGAGGCTCAGTACACCAAGCTGTATCATGTTATAAATGTAGTAGCAGCAACCTGATCAAGGGATTTTATGCCTACTAATTTGGCCTCTCTTAACAATGTCTTCTTTAGAGTTTCATGTGTTTGACCCCTTTTTCTTCGGCCTTTTGTGTTCCACTTGATAGTTTGTTTTAGGATTCTCTGATTATTTCTTCTCATCAAGTGACCGACATATGTCCATTTCCTTTCTTCTGATCACCCATGATACTGGTTGTTGTTGTTCACTCATCTGTCTTATCTCTGCATTGTTCTTGAATTCGTTCCACTTTATACTGAGTATTTTCATTAAGCATTTGTTTTCACAAGAGTCTAATTTCTTGTCCATTTCTTCAGTTCTTCTCAAGCTTTTTCATGCATAAATGAGGGTAGATATTACATTTGAATTGAATTGTCTTAACTTGGTTTTTGTGCTTATATCTTTAAGTGCTATATGTTTTCAAGATTCTTGAAGGTCAATGCTGCTTTTGCAATTCTAATTCTAACCTCCTTTCTGGTGTCACCATCCTGGTCTATTAGAGCTGCCAAAGTATGCAGAATGGTTTACTTCTTCAACAGCTGTTCATTCTATATATATTTGTCCTTCTTGATTAGTGGAAAGTTTCATTATTTTTGTTTTTTTATTGTTAATTTCAAGTCCTATTTTGCTAGCCAGTGAAGACAGAGTATGTTTTTTCTTGCATAAAATTCACATTGTCACTGATAAGAGTTATTCATCTGCAAAATCAAGATCTTCTAGTTGGGACCCATGTACCCAATCAGTGCCCATTTTATCTGTGCAACATTTTTTCATTATGAAGTCTATGGCAATTCCAAAAAGCAAGTGAGATATAAACATCTTTGTTTCACACCTGTTTCAGTCTGGAACCATTTGCTTATTCCTTCATCTGTGCTGACTACACAAACATATCTATTGTAGAGATCCTTAATGACACATGCTTCCTTCAGCACTTTCTGTCTGAACCTTGTACCCGAGGCACATGGGGCTTCTGCAAAGGTTTTCCACAAATGCCTGTCCTTTGCCTTTTTTCCGCTCTTGCCCAAGTGAGCCATCTATTGCTCACCAATGTCTCCTTTGGTCTATCCTTACTTTTGTTCCCCTGTGATGTCCATCTTAGTGTTGTTTTTAGTAGTGAGTTGTCAGTCATCTGGAGCACATGTCCCAACCATTGCCAGTATCTTTCCTTGATAATTGCTGTCAGTGGCTTCATCTGCATTTCTGCCAACGAGATGCTATTTCTTACAGTGTTTGGGCAAAATATTCTTCTAATTCTTTGTAAACATTTAGTCTGGAAAGAATTCAGCTTGTTTTTTTTCATAGTTTTGGTGATTTTCAAGCATTCACTTCCATAGAGTAGTACACTTAGAACATTACTCTTTAATATCCCGATTTTCGTCTTTGTGCTTAGTTTTTTAGATTCTCATATAGTCTGCATGACACCTGATGATGATGATATAGTCTGCAGCATTGCAAAAGCCTGGTTTGCTCTAGTAAGTCTCTTGTTAATGTCCTCTGTGCTGTCAAGATATACAAATTCGTTGACCTCCTCCACTAGCTTGTTATCTACTCTCAGTACATTTCTGTTGTTTACATTTTCCTTTATTAACTTTGTCTTTCCTACATTGATCTTTAATCCTATAGTGATAGTATCTGGGTTAGCTTGTTTATTTTATCTTGCATATCTTTGTTTCTACCTGACAGTGGACAAATGTCATTGGCAAAGTCAAGTCCTCCAACACTGTGTCGGGCATCCATCTCTGCATTTATCTGATACACAACCAACACAGCATTGTAATCATTCCTCTAAAAACACTGAAGGACATCCTGATGTCAAAGGCTAAACACTTCTGGGCATGCCCTGAGTGTAATTAGGCTGCTTCCAAGGCCTAACAACAAAGCTAGGCCCTTTTTTCACAGCTACAGTTACATCATCATGCCATGCCACCAGGCACTGATGATCATGTTTCTCCACAGATTTTGATACTTTATATCTTCCATCAATTCAGTTGTTGACTGTTTGTCATATCTTCCTGTTAGACTGTCCATGACTGTCTCAATATGAGTTTGAAAATGCCACTTTAAAATTCTGTTCATAGATATTTTTCCATATGTATAATATCTTCCTTCATTAACCAGTCTACTGCTAAAATAAATAATGTTGGTGATAGTACATATCCCTGCTTTACTCCTGTTTGTACCTTAAAGCTGTTGGACATGTGTTCTCCACAGATCACTTTGTACTGAAAACCCTTGTATATGTCTTTGATGACATTCACTATCTTATGAGGGAGGCCATGCCATCTTAGAATTTTTCACAGTGCGTCTCTGTTGATACTGTCAAAGTCTTTCTCAAAATCTATAAACACTTCAGCACACCACTTCAAAAATGTATTTTGCAACACTGAAGGTTTAGTCCAAAATTTTTCACATGTGACCGTATTTTCCATCGTGTACGAAATTTGCTAGTTTCTTAAGGTGCCTAAGGATATTTCAACAGTCAGTTTACCATAAGTACCATAATGAACAGTAAACTCCTGTATCTGCTTGAGAAGGACATGACCTTTGACAAAGATTTTGGGATTACAGTGTTATTTGATCCCATGGTGCTGTCATATATTTTTCCATAGATCTCATAAGAAATTCAAGATTTAGGTGAAAAAAAAGTCCTTGTGTTTGTAGCTAAGTTGTCATTTATGCTCAACCATCCAGATGCTTTGTGATTCTTAACCCTAAACTGTAGTATTATAACAGTCTGCTTATATTAATAGCACCACTTGGAGGTGACAGTGCAGCCTTGTGCTTTGAAGACCAGTTTTTCATTTGGGGAGACATGGGTTTCCAGTTTTTCTCTTGGTGGTAAATTAAAAATCCAGCCTGCACACTCCAAAGTGACTGCTCTGGGAAATGATCTTAATCCCTCAGCCTCAGGTATCCCCCCCTTCCCTTGTTCTGTGGACCTTGGGAAAACTAATGACATGTGAGCTGTAACTGGCAGTATTGACAGACCACTAGGAAATAGGCTGGAGTCGTGACTATTTATGATTTACTGGTTCTGACCAGTCTACCGGAGTCGTGACTATCTGATTTACTGGTTCTGGAGATGGTTTCAACTCTCATTTATTTTTAATCCATGCTACGCTGATGACATGAAATTTTAGGTTTAAGGTTGAGAAAAAGAAAAAAGGACTAGCAAGGATGGCTGCAGTTGTTGAGCGTAGTTCATTCACTCATTGTATTGGTAATTTTAGAGATAACAAGAACTGCAGAAAAAGTGAGGAATATGAGTGTCACTGCCTTTCAAAATAACACCAATTGAATGAATGAAATAATATATTCATATATTAGAGTAACTTTTGACCATTTTTGGGGTGCAATCATTTTCAGTGGTCCTTTGGTGTGGTGCTGTGGGAGTTACTGTCCAGAGGAGTCACACCCTACCCTGGTGTGAATGGTTGGGATATCATCAACTTCCTTCGTCATCGACGACTGGCGCCCCCATTTTTCTGTCCAGATGAACTGTAAGTTTTTGTTGTACTTCATCTGCACATTTTACACGGATGATTTTAACATCATATTTCTGGTAGTGTGCAATAAATTATCAGCATGTACTGTTACTGGATATTTGCATTTAATCAATAGTTAATAATAATAATAATAATTCATACTTATAAGAATACTATAATATAGATAACTGTTCTTTCAACACATCTGAGTATTTATGAAGTTTCTGTCCATGACTCTGTAATGGTTACAACAAAACAGTCTGTGATCACTGATGTTACTGCTATTTTCTTCTCCAGGTACAATCTTATGATGAAGTGCTGGGCTAAAGATCCAAACCTCAGACCCAACTTTGATACATTACCCACAGAACTACTTCTTATGATTGGGCAAAGCCCTGTTGTAACAGACACAATGAGGAGGAGGAGAGGAGAACTTTCTGATAAACGAGAGATCATTAGCAAGACAGAAGGCAAAATGAAAGCTGAAGTGAACAAAGGAGATGTGGCAAATGTGGAAAGAAAAGAGAGGGCATATACAAATATACTGAGCCCATCATCAACAACTGTGCTAAAAAATGTTATGATCACTTTTCCTGCATGCCATTCACACAGAGATGTAAGCAAGACAGCAGCTGGGACATACATAAAACTTGTGGACAACTATGAGCCTCCACCAAAGTTTTCTAATCCAGTATTACGATCCATAAAGAAACGCAGCAAAAAGTCCAGCAGTCATCGTGCACAGGGAGTGAAGAAAGACCATGACAGTAAAGCAGACACTTCAGAATATTCTTTTCCAGGAGACATCCAAGATATGCAAAGCTCCACTGACAACACTATGAGACATGAAGCTGAAAGTCTGTCCCAGAACTCTGAGGACAATCTAAATAAAATGGGTCCCAAAGAAAGTCACTACTATGAGCTTGAAGAGACTTCTTTAAGATCAAGTGCAGTATCAGAGAATCACTCATCAGCATGGAGTATGTTGAATATGACAGGCTCTAGTGCAAGTATTTTGGATTCTCGAAGTCATTTTTCATCCATTAGCCCCAGCTGCTCTAGCAGTACATCCAGACTATCAGTTCCTTACACCCATAAAGGGCCACATTCCTCAGCTCCAGGAACATTAGCCCGCAAGATCTCACCATTAGCTAACCCTACAAAAAATTCAGAGCTAAAGGAAGTACAATCAAAAAGAGATGGAGCAAATTATAGCAAGGACAGACACTCAGAGCTCATCACATCCCTTTAAAAGTTAGTGAAACAGGGAAAAATGTATGAATTCATTAAATGTCCATTTTATTATTTTTTAACATTCATACTTGCACTTTCGGAACGTAAACTTTTGAGGCAATATTGCATCATTCATACATGCAGTTGCTCATCCAGCTTACTTCAGTATGAGAAAAAAAAAAAAGATAATGCCCATGTGTCAACATTGTTTATGACTGCTAAAACTTAACCTTCATGATCCTGAATTCCTATAAGTGAAAACTGGATGACATAGGATCAGCTTTAGTTTATAATGAAGCATAAAGATTATGCCTTCCTTCTTATTCATACAAAACATAATAGGGCAAAAAAAAAAAGAGAGAAAACAGAATCATGACAGGCTGTGTTAGGGAATGACAAAATGTTTCTCTCTCTCTATGTACATATATATATATATATAATGATATCATTCATTAGGGGGTATGGTATCCAGCCAGTTGTTCACCAGTCCATAAGCTGCTTTGTTGGTTTTGAAGCACTGGGTAGCCAGTCAGACTTTCATTTTGCTGAAGAAAAAGTAATCACTTCCCACCAAGTCAGGGATGTAAGAGAGGTGGTCTGATTTCCCCATACAACTGCTCAAGCAGGACTATCAAAGCTGAGCGCACTATTTGAGCTTCGTGAACATCATTCAGTTGGTTTAGTATCCATCATGCACAGAACTTGTGTGATACCCAGTCTCTATATTTGAAACATATAGTCCTCAAAATCTGAGGAAATTCATCAGAAAGATCTGAAGTTATGAAACATTTTTCATGCATGACTTGTCAGCTTTTTGAGCAAGTTAATCAATCACAGTTGAGCATTGTCCCTGTCTCCCTTTATCATGCTCGTTGTGGCCCCTTCCCTATATTTCCTTTATCATGCTCGTTGTGGCCCCTTCCCTATATTTCCTTTATCATGCTCGTTGTGGCCCCTTCCCTATATTTCCTTTATCATGCTCGTTGTGGCCCCTTCCCTATATTTCCTTTATCATGCTCGTTGTGGCCCCTTCCCTATATTTCCTTTATCATGCTCGTTGTGGCCCCTTCCCTATATTTCCTTTATCATGCTCGTTGTGGCCCCTTCCCTATATTTCCTGTATCATGCTTGTCATGGCCCCTTCCCTATATGTCCTGTACCAACCCTTCACAGAACTGTAACTCATTATCACCACACACATAACACAGTCAATGATGAATCTCTGCAGTGCTATGTCCTTATGCTTGCAGAAAATGAATCACATCATGGCAATTACATGATCCATGTTATGTATTATTTGCAATACATGTACATTTGAACAAAATGGACTCTTTAATAAGTTCACCACCACCCAGGTTATATATATATATATATATAATTTAAAATTGTCAACATCATTAAGTATCTTTACAACGGAGATGTTTATGCAGTCAACACAGAAGAAGGAATCTGCGAAAGGTCCAGACTGAAACAGGCATGAAACACGGATGTATACTATCTCTCTTGCTTTTTAGAATTGCCATAGACTTAATAATGAAAAATTGTTGCACAGGTAAAATGAGCATTGATTGGGTACATTGGACCCAACTAGATCTTGATTTTGCAGATGACATAACTCTTATCAGTGACAATGTGAATTTTATACAAGAAAAAACAGGTAACCTGTCTGCACTGGCTAGCAAAATAGAACTTGAAATTAACAAGGAAAAAACAAAAATAATGAAACTTCCCATTAATCAAGAAGGAAAAATATACATAGAATGAACAGCTGTTAAAGAAGTAAACCAATTTGCATACCTTGGCAGCTACATAGACCAAGATGGTGACACCAGAAAGGAAGTTAGAATTAGAATTGCAAAAGCAGCACTGACCTTCAAGAATCATGAGAACATTGGCACTCTAAAGTTATAAGCACAAAAACTGAGCTAAGACTATTCAATTCAAATGTAATATCCACCCTCATTTTACATGTGAAACCTGGAAAACAACTAAAGAAATAGACAAATTAAGACTTTTGAAAACAAATGCCTAAGGAAAGTACTTGGTATAAAGTGGACCGAATTCAAGAACAACGCAGAGATAAAACAGATGAGAAAACAACAACAACCAGTCTCATGGGTGATCAGAAAAAAGAGATGGACATATGTCGGTCATGTGATGAGAAGAAACAGGCAGAGAATCCAAAACCAAGCAATCAAGTGAAACACAACAGGCTGAAGAAAAAGAGGCAGAAAACACAAAACTCCAAAGAGGACAATGTTAAGAGAGGCTAAATTAGTAGGCATAAAATCCCTTGATGAGATTGAAAAGCTGACTGAAAACAGGAAAACTTGGCGAACTACCATGTCAGTGCTATGTGACATTTAATGGAAAGGATGTAATATATATATATTTTGATTGGTTCCTTTACTTGGTAGAAAAAAAAATCTAGCAATATAAAATGTGTAAAGTTTAGTTCCTAAGCCAGAGTTTCAAGGAGGAAAGGGCTTATGAAGGGATAGACAAAGAGTGAAACAGAAAAAGCTGATAGAATAAGGATAGATATGATATATATGTTTATATCCTTTGAAAGAAATACTGCTACCACACATAATTATCCTGAGTAGCTATGGGGGAGGGGGGGTCAAAGTTCAAAATTCAGACTCCAGCTTCATTGTATTCGGGACAACCCCATATATTCTCCACCACATGCCACAGCATCCATCCAAGAGTATGTTTGCTAATAGTTCCTGTCTAATGTTGGTTGTTTACGATGTTTTCTCCCACACAGTTCGGATTTTCTGCCAGCACCTTTAATTTCTCCTAGCTCCAGCATTCTCTTCAGAGCCACATTGTTCTTCCATTCCCGCTCTACATTTTCCCACAGTCTGTCCAGTAAATGTCCCCTTCGTTCATTGTCAGTCTGCCATTTATTTTAGCCTGTCCAGCAAGTCTGTCAGCCACATCATTGCCATGTACTTTCGCATGCCCTGGACAGTAAAGCCACGTTAGGCTTGTCATATTTGATATTATTCATATCAATAGATGAACCAATTCTTTTTGAAGCAAATTCTTCTCAATTTTATGAAGCATACTAAGTGAATCCATCACAGTGACACCATTAACCACATTATGAGCAACTAGCCATTCCATTGCCGCCGACATGGCCTCAATTTCCATACACATGCTTGAAGTGGTGACTTCAAAAGCTCCCGAACCCTGTGTCACTACTTTTCCATTTCAGTAGGCAACAAAACCCCAACCACTTCTGCTGTTCTGAGTCACTGAGCCATTTGTATATATTACCGTGTATATATTATGGAGGGTCTTGGACTTGTCTTCTTCCTCATACACCTTTTGGTGTTGAGGGGACAAATAGACATCTTGATAGAGCTTAACGATTTGCTTCATATAATGAGATATTTAACGCTTCTGTAATTTCCTCTCTTCATCTCCTGCATGGGCGACCTCTTCCTCTGTTACCTATAAATCTTAATGTATATATTTTCTGTGATATACGGTTTGGCAGTAACCGTGTAACATGGCCAAACCATTTGACTTACTGTTTCTGGATATAGTGTAATACTAGTGTTACTCCAACCTTTGTCCTGATGGTGTCATTTTTTTTATCTGGTCTCTTCTTGCCACATTTAGTATTCTCCTTAAACATCTCATTTCTGTTGTGATGATTTTTCTTTTATTCTTGACTGTTAGTATCAACATTTGACATTGATAGCATAGAGTTGGGAGGAAAATTGTATTGTACATTGCCCATTTTGTTTCAGTTGTGATGTATGTTTTTCAGTAAAGGAGTCATTTGTCCAGTGACCTGATTTGCTTTATTGCAATTTTTCTCAGTCTAGGAGTCAGTTGTCCCTGAGGATGATATTTTGCTACCTAGATATTTGAAATGTTTCACTTGTTTCAAAGGCAGGTTGTGTAAGATCTTTGTTTGAATGTCTTCTCTCGCTATGGCCATGACTTCTGTCTTTTTCAGCATTGATCTTCATGTTGTGGCTTTTACATGCCATTGCTAAATTATCCATGTTCTGCATATGGTTTCTTTCTGATGTGGCTATAAGTGCTTGATCATCAGCAAAAATAGTTCATTTATGGTCCTCTTATTGGGTATGCCTTCTGGAAGGTGTTGTGGGTTTATCAGCATTCTCTGACACCGAAGATAAAAACACAGCTGCTGTAAAGCCCATAAGTAAAGTGATCAAGATTAAAAAAAAAAAAAAATCAGAAAAATTAGGACCTCTTGAATTTCTACAAGAATGGATATGCAGGAAACTCTCTACTGTAGAGAGCGGAACAACACAACTCCTTCAGATCATCAGAGGAAGTACCCCCCCCCCCCCCCAGACATGATCAGATATGTCATTTCTAAAAAAACTTGTTAAAAATTCTGCTTTTTAATATCATGCCACGAGTCACTTAGGTTGTTTAGATGTACCAAATGATCAGAGTGAACTCTTGGACCAGCTTTAAAAAGGATGTGACCTTTGAATGAGAATCTGGGATCATAATGTATCTCATGATGTTGTCATACCCTTCTGTTGTCATGGGATGTTTACGGGTTAAGTAAAGACAGTCATCTGTTATGTTGATTTTTTTTCTACCCACTTATTTTTTATAATAGTTTGATTTTATTATTTTGTTTTGTATATATCTTGAATTTCTCTTTGGCACAAGAGTTTCTTTTTTTCTAGCATTTACCATTAACAACCGCAGCAAGATATATTTTGTTAACCTTATATATTATGGCAAAAGTTGTTTGCTGATGAATGAGTTATTGAACAATTTTGGCAGATCATGCAGCTTCCTTTTTATGTACATAATTTTACATATTCATTGTGTGCTATGTTGGCAATCATGATTTTGCACTTTATCAAACTGATCAGCTCATATAGATATTTTCCCTGGTTAGCCGAGTGGTTAGGAGCTTGGTTTACTAATCTGCTGGTACCAGCTTCAAGTTCCGTGGATTTTTTTTTTGGTACACACCAAAAAGGCCCAGGGGTCCACACCAGTTCTCTAAAAAATGGATGCCAGAGAAATCTGATGAGAAAGTAAATGTGACCAGGCGTGATACTGACCACATCACACTTTCATGTGCTGAAGGTCGTGAAATATACGGGCCTAACACCGTATCCCTAATTTGCCTTAATGGCATGGAAACAGAGATTTTACCTTTCTTGCACAGACATTTTTACCTTTCGAGTTTTCAAGTGATGTAGGCTCTCTCTTACTTCTGGCGCGTCCTAAGACTGTCTCTTTTCATCTAGTCCAGAACATTATTTGCTGCTAAGAAATTACTTTTAAAATAACCGAGAAACTTTATAAAAGAGCCAGAAGCACCTCAGTCACTCAGCACTTGAAATGGGTACCTGATTCTTTATACAGCTTGGGAAGGGAAGACGGCCAGGTCTGCTGCTTACCACATCACCCTCTAGTGTGTTGACAGGTCAAGGAAAACAGATCTGATACCATATTCCCCTAGCTGTCTCTTTGGTATAATGTTTCCTAAGACATTCACTGTAAACTTAAAAATTTTCCTCTGAACTATTTACTCTTTTTTTTGTGCCATAAAAGCACTTTGGGAATACCATAAAAGCACTTTGGGAATACAGCACCAAGATTTTTCATTCTAACCTCCAGGAGCCAGATACTTGTCTGTGGCTGTGCTAGCTCTGGTTGGATCACACTAAGCCACAAAATAAAATATCACATTTTCATCTTGTTAACAGATACAACTTACTCCCACTGCTAATTTTTTTCTTTCTCCCCAAAAAAACTTTTCTGCTGTGTTGTTTGTTCATCAGAACTATATTATGCTAATTATCAAAACATGGAAATAAAAGGCAGAACTATTTTTAAATCTTTATTTTTTTACATGAGTAAAATTCACACACAACAGTTCATCGTTACTTTTAACAAAACCAAAACTTTTTAACGCAAATGAGAAAAAGAATATAACAAGTTATAAAACTAATAACAAACTGATCATTCGTTCAGATAATTATTGGTAGTAACATCAGCCCTCAACAGTTTTATTAATACACTGTAAGTAATTTTATAACAAATTTATCATTCATAAATTTATGCCAGCCGTTATAAATTTCAGTCATAATCTCATAAGATGGACTGGGTTGTTCACAAATATAAACAACTTTTAATACTATCTGCATAAATTCTGAAGCTGATGGTACTGATTCATTCCAACTTTTCAATAACATATCTTAATTGAAATATGCAACAAGGGTGCCATAAAATCTTTCTCAACAACCTTTCCACCAAAAACTGAACATCTTATAGTGAAGACCACACTGTGGTCTCACTTCATTTCAAATGGCATGTTATCTGAAAATATTCAGCTCAGCCTCTAAGGAAAGTCACTCAGTACAGCTAACTGCAACAAACCTCAACATGAAAAAAACAAAGTGCTCTTTTTAGATAAGCAGAAATGAAATTACACAACAAATGGAAGGCAGATTAAAAAAAAGAGACAAACAAAGTAGTTGTGTTGTTTAAATACTAAACAGTATCAGCAGAAAAGCAACATTTTTTTCTTCCATCAAACACAATCACTAATCAGGTGAACAGTTTCCTGTACACTCACCTACCTTCACTTTTTACTTTAATATTTCAGATCTCGTTCAGGCCAAATCTGGACTCGTGTCACCATGACAGTTCCTACTTTTTTTTAGCCTCCCCCAGTGTCCTGTCTTTGATTAAAACACCTGGTCATTGGTCTTTGCCTGTATCTTGTCTGGACATTCTTATACTACAGGATCTAGAATTCTGATCTCACCCCCACTTAACTGTTCCTATATATCCAATACTGCATTTTAACCTCCTTGTGACGTATCTCACCCAGGGATTGAACTTTTCCACACACCCAAATCTAAGCTAGCACATCTTGTTTAGTATTTTAGTATTGTTATTTAATGTAAGACGCACGTGGTCTTTTCAGAGCTGCTTGACAACATATTTAAGTTAAAGGACCATAATTTTTCTGGTATAATCTTCAAAAGAAATAAAGCTGTTTAAAGCAAAATCTCACCAAAGGCTATTTTTGTCCCACACTGCTGATTCTGCTCAAAATCTGCCAACTGCTACTTGATTAGCAAGTACTGGTAACAACAAAAACTTAACAAAGCACATTATAGCGGCTTCAGTTTACTTATTCTGTGAAGTCAGTAATCACCCATCAGTGTTTTAGGTACAAAAACTAAAAGAATTTTATCATTACATATCTGTTAAGTGTTTTAAGTTCATATGCTTACAAGGAACAAGTCAACCTCCAAACAGCTGTCACATATAAAGAAAGTTATTCCTAAACCCTGATGCACGTCAACTGATTATTTCTGTAAATTGTTTTGTTCATTCTTTAAAAGGTGAAGCCAATGCTTGATACAAACGTGATCAGTAACCAAAAAGGATTTTCCCATGCTGAACCTATTTTGCTACATTTTTGGGAAAATAGGTGGCAATGAGATGTGGATGTTAATTAAAAAAAAAAAATACAAAACTATCACAAATTACCATACCAGCCATATATAGCTGTTTAGATTCGGAAAACTATAAAATACCAGCGTTCTACATCTAACAGTAGTATTATAAACATCATCATTGTGCTCTGTTGTGTGATGAATGTATGCTCAGAGATCTCGAATTAATACTTTTCATATATTCTACTTTACTGGCATCTCTCTCATTATCTTATTATGAATGTATGCTTAGAGATCTCAAATGAATACTTTTCATATATTCTACTTTACTGGCATCTCTCTCACTATCTTATTCACATTTGCTTCCTTTACCATCATGCTCTAAGTCTTCTCATTAAACACCCAGCGAGCATTTTTTTCCCCTTCCTTTCTCTAACATACATCTTTTTTTTTTTTGGACACATTGCCCTTTACTCCTCCATTAATTTTCAACTGCTTCATTTTGAGTTAATCCTTTTTTAACCTTTACACTGCATGTCTCCACACAAGGACAATCACTTCTCAAGCTAATCAGAGTCTAAATGTTAATTATCTCCAATAGTTCATATACGCATCTTAACATTTCGGCTTTCAATAGCTAACAGTGGCTGTGAAAACTTACTAAAGCCACATCCAATCACATTTTGTGCATTCTTTTTAACACTATAATGATTAATTAACTATAAAGACAAAAACTTTATCAAGTCAAAAGATAATGCATGTTTCCCTTACTAAGACGGATACTCCCATACCATACAGCCTCCCAGATGCAGCTGTTGTATCTTATAAAGTGAGTGAACACATATTTTAAGAGCCACTCAGTCTTGTATATGACAGGGTCCCATATGCTACATGGCTTACAGATATGTAAATACTCAATACGACAATCATATTGAAGAAGATGCACTGCATCCATATATAGATATATACATCTTAGTCTGTTGTATCTTAAACTGATCAAACTAACAGCATCCTAATAAACTAAGCTCAAATACAAATTAAGTGCATCTGGCACTTAATGCAAAGCTATGGGATAAATTTGCCGGGGCCATTCTCTCTTCCCTCACAAGCCAGCTGTGAAGTGCCCTCCTCAGCTCTCCTTTATGGTAAGAATATTGGCCCACATGGCACGACACACCAAGGAACAATGTATAAATGGCTTTAAGTATATAGAGGGAATAACAGGATATCCTTACAAATAACAATCCTCATATGCACAGAATTAAGCCAGTTTTGACAGTATGTAGACCATTTTTACAAAAAGAAACCTTTTTATGGAAACAATCATAACATGAATTTATTTCTATATTATTATACACACTACAATGTTGTGGGTAAATGTAAAGAAAAACATAATTAAAAAAACAAAACAAACAAACAACCTGTCATGGACAACTACTTGACTACTTGTAAAGAAACCATGTTACATCTCAAAGAATTATGTAAAATGAAAATGAAACTATGAATTTAAGAACAACATTCACTTATCTCTGTCACAGCAATGAGCTCATTTGACAGCAAATTTGGTTTTCCAAAGAGAAGCAAATGGGTGCAGAAGGGCTTGATCCAGTCGGCTCTACTTGTACTATAAAAATATACACTAGACATTATTTGAGATAAGCTACCTCAAAAATCAGGTAATATCTGCCTGCAAGAGAATGTTATACATTTGTGGTTACTAGTGTACTGAGGGGGAAATAAGACATGTATATGAACATCAGGTCTACAAAAATGGCATTACACTGGTAAAATCTGGCAGCTAGAACAAAATGTCAGATTTACGTCAGTGGGATGAGAAACTATTATAAATACATACTGTAAGTTACACTGCACGTACTGCAAGAAAACTCATAAAAAGCATTCAATCTACTTCGAATTCTGGGCACGTCAACAAAATAAATCACAGTCAACCAGAATTCAAACCATTTCAAAGTATCTAACTCACTTAGTCCACATTCCACACGAGCACATCATTTAAATCCTAGGCCATACTTCCTCATCATAACTCAGATTTGTCAGCCTCTTGAACTTTTTTCCATTCCTCCGGCTCATATTTTGGTAAAAGTTCCCGCACTTTTTTCACAAAGTCTGACTTCTCAGCACATCCTTTGCATGCCTGATCCTCGCCCCAGTTGGATAGAATCTTCTTCAGTTCCCCAACTTTCATCTTGATCAACTTTGTAAAATCTGGCTTCACATCTTGGAAGATAAGAACGACAGCAAAAAATCAATGTAAACAAATGTTAAGTAAATATATTTTTAATATAGATAGTAAAACATAAAATATATTTGCTACATAAACTATCTCATATGAATCAAATCTTAATAAACTTTTGATTTTTTATACATTAAAAATCCAATACAGACATGAACTTCTTTCTTAATGCCAACTCTTCAAACCTGTTTTAATATGCTATGTTCACAAGGAGATTCATTCAAATCTCAGCATAATGTATACAAGTTGGTTTTTACTGTGTATGAAAGGAATAACAGGAAATTCATAATTTGAAATAATCATAAATTGTGAAAACTGGCATCGTCATTTCTTATGGAAACTATAGTGAATGTGTTCATTTTAAACCTTTGTGCTTTTTTTTTTAGGGGGTGGGGTCTGGCAGTAAGTTTATTAATGATAAAAATTTACATCATTCAAAGTGTAATGATAAAAACTTACGTCATTCAAACTGTATCTCATCTGAGCAATAATTTCAATTATATGAGACAGAGAGGGAGAAAAAGAGAATAGTGAGAAAGAGACTGTATAGACATATCATTACAACCAATATAACTCACCGAAACGCAGTTCACAGATCTGTGAGTCCATAACCTTCAACTTGTCACAGATCTTAACAGGGGGCATATGGTAGCTCAGGGGCCTGATCAAGTTACCAAGGATACCAGTAGCAGCATCATCTGTACCTCCCACAAAATAGCACTGTGAAGAAGTGAGAATACAAAAAAAAAAAAAAAAATTTCATAAATCTACTGTCTACTAAGATAATAATTATGCCTCTTGATAACACTGCTATGCTACCTAAATTCTACATTTTAAGAACAGTGCTTGCAAAATTTCAACACAACCATGAGGAGACAAATTTTTACAGAAATAAACTTATAAGTTAAAACTTATCCCATGCAAAATTTGTAACAGAACTGAGTTTTGGTGTAAATATCTCAACATTCCAAGAACAAACCTGCCAGACGTAATGAAACTACATATCAATTTACATGTAAACAGAAATATCAAGGCCTACTCCTCAACAATTTTGTCCTCATCAAGATATTTTAAACACGATGACTGCTCTGCAAGAGAATTTCACATGGACCATTTAAGGATAGACCAAAAGAGACATGGAGAAGAACAACTGAGAGGATGTTGAGCAACAGGCAAGAGCAGGAAAAAACAAAAGGCAAAGGACATGCATTTGTGGAAAACCCTTGCGGAAGCCCCATGTGCCCTGGACACTTAAGGTTCAGACAGAGAGAGAGAGAGATTTAAAGACAAACAAGTTACACTCCAGTCTCTGAAATACTTCCAGCGCCCTATTTGCTATACAAAAACAAAAACACATGACTTGTCCAGGTACAGGCATATATTAATTCCAATACACTTACAAATCTGTTTTCCTTTCCTCCTTTAGGCATCTTCTTGCAGAATTTCCTGAATGCAGTTTCCAGTTTATCAACATTTTCCAACAAATCATCTGATATTTCTTCCTTGAATTTTGTAACTGTTGCAATACACACTGGGAAAAAAAAAGCAGAAAAAATGTAGCATAACAATGCCTGAACATGCAAAAAATATTGAATCTTCTTGGGCTTTTTCCTCAAGTCAAAGGCCTCTAGATAAAAAAAGAAAAACAAACTTTTATTTCTGCTGCAAAAAGATGATGATATATTTTTTAAAAAGATTATAATTATCACTAAAATTGTGTATTTGCATTATTCTACAATTGATGACGCGGCTCTAGATTCAGAGTAAGCTCTATAGCATGTTTTTTTTTTATATATCTCAAGAATTAAACTTAAGACACAGGCTCCTCAGAAGACTGCATGTTTATCCCACTGGTCATCCAGCAGCCATTTGAGCTTGTGCTCTTCTGCTTGAAGTGATAATTAAGTATCTGCAGGTCTTCTTTAATTGTACTGGGTTTGTATATAATGTATTTTTGACATCTGGATGTTCCGGTACTGGTCATACTATAGTACTGCAACATCTTACTCACAGGTAGTGTTGCTCAAAGGTGGTAAAGAACAGTATTATTTCTCCAAAGCTGTCATCTTTACTTCTTTAAAAGCATACATTTGACTGACCACATACAGCTACACTGAAACCTGCTTAAATTCACTTGTCATTACTGGAGAAAAAAGCAAACAAATATGGACAAATTTACTAAAAAAAACAAACAAAAATGAAATGCTAAGTACAAAAAGAAACTCATTCATTCTTGTTTTACATCATCAATGATATGGTGCATTCTGTGGTACTTCCACCACATGATACTAATCAATTCTATGCTGGACTGAGATCATGAGATTTGGTCTCATTCAGTTCTATGCTGAGATGAGATCATGAGATTTTGTTCATTCAGTTCTGCATCATGAATTTGGGCTCACTCAATTCTAAAACCTGAATATCTTACGGTTTCTGGCACATTCCATCATCAGTGGAAACCTCCATTTGGTACCTTCCTATTATGTTACTAAAGAAGCATAGGCCAAGTTGTCTTTCTTGGTCCTAATTCTGTTACTGTAGAATATGCTTATGTTGATAGTTCCAGGATTCTAATCTAGCAGATGCAACAATCAGAGTTTTAAACAATCAGGTTTGATGTTCCCTTTCAATACTAGCTATGCCATGAAAAATTAATTCTTAACATAGTTGTTCCTGAGGGAAGAACCAAAGAGGGGTAAGGTGTGCTACATATGTTAATTAAAATTTCTGCAGCATTTTATTAATTAACTAATCTACTTAATTTGTATACAGTGCAGAGGTTCTTGCTTTCACTAAAATGTCCACAATGCAGAGGTTCTTGCACTAGTAAGTCCAAACTCCCAATACACAAATATACAACAATCTCATTTCTATTGCCAATCTTTAATTCTTAGCATACAAATATATTACAATCTAAGTTCTACTGTGAGTCATAACTCCTAGCACACAAATATACTACAATGTAAGTTCTACTGTCAGTCGTAACTCTTAGCACACAAATATACTACAATCTAAGTTCTACTGTCAGTCATAACTCCTAGCCCACAAATATACTGCTATCTCAGTTCTATGATCTGTACGAAGATCCTTGGAAATACTTGAGCGAGCAGAATGGAAAACCAAGATCATCATAGTTCTAACTAATGTTAGCAAACAGAAAGCTCGAGACTAATCAGTTATGCAAAGTTATAATTTTTTTTAAAGTTTAAGTTAAAAAGAACAATTTTTCCGATCCTGCTCTTTGTTTTCTTCTCCAGAATTAAATCAAGTCATTTTCGACGGCTACTAGTTCAAACACGGACAAGTGACAGTTTACCTTCACAATCTCGTTCGTCTTTCTTTGTCTCCCCAGTGACCGCTAGGAAGACTACTATTCCTGCGAAAATGACCGCTGGTGTTTGAATGCTCCTAATGTCCAGTTTCATGATTAACGCTGTCTTAAATAACTTTAAAAGAACTTGGAAGCTCCTTGTTTAGTGTCAATTCTACCGACAAGTCCAATTTGATCGTTCTGTTCCACCGGATACTGCTGCACGTCTAGAGATAAAATCACTGTTTCAGTGACCAGATTACGGCGACGTTAGGTAGTAAAATGTCCTCTGTAAGGTACACTCTATGAGCTTTTAAGTTACACGTTTTCTTCTCATAAAGTATTTATTAAGGTTGTCCTGGTGCTACTCGTGTAGTCTCCTAACCGGTACAGTTGGCGGCTTTTGATTGGTTAACGTTGCAGAAAATTGACAGCAGGAAATGATGAAATACACAAATCGGTTGAACTCTTTCGTTTGAGATATCACATAAGTATTCTAACTCAAACAGCGGATATTCTAACTTTCGGTTTCCCTTTACATGACATGCTTTTAATAAAAGAGTTTGAGATACGATGAGTCGACTACAGTTGCATCCCGATGTCATACTAGCTCTTAAACATTCATTTGTGAGTTCATGAAAGCTTCTGCCACCGAATATATGCATAAAGTACATAATTTACTCTGGCGAACAGTAAACCTTGCGTAACGTTTGTTTCTGTAGGATGTTTACATGGTTAGCAAGGTAGAGGTACCCCCTATCAAAGGAGAAGTAAGACGCCTCCTTACCTCCGTTAGTCTACGGGACACACTTGGCCAAGGTGGAGTAGCCGTATAGCCCCTCGATCAGGGTGACGTGAAGCCATGGGAACAGATGGTGGGTGTTATGGGGGAGCAACCGACAGATAATGTTGATTATGGTCACAAATCTATGATGGTAGGCAGATGATCTCAATGTAAGAACTGGCTACGATCACTGACTAGTACAGTCACTGCCTGGAAGGAAAGCAGTGGTAAACTATCAGTCATATGCATGTCCCTTGTGGAACTTTGCATCCCTAATAGCTCTCCTGTAGACCTCTTGGTTGTAAGCAAGATGCCTTGCTGCTGATGCATCCATTAGTGGTAAACTACCTTCTGGAAATATATCAAGAAACCCAAACAGAAACATGGATGAAAAAGATCTGGTGGTGAGTCCCCCAGGCCAGATAGATGTAATTTTAGCACTGGGGAAGTGTGTGAGGCAGAGGTCAATACTAGTGATTGTGATGACGGACAAAAACCTGACGGCATTACCAAGGAAAACCACTGCATCAAACTAAAAAGAAAAATAAGAGTAGGAACATGGAATGTGTGAATTATGTATGAGGGAACATATCAAATAGTAAATGACGAGATGGAAAGAACAAGGATACACATTTTGGGAATCTGCGAACATCAATGGAAAGGATCAGGACACTTCAAGAGCGAGAATGATGGTATCTTTATATACTCTTGTGGGGAATTAGAAGGAAAGAGTGGAGTGGCTTTTTACTTGGACAGATTAACATCAAAAGAATTACTAGGTTACAATCCAGTAAGTGATAGAATCCTCACTATCAGACTTAAAGGCACCCCTAGAAGTGTAACAATTATCCAGATATATACACCTACATCAGCAACAGAAGAAGAGGAAGTAGAATACTTTTATAACACTCCGCAAATGACAATAGACCAGATACATAAAAATGATATTAATAATGGGTGATTTTATTGCAAAGATTGCTACAGAAAGAGCAGAAGATGAAGGATATGTTTTGGGAAAATTTAGCATAGGACATAAAAATGAGGTAGGTGACAATCTAATGGTGTTTTGCATGGAAAATGAGCTAATGGTTGCTAACACACTTTTTAAACAACATCCAAGAAGACTTTACACATGGACATCACCTGATGGGAAAACCAAGAATCAAATAGATTACATTTTAGTGCAAAGAAGGTGGAGATCAAGTATAACGTCAACAAAAACTTTACCAGGTGCTGATTGTGACACGGACCATGAGTTATTAATAGTAGACATGAAGATAAAGATAGAAAAGACAGTTATGGGATCAAGACCACTCCGCTTTGATCTTTAAAAAATACCAAAACAATATAGTATACAAGTGAAGAACCGTTTCAAGAAACTGATGGCTGTACAGGAGGAGATGACACCAGATGAATTCGCTAGACACGCCAGAGATATCTAAATAACAGCAGCTAAAGTTATGGTTCCAGTAAAGAAAACACAAAAGAATGAATGGATTACAACAGGCACATTAGAACTAATAAAACAACATAGAAAAATGAAGATGAAATGGAAAGTGACAGATAACAACAGGGAGGAATATAAATCTTTGACAAAAGATATAAGAAGAAACATAAGAAGAGAAAAAAAATAATAAATAGAGGATTGTTGTGAAAGAATAGAAGGACATCAGAAGTGTGGAAGAGATAGTGAAATGTTTAAAGAAATGAAGACATTGACAAGAAGTGTCACACCTAAGCTTAATGTAATTTGTGATAAGATGGGGAAGACTTTGACAGAGACAGAGGAAATTTTAGAAAGATGGATAGAATATTGCAGAGGAGTGTATGATACAACTGACTGTGAAGGCGAGCAGCAGTGTGAATTATTATTTCCGGAGAAAGAACACGAATGGACAACTTAAGCAGTTTATGGACAATAAAGAGTCTGAAAAATGGTAAATCACTGGGATGTGATATAAGTTGAACTCATTAAGGCAGGAGGAAATGAATGTGCTACAATCTATCATGCACTATGTAAAAAGATATGGCATTCAGATATTTGGCCAAAAGAATGGGAAAGAACTGATTTCATACCATTGCCAAAAAAGGTAACTTGAAATTATGCACATACTACAGAACTGTTGCTCTGATTAGTCTCATGCCAGTAAAATTTTATTAAAAATCATAATGGGTAGATTTCGTAAGAAAATAGAAGGAGAAATCAATATGATCAGAGCTGGTTTTAGACAAGGAAGAGGAACAAGAGATCATATTTTCAACGTAAGAATAATAATAGAGAAATACAGGGAATTTAATGTGAATCTATATTTATCTTTTATAGGCTATTCAAAGGCATTTGATTGTGTACAACACCAGAAACTGGGAAATAATGGAAAAAATGGGATTTCCAACACATTTGACACAATTAATATAATTGCTGTATCTAGACCAACAGGCAACAGTAAGAATAAATGGTGAAACAACAACTTTGTTTGACATAAAACAATGTGTCCATCAGGGATGCATACTGTTGCCTTACTTATTTAACTTGTATACTGAAAATATAATGAGGAATGTTAGAGAAGATGTAAACAAAGAATATTACGATTCCATAACAGTACGCTCAGTAAAACCATGAAACTTAAAATTTTCAACTCCTGTGTGATCCTAGTGTTAACATACAGTTATGAGAGTTGGAAATCAACCAGTCTGCTCAATCAAAGACTTGATGCATTTGAGAACAAATGTCTCCGTAGGTTATTGAACATCAGATGGTCCAACTTTAAATCGAATGAATCATTAAGATAGAAACTGAGCCAAGTCTACCTATCAAGATACATCAAAAGACGTCGATGAGCCTATCTCTGCCACGTTCTCAGAATGGACGAATCCAGACTCCCTCGCCAAGCTCTCACATGGTAATCAAAGAGCAAAAGAAAGCAAGGCAGGCCAAGGGAGACTCTACGTAGAACCATCACTAGAGAGAGTACAACTCTGGGATTCAAGTCCATCCAAGACCTGCAGCGGGCGGCGGTGAGTCGTCAGACATGGAAAGATATGATTTCATCCTATGAGCCAATGTTAGCCCTAAAGGAATGTCAATCAATAACAATTGGAGGTGGGAGGTTGTGAATTACCAGAGATTAGATATGCTGATGACACAGTATTACTGTCCACAACACAAAAAGGAGTGGAAAAACTAATTATGTCAGTCCATAAGAACAGTGAAAAGCAAAACCTTTATCTTAATGCAAAGAAAACTAAATTGATGACAACTGACAAAACAAATAAGGCAACTGAAATATATGTCAATGAGGAAAAATTAGAAGAGGTGGAGAGTTTTGAATATTTTGAATCATTACTAACTTCTTCTTCTTCTTCATTCGCATTGTCTGTCTATATCTGCAGTCCTGTCTCTTGGATAAATTTCACTGTTTTTTGTAACTCATGTATGGAACCGTAGAGCTTATCTTCATTAGTGGTTTCACTGGGCCAGTAATTATTTCTCAGTGCCTCGTAGTTGATGCAGTTCTGGAGGATATGTTCCACAGTTTGGGGCACCTGGGCACATGTACATAGATTAGTAGTACCAACCTTAAACTTTGTATACATATGACTTCGGAGTCGGCTGTGTCTTGTTCGGAGACGGAAGATGGTGACTTGTTCCTTTCTGTTTAGCATGTGATAGTCATCATGTGGTGGTGTTTGTGGCTTCCTGTAGGTTTTTATCATGCTTTTCTTCTGATTATAGGTGATTGGTATGTCTGGTTGCTCCATTTCAGTGCCCTCTTTAGCCAGATGGTCAGCTTTCTCATTGCCTGGTATCCCACAGTGGGAGGGAATCCATTGCAAAGTGACTCCATGTTGTAAGCCAATTTTTGACAAGGCATCCATAAGGTTTGGTAGTTTGTTGCTCTGAAGAGCTTCCAGTACTGATCTTGCATCTGTGAGAATTACCACAGGACATGTATCAATTCTGGAGTCTGATAGTTTTTCAACTGCAGCAATAATTGCCCTAACTTCTGCATCAAAGTTGTTGCAGTATTTACCAGTGGGTATGGAAATCTTGTCAGTGGTGTTGTTTGGATATTCAATATATGCTCCTGCCCCTCCATTCTTTATGGCATTATGTGCAGATCCATCTGTATACACACGTATCCAGGTGTCACATGGATATTTGTCATCCAGAACACTAAGTGTGGCTGTTGATCTTACAAGACTGCTCTGCATCTCTCCATTCTGCACACCTTTCACTTCAGTCTGAATAGTTATTTGTGTATAATCTGCTTCTTTCCATGGTGTATGCTCTGGTACAGATGATAATGGAGCGACTACAGTTGGAAGGTCAGGTATCAGCTTACGCATACGCTTGGCCTGATGAATGAAGCTGCTTCTTTTAAGCCGTCCTAATGCCAAGTTATTGAATCTCTCCTTCAGGGGATGGCTTACAGAGCTAAGGAATTTTTCTCCCATGGTCATGACCTTTGTGTCTCTACGTTCCTTTAGCTGTTGAACACCAACTATTTTCTGCATTTCTACTATTGGTGTGGACCTCATGGCACCTGTGATAATCCGTAGTGACTGATTTTGAACCTTGTCTGGATTATGCAGCGTAGTGTTTGATGCTGTGCACCAAGATGTTGAGCTATATTCTAAATGTGGTAGAATACTTTGCTGATATACATTCTTGAGGATTCTTTCACTAGCTCCCCATGTGGTTCCACTCAATTTTCTTAATATGGCTAGTTTTCTTCTGGCTTTTGCTTCTGCACTGTTGATGTGTTGCTTCCACGTCAGTTTTGAGTCAAGAGTCACTCCTAAGTAAGTGGGTTGGTTGTCCATCCTTAAGGGTATTTCATTTACAAAGATCTTGCCTGCTTTCTGTTTAGATGAGAGGGTGAACAGAGTGGTACTTGATTTCTCTGTGTTGATACTTACACACCATTTGTTTGTCCATGATGTCAAGATGTCTGCTGCTCTTTGGAGTCTCTGTGTAGCAACTGTCGCATATTCATCTGTACACCACATGACCAGATCATCTGCATACAGTGCCGCTTTGATTCCATAGGGAAGTTCCTTGACCAGGTCATTAATGAATACAAGGAATAGTGTAGGCGAAAGGACTCCTCCTTGTGGTACACCGTGTCGCAGAAGTACTTTCTGGCTTTTGTGTCCATCCATTACTACTCTAGCTCTTCTATTGTGTAAATAGGACTTTATCCAGTTGTATAGTCTTCCATTCACATTGCAGTTTCTTAGTTTCCACAGCAGACCTTTTTTCCATACTTTATCAAAGGCTTTCTTCAGGTCTATCCACGCTGCTAGTACAAGGAATTCATCCTCAGTCTCTTGAGAGAGATAGGTCACTTGATCTTCCGTACTGTAGTACTGCCTAAATCCTGCTTGTTGTGGAACGAGAAGGTTTTCACTTTCTAGGTACCATTTTAGCCTCAGGTGAATGATGCGTTCCATCGTTTTGCATAGGCAGCTAGTGAGACTGATTGGCCTGTAGCTGGAGGCAGTATCATTGTTTTTCCCCAGTTTTAGCAATGGTACCATGCTTGCTTCCTTCCAGATTTGAGGTAACTTACCTGTGCTCCAGCACATATTGAAAATATCCAATAGCTTTCCCCTTGCTGCCATTCACAGGTTCTTGATCATTTCATTGGACACTCCATCTGGTCCTGGTGATTTCTTTGGTTTCAGTTTACTAACTGCGAGGTCTAACTCACTGCGTGTGATTGGTGCATCCATGACCTCCACTGTTCTGACTTGTTCCTCCTCTTTCTGTGGCTCGATGTGCACTGTACGCTCCTTCTCTGGATGGATATCAATGTTGCAGTCCCGTGCAAACATGCGAGCAAAGTGATCTGCTACCTGCTTACCTGTAAGAGTTTTCCCATCCTCTGTTAGTGTAACCTTTGTACTTCTTCCAGTACTCTCATCATTTAACTGTTTGATTAGTTTCCACAGTTTCCTTCCATCCTTTTCAAAGTTTAGGGACTCTGTTTTCTCTCTCCAACTTTCCCGTCTGGCTTGCAGCTTTGCTCTCTGAAATTTGGCCTTAGAATGTTAGTAATTATTGTGGTGTTCTTGGCATGGTCTATTTTCTGCTTGCTTTCGAGCTGCTTCCACATCATCATGGAGTTTTCCCAGCTCACTAGACCAGTATGGTTTATAGTCCCTGCGAGCTCCTCTGGGAATGGTTTCACGAGCGGCCTGAAGGATACAAGCATTGAATTCCTTCACTATGCTGTTAATATCCTTACCTTCTATGGACAGCTGTCCCACCAGGATACCTGTACGATGTCTGTACATTGTCCAGTTTGCTTTTTTATAGTTCCATCTGGGGAGAGGGCTACTGGTGTTAAGGAGTTCATTTTCTATTGTCAGGAAGACTGGTTGATGGTCGCTACCTCCAAGTTGTTTTCCAACTTCACGTGTAATGTTCCACTTCAGATCTGGAGAGTGGAATGCCAGATCTGGTGTTGATTTTGTATGCCAAGCCCTTGAGTAAAATGTTGGGGGATCCATTGGCTGGTTGATCAGGAGAAGTCCATTATCATCCTGCCAGCTCTCAACTTCCTCTCCTCTCTTGTCTATGTGGTCATAGCCCCAGCTCTGGGAATGGCTGTTAAAATCACCACAGATCATCAGTCTCTCTTTGTGTGGGATTGTTTCTAAAGCAAGTGGGCGGTCATTAGGACAGTAATAATTAAGGAGGTGGAAATCTGTATTACTACTTTTTAGATGGATCATCTGGTATTCGGCTCCTTCCATGTACACTCCCACCTGACATGCGCTGATGTTATTCTTAACAAGTGTGAGTACTCCTCCTTTTCTTCTGTCCTGTCGGTCTGATCTAAAACACTGGTAGCCTCTGATTTTAAAGGCGGCATCTTTGGTTAGGTGTGTCTCCTGTATGCAGCATATACCTACCTGCTCTGCAAAAAGTATGTTCTCTAGTTCAACCTTTTTGCTATAGCCATCTCTAACACTGCTGACACCCTCAGCATTCCACTGCATTATTTTAAGTTCTTGCTTTTTGGCTGTTTTCTTCTGTTGTATTTTTTGGCCAGTAGCTCTACTCTCAGGTCTCCTGACTTCACAAGACGAACTGAGAGGACCTCCAGTAGCATTGGGTGGACCCTTTCGAGGCAGGGGGCCCGGCACTGCACCTGCCTGGTTAGTCTTCACAGGGCGAGCACCATGTTTGAAAACTGCAGATAGAGACATTTCATTAGCGATAATGCGTGTTACCCTGATTTTTATGATGCGCCTTTTGGCTGGGTAACTCCGACTTCAGCACCTTTCCTTGCTAGGGCAGACTGTGGTCTTGCTCGGACTGCCATGAAGACAGTGTGGCTGGCCTGGCCAAAACTTTGTTTTCCAGCCTCTGGTGGCTGTACTTAAGCCCCTTCTCCATGTCAGATGGTTTGAGACAGTTCCACAAAGACACTCTGACTTTGAGATGAGGAATCTGATGAGTGCTTCAACGATATCCATTCCCCGCCACCCATAGTCTACTGGCTATGTTTTGTTTACATCATTCTGATAGCCATTGTTGTAAAGACCCATAGGCTTGTCACGTCCTGGATTCATTGGTTTCACACCAGACTTCCCTCATCCCCGCCAGAGATCTCCATGTCCCCATCCGTCCACCAACCTGACATTACATTTTACAAAAATAACAATTACAATTAGTGTTGATTGCTACAAGTTTCTGGGCTACAGAGGTAGGTCAGAGTTTTTAAGCAAACAGATCTATGTTCCCTGTCTCACAAACACTATGTTAAGATAAGTGTGCTCTTAACACAGTTGTTCCCAGGGGGATTACTAACTAATAATGGAGATACAATGAGGGATATTAAAAAGAGGACATCTGTCACTCTTCAAAAAATAAAACAACTAAATAAGCTGTGGAGAGGAACAGACAACTACAAAAATAAGATTTTCCCACCTCAACTTATGCCTGTGAGACCTGGACGCTTAGCAAAAACACCTGAGAAGCACATAAATGCCTTTGAATGTAAATCCTATAGAAGAGTCCTTCAGATATCATGGACACAATAAAGAACAAATATATCCATACTAAAAGTATTGAAGAAGGCTGGCTAGTAAAGAAGATTAAACAGAAAAAGCTTAAATATTTTGGACATATTAAACGTCATGAGAATTTAGAGAAGACAGTCTTGGAAAGGATACATAATGGGAAAAAGAAAGAGAGGAAGACCAAGGCGAAGATGGTTGCAATGATCTGTGAATGGATGCATCAGCAGCAGGGCATCTTGCTTACAACTGAGAGGCCTACAGGAGAGCTGTTAGGGAGGCAAAGTTCTGCAAAGGACATACAAATGACTGACTGACTGAGGATGTTTACAGTGTTTTAGAACAATCAATTTTTTTTTTTATAAGGCACCTTCGGATCAGATAATATTAGCTTTTTTTTATGAAAATTACCAGTTATTTTGCTGAGCAACTTATAATTAAGCCTAACAAATTTTAATTTGACGAAATGCAAATCCAGTTTTGGTAGAATTGGAGATAAGAGAAGCAGCACAGTTAGTTTCACAACAGACCTGCTTCAGAATCATCTTTTAAGACATAAAGTGCCTTTATAAGTGGCCTCAGTAACAACATAGAATGTTTATATTGCACGGTGCAGTCTCTTTGCACCTACATTTTCTGTTTTCTTCTTCTTCTTCGTTTGCTTCTACCACCAAGACCACCCCGTGATCCTCCTGAATTTACTCCTTTGGCCCTCGATAGGTCCTGTGGTCCCCAAAAGGACCACACGAGATCCACAAGAGGACCATAAGAGGTTCAGAGTATTGCAGGGCTTGAGCCTGTATTATTGTTAGGTATCAGAAGTGGGAATGCATGACACCGTGGTTTTTGTTGTACTAGTTCAGCCTAGAGTTAAACTTTCTCACCAGAAAACCTCAACATGTTTTGGATATCAGTATATCCCCACTGGGTGAGAGGTGGTTGCCCATCCAGCCTAGAGTTGAACTTTCTCACTGGAAAACCTCGACATGTTTTGGGATATATGTGTATCCCCACCGGGTGAGAGGTGGTTGCCCATCCAGTCCATCTTCTCACCGAAAACCTCAGCGTGATTAGGATATACATACATTCCCGCCTGGTGAGAGGTGGTTGCCTATCTAGACTGCACTCGTCCAGCGTCTCTGACTTCAGCATTTTGTGGTCGTGGCCGCTACCCTTCCTAATTGTGACCAGGATGGAGCTTTCGACCAGGAGGATGAATCCTTGCCACTAGTAAGTTTCACCCCAGGGTTGAGCCGGTTTAGGCATATTATCCCAGTATGGGCATGTTTAGGATGTGACCAATCTCTAGAGCAGAGTTACCCGTGACATGCATAGACGTCAAGTTTCACCCCTGGTTTAGGCATATTTCACCAGTATGGATATGATATTGGATGTGGCTGTCCTCTAGAGCAGAGGTGCCGTGGTATGAATAGCTCTCACCGTGAGACCACTGGACATACCACTAAGCTTCACTTTATCCTTTCCATCACCTTTTCACATTGCCGTGCTACGGCAATCCTAATTTCTTCTTTGCATTTTCTTAATTGGCCGGGAGGAGTTTCACACCACGCGCAGCATCTGAAGAATCTCGCCAACAGTGTCTTAATCTCAGGGTTAAGCTGGTTCAGGCATTTCACCCGATATGAATGCACATAGGATGTAGCTGACCTCCAGACCAGAGGTGCCATGATTTGACTACTGTTTACACTTAATTCTTTCTTTCACCTTTTTCACAGTGGTGCCGCGCGGCAATCCCATTCACACCTTTCTTCACTGGCTGGGAGGAGCCCCACTCCACAAACAGCAGCTGAAGAATCTCGCCAGCAGTGGTGCAACAGTATTAATATATGCTGTTGGAGCTGGAATTACCGCAGCTGCTGGCACCAGACTTGCCCTCCAATAGATCCTTGTTAAAGGGTTTAAAGTGTACTCATTCCAATTATGGGGCCTCGAAAGAGTCCCGTATTGGTATTTTTCATCACTACCTCCCCATGCCGGGAGTGGGTAAGTTGCATGCCTGCTGCCTTCCTTGGATGTGGTAGCCATTTCTCATGCTCCCTCTCCGGAATTGAACCCTGGTTCCCCTTTACCCATTACAAACCTGGTAGGCATGTCACATACCATCGACATTTGATATGGCAGACATTTGAAAAATGCGTTGCCGGCATAGAAGGCCATGCGATCAGCACAAAGTTATCCAGAGTGACCACTTGGGATGCCGCGCCCCGTGAAGGGCAATGACGATTGGTTTTGAACTAATAAAAGAGCACTTTCCACGAGGGTTGGAGCTTGGCAAGCATGTATTAGCTCTAGAATTGCCACAGTGTCATCTAAGGAACCTCGACTGATTTAATGAGCCATTTGAGGTTTCACTGTGAGACAGTGCAAACTTAGACACGCATATTTGTTTAATTTTACTGGCCATTGTTCTCCATTCTAAGTGCTACTTTGTTTTGCTTTCATGTTTTATATTTTGTCTTTTGTTATACCAGCTTTCCAGTTTTATGTCTGCTTTGTTGGAATGTGTTTTGAACTAGTAAAATTGATTTTCTGATCTTTGGTTTTTTTATATATATATATTAGAAAGAAAGAGAACTTATCTGTGAAATAATTTTATTTCAGAAAGAACTTTCAATGGGAGTTTTATGTGTAAGATCATAGTTTGTTATTTTATTTACCACAGGGTGATGAAAGTCAGCTGAACAAACTCCTTCATCATCTGACATTACCACCAATGTATACAACACTTCGTTTTGATGTAAATGAAATATGTGGTGAGGCTGCATTGGAGCTGTTATCATCCTGCTTGTTGAAGGTTTGAGCCTCAGTGTGTATTTGTGCAGTTGTCCATGGGTATTTATCTAGTGGTTTTTCTAGAAGATGCCTAAAGGAAAGAGAAAGAGAGGGCAGCAAATGGTGTTCTGGGCAGTGATTGCTTAGTTGATCACCATTCAAGGAAGTTGCTTAGTTGATCACCATTCAAGGAAGTTGCTTAGTTGATCACCATTCAAGGAAGTAATGAATGTATTGATACATATATGATGTTTTAAATTCAGATATTACCCCAAGCATTTTGACCACTAAAATTAGTTTAACAAACAAAACATCTGTTAGCAGAAATTAATGTCAGGTTAGTTTTTTGTTTATATATTCTTCTGATAGAAACGTTTCTTAAAGAAGTGGATGAAGTTGTAGTTATATTTCATTATAACTATATATAGTTGCCTTGTGTACCCTTACATTATAAGCAAATAGAAAACTTATACTATAAGGAAATAGAAAACTTACACTGTAAGCAGATAAAAAAAACTTACACTTGTTAAGTTGCGGAGAAAAATCAGAATCAAGTCTGGCCAAAAGTACAGCTCATGGAAAAACTTTCCTCATTTA
Source organism: Achatina immaculata (assembly GCA_009760885.1). Lineage (NCBI taxonomy): Eukaryota > Metazoa > Mollusca > Gastropoda > Stylommatophora > Achatinidae > Lissachatina > Lissachatina immaculata. The sequence continues at coordinate 27,679,590 of CM019704.1, forward strand.
AAATTTAATGCATTTCATTTGTTTTTTATTTGTGTGTGTGTGTGTTACTTTTTAATATCTTCAAGAATTTTCTCATCAAGAACCATTTCTAAAAAATGAGATCAGTCAGTCAGTCATTTGCATGTCCTTTGTGGAACTTTGCCTCCCTAACAGCTCTCCTGTAAGCCTCTCAGTTGTATGAAAGATGCCCTACTGCTGATGCATCAAAAATGAGATCACAGACTGTGTATAAAACATGCACCAAAATAATCCCTAGGAAAAAAAAGAAAGAAAAAGAAGTGAGGACATAGGCTCTGTAAAATTGTGCCTTACATCTCTCAGCTTTCACACTATCACACATTCATCATCAGTCTGGAACATGTGAATTAATACATTAATGAGATGGATATATGGTGATAGAAGATTCAGAATAAAAAAGACAGTAAATTAGAAGAAAGATAACAGATGAAAAAAAAAAGATGAAAAAAGTGCATGATTTAAATGAAGGACTCACACAGTAGAGAGCCACATTTCAGATAATTAGCTGATGGTTAGCAGTATGCATGCAACAGACATTGCACACAGTGTGAGAATACCTATAATTTCCTGTTATATGCATTACTTTGGAAAAGCTGTAGTCAGTCCAATTTTTTTTAAAGAAAAGTGTAAGAAAAGAAAAAGAGACATGCAACACAGCTCCACATTAAATTCAGTTACAGAAGTTTTTTTTTTTTAAAAAAAGGCCCAGATCGCAGTGGTATAAAATTATCTTCAAAATGTATGTTACTACATTGATACATTGTAAAAGATGTCACTGTGTTTGTACACTGTGAAAGAAGTCACAAACACTGTGTTATCTGTAACTTAGATATCATGTCACTTTTAGTTACATTTTTTTATCTGCAGCAGTGTGAAGAAACAAAGAGAGACAGATATGATATATGCGTACATCCATTGATACCAGAATGCATTATAATAAAGAACAGAGGACCTCAGAATGTTTTTAAGGTAATTATAAAGTAAAACTAGGCACTTTTGAAATGATGTATTCCTCTCCAGTAAAATGAGCTACTTGGAATTTAGTACAGTACATGTTTGTTAAGCTTGTACATTGTACTTAAAAACTGCAGGTTATGCTGGTATAGCCGTACTAATGTTTTTTTGGTAAATAGAAGCATCCCAAGATATAAGAACAACTAGTAACCCATAGATATGGTTCAGAATGAGAAATGAAGACAGTACATAGGCTCACTTTCTCATGCTGAAGTGCGAAGTGTTGAAAATGAGTGCAAAAAGAAATTCCTGTTTGAAAAAAAAAAACCAAAAAAACTTTAATGTTTGATCAGACATTTTGTCTAATGGAAGTTCTGCTACACAAGTCAGTTTTTGAAAGAAAGAATGAAGATGAATTGATCAACCATCCCATATGATATGGTACAATGCTGTACTTCAAGGAATTTGCCCAAGAATCATATTACTTCAATCAGATACCTGTATGTCCCCCATTTCATAATGTGTCCCCCATATTCTCATCTTTGATCACAGCATGTTCAGAAATACCCAGTATTTTTTTTTATTTATCTTAGGGGAAATGTTGCTATTTTGAAGATAATTCACTCTGTAAAGAAGTACAAGTAAGCTTTATTGCCACATCTGTAAGTAAAGTTATAAACCTACCTAACTGATTAAAATTTTTGGTTAAAGTTTAAATTTAATTTTAAACCATTCCCTTATTCCTCCAACCCCCACCCCCACACCCCAAAAAAAATTCATTTCTATAGCAAGCAAAAGGCTTTTTTTTTAAATAGAGAATCTGTTTACGCTATAACTACATAAAAACCATGTTTTTCATTGTGTGAACATTTTCTTCTTACATCCTTCCTGTGCCATTAAACATCACATAGGGGTTGCATGGTAGTTTGCCAAGTTTTCCTGTTTTTTTGTGAGCTTTCCAACCTCATCAAGGGATGTTATGCTCACTAAACTGGCCTCTCTTAACAGTGCCCTCTTTAGAGTTTCACATGATTGACCTCTTTTTCTTCGGCTTGTTGTGCTCCACTTGATAGCTTGTTTTGCGATTCTCTGACTGTTTCTTCTCATCACATGGCCTATATATGTCCATCTTCATTTTCTGATCACTCATGAGACAGGTTGTTGTTTGCTCGTCTGTCTTATCTCTGCATTGTTCTTGAATTCATTCCACTTTATACCAAGTATTTGTGTTAGACATTTGTTTTCAAAAGAGTCTAATTTATTGTCTATTTCTTTAGTTGTTTTCCAGCTTTCACATGCATAAATGAGTGTGGATATTACATTTAAACTGAATAATCTTAACTTGGTTTTTGTGATTATAACTTTTGAATGCCATATGTTCTCAATTGGCAGAAGTGGAGAGTTTTGAATATCTTGGATCACTGCTAATAATGGAGATACAATGAGGGAAATTAAAAGGAGGACATCTATTGCTCTTCAGAAAGTAAAACAAATAAAGAATCTGTGGAGAGGAGCAGACAGAACTACAAAAATAAGATTTTTAAGGGCATGCATCTTTCCCATCACAACATATGCCTGTGAGACTTGGACACTTAACAAAACAGCTGAGAAACACATAAATGCCTTTGAATGTAAATGCTACAGAAGAGTTTCCAGATATCGTGGACACAAAAAAGAACAAATATATCTATACTACAAGAGCTTAATATTGAAGAAGGCTGGCTAGTAAAGAGGATTAAAGAGAGAAAACTTATTTATGCTTTACGAACACTAACAGAAAGAGCTTTAGAAGTACAGAAAAATCTCTACTTATGCTTCATTAATTACACCAAAGCATTCGACAAGGTGAAACATAATGAGATTATTAAAATGCTTGAAGACATCAGTATAGACGGCACAGAACTGAGGATTGTAAAACATCTATACTGACAGCAAGAAGCAGCAATTCTAGTTGAAAATAGAGCTGGAAAATATCAACATATAAAAAAAGGGGTGCGACAAGGATGTGTACCATCTCCAGACCTTTTTTCTCTGTACAGCGAGAATATTCTAAGAACAGTCATCACAGAACCAGGCATAAAAATTGGAGGATACAATATTAACAACCTTCGGTATGCTGACGACACAATACTGATAGCTGAGAACCAACAAGACCTTCAAAATCTCTTGGATAAAGTGGCTAAAGAAAGTGAACAGAAATGCCTTACTTTGAACATCAAAAAGACAGAGACTATGGTTATGTCTAAGAAACAGAATCCACCAGCATGCAGTATAAAATTAAACGGAACCATTCTAAAGCAGGTGCAGAAATTCAAATACCTCGGAGCAGTAATAACTTCAGATGGGAAATGCAGAACAGAAATTAGGAACAGAATAGGCCAAGCGAAGACTGCATTTCAGAGAATGAGAAACATATTAGCCAACACATCATTATCAATGAATGTTAGAAAACGAGTCCTAAAATGCTATATTGAACCTATCTTATTATATGGAAGTGAATCATGGACAATAGGCAAGTCTGCACAAAAATCATTGGAAGCAGCAGAAATGTTTATTAGAAGAATGTTGCGAATTCCCTGAACAGCAAAAATAACTAATGAAGAGTGTATGAGAAGTACTGGAAAGACAAAAAAATCTTGTCAAAAAGATAAGAGAGAGACAATGTACTTTCATAGGACATGCAGTGAGAAGAGGGGGCATTGAAAATATTTTAACAACAGGAAAAATAGAAGGAAGAAGGTCAAGAGGAAGACCAAGAGAAATGATACTGGACAGTCTGACGGGATGGTGTGAGAGGAGATCACCAACTGAGCTGATGGCCTGCATGAAGGATCATGTACTCTGGAGAAGCATAATAGCCAATGCCAGTTGGCACGGCACCTGATGATGATGATGATGATGATGATGATGAGACAAATCTAGGCAATAGGTTGGATGGTTGAGAATGTACACTTGTTTTTGGGCCAAAAATTCCTGTACAACTACTGCTTGGTGAGCCGGTGCACTATCATGAAGAAGACAAAAACTGCCAGGTGTTGAATACTTGGGTCGGACTTGGAGAATCCTTTTCAATAGGAGTTTCAAAATACTTAAATAAACTTTGGCAGTGACAGTCTGTCCCTCTGGAATAAATTCTTTGTGAATAACTCCTTTGCTGTAGTAGAAGCACACCAACATTTTCTTCACTTTTGACTTTTGAAGACGAATTTTTTTGCCTTTTGGTGGTGATGATGACTTTCGCTGAACAATTTGGCATTTAGTTGTTGGATCATAGCGGAAAATACATGTTTCATCCTCTGCAACAATCAAAGTTAAGAAATGTTTATTTCTGTGACATGTTTTGATGATGTCTTTTGCGTACTCAACACGCTGATGTTTTTGGTCATCAGACACTGAATGTGGTAGAAACCGGCGAGCAACTTTTTTTCTTGCCCAAATCTTCCACTAAAATTTTCAAATGGTCTCTCAGTTAACACCAGATTCATCTGCCATCATCCTCACAGTCAAACAACGATCTTCTTGTATCCATTCTCTGACTTTTGCAATGAGTTCCTCATTATGAACAGAAATTGGGCATCAATGTCTAGTTGCATTTGTAATCATTTCCACACCACTTTTGAATCATGAATACCACCTGAATATCTGTGCACAAGATAAACAATTATCCCCATGAATTTGTTGCATCAGTTCAACTGTCTCAATGGCACCTTTTTCTGAGTTTTAATCAGAATTTAATGTTAGATTTTTGCTCCATACTGATTATGTAACAATTCACCTCTGACTAGGTGAACAAAATGGCAGCTTGTTTGTCGTCTACTTATTGGGTGGTGATGAAATGTCGCCAGATCATAGATGAAGGTTGCCTGTTTGGATTCCATGCTTTGCTTCATAGATGGCATTTTTGTCTTGGACATAATAAAATCAGTCTCATTACTTAATTGTTGGACCATGTATTTAGAAAAAAATTACCCACTGCTATTAATGGTATTTTATCATTGTATATTCTGATGAAATGCTATTTTGTTTTATGACAATTTGGAACATTTACATATCTGTTAACTTTAATTCTGATATCAAATATAAAATCAGCCGCTGAACCAAATGTAATGTAAAATGTATGAGGGCATACATTTTTCATATCAGATAAAGATAATTAAAATAATTGTTCATAAAACAAAAAATCAAATATATTACATTTCTGTACATGAAATTAATTTTTTTCATATTTAAAATTTTAACTGTCAGGTAGATACAGAGATCATTGTTGACCTTGCCTGTGGAATGGCAGTGTTAAGAGGGGCACATGTGTACAAGCAAGGCATTATGGGAGCACCGCATAGTAAGCTACAAATATCTATCTAGACTGGTTGTTCTCAGTACAGTTCTGTATTAGCTAGAGCTCATTTTCAATCATTTTGATCATGGTTTATCTCCGTGTAAAGCTTTAATTGTGAGGTTTTTAATCTTCAGTGGGATCATTTCTGTCAGAAATTATCGGTTATTTTGGATGCCAGAGTAGCATAATGGTTAGTACGCTCACCTCTCATGCAAAGGTCAGCGATTCAAGTCCAACCAGAAGTGCCCCAGTCACCCATCCATAGAAATGGGTACCCAGCTCCTAGATCCGGAGAAACAAAAGGTGGCCAGACATAGTGTGAACCATAGTGGTGTGCCATCAGGTCAATAAAAATATGGGCACAAATATTATGTCCCTAAATGCTTCTCTGGCATGATATGATTACTTTTTTTCCTCACTGTTTCTTGTATGTTTGAAGTATGAATACAAATTTTACAAGAAACACCTAGATTACTTTAGGAAAAAAAAAAACAAACTACAAGTTTTACCTCTTTGCAGATGGTATAGTTCTACCAACTTTCGCATACAGTGTCCTGTTTCATTATAAAAATAGACCAAAAGATCAGCTGTGTACGACCTGTAGAGAAATGTGCATCAATTTCAAAGCAGAAATGGCTGCCACAGGTTTACCAGTTCCCTGTGTTCTTTAAAGGGTCAGTGGCTACCAAACTGGACTGTGTCTGCCACCATGTCACATGTATTAAACACAATAATCATACAAACTCTGTCTCATTTCTCATGAGAGTATTTCCAATGCATTAGACCATTTGTCTAACTTTAAAGATGGTAAAAGCAACCAGTGAACCAGAATTTCTCCAGATTATTACTAACTTTGATCAGTTCATTAACTCTGATGACAGGAGGTTGCAACTGATCAAAGACACTCATACACACCAGAAAAAGTTGGCACACTACAGAGAGGGAGCCTAGATAATATACAGAACAATTTATTATGTGTAAGGTCCAACCAATTACTAGGCAAAAGAGAAAACTTTCTGAAAAAAAAAAAAAAAACTGACTGTAGGAAAAACTGGGAGAGAAATTTTAAAATATATGAAGTACACCAAATCTGCGTGATAGTCAACAATTAAAAAGAAGTGGTAACTAAACTGTGAACTGGCATACACCACTGAATGGACATGTTACAGAATATGATTTTATATTATATAATACAAGGACGTGTAGCTGGAAGCCCATGAGGCTTTTGTTTGTTTCTTTTTACTAAACAGCCAACAGGGTATTTTATTAAAATTTTCTTTTTATTTAAAAACACATAAAAATGTACATCAGCTTCGCGGAGCTGCACAGCGTGGGCTGCTGCTGTTGTGCAGGCTGACTGTTCTTTTGGTGAGACAGGCTTTTGCTCCCTTCCCGGATGGCGAGAATTAAGGTGTTTCAATGCAGAAGCGAGTGGTTTGTGCGTCGAGCGAAGCATGTAAACGGCTAGCCAGCCAGGTTCGTGCTAACGGTGTACTACGGTTTTGTCGACCAGTGGTCTTGAAATTGGCCCATCTCTTGCAAAGAGTATCGGGTCTGCAGTATGTAATGTGCATTGGTTGTGGGTGGCCGAACTTTCTTCTCATTTGCTAGAGCTGAGAGAGCTGCCGGTTAAAGGAAATGAAACGCCGCTGAGGTCAGAAGGGATCCGCTCTGAGCAGAGCGCTGTCTCCCTTGCCCCGCGTCAGTCTTTCGGCAGATATCCGACTAAGGTTCAGTGAAGAAAGCTATCTGGTTGATCCTGCCAGTAGTCATATGCCTGTCTCAAAGATTAAGCCATGCATCGCTGCTGGCGAGATTCTTCTGATGCCGCGCATGGAGTGAAGCTCCTCCCGGCCAAGGAAGAAAATGCGGAAAAGTAATCAGGGTTGCTGTGTGGCACCGATGTAAAAAGGTGATGGAAAGGATAAAGTGAAGCTTAATCGGTATGTCTAGTAGTATCGTGGCGAGAGCTACCCGTACCATGGCGCCTCTGCTCTAGAGGTCCGCCACCTCCGAAATACACCCATACTGGTAAAATATGCCTAAACCAGCTTACACCAGGTATGAAACTTGATGGCCACTCATGTCACGGTACCTCTCCTCTAGAGGTTGGTCGTGTCCTAAACACACCCATACTGGGATAATATGCATAAACCGGCTCAACCCAGGGGTGGAAGTCACTAGTGGCGAGGATTCGTCCTCCTGGACAAAAGCTCTGTCCTGGTCACAACTAGAAAGGGTAGCGGCCATGACCACAAAATGCTGAGGTCGGAGACATTGGACCAGTGCAGTCTAGATAGGCAACCACCTCTCACCCGGTGGGGATGTATGCGTATCCTAATCACGCTGAGGTTTTCCGGTGAGAAAGTCCAACACCAGAATGGAGGGGCAACCACCTCTCACCCAACGGTGATACATGGGTATCTCAAAACACGTCGAGGTTTTCCAGTGAGAAAGTCCAACACTAGCCCAGATGGGCTACCACCTCTCACCCAGCAGGGATATACTCATATCCAAAACACGCCGAGGTTTTCTGGTGAGAAAGTCCAACTCTAGACTAAACTGGTGCAATGAAAACCACGGTGTCACACAATCCCACTTCTGAGACCCACCAAGAATACAGGCTCAAGCCATGCGATACTCTGAACCTCTTGTGGTCCTCTCGGGGACCACACGGGGGACCACAGGACCTTTAGAGGACCACTGGGATTCAGTAGGATCACAGGGCAGTCTTGGTGGTAGAAACGAACAAAGTAGTAGAAGAAGACATAAAAATATTTGTAAAAGACTTAAAAAAGCTAATTAAATACAATCTATAACTTTTATTTCATAACTCACACTGTTCCTCATTATTATGTAAGTTGAAAAAAAACCTAGAAATTGGTTGATTTAGATGCAGCCTGCCACATTTGATTTCTGCATATAGCTGTGGCCCATTGAGACTAGAGAATTTGGTTACTCCACATTTAGTATATCTAGTTCATGAATATTTATGCAGATGATTTGACTGCTCAGACGTCAGTGACATCAGAAACACTTGTCCTCACCTGAGACTAGCTACATATAGCACATACAGAACAACAAAACAACTGAAAAGCACTTCCAGACTAACTGGATCCATGAGAGCAATAACAACAACCTGAATGTACCTAAACAGCTGTTTACTAAACTTAAATAGTTGGGAGTTGTGGCTCTGTAGTCTTGGAGGCTAGATATTTGACTCAGGTGTTGGAGGTCATGTGTTCAAACCCACCAGGACTGACAGAATTTTTTTTTTCTTGTGAATTCTCCAGCAATAAAATGTCCCAGGTCTCATGGTAGTGGGGTCAAATGTTTGTGTACATTGTGTTGAAAAGCCTTTAGCAGTTGGAAATTGTGAAAAGAATAGGCCAGATGGCCACTGCCTGGACATTATTATAGAAAATCTACTACAGAAATTGGTGCAGGTGCTTTGAGTGTCTTTGCTGCTCTGAAGTGGTAACTCAGACATGAAAATGTCCTGATTCTGATGAAGCCATTTTCTGAACCATGAAATAAACAGCTTGCCATTACTGTTAATATGCACAAAATTCCATTAATGTTAACCTGGTGAGACTACTAGAACTGTAAATAGGAGCTTTCAGCATGAGCAGATGTTTAAAAAATACTGTTTGTTTTTCAGGTCTGAGAGCTGGAGATACAGTTTCTGTGTATGCTGATTTAGATGGGAAATGTCTGAAGGGTTGGGCAGCACATTATGATGGAAGGAAACTCCTTGTGGGAAATGGAATATCTCAGGTTTCCAGGAACAACCTTTTCAACTCCGACAGTAATCTGCGGTAAGAATTGCAGTCTACAGTTTCAAGTTGTTTTTGTTATGTATGTCTTTGTTGACTAATTTAGTACTTAACAGGTTAACTTAATCCTAAACAGTGATAGTTAATAAGAGATATTGAGACAGTTACATCTTGAAAATGTATTTTGCCATTTTAAGTGACATCAGTTTTGTTTTAATTTTAAATAAACTAAGATCAATAATTGAACTAGTGATGCTGTTGCAGATTACTTGATTACAAACCATAACTCCATCTGTAATGGTATATCTGAATCTTATTAAAATGTCTATGAAAACGTCTGTAATTTTTTTTATTTATTGTTTTTTTTTAACCTGCTGGTTCTCACAAGTATTTCATGGTGATCCTTCTGTTTTTTTTTTAGCCTCATTTTACATTCACAGCCATTTTTCTCAGTTTAGTTATATCTATTGCATGTATCTACAAAATGAAGTAAAATAAAAGTTCAGCAACTCTTGTTTGATTACTGCCATGCTTATGCGATGCTGTATGGTTTGTATGTTATTTTTAATTCAAAACAGTACAATAAAAAGTTTTTCAAGTTTTAAAAAAATTTGAAAAAAACAGTAAATAATCTGCTTCGTTTATAATTTACCCTGTCAAATATGCAAGGGATTGTGGTTCATATGTGTTGATGATATGTGAAACTGACATATGTCATTAACCATGCAGCAGCGGTATAGGTGTTCTGATGTCTCATCCTGTATATGAAGCCCCATCCCTGGCAGACCTGCACCTTGCTTGGGTTTTTCCTCAAAATCTCCCTTCGATCATTTGTGTCCATGTTTTGGACCCTCAGAAAGGAGAGCTCATTCTAGACATGTGTGCCGCTCCTGGTGGAAAGACAACTCACATTGCAGCTCTCATGAGAAATGAGGTAGGATTTATATGATTATCGTGCTTAATACATATGAAATGGGAGCAGAGATGCAGTCTAATTTGGCAGTCAGCTCCTCGTAATTGACATGCTGGTGTTAGAGTTGGTGAATCACAGCCAATAAAAGTGCTGTCTCGCCTCTCTGTTTGGTACCCCCAGTAATAAGCCTAACCTGGTTAATGGGGCAGGGATAGCCATGGTCCCCATGGTGGTGAAATCTGCTAAAGAAGTATAGCACACCTCCTGCTTCTTAGCTCCTTTCCAGGGTTGAAAAAAGAAAGCACCATAATCCACTCCAGTCCAGCATGATGCTGTGCTTCTGTATCTTCATGGCATTGGCTGCAGAGAACACCAGCTTGCAGCTCCAGAAAGGTGAAATAAGAACTACATGTGACAGCACTTCACAATGTTAATTTCAGTAAAAATATTTGACAGTGAATGCTTTTAGTATGTCAAGAAAACGCTCTTAGCTCCTTGAGTAGTATCCAACTGTAAGGATTTGTAAACAAAAATTTGTAATGAAATTGCAGCCAGCCAAATGGCTCGTTTTGTTGTTGGGAATTTATGAATAAAGGTTAAAAATAGGCGTTTCATCATTTTCCAGGAAAATTGTACAGGATTGTTCAGTTTGAAACTTTTCTTGGTGAGATTTTTGTCAGTAGTACAAGGTCCAACAATTAAGTAATGAGACTATGTAAAAAATAAAATAAACAACAGTTGAAGATATGTATTTTATGCAAAGTAAGCCCCTTGTACATTGATACAGCAATATATTCACGATCTAACAAACACTGGAACAACCTCTGCAGTTCTTCTGTTGTTATGGCCCTTAAACTCGATGTTATCAGTATTGTCAAAGAAGTGTCCTTTCAATGGTAACTTTAATTTTGGGAATAGAAAATAATCAAATGGAGACAAATCTAGGGAATAGGGTGGATGGTTGAGATTTTGGGCCAAAAATTCCTGTACAACTACTGCCCGGTGAGCCAGTGCATTATCATAAAGAAGGAAAAAACTGCCAGGCGTTGAATACTCAGGTTGGACTCCGAGAATCCTTTTCAGTAGGAGTTTCAAAATACATAAATAAACTTTGGCAGTGACAGTCTGTCCCTCTGGAATAAATTCTTTGTGAATAATTCCTTTGCTGTCGTAGAAGCACACCAACATTGTCTTCACTTTTTGACTTTTGAAGACGAATTTCTTTGCCTTTTGGTGGTGATGATGACTTTCGCTGAACAATTTGGCATTTAGTTGTTGGATCATGGCGGAAAATACATGTTTCATCCTCTGTAACAATCAAATTTAAGAAATGTTTACTTCTGCGACACATTTTGATGATGTCTTTTGCATACTCAACATGCTGATGTTTTTGGTCATCAGACACTGAATGTGGTAGAAACCGGCAAGCAGCTTCTTTCTTACCCAAATCTTCCACTAAAATTTTATGAATGATCTCTCATTTAACACCAGATTCATCTGCCATCATCCTCATAGTCAAACAACAATCTTCTTGTATCTGTTCTCTGACTTTTGCAATGAGTTCCCCATTATGAACAGAAATTGAGCGTCAGTGTCTAGTTGCATTTGTAATCATTTCCACACCACATTTGAATCATGAATACCACCTGAATATCTGTGCACGAGATAAACAATTATCCCCATAAATTGTTGTATCAGTTCAACTGTCTCAATGGCACTTTTTCTGAGTTTTAAACAGAATGTAATGTTAGCTTTTTGCTCCATGCTGATTACATAACAATGCACCTCTGATTAGGTGAACAAAATGGCGGCTTGTTTGTCGTCTGCTTATTGGGCAGTGATGAAAAGTTGCCAGTTCATGGACGAAGGTTGCCTGTTTGGATTCCATGCTTTGCTTCATAGATGGCATTTTTATCTTGGCCATAATAAAATCAGTCTCATTACCTAATTGTCGGACCTTGTAGGATTAGAGTGAAGCCTGTGTAAGTGCTGCAGAATAGTAGGATTAGAGTTAAGCCTACAATAATTAGTGTATAGGTATACAGCTATACACAAAGCACTGCAGTAAAGCTGTGATACCAAAATGTATAAACTAGGAAAAAAGTAGGAACAGCTTTATTATTTAACGATTACACACTTGTGACATTTCGGCACGAGCCTTTGTCTAACAAAAACAAACAGGACAGAGCCAAAATCACCTGTGTGTTGATAGGCTTATTGTTTGTGCTCCTACTGACATAAAGGCGATTTTGGTTGTATGCTGTTCCAGAAGCTGAGATAATTCATTTGTAATTTTTCATTAATTTTTTTCATTTTTTATTGTTTCATTTATATAAAATTAATGTGAATCTTTACTTTGTTTCCTCTCTAATTCTTTGTCCTGTTTGTTTTTGTTTGATAAAGGCTAGCGCCAAAATGTCACAACTGTGCAATCATTAAATAATAAAGCTGTTCCTACTTTTTTCCTAGTTTATGCATTTTAGAGGTAAGCCTGTGTAACTGCTGCAGAATAGTAGGATTAGAGTTAAGCCTTTGTAAGTGCTGCAGGACTGTTTTCATAAGATGGCTTGAAGTAGGCAACATATACCTGTTTGTGAGATGTGAGTGAGGTCTGAGAATAGGGACTGCAGAATAAAGATACACAATGAAAGGTGCCAGCACTCTAGAACGTGATGCGAGCAATCTAATGATCCAGTGGTTTTCAACATCCCAGGTTCCAGCCCTCCCTTTTCAGCCCAGCACAGACCTCCAAATCCTTCATTGTATATTCTTCTTCTTCTTCTGCATTTGAGGTTGTTGGTCCTTCAGATTCTGATCCCTGTCGACATGGCAAAGCCCGCAGTCCTCTCCAGATCCTGATAGGAGCTTCATAAGCTTTTGCCCCAAGCTTGTGTCCTCTGGCCATGTCTCACACCTCAGGTCCACATGGTTTGGGTGCTCTTGTAAGATATGTTCTGGAGTGTGGACTCCACAGTCAGACCCCCATCCATGGTTTTAATGAGTTCAGAGATCTTCGAAACCTGAGATTAAAAAAAAGCAAACAAACAAAACAGAGAGAGAGAGAGAGAGAATCCTGCTTCTGTGCATCCAAAGTAAATGCTGTCTGACATGAGACAGTTGACCTGAAATGGACCATTGAACAGAATATGGTATTTTTTTTTTTTTCATTTGCTGACATGCGGTTTCATGAACTGAATGCTCAGATCACTAACTGTAATGATAACATGGCAAGTAAAGATTTATTTTCTCTTCAGGGGCGAATTGTAGCATTAGAAAAGAGCAAAGACAGAACAAAGAGAATGGAACATTTACGATCTGAATTCTTGGAGATTTATACGTTTGACTCCACAAAAGCTCTGGCTAGTGATGCAGGTACATTTTTTAGCATATTGCAGTTACCATAAATTGCTTTGACTGGGGAGATATATATGTTTATGAGCTATGTTTTCTTAATATAATAAGCAGCAGACTCAAAATGTATGCTTTAAACTTGGAATTAGGCAAGAAACTCTGTTTTAGAAACGACAACACAGCTCCCCAGATCAAACATCAGAGTAGTACCATGATATCAGATGATGGAGTGAGTCACAGTGGCTGTCATTATTTTTCAGAGTTAATATAAACTGCAGACTTTATAGTAGGCTCCACCACCATACTGGAGGAACATTTCAGTCCTCATCCTGTTAGCCAGGTTGTAGTGTCACAAGAGGCTGTTATCTGGAACATTTTCTGAAGATGGATAGTCTTTTTTTTTTTTTTAGAATTAGTGTCATCAGATTTCTGACAATCAGTCAGTGATTACTAATTCATTCTCATCAGCCACAAGATTTTGAAAATTTTTTCTAAGTCTTTTGTTCCTTTACAGAATGGAAAACTAAAATTTCTTTTTAAAATTTTTTTCCAGTCATTCATATATATATATATTTCACTTCTATGCATGTGAAAGCTGGAAAACAACTAAAGAAATAGACAAAAAATTAGACTCTTTTGAAAACAAATTCCTAAGGAAAATTCTCGATATAAAGTGGAACAAATTCAAGAACAACACAGAGATAAGACAGATGAGCAAACAACAGCCTGTCTCATAGGTTATCAGAAAAATGAAGATGAACATATGTCAGTCATGTGATGAGAAGAAACAATCAGAGAATCCCCAAACAAGCTATCAAATGGAACACAACAAGCCGAAGAAAAAGAGGTAGACAATGTGAAACTCTAAAGAGGACATTGTTAAGAGAGGCCAGTTCAGTGGGCATAACATCCTTTGATGTGATTGAAAAACTCGCCAAAGATAGAAAATCTTGACGAACTACCATGTGAACTACTATGTGACATTTAGCAGCACGAGAATTGTGTAAGATGTAAGATATATAGATATATACTTGTATCTTACAACTTTCATCCTTCCCATGCCATTAAACGTCACATAGGGCTCAGATGGTAATTTGGCAAGTTTTCCCGTTTTCGGCAAGCTTTTCAGCCTCATCAAGGAATTTTATGTCTGCTAATTTGGCCTCTCTTAACAATGTCCTCTTTAGAGTTTCACATTGTCTACCTCTTTTTCTTTGGCCTGTTTGTTCCACTTGATAGCTTGTTTAGGGATTCTCTGATTGTTTTTTCTCATCACGTGACCAATGCAGGATCTCTACAGGAAGAAATTTTGACTGTCAGTGCTGGTCTCCAATAGAAAAAAAAACAAACTTCAGCCTTTGTTGCTTGACTCATACTGAAAGAAACTATCTGAGTGTCAGTCTCACATCAAAAAAAGAAGCTGTTTATCAGAACTTCATTCATTCATTTATTTGCATGTCCTTTGCGGAACTTTGCCTCCCTAATAGCACTCATGTAGGCCTCTCAGTTGTGAGCAAGATGGCCTGCTGCTGATGCATCTATATGCAGATCATCAATGATATCATGTTGCTGTTTGGGTTTCTTGGTATATTTTCAGAAGATAGTTTACCATTGCTTTCCTTCTGGGCAGTGACTGTACTAGTTAGTGATCATAGCCATTGTCCCTACATTGAGATCATCTGCCTACCGTCATAGAATGGTGACCATAACCAACATTATCTGTCGGTTGCTCTCCCATTCCATCCACCACCTACTCCCATGGCTTCACATCATCCTGATCGGGGGGGCTGTACGGGTACTCCACCATGCCCAAGGGTGTCCCTTATCAGAACAGGCTGCAGTAAAATGAACAGCTTATTATTAAAATTATCAATCTCTTTCAGGGGAAAACAGTATATTGTGGATTTTTCATTATCTTTTTTGCTACATGGATCATTGATAGAGTTGTTACAGTCACTTGTCTACACTAACAGATATACCATTTATATTTCTTTTTTTCTTTTTTTTTTTCAAGATTCACAAAGAGGTCCTCCATTCTTGCCAGCCACATTTGACAGAATTTTAGTGGATGCCCCATGTAGTGCACTGGGTCAGAGGCCATGTTTTGTGAATAAGATATCTGTCAATCAACTTAGGTCTTTCCCTGTCATTCAACACAAGCTTCTTCTAACTGTGAGTTGCTGGTTCACCCATATAAAAAAAATGCTTTTTAAAAATTTACAATTGATGAGTAAGACAATACTATTTCATTGCTGAAATTTTTCTCAAGGTTGTGTTTTCCATAAAATTATTGTTGTTACTGTAAATGTTTCAAACAAATTCTTACCATCATGCCACTCATTTTGGAGATTATGTTAACTGTGGTTAAGAAACGTTTTTATATGTCTCCCTGGAATTGCATGCGGGATTTGTTTAGCAGCCAACATTGTGGAGGTGTTGAAACACAAGCATTGCGTCAGACCAATAGTAATAGTTATGGTGGCTGGCATGAAGACCTGGAGCAGACCCAAGAAAGCAAGCTTTCCAACAGATTCCACTATGGGGGGGGGGGGGGGGGGGTGTGTGAAGGCAAGCCCTGCCTCATTAGCCTGGCTAAGCTTGTTATAAGGAGCACTAATGGAGAAATGAGACAGGGTCTTGGCCATTTCTGGTTTGCATTGATAAGCGTGCTATTAAAAGTCATCTGTGTTCCCAGTATAGAGATGACAGTGTTACTAGAGCTGATTGGGCTGATTGTTTGGACCAGTAAAAACTTCACTTTTCTACACATGATGTAAAGACTTCACTTTTCTACACATGATGCCCCTGTTCTAACAGCCTGACCAGTGGTGATGTATTCTCTTGATGATGGAGCTTTTGTCTTTCCTTGTCTTCTGTCTCCCTGGGACAGCGAGCTAGTGTTCTTTGCAGCTGATGCTGTGAGGGTGTTGAGGCGCAGCATTGTGTTGTCTTTGGACTGGGTTATTGTGCCTATTTTTTAAGCCTAAGTGTAGAGCTAAAAAGCAGGGGGTGTGGAGTGCTTCTTCAGCAGGCTCCGCTGCGATGGGACAGGCTAAGCCTGTCGCTGGAGGTATTAATGAAGAGGTAGGACATGATTTTGGTCAGCTGTGGTTCACCAACCCTGACATTGACGTGTCAGCTATGTGTCACTGATTGTCAAATTGGACAGCATCTTTGGCCCCTGATGGGACTTGTACAGCCGGCTGCTTATTAAACCTGCTCTTGAAATTAATAAAGAGCCACTTTATCTCACCACCATCTAACTATAAACCTGTATAACAAGATCTCCACCATGGTTTAACATTTCCATGTGGTAGGGGATCCTACAGTAACTTGTAACAGTGATTTGACTTCTAAATTCTGAAGTGGTTCCTAGTCTTTAAGAAGACCACAGGATACATAACTAGATGTATAGGACTAGAAACATGAATTTATTTGTGACAACATACATATATCATCATCATGTGTCTTTCCATCAGTTCATGTTCTTGGATGGTGATTTGTTTGGCAGTTGCCTTCCGGTAGTGTCTTGTGGCATCTTGCAGGACAGCAGTAAATTTTCTGTGGATGCCTGTCCTCTGACATTCTTTGTTGGGTGACCCAGTTGTCCTGCATGCTGTCCATCTTGGCTTCTACAGTTTCTCACCAGGTTTTGTTTGGCTGGCATTTCTTTCTGTTTTGTTTTCTCTTCATGTATGCATTTTTTTTCAGACTATTTATTAGACTGGCTGTGTGGAATGAGTACAGCTTTGCCATTTTCTAAATTTTTTTAATCAGTATTTCTCCATCACTTTGCTACAGTCGGAAGAGTGGATGTGGATGGCACACAGATTGTTTATATTCTAATTTTTATGCTTTTATTTGCCTCTCAGTTGGTTTTCATTTGTGCCATCCCGTTAGACAATCATAATTTTTTCTCTTTTTTTCTAATCCAATTTTGGCGTTATGAATTGAATCCATTATTTCTGGAACTTTTTTTTTTTTTAATCATTTTATATCAAGAATTTTCTCCTAGCTTCCATCATTTCTTTTCGCCACATCAGACACATAACAACATATGAGCATAATACTCGTACATTTTATTTTCAGTTGAAAGCTATCTTTAGCTCTTTCATTCCAAAGCAAAACTGACAGTGGTGGTAGATCTTGCACGTTTATGCGAGTCACTACTCAGAGAAATATTTAGATAGAGTTATAAAATGAGAAGCAGCACATGTCTAACCGAACTCATGTTTATAACTTAAAGAGTAACTTCCTTCCAGTTTCTTTCTACTAAAATTTCTCATCAGAATTTATTCTGGTAGAGCATGGAAATTAATTCGGGATTGAAAAGAGTTAAAAAATTTATTTGCGTAGCCTACATGAAGAAAGTGCTTCGCCCATGTAACAAGAACACCTTTTCCATTCTGATGATTAGCTTACAAAGAAAATAGTAGATGTATAGAAACTGAAGATAGTTATGTTTGTTTGTCAGAAAATGGGGAGGAAAACACCTTACCATCAGTTTTCTCAAGATGGGGGGAAGCACTGAGCAGTATAATTATTTAAGAATGTGGAGTTTACAACCTATATTATGCTCATGATTTACTTTTGTTTTTGCATAAGACAAGCATAATATAATTTCATTTAGTTACTAGTAATATGGAGTAATTACTAATAATAAGAACATCAAAACAAGAACTAAACTTAGGCTTTTCAATACAAATGTAAAGACTGTCCTGCTATATGGCTCAGAGACATGGGTTATGACCAAGACAATACAACAGAGGATACAAACATTCATGAACTACTACTTGAGGAAGATTTTAAACATTAAATGGCAGGACAAGATCAGGAATAAGTAGATCTGGAAAAGGGCAGGACAAGAACCTATGAACCTACAAATCATGTTTAGGAAGTGGAGGTGGATTGGCCACACTCTGAAGAAACCTGACACCAATATAGCAAGACAGGCACTGACATGGAATCCTCAAGGAAATAGAAAACAAGGAAGACCTAGACTTACTTGGAGAAGAGAAATTATGACAGTGCTCAGAGACAAGGGATACACTTGGAAGGAAGCAGAGAATAATTCCAAGAACAGGGATGACTGGAGAGCCTTTATCCTTGGCTTATGCTCTCAAGGGAGTGAAAGGCAATGATGATGAATATGGAGTAACCGGAGTCTGATATTGGTACTGGTTTTCAGTATTTTTATTTAGTTTTGTTTGCATGTATCAGGCTGTGGAGCTGTTAAAGCCAGGAGGGGTCCTGGTGTATAGCACATGTACCATAACCAGAGAAGAGAATGAAGACCAAGTATCCAAGCTTCTGGCAAAATGTCCAGATATTGAACTTGTCTCTACTGTGAGTAACTAGCAACTTTTCTGTATATATATTGCATAGAGGGATATGACAAATGAAATTCCTTGCATTTTTAAAACTGAATAAATTTTGAAATATACACCTCAAAAAAAAAAAAAAAAGATATTTTTTATAAGGACCATGAAGAAACAAAAGGACTGCAAGAAGCTTGAAAAGTTAATTAAAATTCATGGGTTAAAAGAAAATGTATTAAATTCTAATGATTAAGTGAATTTGACTTTTCTGCTCCATGGATTTATGGGTTTTTACTCTTTCAGATAAAAATTTTCACTCTCATTTTACTGTGTGTGAGATAACAAAATGTTCAAGTCTTTTTTTTTAAAATTAATTTATTTTTGATTAGTGTCTCCACATCAACATACTGTGTTGATGGTGGAGGGGTTTGGTGTTAGCAGTTGTTTTCAGAGACCTAGTGTAGGGGTAGCCATCTTCAAAGGGCCCAAGAGCTGTAGTTGTCAAGTAGCGGGCTGCATCTAAATAATCCAGTTTTTGTGCTGAATTACGTAACATGCTTCCAGAAGCTTTACTATTGATTGCACAGTCAGTTAGAGGTGTGATGATTTCTTTCTTTAGCAATGTAAAGCTAAAACTCATCATTTCTTGGCTAGTGATGTTAATCTTAATAAAATAAATTACATTTTCATAATAACCTTGCGGGACCACAATGACTGTCCCATGGGCACCAGATAGATTTTCCCAGTCTAGGATGTGGTAGTCCACTGGGTAGTGTTGCAGTTCTTCTTACATAATGGCATGTGGTCTGTGACCTGCCTGTATTGAGCATTTGTTAATGGTGGTGTGCCTTATTTCACAGCCTGAAAGATTGTGTGCTAGTCTGTGCAGCTTTTGTTGTTTTATATTGCTCAAAGGTTAAGTTTAGACCAGGCCCAGTAAAGTAGGGGGTCTCCAGCTGATTCATTTAACTGGGGTCTGGGGGGGGGGGGGCTTCCCCTGTATTAAATGAGGACCTGGAGGGCTTCTGGGGCCCTTAGTGGATGAAAACAGAATGGCTGAACAATATGGTAAGGTGGGGGGAGAAATAGTTTTGCACTGGCTTATAAAATTCCTCTTATTGGCCCTGGTTTTGACAGTTGTACATTTACAACTTCTCTTCTTGTGCCACAGGCCATGTGAATAATTAGGTAAAACATTTATGCCAGTTTTGAACTGAACAAGTCTCCACAGAAAATTCTTATAGAAATGTTAAGGAGTTATTCTGCATAAATCTGTCATTTTTTTCATTGTCTGTTTCAGCCCTTCAAACTCGGTGGAGATGGTTTACCAGGGTGTGACCTAAATGAAGAGCAAAGGTCAAAGGTGCAAAGATTTGATCCTACATGTATAGATAAAGATGTATATAATTCTGATACCATTGGTTTCTTTATTGCTAAGTTTACAAAGAAAAAGATTTCAAAATAAACACAGATGCATTACAGTTATCAGGAAGAGCTTTTGCGAAGGATTAGACAAGTAAGTTGAGTATGATTGACTGCATCTGTAAGGATGATTAATAAATACAAATTGTGAAACATTTGGTTCTTGTGACTTTAATGTGTTAAACTAAATCATGGCATGCATTTATTTCATTTCACTATTTAAATTGAATTTACTGATGTTACACTTTTTTTTTTTGTTTTAACGTGAATTTATTCATAATCCAAAACATTTCAGACTGAACAGTGAATTAAACCTCACTGATTACATTAGGCAAACTAGCTGTGTAATCATAACCAGTAGAAAAATTGATGTTATAAATCAGAAATATATTTTTAAAAAACATTCTTCACAAAATATAGATGAATAATGCATTCAAGCCTTTGTTTGAATTTCTTTTGTAATTTAGAGAATAAACAATACTGTGATCATATAACAATATGCTGTTGGTAAAACAGCCATTGATTACAATACATGTGACTACATAAATTTTAATACAAATATTTGTAGGGCTAGGAAACTAAACAAAATTTAGATATGAAAACAAGTATGAAAGAGAACAAAATGTGTCATTTGTTGCTTGGGAAATCATCAAGCTTCTTTAACGGTTAATGCTGCATAAATATTTACAGAAATACTGATTGGCATAAAATCTGACTTGTATGTAAAGTCCTGCAGGAACACAATCCTTTCATAAGTCAGTAATATAAAATGATTTATGAAATAAAAAAATCACTTTAATCTGGAAAGTGAAAGACTTACATTGTCATAAGTCTTTAAAGATTTATGATGTTCTAAGTTGGTCATTGTTTTTAGATTTGATTTAACTTCAACTTGTAAGTGACATTGATCTAAAATATAAGATCACATTATGTCTGGAAATGTTAGAAACTTGTTGGAGAACATTTGAATTTTAATCAGAATACAATCTCATTTATGGCTAATTTGTCCAGGGTGGGATAAACCAGCAGTAAGAGATGTCCTTGCAGATCATGACTGAGAAGGCGTGTATCCTTTTTGAGGTTCTTAGTTTAACAACAAAAAATAATAATGAAGAATCATATATAATAATGCTTCACAGGTTTTTATCATGATTATATTTTGGTTTGTAAATACATATCTATTACATATAACTATGCAGGAACACACATCAGCACATATGCAAGTCTGGTGTACAAGAATAATTGACAAATATAGATGAAACAAATAGGGTCAGATCTCATCTTCTTATTCACACTGAATTCTTATAAAGAAAATTTAATGACTTTCTTTCTTTTTTTTTTTAAATAGTCATGCACAAATTAAGAATTGGGAGCTTCCATCAAAAATTCTCAATTTTTTTTCTGCTCTGTTCCCTCCCATCCCTTCACCATATTTAGAAGGAGTTCATTGCAATCACTTATGCTGTACCATGTGTCAGATCTAGACACAACTTATCTTGGGTCAGTGTATGTTAGATATTCATTTTGCCTGTCTGTCCCAAATAGTTGGTTTATTACTCATTGGTCCTTTAAGTTGGTTTTGGATATTTCATCCTCACTCAGCCAGTCAGTCATCTGCATGTCCCTTGCGGAACTTTGCCTCCCTAACAGCTCTCCTGTAGGCCTCTCGGTTTCATCCTTACTACATAATACAATTACAATTACCCTTTTGGCAGTCTCATTTCCTAATTCTGTGTTAAAGATTTCTTAATTAAATCAGTTTTGACCTTTCAAACACTAATTTTATTTCTAAAAAAGTGATACAAATATCAAAACTGTCAAAGCTGAGTTGAAAATAAATTGAATTCTTTTTGAGGTCTCCATGTTTCAAAAAATAAATAATATTGCTGTTAATACTGTTTACAATTTTCATAAATGAACATAGTGTGAATTACCTCCTTAAATAAATTTTTTTAACATAAAAGAGAATCTATTATTATGCTATTATGTAGTGGTTAATGCATTCAGCTACTGATCAGAATTTTTTGTCAGACCAACTGGCATAGATATAACCCTGTTGTTGACACAGCTTCAAATAATGGGTAATGAAAAGACAGAAAAGGCAAGTGCTGACATTACTCTCTTGCTAATCCGAGTTAGAAATGTGAAGGTAATAATACTTCACACCCTTACAGCATGCAAATGCCATGGAACATTTTTAAGACAGTAATGTTCTTTTGTTGAAGAAAATATGAAAAAATAAAGTGTTCTATCCATAAATGGCCAAAGATTTTAAAACCCTTTTTAAATCCATTATGACTGCTAACTGTTAATATCATTTGGTCCACAACTGACCACTCAGTCACTCTTGCTAATGGTAAGTTTACTTTTACAACCTTTAATTCTCACCCTCCCCACCCTCCACAATGACAGTCTCATATATTATTGGTTCATTTTGCTCATACTGGCCTCCTTGGTTTATCTTTTTCTGTGAGGGATCATGTGCTGCATCATACACAGCAGGCACCGGGGCACAAGCTGGGGGCAGAAACCGATGCAGGGCACTAACCATGGTGTCAACGACTTCCAGCGGGCACGAACGAGCCAGTGGGTGCTCAAGGCAGTTCACAATGTTTTGGGCAAAGCTGAAATTTAGAGAGTATATTTTTGTGAAAAATTTTTGCACTATGCATAACTGTATAGTAAAAATATGTCCTTGCCTCTATACATTGAATTGTTTGCAAAAATTAATATAATAATAACAATGGTGATAGCAGAAATAACTAATAAATATGTAAAAAAAAAAAGTCCATGAACATCAAAAGACATAACAAAGAATTAGAAGGCATCCTGCTGTGTATATAATGTCCCTATGTTTGCCAAAAGTGATTTTTAATATAAAATTGCCGTCATCAGAAAACGAGCTTTGCTCTTTGCAGACAGTATGGTGAAGGTGTTGAAGCACAAGTGTCATGCTGAACTGAGAGCGAGTCACAGCAGCTATTTCTTCAGTCCTTGTGGAGCTAAAATGCAGAGGATATGCAGTACTTCTTTAGCAAGACTTTGACTAAGGCAATCCCTGCCCCATTAGCAAGCCTGTTACTGGGGGGGGGGGGGGGGCAACCAATGGAGAAGTGGGATGTGGTTGGGTATAGTTCTCTGACTCTAACATGTCAACTATGGTTCTCTGACTCTAGCATGTCAGCTATGGTTCTCTGACTCTAGCATGTCAGCTATGGTTCTCTAACTCTAGCATGTCAGCTATGGTTCTCTGACTCTAACATGTCAGCTATGGTTCTCTGACTCTAGCATGTCAGCTATGGTTCTCTGACTCTAGCATGTCAGCTATGGTTCTCTGACTCTAGCATGTCAGCTGTGGTTCTTTGACTCTAGCATGTCAGCTATGGTTCTCTGACTCTAGCATGTCAGCTATGGTTCACTGACTCTAGCATGTCAGCTATGGTTCACTGACTGCCAAAGTGAGCAGTAGGAGTTGATTCCACAACCTTCAATCTGGGCTCAACAAAGTTTGGCCGCTAATGATATGGCCTGTCTTACCTGATACTTGAAATAATAAAAAAAATGCAGATATTTCTTCTGAGGCCATCACACATTTTTAATAGGAAATTAAACTCCAAGGAAATAAATAATATGTATGTCTGATAAAACAAAATGACATTTGTAATAAATTATGGTTCTAAGGACTGTTATAGCCGGAGGTGGGATGGGGGATACGCTCTCCACTCCAATGCAATGTCTCCAAGGCCTGTGTCTCAAAAAGCCTCTGACAGTCCATGTCCAGCTCCTGGCCTTCTCATGGCAGGACTGTTCAAACTGACAGGAGAAGGGGTGACTGTGAATATCTGGTGCCTGAAAACCAGATGCTTCAGGTAGATGAGAGTCATGTTTGGTAGCTCATCTCTCTCTCTCTCTCTCTGAACTTTAAGTGCCCAGGGCACATGGGGCTTCCACAAGGATTTTCCACAAATACCTGTCCTTCACCTTTTTTTCTGCTCTTGCCCAGGTGAGCCCTCTATTGCTCAACATCCTTTCTGTTGTTCTTCTCCGTGTCTCTTTTGGTCTACCCTTACTTCTGTTCCCCTGTGGTGTCCATCTTAGTGCTATTTTTGGTAGTGAGTTGTCAGTCATTCG
Source organism: Achatina immaculata (assembly GCA_009760885.1). Taxonomy (NCBI): domain Eukaryota; kingdom Metazoa; phylum Mollusca; class Gastropoda; order Stylommatophora; family Achatinidae; genus Lissachatina; species Lissachatina immaculata. The sequence goes on from CM019704.1 coordinate 27,703,809, forward strand.
GAGCACATGTCCCAACCATCGCCAGCGTCTTTCCTCAATAATTGTTGTCAGTGGTTTCATCTGCATTTCTGCTAATAAGATGTTATTTCTTATGGTGTTTGGCCAAAATATTTTTCTAATTCTTCGTAAACATTTAGTCTGGAAAGAATTAAACTTGTTTTCTATGGTTTTGGTGATTTTCCAGCATTCACTTCTATAGAGTAGTACACTTAGAACATTCATTCATTCATTTGCATGTCCCTTGCGGAACTTTGCCTCCCAAACAGCACATTTCCATTTCCAGATCGTCAACGATGTCTTGCAGCCATCTTCGTCTTGGTCTTCCTCTTTTTCTTTTTCCCATTATGTATCCTTCCAATAAGGTCTTCTCTAAATTATCATGACGTTTAATGTGTCCAAAATATTTCAGTTTTCTCTCTTTAATCCTCTTCACTAGCCAGCCTTCTTCAGTATTAAGCTCTTGTAGTATAGATATATTTGTTCTTTTTTGTGTCCACGATATTTGGAGAACTCTTCTGTAGCATTTACATTCTAAGGCATTTATGTGTTTCTCAGCTGTTTTGTTAAGTGTCCAGGTCTCACAGGCATATGTTGCTATGGGAAAGATGCATGCCCTTAAAAATCTTATTTTTGTAGTTCTGTCTGCTCCTCTCCACAGATTCTTTATTTGTTTTACTTTCTGAAGAGCAATAGATGTCCTCCTTTTAATTTCCCTCATTGTATCTCCATTATTAGTTAGTAGTGATCCAAATACTCGGCATCAAGTGGAATGAATTCAAGAACAATGCAGAGATAAGACAGATGACTGAACAACAACCAGTCTCACGGGTGATCAGGAAAAGGAGATGGACATATGTTGGCCACTTGATGAGAAGAAATGAGCAGAGAATCCCAAAACAAGCTATCAAGTGGAACACAACAGGCCGAAGAAAAAGGGGCAGACCGCGTGAAACTCTGAAGAGAACATTATTAAGAGAGGCCAAGTTAACAGGCATAAAATCCTTTGATGAGGTTGAAAGACTCGCCGAAGACAGGAAAAATTGGCGAACTACTTTGCGAGCCCTATGTGACGTCTAACGGCACGGGAAGGATATAAGATATAAGATAAGATAAGATAAGTGATCCAATATATTCAAAACTCTCCACTTCTTCCAATTTTTCCTCATTGATATATATTTCAGCTGCCTTGTTTGTTTTGTCAGTTGTCATCAATTTAGTTTTCTTTGCATTAAGATAGAGGTTCTGCTCTTCACTGTTCTTGCGGACTGACATAATTAGTTTTTCCATTCCTTTTTGTGTTGTGGACAGCAATACTGTGTCATCAGCATATCTAATCTCTGGTATTTCATAACCTCCAACTGTTATGGCATCGTAATATTCTTTGTCTACATCTTCTCTAACATTCCTCATTATATTTTCAGTATACAAGTTAAATAAGTAGGGTGACAATATGCACCCCTGACGGACCCCTTGTTTTATGTCAAACCAACTTGTTGTTTCACCATTTATTCTTACTGCTGCTTGTTGGTCTAGATACAGCAGTGATGTTAATTGTATCAAATGTGTTGGAAATCCCATTTTTTCCATTATTTCCCAAAGTTTCTGGTGTTGTACACAGTCAAATGCCTTTGAGTAGTCTATAAAGGATAAATATAGATTCACATTAAACTCTCTGCATTTCTCTATTATTAATCTTAGATTGAATATATGATCTCTTGATCCTCTTCCTTGCCTGAAACCAGCTTGGACCATATTGACTTCTTCTTCTATTTTCTTTCGAAGTCTACCCATTATGATTTTTAACAGAATTTTACTGGCATGACTAATCAGGGCAACAGTTCTGTAGTTGGTGCATAATTTCAGGTTACCCTTTTTTGGCAGTGGTATGAATACAGTTCTTTTCCATTCTTTTGGCCAAACACCTGAATGCCATATCTTTTTACATAGTGCATGATAGATTGTTGCACACTCCTTTCCTCCTGCTTTAATAAATTCAGCTGTTATCACATCCTGGTGATTTACCATTTTTCAGATTCTTTATTGCCCATAAAACTTCTTCCATTGTCGGTTCGGGTTCCTTCTCCTCCAATAATAATTCACACTGTTGATTTCTGCTTCCACAGTCCGTTGTTTCATACATTCTTTTGCAATATTCCTTCCATCTTTCTAGAATTTCCTCTGTCTCTGTCAGGGTATTCCCCATCTCATCACAAATTACATTTAGCTTAATGTGACATTTCTCGTCAATGTCTTCATTTCTTTAAACATTTCACTATCTCTTCCACACTTTGATGTTCTTCTATTCTTTCACAACAATCTTGTATGTATTGTTTTTTGTCCTTTCTTATGTTTCTTCGTACTTCTTTTGTTAAAGTTTTATATTTATCTTTGTTGTTGTTTGTCACTTTCCATTGCGTCTTCATTTCTCTACGTTGTTTTATCAGTTCTAGTGTACCTGCTGTGATCCATCTATTCTTTTGTGTTTTCTTTACTGGAACCATGTCTTTAGCTGTTGTTACTAAGATATCTTTGGCCTGCATAGCCAATTCATCTGGTGTCATCTCCTCCTGTACAGCCATCAGGATTTCGAAACGGTTCTTCACTTCTATACCGTATTGCTCTGGTATATTTGTAAGGTCAAAGCGGAGTGGTCTTGATCCCGTAACTATCTTTTTCATCTTTATCTTCATGTCTGCTATTAATAACTCATGTTCCGTGTCCCAATCAGCACCTGGTAAAGTTTTTGCTGATGTTATACACTTAGAACATTACTCTTAAATATCCTGATTTTCATATTTATGCTTAGTTTTTTGGATTTCCATATAGTCTGCAGCATTACAAAAGCCTGGTTTGCTCTAGTAAGTCTGCTGTTGGTGTCCTCTGTGCTGTCTCCATTTTCTACTACTCTGCTGCCAAGGTATACAAATTCGTTGACCTCCTCCACTAACTTGTTATCTACTCTGAGTACATTTCTGTTGTTCACATTTTGCTTCATTAACTTTGTCTTTCCTACGTTGATCTTTAGTCCTATGTTGTTTGCATTCTGAGTTAGCTTGTTTATTTTATCTTGCATATCTTTGTGACTGCTTGATAATAGACAGATGTCATCCACAAAGTCAAGGTCCTCCAGCACTGTGTCAAGGGTCCATTGTAATCCTCTGCGTTTGTCTGATGTTGCCTCCTTCATTAACCAGTCTACTGCCAAGATAAATAATGTTGGTGATAGTACACATCCCTGTTTCACTCCTGTTTGTACCCTAAAGCTGCTGGAGGTATGTTCTCCACAGATAACTTTGCACTGAAAACCCTCGTATAGGGCTTTGATTACATTAACTATTTTATGGGGGAGGCCATGCCATCTTAGGATTCTCCACAGTGCATCTCTGTTGGCACTGTCAAAGGCTTTCTCAAAATCTATGAATAATGCATATGTTGTGCTATGCCACTCATTTGCCTGTTCTAATATTTGTCTAAGTACAAATATGTGGTCTGTGCATGATCTTCCTTTCCTAAATCCTGCCTGCTCTTTCCGAAGTTTTTCCTCAAGTGTTGGTACAATTCTGTTGATGATTATTCTGCAAAATACTTTACTGGTGAGTGGCAGTAGGGTAATGCCTCTCCAGTTCCCGCAATCTCTGAGGTCACCCTTCTTTGGTAGTTTTACTATAAGCCCAGTTTTCCACTCCTCTGGGGCTTTTTCTAGATCCCAAATTTGTTGTAATATCCGGCAAAGTTGTTTTGGTGTTTCTGTTTCTTCTGCTTTCAACATCTCAGCAGTCACTTCATCTTCACCTGGTGCCCTGTCTGATTTTATCTTCTTTATCGCCTCCTTTACTTCATTTATTGTTATTGGTCCTGTATTGATGTTTAGTTCCGTTTTTGCTTCAGGTATGTCTATTGTTTGTGCTGTTTGTGTTCTGTTTAGTAGGGTGTTAAAGTGTTCCCTCCATCTTTCAATTTTTTCTCTTTCTCCACTGACCAGTTGTCCATTTTGTGTTCTTACTGCACTTTCACATCTTGTGTTGAAGTTACCTGTCATCTGCTTTGTGATTTTATATATGGTTTTCATGTCATTTTGCTGTTTCTACTAAATTGTCATAATATTGACGTTTATCTTGACGGCATGATTCCTTCACTTCTTTGTCTTTTTGTGCATAATTACTTAAAACTCGTTCTTTAAGCCGTTGTGATTTGGTGTTCAGTAATTTTTTCTTGATTTCTTTTCTTTGCTCTATCTTTTCCCATGTGGTCTCGCTTATCCATTCCTCTTTTCTCCTTTTCCGATATCCCAGCACCTCTTTTGCTGTTTCCTGTAGTGTTTTATTGAACTCTAATATGGACATTTCTGCTTCGTCTTGTAGGACACTGAAGCGGTTCTTAAGTACTATTGAGAATTCATTTCTTGTTTGCTGGTCTATCAGTTTTCTTGTATCAAAATGTATCTTTCTGTGTTCTCCGATTTTGGCTTTCCTTAATTTTAGTTTTATTTTTGCTACCAGAAGGTTGTGATCACTTCCTACATCTGCTCCTTTCCTTGCTCGCACATCTTGTAGTGACCGTTTCCACTTGTTGTTTATTAGTATGTGATCGATTTTATTTTCTGTGGTTTTATCTGGTGACCTCCAAGTCACCTTATGGATGTTTTTGTGTTGGAAAATTGTCCCTCCGATGGTCATCGTGTTTTCTTCACAGAAACTGCACAGTCTTTCTCCATTTTCATTTATTTCTCCGATTCCTTCTCTTCCCATGATTCTTCTTCTATCTTCATTTCCTTCACCTACTTTTGCATTGAAGTCGCCCAAGATGAGTAGCATATCATGCTTGGGTATTGTTTTTACTGTTGCTTGGAGGCTGTTGTAAAAATCTTCTTTTAATTCCTCTTCAGCTGCTTCTGTTGGTGCATAACAAACTATAATAGACAGCTTCGTGAATCTTGAGTTGAACCGTGCATATAATAATTTCTCATTTATTGGGGTCCATTTCAGCAATGCTCTTGATGCTTCTTTTGTTATAATCAATGCTATTCCTCCTTCATGAAGATCTTCTTTACCTGACCATATTATTGTATCTTCTGTGTGCTGTGTTGTTAATTTCCTTCTGCCTTGTCCTGTCCATCTTGCTTCTTGTATTCCTAGTATGTCTAGTTTGTATCTGTGCATTTCCTTGATGGTTTGTGCTAGTTTTCCAGTCTGGTTTAGTGTTCTTACATTCCAGCTGCCTATTTGCATCTTGTGTTTAGGTTCCAGGAGGTCTGCAGTCGGGCTGGGGACTTCCAGTGGCTGGCTTTCATCCACAACCTTCATGGGCTCAGTTTCCTGATACGCATTTCTCCTTCCACCTGTATTTGTTTTTTCCCTTGCTTCCGTTTCTGTAGCAGTGTGATAGTTTTTTTACCAGATAGGGTTGCTGGCCCTATGCTGAACCCTCCTTAGTCGCCTTTTACGATCATGTGTGGTAGGGTACAGTGGTCCTATTCTTTGTAGATCCCGGGTACCACACGGGGGGGTAGCTCATCTGGGAGAAGGAAAATTCTGATTTAAAACCTGCTTCTGGCAAGATTTTTCAGCTACTTTGCGTGGGGTGAAACTCCTCCCGGCCAGTGAAGAAAAATGCGATTAGGGTTGCTGCACAGTGCCGTCGTGTAAAAGGTAGAGAAAAGGATTAAATGAAGTGATCAGTAGTCTCTAGGTCAGGACTGTTCAAATCACGGCACCTCTGCTCTAGAGGCCGGCCACGTCCTATATACACCCATATTGGGGCAGATTACCTAAACCGCCTTAACCCAGGGGTTAAACTAAGACATTGCTGACGAGATTCTTCGGCTGCCGTGCATGGAGCGAAACTCCTCCCAGCCAATGAAGAAAATGCTATTAGGGTTACTGGGTGGCGCCGCTGTGAAAAGGTGATGGAAAGGATAAAGTGAAGTTTAATCGGTATGTCCAGTAGTCTCACGGCGAGAGCTACTCATACCATGGCACCTCTGCTCTAGAGGTCGGCCATGTCTGATACACACATATACTGGTGAAATATGCATAAACTGGCTTAACCCAGGGGTGAAACTTGATGACTACTCATGTCACAGTACCTCCGCTCTAGAGGTCGGTCACGTCCTAAATACACCCATACTGGGATAATACGCCTAAACCGGCTTAACCCAGGGGTGAAACTTACTAGTGGCGAGAATTCGTCCTACTGGACAAAAGCTCCATCCTGGTCATAACTAAGAAGGATAGCAGCAACGACCACAAAATGCTGAAGTTGGAGACACTGGACCAATGCAATCTAGATAGACAACCACCTTCACCTGACGGGGATGTATGCGTATCCTAATCACGCTGAGGTTTTCTGGTGAGAAAGTCCAACACTGGACTGGATGGGCGACCACCTCTCACCCGGCAGAGACACATGGATATCCCAAAACACATTGAAGTTTTCGGGTGAGAAAGTCCAACTCTAGCCTGGATGGACAACCACCTCTCACCCAGCGGGGATATACTGATATCCAAAACACATAGAGGTTTTCCGGTGAGAAACTCCAACTTTAGATTAAACTGGTGCAACAAAAACCATGGTGTCATGCAATCCCGCTTCTGCAACCCATCGATAATCCAGCCCAAGCCCTGTGATACTCTGAACCTCTTGTGGTCCTCTCGGGGATCTCATGTGGTCCTTTTAGGGACCACATGAGGACCACAGGACCTATCAAGGACCACAGGGGTAAATTCAGTAGGATCACGGGGCGGTCTTGGTGGTAGAAGCGAACAAAGAGGAAGAAGTAACAAATTATTACCAGTAGAGTAAACGCCCTTCTGTGTTGGTCACTTGATGAGAAGAAATGATCAGAGAATCCCAAAACAAGCTATCAAGTGGAACACAACGGGCCGAAGAAAAGGGGGCAGACCGCGTGAAACTCTGAAGAGGACATTATTAAGAGAGGCCAAATTAACAGGCATAAAATCCTTTGATGAGGTTGAAAGACTCGCCGAAGACAGGAAAAATTGGCAAACTACTTTGCGAGCCCTATGTGACGTTTAACGGCACGGGAAGGATATAAGATTTAAGATAAGATAAACGCCCTTCGGACAAAACCAAATGAAGAACAATAAGTAACAGCTCCTTTTTTTTCTTTTTTGACAGTTGAAAATGACACACAAACAAAATACTTTTTTTTCCTTTCATCAATTAAATCCAGATAATAAGATCTTTCTTCCACCGTTTTAAAGATAAGCAGTATGGCTAATCATAATCCTTAATGGGAAGAATATGGAAAAACAAACACATAAGAAAGCTTACTTGCATGTTATATCATGCAGGGCTCTGAAATGGGCAATTCCAGCATCTGTCACCGCCTTCTTGAACATCTGAGTGCGTATGAGAATGCAGCTGGATATTCTTGGTCCAAACTTGGAAACGCATTCAAAATGGTTTTTAAACACTGAAATGACATTTGGGGTTTTTTTTTAATCTGAATGAATGGAATATAGGTAATGTAAAGGAATGTATGCACAAGTATGTCATAAACAGTTCTGAACTTTGCTAGTGGAACATATTATAATTTATTGCTGTAAAAATAAGCTGCACTGTAAAAAGTGGCTGTGGTGAAGTCTTCTGATGACATAAAGCTTTTCTCAGAATTGATAAAGATAAAGCTCGTTGGTGATCATGCCCTACTTTTCTGTAGTCTCTAAAAAGAAGTTTTTCATCCGAGGCAAGCAAATGTTAACTGATCAAGTAAAAAGCAAACGTTTCAACATTTTTTGTTCCCCATGTGAAGTTAAAAAAAATAAATAAATAAAAACTGCATAATTTGTGGAAAATGTTTAAATTCGATGATCATTATTTTCTACACTTTCACTTGTAAACTTCTAATAGTAAAACTATTAACTTTTGACAAAAAATAAGCCAAAAAAAAATGATGAAGGGGTTTTATTAATTAAGTGGGTTTGAAAGCTGTATACATCATGCTATTTCAAAAGTGACATTGAGGTTAACCAAGACATTTGTATAGGTAAGAGGTAATATGGAGCACATACCCACCACATTGGTTAAAATGTTATAAATCTCACTTAAATCTTACACCTTTAATAATACGTTGTAATGATTCTTCTTTTTGTCAAATAAGTTGAAGTATTTATCAAAGTTATGTCAGCACAATTGGCCACAGCTCAGCTTTCAGGTTTAACAGTCAAGGCAAATATTTTTGTGTCACCTGATTGAAAGCATTACATCTTGCTGATGACTCACTCTTACATGATACCATAAAGCTGTAAAATACATCTTGAATGAAAAGTTATAGCTTTTATTTAAATGAGCAAGGAACTGTCATTTTGACTGCCTGAACATTAAAAAAAAAAAACAATGATATATTGTAAAATCTGATTTTGGAAGCAAAGGTACACATTTTAGAAGTGACAAAAACAAGATGGAAAGATTGATATTAATGAGATGAGAATTTCATATTTGTTCATTTGGGTAGATTGAAGTTTGAGATGCATTAATAAAAATATGATTATATGAGTTTCTAAGTGGATCTTTAACACAGAATGATATCAGTAAAACTAAGAACAATGTATTTCAACAATGTCATTCTACAAATACGAGTATATGGGAAATACGCAAGCAGAACTGAAGGGGAATTGATACTAAAATATATTGCGAAGAACTGCTGGGGATATTCAACCATGTTAAAGCAAAAGACATAAAAGTAAGGGAGAACATTAACACAAATGTAAAAGGGGATAAAATGTAATAAAATTATTACTTAATAAATACATGCAAACCTTGAACATGGCAGCGAATGATGATAATTAAAAAAATGATATATCTAAATCAGTTTGTACATGAGCTGAAAGAATTTTACTAATGGCAGATAAAAAAATGACAACAAAAAAGTACTTCATCAAAGATTGTCTTTGTCACAGGAAATCAACAAAGAACAGTTAAGGAATGACTACCATTGAGCAAAACATGTTGGACAAATTTAGTGCAATACTGTTTCATAGAAGAATAGAACACACATGATGGTCAGAAAATAAATAAAATTAGTACAAGGACAACTGATCTAAAAAATGAAATTATGAGAAACATAAGAACCTTCCATCAAAAAAATATATCTAATATCAAGAATCATAATGACAACATAAAAAAATTAAAAGTTTAGGAAAAATGGCTGCATTGTGATAATGATACTGATGAGTGAGTGATAATGAGAAACAGAAAATAAGACAGGTGAACTTTAAAAAGAAAACACAGGCCAACCTTCCCTGATGAAGGACAGGATGATATTGAAAGATCTGCATCTTTTCACTGACAAGTTGAGCTTTCAGTTATACTCATAAAGAACACTGAAACATGCATTTATGAATGCTTCAGGCACACTGCTGCTGTCAATCACAAAACCAAGTGAATAACATCATGCTCTCAACATGTTCATTTCTATTTACTAATGTATACAAATATTAGGGTAAATCCAGGTCATGCAAAATGTAGTTACAACAGCAATTTAGTAAGTTTGTCACTTCAGTTATTCTATGTCCGCACTGTAATTATTTGTTAGACATGTTTGATTGAAGTCTGTCACTCATCCTCATAAGTTCCAGTTCTGATAGGCTTACCAGAAATAAAGAAAAACTGGGCGTTGTCCATATTGTGCAGTCTACGCTGCCAAATACCATGAATTAAACAATCAAAACACTAAAATCAAATTTTCACTATTATTGATGAATAAATCCACATATTTTCAAAATGGAAGCAACCATATGTGTGCATTTATTGCATATACTGTTAAATAATTCATCAGAACTGTTGAGGTAAAAAATTTTTGGACAATTCACAAACAATACAATGTCACACAAAACACACATTACAAATAGTAAAATGGGCTAAAAATATACCTTCACATGTTCAAGAAATATTACTGCAAAATTAAATGCTAGCATAGATCATCACATTTTAAATAAGATTATTACGCCAATAATATTTAACAGAAGGCTTTTATTGATGGGGCACTTAAACAGTTGTTGATTGCAGGAAAGAGGATGAATATCTAGAACATATATCTGGAAAACTGGTGGAAATTTAGCCAGAATCTTGAATTAAATTACAAATTGCTTCATGTTTCTGATATAAGAAAAAACTGATAGAGTAGGTATAAAATAGTCAACTTATGAATGGTAATAATTGCAACTGTAAAATCCACCATTTTGTCAAAAGCTCAAGAGGAGTTAAAAGACTAGAAAGTATTCCTTAACAGAAAACTGCAGAAACAGACATTCCTCTTATCTGTTTTCTGGTGGGGATCTAAGCAATGAAGTGGTCAGTGCACTTCTTTCTCATGACAAGGTCAGTGGTTTGAATCCAATCACCAAAACATAGAAATAGGTTCCTCATTCCTTCTGGGAGAGTGGTAGACAGGCATGATGCTGGCTATATTGCCTTCTAGTGTACTGACAGGTCAAGGAAAATATGGACACTAACACTATATTCCCTAGGTTCCTTCATACAGAATTATACCTTTACCTTTTTATTTTATGTCACTTCTGGCAGGTTTGTTAGATTTCCAATTTTATAGGCATTTTCTCACCTTTTGTGAGCTAATCAAAAAGTTGACTCAGAATTTCTGTCTAAAACCAAACTCATCTGTTGATGAGCCATGAACAATATATTTCTAAATAATTACCAACATCAAAAGACAACACCGAGCACATAAACACACACTTACACACACAAAATGTCCTCTAATTAAAACATAAATATTAGAATGCTTTGTGTAAGTAAACAACATCAAATGGCTGAGGTATATGAAAGTCGCTATGACTTCCTTTACCTAACTTACGGTTAAGATCTTCACACAAGAGCTCCTGTCCTTGCTTCCACTCTTCAATGCTAAACAGCATATCTAATTCTTGCTTTTGGGTGATGTTGTTTGAGCATCGATCGTAAATGTCTCGAAGGCAGTCTATAGTCTTTTGCAGAATTCCTCGTCTAAAAAAAAAAAGATTTAAAAACTTGATTGAAAGAGTATTACAAATGAAACAATAATGTAACATTGCAAAATATTTCATATTTTTTACAATTTTATACTTGTTTTTTTTTCATTGCCTCAATAAGATTAACTTAACTTTAAAATATAACTATAATATTTATATTTCTGAACATGGGAGATTTTTTTGTTTCATTAACTAAATAGCAGTCTGTATTGAAAAGCAATTTTATTGCTTATGTTATGATGCACTAAATAAAAAATTTCATGAAACCAAACAAAATGGTTTAATATCTTTCATTATTTCATTGCGAGTAAAAACGACTTGGCTAGGAGGATGACATGATCATAAGAGCTAATGAACCACACAGCTGGTCCAGATCCTATTCCATCTCAAGCAGAGTACTCAGTAGACATACAGTATGTATATGTTTGTCTGTTTTCACCTCAGGTAATAAAACTTATGTCTAAACCATCTGCATTTTCATATTTTAGCTGTGTATAAATTGCAATTTTTCTTAATGAAGTCTGATTAGCTTACACTAATTTTTAAATCATTAAAGCCTTTTTAGTAAGGAGTTATCAAATTGTTGTGCTTAATCTGTTTTTTTTTAACTGAATAATGACACAAGTCTTCATTATTCAGTGTTGACACCATAAGCATTAATATAGTGAGGAACCAAAAACTGTTCTTACACACAAAGCTCCTCCAGTTTATTTCTGTCCGTAATCAATGGTAAGCCTCCACCTGCCTGTGGTGCCACCTGGGCTTCCATGATGCACATTTCCACTCTGTAGCGATAGTCTTCTGGGCATTTTCCTGAACAGTAATGGGCACCTGGAAATGGAAAATTGCACATTCGAGCAAACTGAGATACAGCCCCTAACTTGGAATAAGGGAAATAACAAAGAAGTCCAGTTTATTTGTTTTCTGATTACACAAAGCAATTAAATTCTAATGCTGTTACAACTGTTCAAAAATAATAATTAGTGAATAAACTTAGAAGGTAACACTTGTAGTCAAAATCAAAGCCTGATCAATGATCAAAGACTTCCTAGATTGAAAATTTTTTTTTGGGGTGGGGGGTGATGGGAGTGGATGGAGGATATAAGGGAAGTCATTGCAACTTTCATCCTCTTAACAAAAATCTATTGACAAATTTTATGATGTTTGGATAGAAACTGCTGATGATAAATCAGTGGACAAAGTGGCCAGACATGAAACTGAAACACTTCCCTTTAAAGTCAGAGATTTAAATTTTTTATGGTGCCTTGTTATATGGCATATGATTTAAATGAATTTATATGGTACTATACTTTAACATTGCTAGTAAACTTATTTATACTCAACAACGGCCAAAAGTTACATTGGAAGGACTTGCTATGATTTCAGCTGAGCATGAAGTCTGTCAAAAATTAGACTATATTGACCTCTTTCTGATTTTGAGAATATGAAAGTAGGGAAATTTTCTTTTTAAACTCTAGATGTTTACTTCAAACAACAAAAGTACAAATAAATAAAGTGAAGACATGTGTTAAAATCTAAGCCATTACAAACCATTGTTTGTGGTTTAAAAGCTCTTTGTTTTACATGTCATGACCACAATGATGATGTAAGTTATATATCTATATTCAGTTTATTTACTCTATTCTCAGTTTGTAATAACTTTTTAGCTTTTTTTTTTCATTAACGTATAAATTATTATTAATGCTATTTAAAGTTTGTGGTCGGACATGTGAAACCTTACTAACATGATCAGTTTTAGAATATTAAGTGTTAATTTGAGAACTGGGTGAAGTGGCAAGGTACACTACTGCACAGGCAAAATTCTTAGAGCCTGCTCCATTTGTAACTCATCGGAATGACTGGAGAATGAGTGAAAATGTGTGGCTATTTTTTACTTAAACTATGCACTATGCAGAGAGTTTAATGCGAATCTATATTTATCCTTTATAGACTACTCAAAGGCATTTGATTGTGTACAACACCAGAAACTTTGGGAAATAATGGAAAAAATGGGATTTCCAACACATTTGACACAACTAACATCACTGCTGTATCTAGACCAACAAGCAGCAGTAAGAATAATTGGTGAAACAACAACTTGGTTTGACATAAAACAAGGGGTCCGTCAGGGGTGCATATTGTCACCCTACTTATTTAACTTGTATACTGAAAATATAATGAGGAATGTTAGAGAAGATGTAGACAAAGAATATTACGATGCCATAACAATTGGAGGTTATGAAATACCAGAGATTAGATATGCTGATAACACAGTGTTACTGTCCACAATACAAAGAGGAATGGAAAAACTAATTATGTCAGTCTGTAAGAACAGCGAAGAGCAGAATCTCTATCTTAATGCAAAGAAAACTAAATTGATGACAACTGACAAAACAAACAAGGCAGCTGAAATATATATCAATGAGGAAAAATTGGAAGAAGTGGAGAGTTTTGAATATCTTGGATCACTACTAACTAATAATGGAGATACAATGAGGGAAATTAAAAGGAGGACATCTATTGCTCTTCAGAAAGTAAAACAAATAAAGAATCTGTGGAGAGGAGCAGACAGAACTACAAAAATAAGATTTTTAAGGGCATGTATCTTTCCTATATGCCTGTGAGACCTGGACACTTAACAAAACAGCTGAGAAACACATAAATGCCTTAGAATGTAAATGCTACAGAAGAGTTCTCCAAATATCATGGACACAAAAAAGAACAAATATATCTATACTACAAGAGCTTAATATTGAAGAAGGCTGGCTAGTAAAGAGGATTAAAGAGAGAAAACTTAAATATTTTGGATGCATTAAACGTCATGATAAATTAGTGAAGACCGTATTGGAAGGATATATAATGGGAAAAAGAAAAAGAGGAAGACCAAAACGAAGATGGCTGCAAGACATCGTCGACGATCTGCAAATAGATGCCGCAGCAGCAGGCCATCTTACTCACAACCGAGAGGCCTACAGGAGTGCTGTTTGGGAGGCAAAGTTCTGCAAGGGACATGCAAATGAATGAATGAATGCACACAACATTACCACTGATTGAACACAAACAAAATGTGTGAGAAGTGTTTGAAAATTCTCTGTAACTCAGTTTAAAGAAACTATCTTTTTTTATTTAATCATTTACTTCGCATATTTTGACTTTAAAATATGTAAAAAAGTAATTTTCTCCATTCTAGCATAATCTTGCAGTTTATGGTACAGAAGTGTAAAGGTGATAAGGTTTACAAACAATTGCTACAGATGTTTTAAAGTTGTTTCCAACTAGATACAGATAAGTTGCTCTTTTTCAAAATCTTGCTAATAACATGCCTAATATCTGAGGACACATTTCCACATGATAGCCACAAAGTGAAAATATTTCACATTCTTGGAGTTTAAATATCCGGAGTAAATAACTATATATATATATATATATATATATATGGATGTATGTGTGTGTATGTTCCAGTATAACTCTGGAATGCCTGGAGCAATTTCAACCAAACTTGGTACACATATGATTTACAGTCTGGAGAAAAGTACTATTGTGGGGGGGGGGGGGGTATGATGACCCTAGCTCCCCTATGGATAGGGTGGGAAGTGGGTGACATACTATCCACTAAATTCAAGAAGGAAAAAAGATTTGTCTAAGGAAGATAATCATGAAATAGAGCGGTGCTGGTTTAAAAGAAAGCATTTGTAACCTCCCATGCCAAGTCCCCTTGTGGTTACCGGGGCCCAGATCTAAGTCTGGGAAGAAAGAATAGAACCACTGCCACCTTCAACGTAAGTCATAAGAGGAGACTAAGGAGGTTGGGGGGTAGGCCAACAACCTGTTCCCTGTAAAAAAAAAAAACAAAAAAAACTGGAGTTTTACAGAAACATGGAGAAGAAAACCAGTGGATTGGCTACGTTCTGAGGAAACTCAACACCAGCATAGCAAGACAGGGACTGACATGGAATCTTCAAGGAAATCGAAAATGAGGAAAGCCTAGACTTACTTGGAGAAGAGAAATTATGACAGTGCTCGGAAACAATGGATGTACATGGAAGGAAGCAGAGAATAATTTCAAAAACAGGGATGACTGGAGAGCCTTTATCCGTGGCCTATGCTCTCGGGGGAGTGAAAGACGATGATGATGATGCTGATGGCAAGTCCAAATAATTTTAATGGTCAGCCCCCATAGTCCATAGATTTCGGAGTCGCTGAGATGAATAGTGACACTTACGAACGTTGCCTTTATGTCCAACCTCAGCCTCCATCGGCATGGGGGGAGGGAGGTGAGAGAGGTATGAGGTGGGATGGGGGTGACACGTAAATGTAATCGAAAATGGCCGATATTAGTGTCGAGTCCATAGTTTTCTGGGTCGCTGAGATGAATACTGACACTACCGATGCCGTTTACATCCAAGTTCAGCTTCCATTGGCATGGGGGTGAGAGAGGGTGAAAATTAGGGTGGGATCTCCAATTGTTTTACTACGGAACTTCGATCCGCTAAAACTTTACAATGGCACGAGGCTCTGTGTAAAGAGGATGCTGGGCAATGTAGTTATAGTGACTATCTTAACAGGACAAGTAGAGGGTGAAGCAGTTTTTATCCCACGGATGCCACTCATTTCCCTTTTAACTTTTAGAGATTGCAATTTCCATTGACATTTGAGTTCTCGATCACCATCACCAAGTCACAGGGGCAGTCTACACATTATAGGGTAAAGTCTTTTACAAATTCACTATAATATTAATTTAACTCAAAACGTGATTATATACAACATGTTTAATTTCATCTCCAGGAGCAAGAATAAATAATTTACTGGGTGAATTCACCCTTGAGCAAGCAACATAAGGTTGTCCGTGAAAGAAACATGGCGATCTCAGATCCACTCCGCAGTATTAATAATTAATAAATTCCCGAGCAACGTCGGGTAATCAGCTAGTGTGTGTGTATGTATATATATATATATATATATATATATATATATAAGGTAAAAAGGTAATCCTGTCATGCCTTAGAGGCACATGGTGTTAGTGCCCATATTTTCCTTGACCTGTCAGCACACTAAAGGGTGATATGGTCAGTATCACGCCTGGCCGCCTTTCCTTCCCCAACTCCAGAAGAAGTCGGGTACCCATTTCTACAGCTGGGTGACTGGGGTGCCTCCGGCCGGATTCGAACCCCCGACCTTCGCCATGAGAGACCAGTGCACTAACCACTTCGCCACTCGGGCACATGTATATATATTGGGCTACAGTAAACTGAATTATCCTTTGACTCGGGGGAACATTTTATGCAGTGTTTTAGTTTTTATCTCACAAATCTTAGCTAATGCATGAGAAACAGCACTTGCGAGTCCAAAGCATATTATCAGTAATTTCAGGTTTCAGAAATGAGTATTCCCAGTTTATGTTGCGAGATCCCAGCTATGTTACCCCTCCCGCCCAAGGCTTTACCGCGATAACGAGTATCAGTAAGCGAAAGCCACGGTAGGATTTCACGCCACTGAAAGACGGGCGGTGAGCGCAGTCGTAGGGTTAATGTTTGGTTTGCATATAGCGATCTGCCAGTATCGTAACTCTACAACCAGGCGTGTGTTGTGTTATGATGTGAGGAACCTCGCGTGACCCAAAGCTTTCCAAGTCAGCCAGGACCTCGACTCACACTTAGTCTTACCATGACGATAGTTTAATAAAGTTTATTTACATTCAATAAGTAATACTTTCAAAGTCAGATGAAATAATGAGAATTATGGATGATTGCCCATGAGATGAAATAATGAAATGGTGGGCTTTTACAAGACATGAGATGATAGTGATGAGTATGACACAAGTAATACATTTATACATGAACTGAACTTTTTGATAACAAAAAAAAAAGGAAGTGAGGGGGGGGGGGGTCGGGACGAAGTAATTTTCTAGTTACACAAAGGCATAGATAACCAATATCACGACATTGTGAAAAGTTAATTATGTCTAACAGTCATTGTCTGGTCAATTTGTTGCGTCAAGGCTGGTCCAGTCTGGTAACGATTGTTGAACAGTCAGGCAGGTGTTACTTAGTAAATATGTATATGAAAACTTTACAACGAGTGTATCGCGGTTGTCGCGACAATGACTAAGAAGGAGTAAATATTTTAGACAAGATACAAATAAATGCAGTATCATTCAAGACATTTCATACCTCTCTCTCTCTCTCTCTCTCTCTCTCTCTCTCTCTCTCTCTCTCTCTCTCTCTCTCTCTCTCTCATACGCTCGCTATCGTCAAAATTTTGTTTCTTGCAGGATTACAGCACGTCATAATTTTCACTTCTTTTTGTCTAAGAAAATTCTAGGTTTAAACGTGCAGCTCTGTTTCTGCACGCCCACACAAAGTGCATGAACTCTACGAGCAGGGCCAGTGGGTAGGCGGGTGTGTGTGTGTGTGTGTGTGTGTGTCTGTCTGTCTGTCTGTCTGTCCCCGGCTGAGTTACAGGAACAATATTTAGCATGATGGTTTTGTATATGTCATCCTTTGCGTTGTATGTGTTTCAATTATGCTCTGTAGTGTTGCTAGAATGAGTGTGATTGTACTGCATTCGTAAAATATGTGCTCTTCAGTTTCTTGTATGTTATTCCTGTATAGCTGACACAGTGCTGTCTGTTCGGATCTGTATGCTCTCTGTGTGTTGGGTGTCATGTTGTAAATAAGTCTAAATGTAATTTCTTTCGCATTTGGTGTGATATTTCTAAGACGGAGGTTTGTGAAAGTTTCTTTAAAGTCGAGGAGGGCATATCTCCGACCTCTTTTGATTCTGAGATGTAGTGGAGGTGCTTGGTTTCTGATCAAATGTTTGTAGATGCAATTTTTTTTACGGTGTATAAGAGTTTCGTTTCCTTTGGTGGTTTGAATGCAGGTTTTGTAAAAGAGAGGCAATGTACTAAACCGGAATGGTTGTGAATTCTTTGGTGGGAGCAGATTTGATATTTCGAGTCCAATGTAGTAGTGGAAATATGTATCAATGAGGAAAAACTGGAAGAAGTGGAGAGTTTTTAATATCTTGGATCACTGCTAACTAATAATGGAGATACAATGAGGGAAATGAAAAGGAGGACATATATCGCTCTTCAGAAAGTAAAACAACTAAAGAATTTGTGGAGATTAACAGACAGAACTACAAAAATAAGATATTTAAGGGCATGCATTTTTCCCATCGCAACATATGCCTGTGAGACCTGGACACTTAATAGAACAGCTGAGAAACATGTAAATGCCTTTGAATGTAAATGCTACAGAAGAGTTCTTCAAATATCATGGACACAAAAAAGGACAAACATATGCATACTACAATAACTTAATATTGAAGAAGGCTGGCTAATAAAGAGGATTAAAGAGAGAAAACTTAAATATTCTGGACGCATTAAACGTCATGATAATCTAGAGAAGACCATCTTGGAAGGGTACATAATGGGAAAAAGAAAGAGAGGAAGACCAAGGCGAAGATGGCTGCAAGACATCGTTGATGATCTGCAAATGGATGCATCAGCAGCAGACCATCTTGCTCACAACCGATAGGCCTACAGGAGTGCTGTTTGGGAAGCAAAGTTTAGGGACATGCAAATGAATGAATAGTGGCTTGCTTGGGCTTGCTTTCTATCATAAAAGTGTGCCAGTATGTAAAATAATGGTTGTTACCTATCGTCTGTAACATGTTTCTAATTGTAGTCATTGTAACTACACAGAATGAAAAAGTTTGCTCACGACAATAGCATCATCATCATCATCATCAGGTGCCGTGCCGATTGGCGTTGGCTATTATGCTTCTCCAGAGTACACGATCCGTCACGCAGACCATTAGTTCAGTTGGAGATCTCTCACACCATCTCGTCAGACTGTCCAATATCATTTCTCTTCGTCTTCCCCTGGCTCTTTTTCCCTCTATTTTTCCTCTTGTTATAATGTTTTCAATGCCACCTTTTCTCACTGCATGTCCTATGAAAGTACATTGTCTCTATCTTATTTTTTTACAACATTTTTTTGTCTCTCCAGTTCTTCTCATACATTCTTCATTAGTTATTTTTGCTGTCCAGGGAATTCGCAATATTCTTCTGATAAACCACATTTCTGCTGCTTCCAATGACTTCTGTGCAGACCTGCCTATTGTCCATGATTCACTTCCATAAAACAAGATAGGTTCAATATAGCATTTTAGGACTCGTTTTCTAACATTTATTAATAATGATGTGTTGCATAATATGTATGTTTCTCATTCTCTGAAATACAGTCTTCGCTTGGCCTATTCTGTTCTGCATTTCCCATCTGAAGTTATTACTGCTCCAAGGTATTTGAATTTCTGCACCTGCTTTAGAATAGTTCCATTTAATTTTATACTGCACTTTAGTGGATTCTATTTCTTAGATATAACCATAGTCTCTGTCTTTTTGATGTTCAAAGTAAAGCATTTCTGTTCACTTTCTTTGGCGACTTTATCCAAGAGATTTTGCAGGTCTTGGTGGTTCTCAGCTATCAGTACTGTGTCGTCAGCATACCGAAGGTTGTTAATATTGTATCCTCCTACTTTTATACCAGGTTCTCCAATGTTCGTTCTTAGAATATTCTCCCTGTACAGAGAAAAAAGGTCTGGAGATAGTACACATCCTTGTCTCACCCCTTGTTTTATATGTTGATATTTTCCAGTTTTATTTTCAACTCGTATCCCGCTTCCTGTTGCAAATATAGATGTTTTACAATCCTCAGGTCTTTACCGTCTATACTGATGTCTTCAAGCATTTTAATAATCTCATCATGTTTCACCTTGTCGAATGCTTTGGTGTAATCAATGAAGCATAAGTAGAGATCTTTCTGTTAGTGTTCGTAAAGCATAAATGTGTTCCCTCTCCTTCAGCAAATCGGAACTGTTCATCTGCTATTTCCATCTTTATCTTTTTCCTTGTTCTTCTCATAATAATTATCAGAAATAGCTTTGTTATATGACATGAGAGGGTGATAGTCCTGTGGTCATCACATTCCTTTGCATCTGGTTTCTTTGGTGGTGCTACAAATATGGATTTAAGCAGGCCACTGGGCATTTAACCAGTGTCATAAATGTCATTCAGTAACTTGATTATTATTTTTATTCCCATCTCCTCTAGGAAAAAAAAGAACAATTATGTCCGTACTACAAGAACTTAATATTGAAGAAGGCTGGCTAGTAAAGAGGATTAACGAGAGAAAACTTAAATATTTTGGACACATTAAACGTCATGATAATCTAGAGAAAAGCGTCTTGGAAAGGTACATAATGGGGAAAAGAAAGTGAGGAAGACCAAGGCGAAGATGGCTGCAAGACATCGTTGATGATCTGTAAATTGATGCATCAGCAGCAGGCCATCTTGCTCAAAACCGAGAGGCCTACAGGAGTGCTGTTAGGGAGGCAAAGTTCCACAAGGGACATGCATATGAATGAATTAATGAATCTCCTCTAGCGCCTCTTTTTCTTCTCTTGTTATATTATCAGACCCAGTAATTTTTTCCTTTTTTAATCTGTTTGATGGCATCTATGATTTCATCTTCAAGTATTGGTGGTCTATCACAGTTTTCAGTATCTGGTGTTATTTCTGGTATTTCTCCTCCATATAGCTCACCTATGTATTCTGTCCACCTGTCCACAATGTCTTCTTTTCCCATTAACATTTTACTTTCTTTTGATTTCAGGCATCCTGTGGTATATTTTGTCTTCCTGCATGTGAGCTCACTAATTCGTTTGTGCATGTTTTTGCTGTCTTTATTATGTGAGTCTGCATTGTTCATTTAACCACACTTCCTTTGCTTCTCTGCATTTACATGTTATTTCTTTATTTGTCCCACTATATTTTTCTTGCTTATTTTTTACTCCTCCTTTTCTTGTCCATCAATCATAAGATGTCATCTGTCATCCATTTACTCTTGGGGACTTCTTTTTTCGTTGGTATTATCTCCTTAACAGTTTGGTGGATATAATCTCTTAACATTGCCCACTGTTCATCTATGCTATTTATCTTTGCTATTGCATTGTATCTATTTGTTATAATAACTCGATATTGTTCTCGCAGTTCTTGGTAATTTTTAAGGAGTTCTATATTCAGTTTGATGTTTCTCACTTTTCTGCCTGCTTTCTTTAGCTTTATTATAATTTTTACACAGAGCGGGTCGTGGTCACTACTGCAGTCAGCTTCTGGCATGGTTTTTGTTGTCAATAATGCATTTCGGAATCGTTTGTTGATTAAAATGTAGTCTATCTGGTAAAAGTCTTTTTGTCTGGGCTGCACCAGGTTGCCAGTCTTCGAGGATGTTGCTTAAACCAGGTGTTTCCTACAACCATGCTATGCATTTTTGCCCATTCAATTAATTTACAACCTCTGTCATTCCTCTCCCCCAGTCCGTAATCACCAACAATGTCTGAAGTTCTTTCTTTACCAACTTTGGCATTAAAATCTCCCATGACTATAATAACTTCATGCGACTTTGTGTGTTTCAGGGCTGTCTCTATGTCATTATAAAATAGCTGTATATCTTGTTCAGAACTTTAAAATGTTGGAGCGTACACTTGTATAATATTTATGTTTATTGGCTGTCCTTTCAATTGGGCTAGTAGGACTTGGTCCGAGATTTTCAAATATCCCCAGCTGTCCTTTACTTTTTTCTCATCAAACATTGTTCCTACTCCTCGTTCATGTTTCTCACTCCCTGAATATATTATTGTATATTTATCAGAGTTTATCTTCCCTGCTTCTGTCCATCTAACTTCATTCATTCCTAGTATGTTGATCTTCATCCTTTCCATTTCATTTTTTACATTTTCTAATTTTCCAACCTGGAATAGAGTTATTACATTCCCTATTGCTATTTTTAAGTTTTTTAGAGTTGCCACCAGTAGCTTGATGAGGACCAATGTCATTGAATAGACGAAATGGAAAGTTCACACTCAGAATGTCTAGAGAGAGAGCAATCTCCAGCGTCACATTTTCTCCATTTGTTTGACCACTCATGCTATTTTATTTAAAAGAAACCACTCAGGTCGCCACTTCCTCCTCCTGCTCCCCATTAACGGATGAGAGGAACGATCTTCAGTGATCCTTTGGGTCATCACACGAGCACTGATTATCCTAGGACCATCTTCACGCCACTGTGCAAACGTTATGAACCAGTATTTTTTTAACCCACAAGGGCTTGCTAGATAAGTTTACCACCTAACTGTGGTGAGGGTTTGTAGATTAAAATCTACTTAGCCTGGGTGGAAGGACCACCGTGTTGATCATGGTCAATAGCCAACTGGGTTTCCCGAGGAGTGTGGACACATGGCTTGTATACTGACTTGCTTATAATGTACACTTTGTGCTTGCCTTTTGTTTTCGTGGTGGAATCATACTGAATGTATCCAAATATTTAAATTTCTAAAACATGTTCAGAATCACAAAATTTATTTAAAAGTCGGTGGCCTATAGCAATAGTTCTTATACAAATGAATTAGCAATAATCATAAAGACGTGCAGAATTTTAAACAAAGTTAGAAGCAATATATATATATATATATATATATATATATATATATATATATATATATATATACCCTCGCTTTTCAACGGGCTTAACCATAATAACAGAAGAAGCGATTACTCTTATAATTTTGTTAACTCTATTTAGTTTTGTGATCATGAGAGTATGTCAAATTCCTTTTCTGTTCACATCTGCGTCTGTGTTACTTTAGGTTAGTATATTAGTCTTTTTTTAAACACTTGTATGTTTCTAAAAATAGAAATGATAAAATTCAGGATAAGATTATGACACCCATATTTTTTTCGATAATTATGCGGTTTCAATACTGATGGCAAACTGAACACAGTTTATGAGCCCTAACCTCTATGCTCAGTCCTTTACATTAAAAATATTGCCATTACAACAATGAAAAACTTTCTGGTTTAGGTACTTTGTGCGAAAATTATATGCCAACAGTAATAGTTGCCCACAGAATCTTTATGAAAAGAAAATCATTGATATAAAAATATGTTACTTGTAGTCAGTAACAACTTTAATTTCTACCTTAAAAGAAGAAAGAAAGATAAAAGATGAAAAAAAAAGTAAATGCAACGATCAGTACTTTTATAACTGAATATTATTTACAAGTGTATTGTGTTAACTTACGTTAACATCAGAAATATACATCTTATATTTCACTTGTAACGTCTATTCTCTCGCTCTTACCAATGTAACGTAGATGGAATTTAAAGGGGGGGGGGGGGGAGAGAGAGAATGATTTCTACATTTTAAATTCGGAATGTCTATAGAAAAAGTATAAAAACTGTAAAAACAAATTTCACTTCAATAAGTCGCAGTAATCGCTCAAATATTTTTCTCAGGTGTTTGCAGCATCTAGTAATATTAACATCATCTTTATCATGATAATGACGATAATGAAGATGACGACAAGAATTTATAAATTGTTATTGGTACCATTTAAAATTAAATGTTGAGCATGTGGAAGCTTACTTAACACGACCTATTTTAAAATTAAATGTTAATGCGAGAACTGGGCGAGGCGGCAAGGTACGAGGGGTGACTGATAAGTTCTCGGCATAAGGTACAACGGATTATTTGTGGACCACTTTTTTTTAGTTATTTCTCAACATAGTCCTCTTGCAAGTTTATGCATTTAGTCCAGTGATCCTGGAGCATATGGATCCCTTCTTTGGAAAAGTCAGCATCTTGTGCCAGTAGAAAGTGGTCTACAGCATGAATGACGTCGTCATCTGAAGCAAATTTGTGATCACCGAGATCCTTTTTTTGAGTTTGGTAAACAGGTAATAGTCTGAAGGGGCCATATCTTTGGAATAAGGAGGATGTTCAAGAAGCTAGAAGCTGCATTCATGAATGGCAGCCATTGCCACTGCCGACTTGTGAACTGAAGCATTTTCTTGATGAAAGATGACTCCTCTCGTCAATTTCCCTCGACGCTTTTCCTTCAGTTTGACCTGCAGTTGCTTCACAAGATTAGTCGTATAGGCCCCGGTGACCGTTCTGCCCTTTTGAAGATAGTCTATCAATAGCACACCTTCAGAATCCCAAAAGATGGAAGCCATAACTTTGCCTGCAGAATCACCCTTGCTTTATTTTGAGGTGGGGATCCATGATGTTTCCATTCTTCTTCTTCTTCTTCGTTCGCACTGTCTGTCTATATCTGCAGTCCTGTCTCTTGGATAAATTTCACTGTTTTTTGTAATTCATGTATGGAACCACAGAGCTTATCTTCTTTAGTGGTTTCACTGGGCCAGTAATTATTTCTCAGTGACTCGTAGTTGATGCAGTTCTGGAGGATATGTTCCACAGTTTGGGGCACCTGGGCACATGTACACAGATTAGTAGTACCAACCTTAAACTTTGTATACATATGACTTCGGAGTCGGCTGTGTCCTGTTCGGAGACGGAAGATGGTGACTTGTTCCTTTCTGTTTAGCATGTGATAGTCATCATGTGGTGGTGTTTGTGGCTTCCTGTAGGTTTTTATCATGCTTTTCTTCTGATTATAAGTGATTGGTATGTCTGGTTGCTCCATTTCAGTGCCCTCTTTGGCCAGTTGGTCAGCTTTCTCATTGCCTGGTATCCCACAGTGGGAGGGAATCCATTGCAAAGTGACTCCATGTTGTAAGCCAATTTTTGACAAGGCATCCTTAAGGTCTGGTAGTTTGTTGCACTGAAGAGCCTCCAGTACTGATCTTGCATCTGTGAGAATTACTACAGGACATGTATCAATTCTGGAGTCTGATAGTTTTTCAACTGCAGCAATAATTGCCCTAACTTCTGCATCAAAGTTGTTGCAGTATTTACCAGTGGGTATGGAAATCTTGTCAATGGTGTTGTTTGGATATTAATATATGCTCCTGCCCCTCCATTCTTTATGGCATTATGTGCAGATCCATCTGTATACACACGAATCCAGGTGTCACATGGATATTTGTCATCTAGAACACTAAGTGTGGCTGTTGATCTTACAAGACTGCTCTGCATCTCACCATTCTGCACATCTTTCACTTCAGTCTGAATAGATATCTGTGTATAATCTGCTTCTTTCCATGGTGTATGCTCTGGTACAGATGATAATGGAGCGACTACAGTTGGAAGGTCAGGTATCAGCTTACGCATACGCTTGGCCTGATGAATGAAGCTGCTTCTTTTAAGCCGTCCTAATGCCAAGTTATTGAATCTCTCCTTCAGGGGATGGCTTACAGAGCTAAGGAATTTTTCTCCCATGGTCATGACCTTTGTGTCTCTACGTTCCTTTAGCGCTTGAACACCAACTATTTTCTGCATTTCTACTATTGGTGTGGACCTCATGGCACCTGTGATAATCCGTAGTGACTGATTTTGAACCTTGTCTAGATTATGCAGCGTAGTGTTTGATGCTGTGCACCAAGATGTTGAGCCATATTCTAAATGTGGTAGAATACTTTGCTGATATACATTCTTGAGGATTCTTTCACTAGCTCCCCATGTGGTTCCACTCAATTTTCTTAATATGGCTAGTTTTCTTCTGGCTTTTGCTTCTGCACTGTTGATGTGTTGCTTCCACGTCAGTTTTGAGTCAAGAGTCACTCCTAAGTAAGTGGGTTGGTTGTCCATCCTTAAGGGTATTTCATTTACAAAGATCTTACCTGCTTTCTGTTTAGATGAGAGGGTGAACAGAGTGGTACTTGATTTCTCTGTGTTGATACTTACACACCATTTGTTTGTCCATGATGTCAAGATGTCTGCTGCTCTTTGGAGTCTCTGTGTAGCAACTGTCGCATATTCATCTGTACACCACATGACCAGATCATCTGCATACAGTGCCGCTTTGATTCCATAGGGAAGTTCCTTGACCAGGTCATTAATGAATACAAGGAATAGTGTAGGCGAAAGGACTCCTCCTTGTGGTACACCGTGTCGCAGAAGTACTTTCTGGCTTTTGTGTCCATCCATTACTACTCTAGCTCTTCTATTGTGTAAATAGGACTTTATCCAGTTGTACAGTCTTCCATTCACATTGCAGTTTCTTAGTTTCCACAGCAGACCTTTTTTCCATACTTTATCAAAGGCTTTCTTCAGGTCTATCCACGCTGCTAGTACAAGGTTTTTCTCTTGGAATGCATCCTCAATCTCTTGAGAGAGATAGGTCACTTGATCTTCCGTACTGTAGTACTGCCTAAATCCTGCTTGTTGTGGAATGAGAAGGTTTTCACTTTCTAGGTACCATTTTAGCCTCAGGTCTATGATGCGTTCCATCGTTTTGCATAGGCAGCTAGTGAGACTGATTGGCCTGTAGCTGGAGGCAGTATCACTGTTTTTCCCTGGTTTTAGCAGTGGTACCATGCTTGCTTCCTTCCAGATTTGAGGTAACTTACCTGTGCTCCAGCACATATTGAAAATATCCAACAGCTTTCCCATTGCTGCCATTCCCAGGTTCTTGATCATTTCATTGGACACTCCATCTGGTCCTGGTGATTTCCTTGGTTTCAGTTTACTAACTGCTAGGTCTAACTCACTGCGTGTGATTGGTGCATCCATGACCTCCACTTTTCTGACTTGTTCCTCCTCTTTCTGTGGCTCGATGCGCACTGTATGCTCCTTCTCTGGATGGATATCAATGTTGCAGTCCTGTGCAAACATGCGAGCAAAGTGATCTGCTACCTGCTTACCTGTAAGAGTTTTCCCATCCTCTATTAGTGTAACCTTTGTACTTCTTCCAGTACTCTCATCATTTAACTGTTTGATTAGTTTCCACAGTTTCCTTCCATCCTTTTCAAAGTTTAGGGACTCTGTTTTCTCTCTCCAACTTTCCCGTCTGGCTTGCAGCTTTGCTCTCTGAAATTTGGCCTTAGAATGTTGGTAATTATTGTGGTGTTCTTGGCATGGTCTATTTTCTGCTTGCTTTCGAGCTGCTTCCACGTCATCATGGAGTTTTCCCAGCTCACTAGACCAGTATGGTTTATAGTCCCTGCGAGCTCCTCTGGGAATGGTTTCACGAGCGGCCTGAAGGATACAAGCATTGAATTCCTTCACTATGCTGTTAATATCCTTACCTTCTATGGACAGCTGTCCCACCAGGGTACCTGTACGATGTCTGTACATTGTCCAGTTTGCTTTTTTATAGTTCCATCTGGGGAGAGGGTTACTGGTGTTAAGGAGTTCATTTTATATTGTCAGGAAGACTGGTCGATGGTCGCTACCTCCAAGTTGTTTTCCAACTTCACGTGTAATGTTCCACTTCAGATCTGGAGAGTGGAATGCCAGATCTGGTGTTGATTTTGTATGCCATGCCCTTGAGTAAAATGTTGGGGCATCCATTGGCTGGTTGATCAGGAGAAGTCCATTATCATCCTGCCAGCTCTCAACTTCCTCTCCTCTCTTGTCTATGTGGTCATAGCCCCAGCTCTGGGAATGACTGTTAAAATCACCACAGACCATCAGTCTCTCTTTGTGTGGGATTGTTCCTAAAGCAAGTGGGCGGTCATTAGGACAGTAATAGTTAAGGAGGTGGAAATCTGTATTACTACTTTTTAGATGGATCATCTGGTATTCGGCTCCTTCCATGTACACTCCCACCTGACATGCGCTGATGTTATTTTTAACAAGTGTGAGTACTCCTCCTTTTCTTCTGGCCTGTCGGTCTGATCTAAAGCACTGGTAGCCTCTGATTTTAAAGACGGCATCTTTGGTTAGGTGTGTCTCCTGTATGCAGCATATACTTACCTGCTCTGCAAAAAGTATGTTCTCTAGTTCAACCTTTTTGCTATAGCCATCTCTAACACTGCTGACACCCTCAGCATTCCACTGCATTATTTTAAGTTCTTGCTTTTTGGCTATTTTCTTCTGTTGTATTTTTTGGCCAGTAGCTCTACTCTCATGTCTCCTGACTCCACAAGACGAACTGAGAGGACCTCCAGTAGCATTGGGTGGACCCTTTCGAGGCAGGGGGCCCGGCACTGCACCTGCCTGGTTAGTCTTCACAGGGCGAGCACCATGTTTGAAAACTGCAGATAGAGACATTTCATTAGCGATAATGCGTGTTACCCTGATTTTTGCGATGCACCTTTTGGCTGGGTAACTCCGACTTCAGCACCTTTCCTTGCTAGGGCAGACTGTGGTCTTGCTCGGACTGCCATGAAGACAGTGTGGCTGGCCTGGCCAAAACTTTGTTTTCCAGCCTCTGGTGGCTGTACTTAAGCGCCTTCTCCATGTCAGATGGTTTGAGACAGTTCCACAAAGACACTCTGACTTTGAGATGAGGAATCCGATGAGTGCTTCAACGATATCCATTCCCCGCCACCCATAGTCTACTGGCTCTGTTTTGTTTACATCATTCTGATAGCCATTGTTGTAAAGACCCATAGGCTTGTCACGTCCTGGATTCATTGGTTTCACACCAGACTTCCCTCATCCCCGCCAGAGATCTCCATGTCCCCATCTGTCCACCAACCTGACATTACATTTTGCAAAAATAACAATTACAATTAGTGTTGATTGCTACAAGTTTCTGGGCTACAGAGGTAGGTCAGAGTTTTTAAGCAAACAGATCTATGTTCCCTGTCTCACAAACACTATGTTAAGATAAGTGTGCTCTTAACACAGTTGTTCCCAGGGGGGATGTTTCCATTATTTTGACTGGTTTTTTTGTTTGTTTCTGGTTGAAAATGATGAACCCAAGTCTCATCCATAGTCACAAATTGCTGAAGAAACGTTTCAGGATATGCAGAAAAATGGCCAACTGTCTCTTGACACGTTGAGACGCTGTCGTTTATGATCAGCTCCAAGAAGTTTCGGGACCCATCGAGCAGAGACCTTTGTCATTTGAAGATCATTGTGAATAATGCCATGTACACATTCCTGGTAGATCCCCAACTCAGTAGCAATGTACCGCTCAGTTTACCATCCTCCATTATCATGTCATGGATTCTGCCGGTGGTTTCATCGGTGGTTACCGTTCTTGGTCTTCTTGGACGGGTATCATCTTCCAGACTCTCCCTTCCATGTTTGAATTGAGCTGCCCATTTCTTCACTGTGCTTTAAGAAGGAGAACTCTCCCTTAGAGTCTCTACCATATCCTCATGGATCTCCTTCGATGATAATCCCTTGATGCAGAGGTAGCGAATGACCGCTCGATGAGAAATTTTATCCATTTTCTCAATTTCTGCAACCCCTTACCACTTCAGTAGCCTGTAAAAAAAAAAAAAATTGTTTGCAGTTAATTTCTTGAAACTTAGTGTTTAATCTTACATTAACCTGATCTACAAAAACACCTAATATCAACTGTGCGTTTCAAGTATTTGTACCTTGGGCCGAGAACTTATCAATCACCCCTCGTATGCTAAAGCATGGGGAGGCAAATTTCCCTCGTATTTAGTGAGAAGAACCCTTAAGCCAACTTTGACAGCCTCATTGAGAGTACCAGTACACATCGAAGGGGAGCAATTCTGTACAAATTAGTTAACTTCGCCTGACGCTGGCCCTGAGAAAAAGGTATGAGGCAGTATAAGGAAAACTAGCCTCTGTTGCTAATGGGAGACGGCAGTCAACTACATCTTGCATACATTACGCTGGCTACCCTAGACTATCTATTTGGGTGGGTGGGTGGGGCGTTGCGTATATAGCAACAATCACAACCTAAAAAATAAAACGTTAAAGAAATGAAACGAACCCACGAATGCCTAACCTTATTCTTTCATCTCCGGAAGTCTTAAGGTGCTGTTACTTAAAATGGCATTAGATTCAAAGAGGTGAAGTTGGGTGACCTTTTTTTTTTAATATTTCATGGAGACAGAGAGACGAACAGACATAGAGACAGACAACCGGTGGATATACTCTAACGTGGTGGCACTCCGGGTATATGGAAATAAAATGACATGGGGGAAAAAAACAAGATACGATTATCAAATGTTCGGTCTACACGACAGAATTTACCATTGAGAGTGTACTTCTAGCGAGCTCGTAACATTCATGCGACACCACCACCCGCACCCCCTTCTAGTGCCGTTAAACATCACATAGGATTTGCATAGCAGTTCGCCAAGTTTTCCTGTTTCGGTGAGCTTTTCAACCTCGTCAAAGGATTTTATACCTACTAATTTGGCCTCTCTTAACATTGTCCTCTTTAGAGATTCACGTGGTCGAATTCTTTTTCGTTGGCCTGTTGTGTTCCACTTGATAGCTTATTTAGGGATTCTCTGACTCTTTCTTCTCATCACGTGACCGATATATGTCCATCTCCTTTTTTTTTTCTGATCACCCATGACACTGGTTGTTGTTTGCTCATCTGTCTGATCTCTGCGTTGTTCTTGATTGCGTTTTACTTTATACCGAATATTTTCCTCGGGAATTTGTTTTCAAGAGTCTAATTTGATATTTCTTTAGTTGTTTTTTTCAGCTTTCACATGCATAAATGAAGGCAGATATTACATTTGAATGAATAATCTTAACTTGATTTTTGTGCTTATAACTGTGAGTGTCATATATTCTCAAGATTCTTAAAGTTCAGTGTTGCTTTTTTTTCCAATTCTGAACTTCCTTTCTGGTGTAACCATCCTGGTCTATGTAGCTGCCGAAGTACCATTCCCAATAGTTGTAATTTATTTAAAGTTTAACTTGAGGGTCAGAAGAAGGGGCGGGGTATCTCATCGGAAATTGCACACACATACAGTCCACAATGTCTTCACCAGCTGTTGACTTATCAGTCACATCATATAGTGGATACCGGTTTTCTGGCCTCCTGGGACGCTCTCAAGGAAGAGCAGGATAATTTGAGTTCAAGGATTAATGATCGCTTATCCAAAGCAGTTGCCTGGGCATATGTAGGTAGGCTGGGCTGCTGACCATTCTCTCCAGAGCATCTTCACTATAACTGATACCTTTTGTTTGCATCAGCGGATGAATACGGGGATCATTTGTTATTTGCTGTCGATCTTCTCCAGTTTGAGCAGAAGTATGCAGACATACATTGTAATAGACTCTTTTCGCCATAGAAGGCGGTTGTGAAGCAAGCATATGTTAAGTTTTATGTGGAGGTTGTCATGTGTCATTTTGCTGAGCTGCTTCTCTCATAGTTGATTCACCCAAGATTTCATTGACAGAATCGGACAAAATGACAAAAAACAAACAAACAAACAAATAAAAAACAATCTGTATTGTACGGTGTGGCTGCCTGAGTCTGCATGTTCCATCTTCAACTTTGGCATCATGTTCTCCTCAGTGCCTATAGCATTTGGTACTGTTTGTATAGCGAAGTGCAGGCTCTTTGCGTTTGCACATGCCTAATTTATCTTTTAATTTTCGCACTACTTTTCTCCTTAGCAGTGACGAATTAACCATGATTCAGGCCCATTGGCTGAAATTTGCAAAGGTCCCCGCCCACTACGACGTATACAGTCTGTGGTCTAATATATGATCTTATCCCCTTTAGTTATAATCACTATAACACTATTTGACTTCGTATTACATAGACAACGTATACATCACAGTCTTTTGGATAACTTAATGTGCTAGTGCAGTAGTAATAGTTATAAATGGTTGTCACAGGAAGTAATAATCTGTATGTGCAGTTTTACTTTTCCACGTCACTGGGCCCATTGTCCTTTCGGGCTCTTCTCTTCCTGTGCCTAAGGGCTAAAACTGGTCACTTCCAGTTTGTGTCTCTAGTGCCACGAGACCATATTCTTTATACGTTTTGTTTCTACAAAAACAGTGTAACTTTTTAATTGTACACGTTTTATTTGCGCATGTCCAGTGACCCCTTTCATCATGGCGGAAGCGTGGTTAGTAACGAGCGATGTCGAGAGTGAAAATTGAAGTTTTTGATCGATAAATTTCAGTTTTTGGCAATGTATATAGAGATGTACACATGCCCTATGATCAGACCACTGTTCTTGAATGTATCCAAAGTAGATCTAGACATATTAGACTGAAGAAGTAGTTAGAAGGTTATTTCAGACATTATTTTAATGAGAATGGCACATCATGACAAGACGAGATCGACAGGGTAGATCTAGACATCTCAGATGGTAAGTACTGTACATCTAGACCTAGCCGATGGTAAGCAGGACACAATTATTGTCTAAAAATATCACATTACTTCTTTTTCCTTAAAAAAAACTTTGCATTTATTAAATCTTCATAGATTTATTTTGACGCATAATATGCATATTTTAAACCCAGAAATACTCTGATAAGTCAATATTACAACTATACCCTAATACATATCAAGACCCGCACTTTTTGTCTCGCACAGATTGAACGTCCGCGTTTTTTTTTTTTTTTTGGCTGTGGCAAAAAGTACTAAAGTCTCTTCAGCCTAATCAGTATTCTGCCACTGCTTCTCGGTGAATGCAGCACTAAGCAAAAGTACTCTCAACTAGACACGGTCTGTTTTATCTGTTCATCCGAATCCTTGTGTAAATGGGGGGGGGGGGGAATGATCTTCTCAGCATTGGCGTAGGGATGGGGGGGGGGGCACGCTCGGAACTACTCGGGAGCCTCAACTGAAGAGAGAGAGAGAGGGAGAGAGAGAGCGTGAGAGAGCGTGAGAGAGAGCGAGAGCGTGAGAGAGAGCGTGAGAGAGAGAGCGTGTGAGAGAGAGAGAGCGTGTGAGAGAGAGAGAGAGAGAGCGTGAGAGAGCGAGAGCGTGAGAGAGAGCGAGAGCGTGAGAGAGAGAGCGTGTGAGAGAGAGAGAGCGTGAGAGAGAGAGAGCGTGTGTGAGAGAGAGAGAGAGAGCGTGTGTGAGAGAGAGAGATGTGTGCTGTTTGACGCAAAACGTAAAATTACTGATTGCCTGATCGCCTTCTTGCAAACGTCATAAATAAATCTTCTGTCTCAGTAAGACATACCGTGTGTCGTCATTTTTAAAGCAATAAATAGGCCTACTAGTACTGGCATTCGTAATATCAAATTGTTTGCTTTAAATTTCCCTTTGATCTGTCTGTTAGACGAGTGGTTCTCAACTTTTTTTTTCTTAATACCACTTTTCCCACCACATAAAAGATACGGACAATCATCTTATACTTAATAATATTGCAATGTCACGAACCCTTAATTCTTCTTCTTCATCTTCTTCTATCATTATCAGGCATCGACTTGTATACTTTTGAAGTAACAGGTGATCAGCTGGATTTTGTATACATCCCCAAATGTGTGACTGAAGCTGTCTCGTGAGCTTTGTATATGGTGATACACGCCAACATTGTGGCATGGCCACACCCGTTTTCTCTGCACTTCATATAATGGGCAGTCCTGCAGACTATGCTTTCCCGGTTTCTAATCTGTAGATGTCAGGAGATTAATCTCAAACTAGGGCAGTTTTTTTTAATTTAGTTAAAAAAATTTGTTTGGGAAAGAGAGAGAGAGAGAGAGAGAGAGAATCCTGGATGGTCTAACACAAGAACATGAAAGAAGATACTCAAGAGAACAGATAAGGTTAACATTAGAGAATAAGGCCGTAGACAGACAATAAATGTTCGACCCTAAACCCATAATTGTCCCAACTGAGGCAGAAAGAAAGAAATACGAAAATAAATAAATAGATAAAACGCACTATTTATTTACTT
Organism: Achatina immaculata; assembly: GCA_009760885.1. Taxonomy (NCBI): domain Eukaryota; kingdom Metazoa; phylum Mollusca; class Gastropoda; order Stylommatophora; family Achatinidae; genus Lissachatina; species Lissachatina immaculata. Next base: position 27,737,364 of record CM019704.1, read on the forward strand.
ATTTTTACGTAGCTCATGGCAAATGTTTCTGAGGGTTATAAACAGGTGGCACTTTTTTCTTTTTTTTTTTTCATTGACCCATGTAACATTACTTTCAGGAACAATGCTAGGCTCTCCTCGATAGTGAAACAAGGATGGTAACCTTTCATTTCAAAATACAAATAGGAAAATCTTTCATTTATGTTGCTTCGTATAAAAATCCTGCTCTTTTGACCCTTAGTGCTACCCAAAGTGCACTCTTGAGGTAAACCAAACGAAGAATGACCGCTGTAAAATCGTACGTGGCACATCTAAGTACTATATTCCACGCATCAAAGATTAATACTCAAACACTTAGAATATAAAGAGTGCCATTAAACCTAAACTCACCCAGAAAAAAGAGTGTTATTAAAACCAACATTGTCCTCATCCGACCAGAGTTCGCCATCTTGCCCCGAAAGAAGTCAGATTCTCGAAGTTAAGTGTTTATTTCTCTCCCCCCGTTTCAGGTAGACTAGACAGGCACAACTGAACCATTACCTTCGGTTCCAGACTTAAGAAAGGAATGTGCTATTTTTAGCAAGAGGCAAACAGGGGAGTGCTGGCAGGCTCTTGAATGTGTGTGTGTGGGTGTGTGCGCGCGCGCGCGCAGGGATAAGATACACCAACAAGTGTCAGAACGGGGCAGCGCTGGCTCGTGCCAGAGGTCAATCTAAGCATTTGCGTTGGGCGGAAAAATGTTCGCATTAAAATGAATATCTACGCAAGTGTACAGGGTGTCCCAAAAAAGTCCTTGTGCAGTTTTCAATGTTAATAACCTCAGTGTGTTAATATAACAAATTACAATCGGTATCGTCTGAAAGAAAATGGTTTTAAAATTGTGATTATTTTCTTGAACTTTAGCACTGTATATGATATACTGTTCTAGATGATTTCTGAACTCTGACAACATTCATAAGCCATCCTTCAGTAACTGAACTGACCGTTTTGGTGGCATGGCCACGGCTGTTTTAAGCCATTACATCATGCACAGACTGAAGTTTAAATGCATTTTGACGTGACTGAATAAGAAAAAAAAATTGCGGTTAAACAAGTAGTTCTCTTTTACAGTTCCGCCGGTTCGAGAATCTATTCTCTATAAAATGTCAAGACATTGAGACCACGACAAGATACCTAATCTTGCAGGAAAAAAAATTGTTATTTACAGTATTTATACTTCTGATGTTCAAGAATAAATATATTGTGAAACATGGCCAAGTAAATACAGCCATTCACTGTTAGCAGGATCTGAGGAAATACAAATTCATGAAAGGAAATATAAATTCATGGTGCCTGTTTAATAATAATAAAATATTTCCTTTTCCACCAGTTAAAAAAAGAAAGCAAAACTACAGACCATTATGTATCTATTTCTTATTTTAAATTTCATTATAATCTGAGGTTTCATTAAAGAATGAGCGAACCCGGCCGTCAGAAAGTTTCTGCATTTCCTGGTTTATCACCAACTCTTTCTCTCCCTTCTGACAGAGACTGCCAATATTGCCTACAGTAGCTCCATCCAGGGATTATTTTGTGGTGCTTTTTTTGTATTAAGGAAGGTCGAAGGTAAGTCAAGTCTATCTCCAGTTGCGAGAGAGAGAGAGAGAGAGAGAGAAGAGAGAGACAGATACAGTGAACTTAATTTTCAAAAAAGTAAAGGCACAGAAAGCCTGTCCGACATCCTGTCCTTAAGAGAGAGAGAGAGAGAGAGAGAGAGAGAGAGAGAAAAGTAAGAGATAGAGAAAGGAGAGAGAGAAGAGAGAGAGGCAGACAGAGAGTAAACTTTATTTTCAAAGGGCAAAGAAAGGGTAAATAATTAAACACGCAGTCCGGCCAGACATTCTGCCTCTCAGAGAAAGTGAGAGGTGAGAGAGAGAGCTCTTCCATACAGAAGATTCCACCTTGAACGAGTGAAGTCTTTATCAATTGTTACTGTCTGTAAACTATAGAAAACATCCCTTAATATGGCTCCACCGACGTTCCTTTCTTGAGGGACCCGAAGGTACCAACACTCCACACCCATACATTATGCAAATGATACGGGGCTTAGATTTGATTTATAAACTGAGAGTCCACTGGATTAAAATGTACATTTAATGTTTATGGCGAGTAAATATTTTTGTTGTAAGAATTTAAACCTGGAGCCAAGGATTAAATAAACTTCAGATCAACAAATATTACTGATGAAGAGTCGCTAATCCTTAGACGGTGCTGAAAGTGAATAAATATTATTACGTACACGTGTTGATTAAAATTTAGATAAATTTTTGGTAACAACATGTGATATAGCAATAAAAGCGCGCTGGGGGCTGTCAAATATCTGAAGTTTACCATACGTGGCTCTTAGGTTAAGCAAGTTTGGCAATCCCTGCTCTATGCTGTGTGTGGTCTGAATCTAAAGTGTCCATGGGGGGGGGGGGGGGGGGAACGACGGACGTGTAACTTCGACAGTTATTTTAGCCTGTGTCGGCGGTTCTTTACCATTGGCAGTGCACCCCCCTTTCCAGCCTGAGAACATCTATGAGCCCCTAGTTAGAAATAAAAGCAATGAACACAACACAGACGATGCTAAGATTATTTCAGCTCAGCCAATCCATTTGCTAGTTCGTGGACTCCAGGTCACTGGTGTGTATGTTCCTGGATCTGGACAAAAATTCAGCCTCAGTATGGACGTATTTTATCAAATGAAGCGAATCCTCTCTTGTTTGCAAGAAATACGTTCTAATGATTGCAATGCCGCAATAAAACGTATCCTTCTGTGATATCGCCAACTTCGCCCAATCTCCGAATGTTGTAGCTACTTCACCATCTGGTTTCCTAGACAAAGCAATGCTCCACTGTGTTGTTTCATAAAGTCACGTAACAATAGTAGTTCACTTTATAATTCACCTGATGTGCGTCTTCAAGATCTTTATCACGGTTACCAGTTACGTAAAACCTGCGGCTTGTTCTCATTCAAGGTGGACTCTGTGGTCTTTGTGTGGGTGTGCTTATCCATTGATTTGTCTATCCTGATAAAGGCTCTCTGCCGAAATATTGGTTTGTATTGTTGTTTTATTATGTATATGCCCTTCTTACTATCCTCTGTTGCCATATCTCTCCTTCCCCTTCTTATTTCTATCCTTTGTGTATAAAACTTCACACATCCTTTTACTCTAGTTGATCAGCATTTTTTAAAAACTGTAATCGTCATCACATTCATTTCTTAATTAATATTAAACAATTCTGGAAATGTACTACTTATTTAACTTATATACTGAAAAAATAATGATAAATGTTAGAGAAGATGCTGACAAAGAGCATTATAACACCATAAAAATTGCAGATTATGAAATACCAGAGATCAGATATGCTGATGACACAGCATTACTGTCCACAACACAAAATAGAATGGAGAAACTAATTACGTCAGTCCATAAGAATTGTGAAGAGCAAAACATTTATCTTAATGCAAAGAAAACTAAACTGACTAACAAAAACAATGGCAACTGAAATATGAGGAGAAATTGGAAATGGTGGAGAGTTTTTAATATCTTGGATCATTACTAACTAATAATGGAGACACAATGAAAGAGATTAAAAGTAAGACATCTATCACTCTTCAGAAGTTCTTCTTCTTCGTTCGCTTCTACCACCAAGACCGCCCTGTGATCCTACTGAATTTACTCCTGTGGTCCTCGTTAAGTCCCCGAAAGGACCACACGAGATCCCCGAGAGGACCACAAGAGGTTCAGAGCATCTCAGGGCTTGAGCCTGTATTCTTGGTGGGTCTCAGAAGCGGGATTGCGTGACACCGTGGTTTTCATTGCACCAGGTTAGTCTAGAGTTGGACTTTCTCACCAGAAAACCTCGACGTGTTCTGGATATCAGTATATCCCAACTGGGTGAGAAGTGGTAGCCCACCCAGGCCAGAGTTGGACTTTCTCACCGGAAAACCTCGACGTGTTTTGAGATACCCGTGTATCACCGCCGGGTGAGAGGTGGTTGCCCATCCAGTCCAGTGTTGGACTTTCTCACCGGAAAACCTCAGCGTGATTAGAATACGCATACATCCCCGCCGGGTGAGAGGTGGTTGCCTATCTAGACTGCCTTGGTCCAGTGTCTCCGACTTCAGCATTTTGTGGTCATGGCCGCTACCCTTCCTAGTTGTGACCAGGATGGAGCTTTTGTCCAGGAGGACGAATTCTCGCCACTAGTGAATTCCACCGCTGGGTTGAGGCGGTTTAGGCATATTATCCCAGTATGGGCGTCTTTGGGACGTGACCGACCTCTAGAACAGAGGTACTGCGACATGCGTAGCCTTCAAGTTTCACCCCTGGTATGAGCCGGTTTAAGCATATTTCACCAGTGTAGGTGTATTTCGGACGTGCCCGGCCTCTAGAGCAGAGGCACCGTGGTATGTGTAGCTCTCGCAGCTATACTACTGGACATATCGATTAAATTTCACATTATCCTTTCTTTCACCTTTTCACATCGGCGCCACACAGCAACCCTTACTTCTTTTTCCGCATTTTCTTCCTTGACCGGGAGGAGCTTCACTCCACGTGCGGCATTCGAAGAGTCTCGCCAGCAGTGTCTTAACCTCTGGGTTAAGCCAGTTCATACATTTCACCCGAAATGACTGCACTTAGGACGTGGCCAACCTCCAGACCAGAGGTGCCGCGAACTGACTGTTTGCTTCGCTTTATTCTTTCTACCACCTTTTCCGCGCGGCAACCCCATTTGCACCTTTCTTCATTGGCCGGGAGGAGCACCGCTCCACGCACGGCAGCTGAAGAATCTCGCCAGCAGCGGTAGATGAGCTACCAAACGTGCCACTCATCTACCCTAAGTGTCTGGTTTTCAGGCGCCAGATATTCGCCTTCGCCCCTTCTCCTGTCAGTTTAAACAGTTCTGCCACGGGAAGGCCAGGAGCTGGACTTGACTGCCAGAGGCTGTTTGAGACGCACGCCGTTGGAGTGGAGATCGAATTCTTCACCCCACCTCCGGCAATAACAGTCCTTAGAACCTCTTCAGAAGTTAAAACAACTGAAAAAGCTGTGGAGAAGGACAGACAGAACAACAAAATTAATGTTTTTTAAGGGCATGCATCTTTTCCATAACAACAGATGCCTGTGAGACCTGGACACTTAACAAAACAGCTGAGAAACACATAAATGCCTTTGAGTGTAAATGCTATAGAAGAGTCCTTCAAATATCATGGACACAAAAAGAACAAATATATTCATACTACATGCATTCAATACTGAAGAAGGCTGGCTAGCAAAGAAGATAAAGGAAACTCAAGTATTTCTTGTTTGGAGAAGACAGTCTTGGATGGGCACATAATGGGGAAAAAGGAAGAGAGGAAGACAAGGGTGAAGATGGCAAATACATTGTTGATGATTTGCAGATGGATGCATCATTAGCAGGGCTTTTTGCTTACAATAGAAAGGCCTACAAGACAGCTGCTGGGAGGCAGAAGTTCCACAAGGGACATACTAAAGATTGAATGAATTCTGGAAATAATGAACTGGGTAATTTTAACAAAAGTCACACTGAATATGAATTACTACCTTTCAGACAGTGGGCCATGACTTTGTTTAAAAAAAAAAAATTCTCACTACACAGTTTTGTTCAGAATTTTGGAATTCACATTAAAAATTATATAAAGCAAATATAGCAAAATATAAACATCATTTCTTGATAAGAACATGGGAGGTGTGTTTATTATGAAAGTTGTTTCTATCTTGTGATGTGTACCCCTCCCCCCACCCCCACCACAATCAGCAGCATCAATGTGACATCACCATGCATGGGCAAGATAGTTCAGTTTTGTGCAGTCTTGTACTGACATCTATTTTCATCATGTCTGGTGAATGAAGTGATAGCTTAGTGAATAAAGTGATCATTTACTTTGTAGGGTAACCTATTCAACCATCATGAACTGTTCCATTCAGTGCTGACAATGTGTAAACACCAAATTTTCGAAACTTTTGACCCAGTATATTTGCGATGCTCAAATGTCAGTGGGAATAATCCTCCATCCAATCAGGTGTTAGCAGCAATAACTGTAGGAGCTCCACAGTTGTCAGAGGTTGATGAGGCAAGGCTTCTTTAGGCCTTAAAACATTTATTTTCATGGTCATTGTAGTAACAGGCTCACATGTTCTGCTCTTGTTCTATCAGCCTTGTTAACTGGGTGAAGAACAGATCACTGTGGTCCCCACAGTGGAAGCAGTAAAGTCCAAGTCTTCAGACAAGCCACAGTATCTGACTCCATCTATTAATACACCCTTGAATTTAAATGCATGTAACTGACTCCAAGCATTTATACTGTGATGAATCTGATTGTATGTATCTGACTCCAAATATTAATATATCCAGAAATTTGATTGTATATATGTTACTCAATATTTTCCCCACATATATTTTTACTGAGTTTAGGTGAAGTCTTAATTCAACTTCACTTGTTTTCCATATTATAAAATATCAAAATATTAAGAAAAAAAAATAATAACAAAACAATTTCAGTTTCATCTGATTCTAATCCACATAAAAGCAAATCTAATTTCATGTATATGAAAACTGAGTGAACAACAATGTATGGGCTATTTCTATGTCATATTATAGCAGTGTGCTACAATGAAAACTGTGACTATAGATCAGACCTCAAGTAATCATGTTTAAACAGAACATCACTAGCACCAAAGTTTACACTGCTCTTCATGTACTTCACACCACGTAAGTTGTTTCAAATAAATCCCTATATAAACCATTCTGCCTTAGTAACTTCTACAACAAATAGAAGGGGATTTAACTTTTTTCTTTTCTGTATGGAAAGTATTTAAGTGCATGACGCAACATTTACATCACACAAATAGACAACTACTTGAGGTAGAGAAGGGAAAAAAAAAACTATACTGTATTACTTTACATTTATAAACCTAAAACATGACTGCTTTACACTCTTGATATATCAAGACATGACTACACAATAACCTCTATGTTTATATGTCCAAAATGATGACACCATAGAACCTGAATATAAGGTTTAAAAAAACAAAGGTAAACTCTGTCATTATATCATTTTCTAAACTGTAACAGTTGACTGAATCTTGCTAACCAATTTCCCATCTTATCAATGCAGTTTTCTACAAAGAATTTCAAAGTGATAGAATTGGCAATAGTGCAGGAGGAATTCAGACTGATAACTCCATCACCACAGTTGTTATCACAGACACTAACTAACAAGATAGGCAAAGAGTGTACTCCTCTAGCTGACATATCAAATACAGGCAAACAGTGTACTCCTCTAGCTGACATATCAAATACAGGCAAACAGTGTACTCCTCTAGCTGACATATCAAATACAGGCAAACAGTGTATTCCTCTAGCTGACATATCAAATACAGGCAAACAGTGTATCCCTCTAGCTGACATATCAAATACAGGCAAACAGTGTACTCTTCTAGCTGACACAAACACAGGCAAGGAAAATAACACGAAAGTGGTGATCTCAGGGCAATATATAAACAGCCTACACTCAACAAGACTGTTAGGTTAGAAATGTAGATATAATGAAATACATAATATTGACGTGTTTCTTGACTTTGATTGTATTTTGTCCAGCTTCCACTCTCTACTGATCTTTGTAAAGCAATAGAACACTGTGCTGCAAGGTTAGACCTCGAAAAAAAAAAACACAAAGCACTTTTTAGACATGACAGAAAGAAAAAAAAAAAAAAATGACAAGACTACAGACTCCAGCAGAACAAACAACCGCCTAGCTATGTGAGTACAGCACACTAATAAACTTCACTATCTTGCAAACCCCCCCCCCCCCCACAAAAAAAAAGGTGTTTGACAGAAAAGCTATCAATGCCTGTCCGGGTGAAACGATGACATCTGGAAAACGAATGAGGTCATGTCACATAAATTCTGTCGCTCAGATTCAGTCTCCCACAGGTACCAAATTTCTTCAGATGCAGACATACACTCATGGTCTCCTGAAAATGTCTGGTGCATACCAGACAACAATAACAACAAATAAACAAATACTTTTTACATAAAGCTAGTTTCAGGTTATGGTTTCAGATATAAATTTTTACAAACAGGAATCAATGAGGCATTTTCACAGTAAAATAACAGAAAATGGTGCTATACTGTTAAATCTAAAGGTCTAACACTGCTTTCTATAACTCTACTGTGTGAAAGCTTCGTTATTTCCTATTTGTAAAAATCTGTCAACTGATCTTACTACATTTCATTAAAAAAAAAAAAAAAACAACACTTTGACTACGACAAAGCTGTTAACATTGTTTTTAACCTTTCATTAAAAATTTTTTCCATTTTCTTTTTGTATGCATGATTTATGTCAGTAAAAAGCCACTGATGTAGGAGATATAAGCAAAATTGCCCACAGACAACGTGCTTTGATACTTCTTTAGCTTTCACAAAGATCCGCTGACTAGCCACATCTATGATTCTTCTCTCAAGTTTCATTAACACATCATGAATGTAAGACTCTGGTCATTTAATGGCCTTAAACTATAATATAAAAATCATTAGAAGGTAATATTACATTTCCTTTTTATCTTCTTTGATGAATGATTAGGTATTTTTAAAAAAAAAAGACCTTGCTGACCATGAACAAAGGTGGAAACAATTAAAGAAAGAACATACAACCAAAAGAAATATCCCCCTCCCAGACATATCAGGACTCCCCCTGGGCAACCAAAGGATCATGAGAATCTAATTCTAACTTTGACTTCTTTTCATCCCCTGAGAGCTGCTCCAGCCTCATGTCATCAGAAGATGCAGACAGCTCACCCAGCTCTTCTGTCACCTGGGCTTTTGCTGGTGGGTACAGCTCAGGGTAGTGGCTCATGCATTCCTGCATGCCAAGGAATGCCTCGTAGCAATCTGAACCTTTGGGGTCTGCCTTGCTGTAGTGGAAACAGGAAAAGGCATTGCGAAATTCTACCCCACAAGGTCCGCTGGCCATGCCCCCAAGACATGGGCAGTCCCAGTTGATATCTCCATTTGGTAGGATGAGGCCTGCAAATGAGAAATAACAGTTTTCTTTATGTTGTTCCTGCATGTGGATTTATGATAATATACAGTCTCTTTATTGTTATAAAAATATTGTTTTCATTTTCTAAACAAAAGACACTATTACGTTCAATTTATGTAAACCAGAATATCCTCAGCTTAAACTATTCACATAAAAAAAATAAAACTGAAACATCCCAATGCAATATTAAAAAATATGTGATCCACAAGAGAAAGACTTTAATGGCCCACACTAACTCTCTGTGGGAAAGAAAATGAATGGAAATGAGTAGAAAGCTTAGATGGACTGCAATCTCAATAAGGGAAGCACAGTAATAACATAAAAATACCCCCACCCCCCCAAAAAAAATAATAATGAAAAACTAGATGTAACCTGTGAAAAATGATGGGTAAAACCTGTGACTGATAAAACCTGTGACTCAGATAAAACCTGTGACTGATAAAACCTGTGACTCAGATAAAACCTGTGACTCAGATAAAACCTGTGACTGATAAAACCTGTGACTCAAACTGTGAGGGGGTAACAAAAAAAAAAGAGTTTTATTCCTACTAATTTCACAAAATTTCCATCATAAAAAGGATTTTCAAAGCATGGTTTATTTACAATAGATCTGTGCCACTTTTGATTTCAGTTTTGAAAAATGAGAATATCTGCTTTTTTTTTTGTGTGAGCCATTGTGTACACTGTGTTTACTGGCTGCAAGTTCTTCAAGGGAAAAACATATTCAGGAAATTCACTTACAACTAAATCACATATATCATTTAATAGTAGTCTCATTTATGTGAAACTGTAATCAAAATGAAAAGCTGGTTCACTTGAAATAAGTAATTTAAATGTGTCTCATCTTATATCCTTCATGTGCCATTAAACGTCACATAGGGCTCACAAGGTAGCTCGCCAATTTTTCCTGTTTTCTGCGAGCTTTTCAACCTCATCAAGGGATTTTGTGCTTATTAATTTGGCCTCTCTTAACAATGTCCTCTTTAGAGTTTCACGTGGTCTGCCTCTTTCTTCAGCCTATTGTGTTCCATTTGACAGCTTGTTTTGGGATTCTCTGATCGTTTAAATGTGTCTAATCACCTAGTTTTAACAAGATTAGGAAATCTTAATCCATCTTATCCAACTACTTTGGCACTATGAGATGTTACTAAATACTTAGCTATTACCAGTGACAGGAAAGGAGGGCCAAACCATGTGTGTTCAAAAAAGCTGAGATTTGTAATTATTTGCCTTTACTGCTGATGACCACTTATCAATCCATCTGAGCATGTCAGGAGCCAGCACAGAGGTGTACTAAACTTACCAACTCACTGTACTAAACTTACCAACTCACTGGTATATGTCAGGGGCCACACAGAGGTGTACTAAACTTACCAACTCACTGGTATATGTCAGGGGCCACACAGAGGTGTACTAAACTTACCAACTCACTGGTATATGTCAGGGGCCACACAGAGGTGTACTAAACTTACCAACTCACTGGTATATGTCAGGGGCCACACAGAGATGTACTAAACTTACCAGCTCACTGGTATATGTCAGGGGCCACACAGAGATGTACTAAACTTATCAACTCACTGGTATATGTCAGGGGCCACACAGAGGTGTACTAAACATACCAACTCACTGGTATATGTCAGGGGCCACACAGAGGTGTACTAAACTTACCAACTCACTGGTATATGTCAGGGGCCACACAGAGATGTACTAAACTTACCAGCTCACTGGTATATGTCAGGGGCCACACAGAGGTGTACTAAACTTACCAGCTCACTGTACTAAACTTACCAACTCACTGGTATATGTCAAGACCCAGCACAGAGATGTACTAAACTTATCAACTCACTGGTATATGTCAGGGGCCACACAGAGGTGTACTAAACATACCAACTCACTGGTATATGTCAGGGGCCACACAGAGGTGTACTAAACTTACCAACTCACTGGTATATGTCAGGGGCCACACAGAGATGTACTAAACTTACCAGCTCACTGGTATATGTCAGGGGCCACACAGAGGTGTACTAAACTTACCAGCTCACTGTACTAAACTTACCAACTCACTGGTATATGTCAAGACCCAGCACAGAGGTGTACTAAACTTACCAACTCACTGGTATATGTCAGGGGCCACACAGAGGTGTACTAAACTTACCAACTCACTGGTATATGTCAGGGGCCACACAGAGGTGTACTAAACTTACCAACTCACTGGTATATGTCAGGGGCCACACAGAGATGTACTAAACTTACCAGCTCACTGGTATATGTCAGGGGCCACACAGAGGTGTACTAAACTTACCAACTCACTGGTATATGTCAGGGGCCACACAGAGGTGTACTAAACTTACCAACTCACTGGTATATGTCAGGGGCCACACAGAGGTGTACTAAACTTACCAGCTCACTGGTATATGTCAGGAGCCAGTGCAGAGGTGCAATAAACTTACCAGTGCATGTCAGGAGCCAGCACAGAGATGTGCTAAACTTACTAACTCACTGGTATATACCAGAAGCCAGCACAGAGGTGTATTAAACTTACCAGCTCACTGGTATATGTCAAGACCCAGCACAGAGGTGTACTAAACTTACCAACTCACTGGTATATGTCAGGGGCCACATAGAGGTGTACTAAACTTACCAACTCACTGGTATATGTCAGGGGCCACACAGAGGTGTACTAAACTTACCAGCTCAGTGGTATATGTCAGGGGCCACACAGAGGTGCAATAAACTTACCAGTGCATGTCAGGAGCCAGCACAGAAGTGTACTAAACTTACCAGCTCACTGGTGCATGTCAGGAGCTAGCATAGAGGTGTACTAAACTTACCAACTCACTGGTATATGTCAGGACTCAACACAGAGGTGTACTAAACTTACCAGCTCACTGGAGCATGTCAGGAGCTAGCATAGAGGTGTACTAAACTTACCAGCTTACTGGTGCATGTCAGGAGCTAGCACAGAGGTGTACTAAACTTACCAGCTCACTGGTGCATGCCAGGAGCCTGTTTTGATGTGTACTAAACCTACCAGGTGGCTGGTCTTCTGCATCTTCTTCCAAGTTAATGATTGCAGTACTGGGCATATTCAGATCTTCTTTGGTGGCAAAAATAACCTCATCTTTCCCTGCGGAAAATTAAGCAGCAATGTCCAGTACAGTTCTCATTTTAAAATGAACAGTGTTAGCAATATCTTATGTTACAATTCAATATAGTTGACACAACAAAGTCTATGAACAGAGAAAGTAGATGCAAAGTATGTAGGATTATCTTAAAAAAAAAATTGTACATTAACCACTTTGTACATTACAGAAAGGAAAATAGGAAAACAATAAGAATAGTTCCCCAGATTCTAGTGAATAAAAACTGTCTTGTACTGCGCTGCTAAATAAGAGATAATTGCATTACCAAATCAAGTCTGCTAAAGCCACAGATGTGATTGACAAAACAGTACATTTTAATCAAGTAAAAAGTTAAAAAAAGAAGTCACTGCTAAATAATAATAATTTCGTAACCATTATATTTTCAACTATAGAAAACAAGCTGAAATCCTTTCCAGACTAAATGTTTACGAAGAATTAGAATATTTTGGCTAAACACCATAAGAAATAACATCTTTTTGGCGGAAATTCAGATGAAGCCACTGTGAGGAAAGATGCTGGTAATGGTTGGGATATGTGCTCCAGATGTCTGATGACTCACTACCAAAAATAGCACTAATATGGACACCACAGGAGAACAGAAGTAAGGGCAGACCACAGGAGACATGGAGAAGAACAAGAGAGAGGATGCTGAGCAAAAGAGGGCTTACTTGGACAACAGCTGAAAAAAAAGGCAAAGAACAGGTGTTTGTGGAAAACTTATGTGGAAGCCCCATGTGCCCTGGGTACTTAAGGTTCAGAGAGAGAGAGAGAGAGAAATATTCTCAACTCACTTTGATCCCAGACACTGTAAACAATAACTAGCCATGACTCTACCTCATTTCATTAAAGCACTCGTTTCTCAAATGCTACTTTTTTTTTTTTACTGTTGAAGCAGGATGTATAATAACAACTGCTGGAGTGGAGCTTACTAAGAAGCTTGGCACTGCAGCTAATTAGGAGGCAGCATTCTTTGATTTTTGTCCATGCAGAATGCTATGACAGTCAACTGTTATCTTCATTCTGTCACTATCACAGAGTAGCTGAAGGAATTATTCACTTCTACAGCTTTAGGTGAAACAAAATAAACATAACAGAAGGGTAACCCTGTCATGCCTTAGAGGCACATAGGGATATGGTGTTAGTGCCCATATTTTCTTTGACCTGTCAGCACACTAGAGGGTGATATGGTCAGTATCACGCCTGGCTGCCTTTTCCTTCCCAACTCCAGAAGAAGTCGGGTACCCATTTCTACAGCTGGGTGACTGGGGTGCCGCCGGCCGGATTCGAACCCCCGACCTTCGCCATGAGAGACCAGTGCACTAACCACTTCACCACTCAGACACCCAAACATAACAGAAGCTTGACTGTAAATTCATCTTATAAATATATTTAAATGTTGCTAAGCATAATAATGAAAATTGTAGATTTTAAAAAAACCCATAAGCCTTACAGTTACAGAGATGTACTACATTTACCAGCTCTTACCAGTAAAGTCTTAACACAGCAAGCTATACAGAAATAGCTGTGTGGTTGAGAAAAATAAGTTAGCATGGAATGGAAGCATTACTTGTCTTCATCCTCATATATCTTTCAGTGCCAAGAGAACAAACAGATGCCTTGATAGAGCTCAGTAATTTACTTCATATAATGGGGTATTTATATTTAAGAGTTCTGTAATTCCTCCCTCCACCCTCTGTTTCTTACAATTCTTAGTGTGTTGTCTTTGTATACTGTCTAGCAATAGGTGTGCATCATGGCCAAAAACACCTGACTTGTTGCTTCTGGATGTAGTGCAAAACTAGTCTTAATCCAACCCCTGCCTTGATCGTGTCATTTCTGATTAGGTCTCTTCTTGTTACATTTAGCATTCTCCTTTAAACATCTTATTTCTGCCGTGATGATTTTCCCTTCCTCTTGTATTTAGTTGCTAGTGTCCATGTTTGACAGACAGCCACAGAGTTTAGTGTCCATGTTTGACAGATAGCCACAGACCTTAGTGTCAATGTTTGATAGATAGCCACAGAGCTTAGTGGAAAAGTGTTAACACTTCTCTTTTTTTTTCAACTGTGATGTAGTTGTTTCTCAATAAGGTGTAATTTGTCCAATGATCTGATTTGCTTTATTGCCTATGTTCTAAATTTCGACACAGATTTTCCCATATGATGATATTGTACTCCCTTGATACTTGAAATGCTTCATTTGTTTCAAAGGCTGACTGTCCAGGAAGATCTTTGTTAAGATTTCTTCACTGATAATGGTCATGATTTTTATGAATACTATTTTTTTCTTTCAGAAACATCACGATGTAACAATAAAGATACGGATGGTGTATCAATCTTCATCTGTGTCAGGCATTTTAAAAAAAAGCATAAACGAGGTTGGTGGTGGTGGAAATGACCAAACCCATGGAAGATTATTTTATTTTTGGTGTTGAACTGTCAGTCGAATATACAAATCATTCTCTTCTGCTGATTGTGATTTTAAAAATCTGTCACGTACTCTTATAACTAACACAAACTTACATTACACAATTTCTTGTTTTTCTTAAAACTCACATCCATTTTCACTTAAAAAATTGGAGTAAAAAAAGTCATCAAAATGTTATGTCGCTTTTAATCACGATGCATGTGTGTCAAATTTGTTGAAGGAATTGACTATAAAATCCACCGCAGCATGTATTACTTCAGTTTAAAAAATTACTTTATCTAGTAACAATGCAAAGACACACGTCGGTTTTCATCATACCATTAGTGTGACATTGACATTCATTCGAACAAACTTCGTGCTGTGCACCACAATTCAGTTAATTTTAATTTAAATGTTAGCGCTTACCATCTTTTTTACAGTAAGACATGACTGATGAGTCCGCGGTATTTCTTTTCCTTTTCTAAATTTATGACAATGATGTAATGATCAACAGCACAAATGAGAAGACCATATGATGATTATTTCGTATTTCGTTTCATAAGTCCGCTCCGAACGATGACCGGTAGTGGTTCACAGCACATGCTCTTTGAGGCAAAGAGGAAGTAGGAAGTTGTGTTCTTTGGATACGGTGCCACGTTCTTACAGTTAGTTGTGAGTTCGAAAGTTCCACTGGATCCTCTGAAAGTAAACCTGTCACTCATCTAAGAGATCATTCTTTTGTCGGTGTCTGGGTATGCGTAATAAGACTATTCTTTAAGAACTTTTCCGTGTTTCAAGTCGTATTTTTCTTAGGTGTGGTTTATATCAAGGCAGTTATCGAACATACATCGCGTTGGGATTTTTACCTGCTTCTGATGTATCCGTTCAGTAAGGTGATTTTGTAGTATGTAGTGGTTTTCCAAGGTTAGTCTCCTTCGATGTCTTTTTTCTCCAGGAAAATATTTCTTCTGAAGATATTAAGCTTGTCAAATGCGACAGTGTTTCAAAGCAAGAGAAATGAATCACAGTTCTAATTTTTAATTCACTGGATCCTGTCTCGCTTCGGGATAATTGGAATGAAGAAACAGACAAGCTGGCAAGGAAAAGGCAGCAATTGCCTGTAGCAAGTCGAAGTGCAGCATATGGTCAGAGTTGCTGGCATGAAATATCATCCTCCCCATAAGGAACTGGGGTTGATAAAGGGAACACACATCAAATTAGGCAGATCCTGGATGGCTGAGGCCAAGGATACAATAAAGTCATTTTGCAATATGAGGTGCCTAAAAGTGATGACTGGTTATAGTTACAGGACCGACCTCATCTAACAAGGGTTAATATACACAACAACCATGAATGTTGAGATTGGGCACAGGGAGCAGTTGAACTTTGGGTTCAAGATCTCATTGTGGGTCTTCTGACAGATGGCACAGTGACTCAGAACAACAGAAGTGGTCAGAGTTTTGTTGTCCGCTGAAATGGAAGAGTAGTGGCACAGGGTTCAGGAGCCTTTGAAGTCACCACTTCAAGGATGTGAATGGAAATTGAAGCTGTGTCGGAGGCAACAGAATGGTTAATTGCTTATGATGTGGTTAATGGTGTCATTGTGACGGATTCACAGAGTAAGATTTGAGAAGAAATTGCTTTGAAAAGAATGGGTCCATCTGTTAAGCCAGTCAACTGTGACAAGCCTAACGTGGCTTTACTGTCCAGGGCATGTGGGAGTAGATGGCAATGATGTGGCAGATAGACTTGCTGGACAGGGTAAAATAAATGGCAGACTGACAATGGACAAGGGGGACATTGCTAAAACTGTGTTGGACAGACTGTAGGAAAATGAGGAGTGGGAATGGAAGAACACCATAGATCTGAAGAGATTGCTGGAGCTAAGACAAATTAGAGGTGCTGGCAGGAAACTTGAACTGTGTGGCAGAAAACGCATCGTGAACAACCATTTGACAGAAAGTATTAGCAAACATACCCTTGGGTGGATGCTCTAGCATGCGGTGGAGCATATTTGGGGTCATCCCGATTGCAGTGAAGCCGGAGTCTGAATTTTGAACCTTTGAACTATATATTTATGAAGCTTGCAAATGGCTTGCCATTTGAAAGTGACATTTTAAAAAATTTAATGTACTGATTTAAAGAGAAAAATTGTTGGATACAGTGCCTAAATGAACGAGCTATAATAGTAATTGTCAGTTAGGTTTTCAGATTTTTTTTCAACTATAAATTTTGTATGTAACCCAGAGTTTGAGGAAACTGAAAAAGAAGGTCAGGAGCCTTATGAAATATAAGTCAGGCAAAAGATGTGATAAACGAAATTTGAATGCATGTTTTTTGTCTGAAACAAAAATTACTAGGAAACAGCCAATGATGACAGGTTTAATTTCATGCAAGACTTGTATGTAAATGTTTATGACAGAAACAATTTCTGCAATCTTGTCCTGTTTCAGCCGATGTCATGTCATCACTTGAGAAGCCACTAATTGGTGCAGTGAACAGGGATTCAGTTGAATTTGGAGCAGAATTTGGTGTCAAGCAGACAGAAGTAGCTTTTGGGACCAACATCCAAAATACAGC
Organism: Achatina immaculata; assembly: GCA_009760885.1. Taxonomy (NCBI): domain Eukaryota; kingdom Metazoa; phylum Mollusca; class Gastropoda; order Stylommatophora; family Achatinidae; genus Lissachatina; species Lissachatina immaculata. Next base: position 27,754,566 of record CM019704.1, read on the forward strand.
TGAGATGAATAATAAAGGATTCACAAGTGCTGGGGGTAAAATTCTTATTGTGTTAATAGTACTGAGTACTGTATGCACATGCTGAAATGTTCTTCCCCGTCAGTGTTCAAGTGTTTGGTCGTGCTAAACCTGGAAGCTTATCACTGAAGCAAAGGCTGAAACTGTCCAGTTTTTGTTTGTTTGTGCCATTCCATTGCCAGGTTTAGTGACACAGATCTGTACAAGTTGGGCTATCTTGTTGCATGTATCTGGAAATGAGATGCCGTTCCTGCATGGACATTTGTGTAGAACATTGTGAGTCAGTTTAAATGTTGCTCAGCAATTTACAATGGCCAGTCCTTCTAACATGAAACAGGATGGTCTCTTGGTGCCATGTTTTAGCTTACAGTCAAGTGCACTGGTTATGTCCATTGTTAGTTGTAAATGCAATAAAACATCAGATGATAAAATCAGTTCAGATCTATGGTCTGAAATAAAACAAGAGCAAAACAGTAAACTTTCTAAACTTAGGATAGAGTAGCCACACAGCTTCTTAGTTTATATTCTGTGAATCAGACATGATTTTTTTTCTCTTTCTGTGCAAGAACTGATAAATTTTTAAAACTTTTTTTTAAGCTTCTAGTCATTCAAGGATATAAAATATGCACCATTTTCAGAAATATAGTATTTAATGATCCTCTCTCATTCTTTCTTTCTTTTCTTTCTTTCTTTATCTCTTCCCCTTTCTTCTCTCAAGTTAGAGGTAAATTCCAGAACAGTCTGTTAGTCACATTATTATCAGATATGTGACTGCTGTATGTAGAGAAACAGCATTTGGGCAATGCAAATTTATTATAACTGTAGCAGATCAGCGTCAAAAGTAACAATGCAAATTTATTATATCTGTAGCAAGTCAGCATCATAAGTAGCAACATAAATTTATTACATCGGTAGCAAGTCGATGTCATAAGTAACAACATAAATTTACAGTGACATTGTATTACATTTGAGGCCGGGCTTATTATCTTCATTTTCAGAACCCCTCCCATTTTATTTTTTTTTGTTCTTGGGTCTAAACTCTTTTTCTCCAGCCTATCTTGATGATAGTGGCAACAGGTGATGATAATAGCAGGTAGTCATAGTTTTGCTCATTTGCTAGGGCATGCATAGAAAGATGGTATAATGCCCTTCTGGCAGCTGTGAGCCTAGTATGATGCCTGTTTGACAGCAGTGAGCTTGGTATGATGCCATTTTGAGGGCAGTGATGTTGGTGTGATGCCCTTTAGGAGCACTGAACTTGGTATGATGGCCTCTTTGGAGCAGTGAGGTTGGTATGATGCCATTTTGGGAGCAGTGAGCTTGGTATGGTGCCCTCTTGGGAGCAGTGAGCTTGATATGGTGCCCTCTATAAAAGCTGTGAATGATGAGCTTAGTGTGATGCCCTCTTTTAGATGAGAGCAGTGGACTTGGTATGATGCCCCCTTAACAGTTCCATACCACAAGAACTTAATATTGAAGAAGGTTGGCTAGTAAAGAAGATTAAACAGAGAAAACTGAAATATTTTGGAAATATTAAACGTCATGATAATTTAGAGAAGACAGTCTTGGAAGGGTACATAATGGAAAAAAAGAAAGAGAGGAATACCAAGGCGAAGATGACTGCAAGACATCATTGATGATCTGTGAATAGACGCATCAGCAGCAGGGCATCTTGCTTACAAGTGAGAGGCCTACATGAGAGCCGTTAGGGAGGCAAAGTTCTGCAAGGACTGACAGCTGTGAGCAATTTGCTTTGCCATGACATAGGCCACATCTCATTCCTCATTTATTAGGCTGTTGAAACACAGTTTGTTTCTAGGGGGCACTTTGAAGGGGTGAAATAGGATGATACCAGCACTAGTGTCAGTGCAGACTTCTGCTTTCCAAACACCAGCCATTGCAGCAGCTACCACTCTTTATAGTTCAGTGGCTTTGGTCACGCATAAACGGAATTAAATGCTGCCCATTTCTTTTAACTCTTACATAAGTAAATACTATGCATTTTGGCAATAGTAAACTGCTTTCTCACACATTCTTTGACTAAGAAAATGTATTTTATTTTATATTTCAGCAAAATCATAGATTTTATTTTATGTTTTTGTTCAAGTTCCTTAGTTCCTCCTTTTTTCTGTAATATTATATTGCTCAAATTGATATAAGCACTTTAAACTTCTCCTAGGTTTTTTTTAAACACATGCACACACACACAGAGATATATTCAAAATACATGCTTGGTCTGGGCATTTTGTCTTTGTTTCAGATATGTATTGTATCTTTAGTTAAGAATATGTGATTTAATGCATGAATAAAAAAATTTGACTATCACTGCTCTCTTGAATTAATCAACATGTAACTATCCTTAGTATTTGACAATACTTTTTTTTTTTTTTTAAATGGTTAGTTTGTATATCTCCTAAAGCTAAACTAGCAGAGTTAGATGGGGGCGCATGGTGCAGTTGTATGAAAGTGTAGAGTGAAGAAGGAAGAAAAGTTAGCAGTAAGGAGCAGGAACAATGAATTGGTTATGAAAAACAACAGTAATAACCAAATATTTCAGCAACATTGCCTGTCTCAAGGACAACAGAAAAGACAAAACAAACAGATAAAAAGAAATGCAAAGAAACTTATCTGCTCTCTGAGGAAACTGCCCAATATACCTCCGTCTAACTCTGCTAGCACCAGTTTTACAGCAGTTACACATTTATCCCACACCATAAAAATAAAAAGTGATTGGTTCTCACACCATCTTAGAACATCTGGAGGCTTAAAAAGGTGGCTGGTGGTTATCTCTGTAAATATGTATCAGAATTCTTAGCCAAAGCTGATGCCAGGAGGAGGATCTTGAAAATCTGCATGAAGACTGGAAGTGGTTGATGGTGGCTATCATAACTTCAGAGATCAAACTTAAGAACTTAGGATAAGGCACTGCAGGGAACATGTGATTATGTGATTCCTAGCATTACGGGGAACACGTGAATCTTAGCACTGTTGATTAGACTGAAGTCATACATCAGCCAGTGTTTAGGAACTGTATAGGGAAGTAAATTTTTGATAGTGACAAACTGATTTCCCAGACCCTGAAAACTATACTCTCTCTTTCACTCTCTCTAACTCTCTCTGACATACTCATCTCGTTTCCCTTGAAACATTTGACTTTTGATTTTTCCCGATCCCCGGTTTTCATTCTTTTTCCCTTGTGTCAGATAATGAAGCGTACAGGTCCTCTTCAGCTGTTCTACATCTCCATACAGAATGTTGGTGATTGAGGAGTTTGGTAGTATCAGATTCTTTCGAAAGTCCTTCAGTGCACTACAGTCCAGCAGATGGTGTTTAGCAGTTTCTTCTTCTTGTCTGTTGCAGTGCATGCAGTATGGTGTGTTGTCAGCAGTCACTCTGTGTAAGTGCTTATTGAGGGTAACATGTCCTGTTCTCAACCTGAAAATTGTGCATTGGTCTCTACGACATAGGCTGTTGATATGGTCTCTGGGGTTAGGCTTTGGCAGGCATGTATATAGGGATCTTCCAGTTGGATTACTGACCCAGCTGTCCATCCACTGCTGCTTGCAGTTGTTGTGTATAATGTATTTAGCTGTTCTCATGTTGATTGGGCTGTGACATGGTGCCTTCACTCTTTGCTAATCTTTCAGCATGTTCATTTCCTCTGATATCTGTGTGCCCTCATATCCACTGTAGGGTGATCTTGATGTCAGAGGAGGCGAGTTGGTTTATTGCGCTGAGTATGTCAGGTGTAATGCTCTCAGCTGATGGTATCCAGTTTTCAAGGGCCTGGAGAGCAGACTGGAGTCTGAGAAAATAACAAGGTTTTTTTGAGTGGGAGGCATTGTTTTTGTATTTGGTGGTATATATCTATACTACAAGAGCTTAATATTGAAGAAGGCTGGCTAGTGAAGAGGATTAAAGAGAGAAAACTGAAATATTTTGGACACATTAAACGTCATGATAATTTAGAGAAGACCGTATTGGAAGGATACATAATGGGAAAAAGAAAAAGAGGAAGACCAAGACGAAGATGGCTGCAAGACATCGTTGACGATCTGGAAATGGATGCAACAGCAGCAGGCCATCTTGCTCACAACCGAGAGGCCTACAGGAGTGCTGTTTGGGAGGCAAAGTTCCGCAAGGGACATGCAAATGAATGAATGAATGGTGGTGGCTGTCAGGGCTGCTAATATTGCCTGCATCTCTGCATCATAATTGGAGCAGTGAGATCCACAAGGAGCAGAAATGTGGCTTGTTGTCTTGTCTGGAACCATTATGAGTACCCCATATTCTGCATTATCTGTTTCCTTGATTGCTGACCCATCACTGTATGCATGGATCCAGTCCTTGGGGTAGGATTCTATGGTCTCCAGTGCACACAGCTTTAAGGTGTTGGGATCTGATGATTTGTTCACTAATTTGTTCTTGAGTCTGGTGTTAGTTTGAGGAAGTGTGTAGTTTGTGTTTGGTGGGATGTCTGATACTTTTGTAAGTTCCTCTCTGTCTTCAAGGAGTTTGTGTCTTGTGTTTAACTGTTCTGCTGTGTGCACTGGAGTTTTCAGTTTCAGTCTATTATTATGCTTCCATTTATCAGCCACTATTCTATTAGGATGGTCTGGGGGCATGCATTTATATCTTTCTACTGCCTCAGTGCTTGACTTTTCACATCTCATGTCTTATAATGCCTCCATGTTTGTATGGTTGCATCAATTTCACATGCAGCTCTGGGTGTTGATCTTATTGCCCCACAAATGAAACAAACAGCTTGGCTCTGGATTCTGTCTACTTGTGTACGAGAGCTCTTTGATGCTGTGATCTGTAGGGGGAGGTTGTAATCTATTATTATAGATTTAACATATCCTGTGTACAGTTGTCTGAGTGTTGCTTTGTCAGCTCCTCAGGATGTACTTGCAAGCTTCTTGAATAAGTTTAGTCTTTTGGATGCTTTTTCTGCTAGTCCATCCATGAACTCTTTTAAAGTTCAATTTTCTATCTAGTTTTTCACCAAGGTATGTTGGATTTTTTTCTTTCATGATTTGAGCACCATCAAGAGTTATTTTCAGCTCAGTCTTTGCTAGTTTGTTGCTAAGAGTGAAGACTGTAGTTTTACTAACATTGATCTTCAACTTTCAGAAATTGCAATAGGCTGATATGGTGAGAAGGGCTCTATTAAGTCTCTCAGCAGCCAGCTTCAGGTCTGTTCCACTAGTCCATATGACAAGGTCATCAGCAAACATGGCTTTGTGGGTTTTCAGGTCATTTATAAAGATTAGGAACAAGGTGCAGCTAAGAGCAGAACCTTGTGGCAGACCTTCCTCCAGGGTGCATTTGTCTGACAGTCTGTTATTGACCTGAGTTTGTAAGGTCCTGTTACTCGGGTAGTTTTTAACCCATTGATACATTTTTCCATGTATGCCCATGTTCTGCATCTTTAACAGTAGGCCTTTTCACCAGACCCTGTCATATGCCTGCTGTAAGTCTACAAAGACAGCTACAGGACTTCTCTTGTGTAAAAAAACTGTCATTTATACTTTGAGTGAGGAGAAATAGCTGGTCTTCAGTTCCTGATCCTTTGCGGAAGCCTGCCTGAAAGTTGTTGAGGATTCCAACCACCAGTACATATTATTAAGCATTCATTCTGCTAGCTTACCGATGTTGAAAATCAGTGAAATTGGTCTAAAGCTTTTTAGGTCATCTTCTGGCTTTCCTTTTTTCAAGATAGGTCTAACTATGGCTGACTTTCAAGATTTTGGTAGTACTCCACTTTGCCAGGTCTTGCTAATGAAGTTAAGCAATGTGGACTTTCCTACAGGGCCCAGATGAAGGATCATTTCATTTGATATTTTGTCTGGTCCTGGTGCTTTTCTTAGCTGTAGCTTACCCATGGCACTCTGGAGTTCATAGATGGTAAAGTTTTCCTCAAAAAGTGGAATGTTTGCCAAGCCAGATTTCTCTTTACTTCTCAGAACTTTTCTCATTGCACTTTCTGTTTTTAACTTCTCCTTGGATGTAATTTCTCAAGAATGTGGCAATACCTCTGCATTTACCACATTCACATTTGTACATGGTGTATCCAGGCACTGAGTGATCTTTTCCATATAGAAGAGTTTCTTGTATATAATTGCAGTATGGATGTTGACTTTTTTTCAGCTGTCTGCTTAATTCTGAGGCCATTGGCCTAAGTCCAGAAATGTTGATTTGAAGAACGTTCAGTGTGCCCCCCGTAGCTGATTTTTCACTCAGGGTAATCGGGGGAGCAAACCATCTGGTGCTGACCTTTTATGAAGCAGCGTCCATGCTCGAATGGTTTTCTTTTTGTTTCTGACATTTTCATATTGAGGCTTTTGTCCTAAGTCCTTTCATACCCAGGTGAGAATTTTTAAGCAAACAGATTTTTGTTCCCTGTCTCACAAAGACTATGTTCAGATAAGTGTGTTCTTAACACAGTTGTTCCCTGTCTCACAAAGACTATGTTCAGATGAGTGTGTTCTTAACACAGTTGTTCCCTGTCTCACAAAGACTATGTTCAGATGAGTGTGTTCTTAACACAGTTGTTCCCTGTCTCACAAAGACTATGTTCAGATAAGTGTGTTCTTAACACAGTTGTTTCCTGTCTCACAAAGACTATGTTCAGATAAGTGTGTTCTTAACACAGTTGTTCCCAGGGGCTCCCTAAAAAAAAAAAAGTAAGTTATTCACAGATTGTGAACATTTTATAAATTAACAGTCTATTTTGTAGCACTTTCTTTGTATTTTATCCAGAAATCAAAGCAAAAACACCAGAGAGCTTGAAATATATCAGCCTAGTGCTCCTCACGCTACAGAATGCTTTGCTGATCCTTGTTATGCGTTACGTACGGACTCGAGAAGGGGACATGTTTATTGCCACCACAGCTGTGATCATGTCTGAGGCTTTTAAATTTGGTGCTTGTCTCATCATAATCCTTATCCAAGTAAGCTGCTGAAGTTGATTGTAGTTTATTTTATGTTTAAAAGAACATATGAGTTATGATCCATTTTCTTTCCTAGGTTGTTGTATTTCACTTTCTTACTAGTTTAATGTAATCTATATTTATCCTTTATAGACTACTCAAAGGCATTTGATTGTGTACAACACCAGAAACTTTGGGAAATAATGGAAAAAAATGGGATTTCCAACACATTTGACACAACTAACATCACTTCTGTATCTAGACCAACAAGCAGCAGTAAGAATAAATGGTGAAACAACAACTTGGTTTGACATAAAACAAGGGGTCCATCAGGAGGTGCATATTGTCGCCGTACTTATTTAACTTGTATACTGAAAATATAATAAGGAATGTTAGAGAAGATGTAGACAAAGAATATTACGATGACATAACAATTGGAGGTTATGAAATACCAGAGATTAGATATGCTGATGACACAGTATTACTGTCCACAACACAAAAAGGAATAGAAAAACTAATTATATCAGTCCGTAAGAACAACGAAGAGCAAAACCTCTGTCTTAATGCAAAGAAAACTAAATTGATGACAACTGATAAAATAAACAAGGCAGCTGAAATATGTATCAATGAGGAAAAACTGGAAGAAGTGGAGAGTTTTGAATATCTTGGATCACTACTAACTAATAATAGAGATACAATGAGGGAAATTAAAAGAAGGACATCTATCGCTCTTCAGAAAGGAAAACAACTAAAGAATCTGTGGAGAAGAGCAAATAGAACCACAAAAATAAGATTCTTAAGGGCATGCATCTTTCCCATTGCAACATATGCCTATGAGACCTGGACACTTAACAAAACAGCTGAGAAATGCATAAATGCCTTTGAATGTAAATGCGACAGAAGAGTTCTTCAAATATCGTGGACACAAAAAAGAACAAATATATCCATACTACAAGAACTTAATATTGAAGAAGGCTGGCTAGTGAAGAGGATTAAAGAGGGAAAACTTAAATATTTTGGACACATTAAACGTCATGATAATTTAGAGAAGACCGTCTTGGAAGGATACATAATGGAAAAAAGAAAAAGAGGAAGACCAAAACGAAGATGGCTGCAAGACATGGTTGATGATCTGCAAATGGATGCATCAGCAGCAGGCCATCTTGCTCACAACCGAGAGGCCTGCAAGAATGCTGTTTGGGAGGCAAAGTTCTGCAAGGGACATGCAAATGAATGAATGAATGAACTAATTTTCCTCTCTGATCTTTCTTTTTCTGTTTTCACAAAAAAGACTTGTTTCTCACATGTTACAAACAAGCTGTTTTTTTTTTGTCTCACTGAAAGTTTCATTGTTGTCTCATCTTTCAAAGGGGTCTTTGTCTGTCTCCTCTCACAGAAAGGTCTTGTCTGCCACATCTGGCAGAGTTGTCTTCTTCATTTTATTATAAGGTTTCCATATCTCACTAGCAGATCTCATAAGAAGGGTCTTTCTCCTTTTGCTACAAGACTGTTTTATCACACAAGAGAGCTTCAGTCTCTCTTATCCATTTCAGCAAAAAAAAATCACTGTCTCACAAGAAAGGTCTCTATCTCTTATCTCATAAAGGTTCACCATCACTCTTATCTCACAAAAAGGTGACTTGTTTCTCACATGCAATCAAAAAGGTCTCTGTCTCTCATCTCACTTGTAAGATCTCTCTCTCAAATCATTAAAATGTCTGATTTGTAATGACATATTTTTCTGTCTGTAGCCTTAAGAATATTGGATCTGACGTTTGAGTTACGTAACATTTTTTCATCTGTTTAAAATGAAGCTTGTAGGGATTAAGATGTCATGTCCAGTGAAAAGGCAATGACATTATAACACAATGACATTGTCATGTCTCATTAGACATGGTCTAAAGAGTTGGGTGCTATGGTTCCCAGGAAATGAGGAATGGAGTGATCAAAGAGACAGTGGACCAGGGATATTACTGATACCCAAAACACCACACTCACTGAGTCAGACATCCTGCCTAGATAGATGTTTTCAGATTGGCTGGGAAGAGAGACACTTTTTGCAGTGGACACATCACATGAAGAGGAAGAAAAATGTGATATTTTCTTATGGAAGCTGATGTCAGAGATGAATCTGTCATTAGGATCAGAACTGATCAAGAGATGATAATAGTCTTTTGCGATGTTAAAACCTAGCCAGCAGGGTGGTGATCTGGGTAATCTCCATGGTAGTGGAGCCTGTTAAGAAGCATGCTTTGGGAATTTGATACTAAGAATAAGGGAAGGGAAGCTGCTGTTTTTTTTTGTCCATCTGAATGTTTCCTTTATAACAAGTTCTTCACAAGAGCATCAGCTGCTAATAGGTTCTAGGTTAAGGATAAAAACTCAACATTGACAAAACTATTTGAATAGTTTATCCCAGTGATAAATCAATACATAGTATATTGAAACAGGCGGTTGTTAACATCCGAACAGTCCTGAGAAAAATACGCTAAAGAAGTTGAAGCACACAGAATTTGTTGAAGGATAAAGATTAAAGTGGTTAGAACATATTGATGGGATAAAAACCAGTTATTGAACACCAGGGGAGCATGTAACAAGTTAAAAATCTGAAGTTACACAGTGTTGATTGATACAGAAGAAGTGGTAGTGGATAGCTTAAAGGAATGCATCTTGGCGGGAGTGTGTATCTGGGCTAAATGAGTTGGCACCCCTGCCAAAGATACCTCACAGCAGAAACAGATTTGAAAATAAACATATGCATGAAATTATTAACAAGAATTATCTTTTGCGCTAATGTACCAGAAATTATAAAAATCTTTGAGACCACATCTCTCTCTCTCTCTCTGAACCTTAAGTGCCCAGGGCACATGGGGCTTCCACAAGGGTTTTCCACAAATGCCTGTCCTTCGCCTTTTTTTCTGTTCTTGTCCAGGTGAGCCCTCTATTGCTCAACATCCTTTCTGTTGTTCTTCTCCATGTCTCTTTTGGTCTACCCTTACTTCTGCTCCCCTGTGGTGTCCATCTTAGTGCTATTTTTGGTAGTGAGTTGTCAGTCATTCGGAGCACATGTCCCAACCATCGCCAGCGTCTTTCCTCAATAATTGTTGTCAGTGGTTTCATCTGCATTTCTGCTAATAAGGTGTTATTTCTTATGGTATAAAGACCACATAGTTTATTATATATGTTAGAGGTATTTCTTATTATTTACAATATGAATTACCAGGAGAAAAGCATCAAGAAGTGGCTTCAGCTTCTGTATGCTGACATCATCCTGGAGCCCTTGGACTGCATAAAGGTGTCGATCCCATCTCTTACCTATGTCCTTCAGAACAACCTGCTGTATATTGCTGTGTCCAACTTGGATGCTGCAACTTTCCAGGCAAGAGTTTACAAATATTTTTTTTTTTCTTCTTAGAATCAGTTCATTTTTCGTTACTTGATTTCTGCCAGGTAAGAGCTCTCATATAGACCCAGTGGATTTATGACTATAGAAAGAATGTGCTGTAAAGTGAAAAGAAAAGTAAGCAGTGTATGTTCAGGATGCGCACATGTGTGAACGGTTAAGTTCATACTCGTATCTAGTATGAATGTTAAGTTACTCGTACCTAGTGTGATTGTTAAGTTTTCTTTGTGCAGAAAATTTTTAAAAATAAAATTAACATCATCCTGTTGCTTCACAGAGTATTCAGTTGTAAATTTTTTCATATGATTTATTATGAGTCATTTCTACTGAGAAGAGCTGCTTTAGAGAGAAAGAGACATAAACATGAAAATGTAATGATGGTTCTGAAGTCAGTGGAATAAAAAAAAAATTTTTTTTTCATGGAGAAAAATTAGTTCATATTTTGTGTCTGTATCAGGGTTGATGGAAGGCAAATCAAAAACAATAATGGGAAATGAAGAAAAGAAATAATGTTAATTTTAATTAATTTTAGTGGGGACACAGGTAGACTGGTTGATAGTGACTTGTCTTGGCATTCAGAAGATTGTGGATTCAGGATTTGCTGCTGGAAGCTCTCAATCAGTCCGGCTGTGGGAATGCTTTACCAGCACTTTTGCGTCAAGAAAAACAGACTTTGAATGAATGAGGAGAAAATAGAAACTGGACATCACACAAAATTAAGATTTACCCGAGTACAAAAATAGATTAATTTAATCCATACTGTGTTAGAGAGTGTAAAATACTTAATCCTGTGCAAATGCTTATTTGCTAACTTGAAAGTGCTGACCTTAATGTTTAGCTTAAGTGGAAATAATGAAGCTAGTGCACATTGAATTGTTTGTATGTAATTAGTCACCCATTAAAGACATGGTATTTGAGCATTTTTTTTTTTTTGAGCCATTTCACAGGTGAGTTGATCCTGTGCTGTCTTCTTGTAGCTAGGCTCAGTCTGTTGGAGTCCAGGGATAGGTTTACATTCATTCTTTTAGGGGAGTCCAGGGATAGGTTTACATTCATTCTTTTAGGGGAGTCCAGGGATAGGTTTACATTCATTCTTTTAGGGGAGTCCAGGGATAGGTTTACATTCATTCTTTTAGGGGAGTCCAGGGATAGGTTTACATTCATTCTTTTAGGGGAGTCCAGGGATAGGTTTACATTCATTCTTTTAGGGGAGTCCAGGGATAGGTTTACAGTCATTCTTTTAGGGGAGTCCAGGGATAGGTTTACAGTCATTCTTTTACTATTTTTCCTTTTCTCACATCTCCAGTGCTTGGTCTGGTTTTCACAAGGCTAATCAGAGATACTTCTGTTCAAAGAATTCAGTACAATGTCAGCAATGATAGTAGTTATTCATTTTAATAGTTTAAATACATCAGGGAGTTTCTTTCCCCATTTCGAAGACTGCTGGCAGAAAGTCTTAAATATGTTTTGTCATGGATCATTAACAAACAAACAAAAAATCTTAATATTTCGTCTTATTACATTTGTTTTTAACAGACTGAAATTACGCATTCTCAGTGTGTTATTCATTATTTTATAAGCCACATTACAACACTGTGCCACTGATTTTTTTTTCGTAGGTTACTTATCAGCTCAAGATCTTGACGACGGCCATATTTTCGGTGTTCATGTTGAAGAAGCTTCTGAGCAAACTTCAGTGGATATCACTGGTCATCCTTTTTGTGGGAGTAGCCGTCGTTCAGTTGCAGCCAGAGAACTCCAGCAAAGTGGATCCTTCTGTAGCGCAGAGCCCAATTAAAGGGCTCGTTGCCGTTATTATTTCTTGTTTCATGTCGGGATTTGCGGGGGTTTATTTTGAGAAAATTTTAAAAGGCACAAGACAGTCTGTGTGGCTGAGAAATGTTCAACTAGGGTTTCTGGGAGTAATCATTGGGTTTATTACCATGTATATCAAGGATGGTGCAAAAGTCCAAGAGAAGGGCTTTTTCATTGGCTATGATGGAGTAGTGTGGTTTGTGGTTTGTTTGCAGTCCTTCGGTGGCCTCCTTGTTGCTGTGGTTGTCAAATATGCGGACAATATATTGAAAGGTTTTGCCACGTCGGCGGCCATTATTGTGTCCTGTGTTGCATCTATGTATTTCTTTGATTTCCAGCTGTCCCTTCAGTTTACAGTTGGAGCCCTTTTAGTAATGATAGCTGTGTACATGTATAGTAAGTATGTCCCAGCTGAAACACCAGTATTACCAACAGCAGTTTCAAGAAAGCTGTAACAGATTTTGTTTTTTTTTTAAGCGTGTTACCTTTACTGCTGTGATTATAATGTGAAAAAAATTAAGATTTTTTTTTTTTCAGTTTCTTTTTCTTTTTTTAAAAAGTTTTATGACATTCATTAGTATTTATTATTACATATTAGTCATTACAAAATTATATGGGAAGAAAGATTTCTCTATGTAGAAGAGTAATATTTAAGTTAAAAAGTAATATTTAAGGCAAAGGAGAACAATTTTTGTATGTCTTCATAATACCTTCTGTTTGTGATTTAAAATGTAACCGGTTTTATATGTTTATGGCAGTATTGCAGTACACATGTCTTATAATTACTTTACGCATATCCTTTCATTACTTTACCTACTCAGCCTGGTAACCTTTTTTTTTTCTTTTGTTCTTTGATTTTCTCCTTAAGAAAAGAAAATCAGTGACTAAAGTGAGTGGGGGAAAGTTATGTGGGTTTTTTCTAAGAAGAATTGTTGAGATTTTTCTGATAATTCTTGATAGCTGTAGACATGTTTATTATGTACTTTGGTTGTTGTTGCATTCATGAGAAGTGGAACAGTTATCTCAGTGTGGGTGAGAAGTGGCTTAGAAATATTCCAGGTGGTTGATTATAAGTTTGAATGCGTTTTGCTTGCTTTTAAAAGTGGTTTTGTTATGGATTTAACTGTGTACTTAAGATTGGCTTTTTTTTTTTTTTTTCTTAAGTTATGGATTTCACAGTTTCTTGAAAGAAAAGATGCCTGTCCGATGAGGCAATCGGCAACCCATAGCTGATATGCTAGTGTCAGGGTTAACAAACCATAGCTGACCAAGAACCTGTCCAACCTCTCCGTGGTACTCTCAGTAACAGGCCTAGCCTGGCTAACGGGGTAGGGATCACCATAGTCCCCATGGTGGTGGAGTCTGCTAAAGAAGCATTGCACACCTCCTGCTTTTTAGCTGTACTCCGGGACTGATGCTATGCCTCAACACCTCTGCAGCATCACCTGCAAAGAACAACAGCTCGCAGTTACAGGGAGTTCGTACAAGTTTCACAAGTTATAATAGTGTAATGTAGTCAGATTTTAACTCTTCTATATATACATATATGCAAAAAAAAAATGTAAAATCCCCTCCTCCATGCCTTTAAGGCATATTGGGGATACGGTATTAGGCCTGCATTTCCAAGACCATAAGCATATGAAAGTGTGATGCAGTCAGTATCACGCCTGGTTGCATTTACCTTCCCAGATTCTCTGATACCCATTTTTAGAGGCTTTTTGTTGTGGTAGTACCAGAAAAAAAAAATTCCACTGCTGGGATCTAAACCCAATACCACTGGATTAGTAGACTGAGCACCTAACAACTCAGCCAACCAAGTTGCTATATATATAAATATAAAGATATGTATGTATAAAGATCTACTATAGATCCAATTTATCTACAGTCAACAGTTTTATGTGACCGTTTTGTTTTTCTGAGTCTATTTTTTGTTTCGTTTTTCCTGTATTCTAGCTGCAGGAGGCGGGAATGGGTTCATGATTTCCTGGACTGAGTGCAGTGTTCTCTGTTCTTATATTCTGTTATATACATTCCAGTCAAACAAGGTGTGATATTTCACATTGGATACTTGACAAGCCATGTTCAGGAAACTCGCCTCAGAATATGGAGAATAAATGGTGTGCATGGTGAGGTGTATTGGATTAAAGCACAAAGATCTGTCAGTAGATGAGAAGAATTATTGGATATGAAGCGCAGCTCAGTTTAGTGAACAAGAGACTTCACCCAAGTGAAAAAAAAAGCGCCATTTTATTTTAATGAGGACATAATTATTCTGAGCATTTATTGTGTCCATTTGTAATTTTAAATTACTGTTAAGACTAAAAAAAAGTTAGCACCACATTTTTATCAGGAAAACACGTTTATATTTTGTTCGAGACTATTATTTGTATGGGCAGCTGTAGTTGCGAGAAAAAGGCTTAAATTATCTAAACTGCCAGTTTAAAAGAACTTTGTCACAAAATTGACATGCCAGCACCGGCATTTCTAAGAAAGATTTTGACAAATGATAAAAAGTGTTAATTTTGTCCTGCAGGTAAAACTTTTTTTGTTTGTTTGTTTGTTCTACATGCAGATGAGAATTTGCTCATGTTTTTATTGAAATGTGTTTGATAGGTTTGTTTTAATGTGATTTTAGCTGATGGGATGTGCTCAGGGTTTGAAAATTATGAATTTGGTGGGAGTTTTGTGTTTAACTCAACACTTTTATTTGAACTAAATGTTTATACATGACATCAATGTTGCAACGTTTAATATTTTGTGATTTGAATAAATGAAAACATTTGGTATAAGATTTTTGCATTTTGATAAAAATGCTATTCCTCTGGTCATGTTAAGTTTATTCTTTTGTAATTAGATATTATTGTAAATGTTTTGGATTATTTCTATTATTTATTGTAAGTTTCAGATTATTTTAGAAACAGTTATTAGATGAATGGGCCATGTCTACCTTCCTTTCAGAAACTTACACTGAGAGAAGAAGCAGACAGCTGCTACTTGTGTCAATCAGTTGCAGTCAACATTTTTTTTTTCTCCACCCTGGAAGAGGGTACCTGAAACAGGTCAGCGTCACCTGCTTATGAAGCTGCTGAATATCAGTTTGCCAATCACAGACTGGTAGAATGTTACATCTAAGGGTAGACATGTAAGGCACAATCATTTATAAGGGGATAATTTTTAACTAGTTATTTCCACGTTAAAAGTATGCATATTATGCCTCCAAATAGCTATAAATGTAAGATTTCATAAATGAAGAGTTTTTAATAGGAAAAAAGATGTAGTGTGATGATTTTAGCTGATAATTGTGTGTTACTGTCCATCGGATAGGTCAAGGACTGGCATCGATCGACGGGCAATGTGACTTTTTTATCCGATCTTGTCGTGTGATTATGTTGCATGTTCACTTTGAAATAATACCTGAAATATCCTTCTAACTACTTCTCCAGAACATCTAAAAGTCTAAATCTACTTGGGGTACGTTCACAAACAGTGGTCTAGTTATAGGGGGACATGTTTGCCTCCAAAGTCACACAAATTTTTTTTTTCCGATCAAAACGCTGTATTTTGACCCCCATTGTTATGATGCTTTCAAAATGGTGACAAAGGTCACTAGACATGTGTACTAAACTGTTTACAATCAAAAGTTACACCGGGTTTTTAAAGAAACAAAGCTAGGGTCCCTATTGGGGTCCTGGCAAAAACATGACAAAGCGGAAGGGTCCCAATCGGGACCCCTGGCATGGGAAGAATTCTCCACACTTTTCTTTCAGAGCCAAGTTCTTTTCATTTCTTTATCTTATTTGTGACCCCATTTTTTTTTTTTTTTTTCTGTATGTGATTTTAGATCTTTCAGTGTTACCTGCTCAGTTATAATTTCAGAATTCTTGGTGTCGTTTCTGGGGATGTTTCTGAATAGAATTATTAGATCAGTGATTCAGAGGGCATAAAAATTAATACAGATTGAATACCAATTTTTTTTTTTTTTTTGGCACCCACAGTTGCTTAGCCTTTCCAGATTAATGATGTTATTAGATTAGAGAAGTCAAATGATAGCAGAAATGAGCTTATGGATTTTTTCTTAGATAAAATAAAGCACAAATTAGTGCAAATATCAGAACAACACTCACAAATGGAACACTTGTAAAAACTAGTTTTGTCACATACACCATGCAGTGGCCACCTGCTAAACATTTTATAATTTTGTCCTTATTAAGTAACTGCCATTTTATGAGAAAATCAGTGCAGAACTTGTATTTTGCTGCCAGAATAAGGATCGACTTGTCCGTCATGTCGTTTGAGTGAACTGTCTTTCCTTTATTTATTTAAGTAGTACAGTAGCTTTTATTTATGCAAGTGGTAAAGTGGCATTTATTTAAGTAGTACAGTAGCTTTTATTTATGCAAGTGGTAAAGTGGCATTTATTTAAGTAGTACAGTAACCTTTATTTATCTAAGTAGTACAGTAGCCTTTGTTTATTTAATACCGCAGCATTTATTTATTTAAGTGGTTAAGTAGCCATTGAATAAGCTTTATGGGCAGTAAAGAATCTGAAAAATGGTAAATCACCAGAATGTGATAACAGCTGAATTTATTAAGGCAGGAGAAAAGGAATGTGCTACAATCTGTCATGCACTGTGTAAAAAGATATGGCATTCAGGTATTTGACCAAAAGAATGGAAAAGAACTATATTCATACCACCACTGAAAAAGGATAATATTATGCTCAAACTACAGAACTGTTGCCCTGATTAGTCATGCAAGTAAAATTGTATTAAAAATCATAGACTTCATAAGAAAATAGAAGTCAGTATGGTCCAAGCTGGTTTTAGACAAGGAAGAGGAACAAGAGATCATGTATTCAGTACAAGATTAATAATACAGAAATGCAGAGAAGTAAATGTGAATCTATTTATCTTTTATAGACTTCAAAAGCATCTGATTGTGTACAACACCAGAAACTTTGGCAAATAATGAAAAAAATGGGATACAGTTAATATCACTGATGTATCTAGACTAGCTGGCAGCAGTAAGAATAAATGGTGAAAAAAAAGATTTGTTGACATAAATCAAGGGCTCCATCAGGGATGCATACTGTCACCTTACTATTTAACTTGTATACTGAAAATATAATGCAGAAGTCGAGAGGAGATGCAGAGAGCATTATGATGCCATAACACTGGAAATACCAGAGAATATATATGCTGATGACACAGTATTACTGTCCCACAACACAAAAAGGAATGGGAAAACTAATTATGCCAGTCCGTAAGAATAGTAAAGAGCAAAAATTTTTATCTTAATGCAAAGAAAACTAAAGTGATGACAACTGACGAAACAAATAAGGGAGCTGAAATATATATCAATGAGGAAAAATTGGAAGATGGAGAGTTTTGAATATCCTGGATCATTACTAACTGAGAAAATGAGAGAAATTAGAAGGACATATACTGCTCTTCAAAAAATAAAACTAAAGAAGCTGTGAAGAGGAACAGAGAGAACTACAAAAATAAGATTTTTTAAGAGCATGGATTTTTCCCATTGCAAAATATGCCTGTGAGACCTGGACACTTAACAAAACATCTTAGAAACACATAAATGCCTTTGAATGTAAATGTTACTGAAGAGTTCTTTAAATATCATGGACACAAAAAAGAACAAATATATCCATACTACAAGAACTTAATATTGAATAAGGCTGGCTAGTAAAGAGGATTAAACAGAAAACTGAAATATTTTGGACATATTAGACATCATTGATGATCTGCGAGTGGATGAATCAGCAGCAGGGGTTCCTAGAGAGGCCTACAGGAGTGCTGTTGGGGAGGAGAATGCATAAAATAGGAAAAAGTAGGAGCAGCTTTATTACTTAAAGATTACAAAGTTGTGACGTTTTGGCGTGAGCCTTAATCATACAAAAACATACAGGATGACGAAATAGAGAGAGTTGGGGAGGCAGAGTTCCTATAGAGACATGCAAATGACTTGACTGAGCAAAGTAGTCTTTATTTAAGTAAATACAATAGCAACCCACCCTTGTAGAAAACATCTAGTGCCACCTGTATATTTTTGCCATGGTTCATATATAATGAAAGCAAAGCACATTCTGTTTTGTCAGTTATAACATGATGTGCCTATTGATTTCTTCTTATTAAAAAAGGTCTATTAAATTTGTTTTCACTGATCAATATTTAGGCCAGCAGGTGGTGCACACACACACACACACACAAAGTATAAATTTAAATAAGCTAGCAGTCTTACTTGACACAAGCTAGTCACTTGAACAAGGGATAATGCCTAAATAGAATGAAGATTGTCATATTTATTTTTTTTTTTCATATTTCTTGGAAATTGAGATAAAATATGAACAAATGATTGTTGTCCACTTCTAATTCCCCAGTTTAATTACTATTTTCTGTGACTGTTTCCAAGAAACTGTTTCTATCTGTTTTCCCCTCTTCTGATAACACAGTTGTCTGGGTTTATTTTCATCAAGAAATCCAGTCGTATATTTGTCAATTCACATTCATTACCCACTACATCGCTCTTCATGAATCATGCTGGTCTATAATCAGTACCCACACTGTTAGCTTTCTCACAAAAGTGAGCACACTTATGACACCAGGCTGATGGCCTGCATGAAGGATCTTGTACTCTGGAGAAGCATAATAGCCAACGCCAGTCGGCACAGCACCTGATGATGATGAGTTATGGCGTTATTTTGGCCTTACTTTGGTTTCATACATTTACTTACTGCAGACTTGAGAGAAATCCTTTACTTGTGTCACCGACGTTCACATGATGTACATTTTAAAATTTTCTTTTTTAGCCAGTTCATTCACTGAAAGTTAAATGCACACTCTTTTTTCAGATGTTTTCCCCAACATTGATGTGCTGAGTGTCCACTTTTACAGCCGAGTTTACTGAAGGGCGCTGGTAATGTACCTGAGCCCATAGCTTTTCAGATGAGAAACCACCCCTCTTTTCTCTGAACTCCATCAGCTCATCAGTGTCTGTTGTCAGTAATCAACCTTGTTTTGCACCTGTGATCATTAGAAATTTACACCGAGTTGCCTGATGGGAAACATTATGTATGACACCACTAAATATATGCAATAATGATACCAGCTGCTACCAAGCCCCATGAAACCTACAGTGTAATGTAATCCCATGAAACATACATGCCCTCTAAGTTTTTGCTGTTCATGTGAAACATTTTCATTCTGTGTGCAAATACATTCTAAAAAAAAAAACAATTTGTGTTCAAACATGCATCGTAGCATCAAATTACAGAGTATAAAGTTCCCATAGAAAAAAAAATATTACAATAAAAAAAAAAAATCAGGAAAACAAACTCATGTAGCACTATCATATTTTTCCTCAGTGCTGCTACAGCAAAATAACATCAGAAAATTTTTTAAAATGAAAGTAATTTTTTTTTTTTTGATTTGGAGGGGGGGGGGGGGTGTTTTGTGGTTTATAAAATTTTGTGTGTGGTTATGTAGATAGAATGAACATTGCTTGTAAACCCAGCAGCAACATATATAAAAGACTGGGAATTGACTAGATAAGTGTGCCCCAGTAATCTTACATTTGAACTGTGTATTTTATTTCAGACTGAAATGGCAGAATGCTGACACTGATAATGAGAGTTTCTTCATTTTGCAGCTAGATCTGTTACTAGTGTGAAAATGTCAGGAAACCATGTAAGGCAGAGGTTCTCAACCCTCTCTATAATTACAAATACCCAGCGGATTGCCCAAAATGCACAATGTCTTCATCCCCCTTTCCCTCCCACCCCCCACCCCAAAACTGTTAAAATCATCCCCACCACCAGTCCTGTTAGAATGTCCTTTTGGGTCCTATAATTTAGTTTCACATACCCTAGGTTAAGATCCCCCAGATTTTTTTTCTTTGTTTCTAAACCAGTTAAAATTGTATTCTGTAACAGTTGAGTAAAACAAAAAAAACATGTTCTGACTGTGTAAAGAGTTAAGAATGGTTGTTTTACAGGTGAGGTATTTACCAATGAGCAAGATATGGTTTGTGGATGGCTTTGTAATCTAAGTTAAGAATAGGCCTTTGATAACATTTTTTTTTGCATGATTTTATAAACCAGTTGCATGCTTCATTAATGATTTTATGGACCAGTTATAAAATATATGTGTATATGGTTTTGTTAGTCGTGTGTTTCATAGAGTGATTTATAGACCAGTTAGAAGACATGTTTTTTTGTGTGCATTTTTTGAAACATCATTTGGGAACATATTTTTGTGAATGTTTTTGTTAACAGAGTGGAAAGCAAATGTTTTCTTTGCCAGTCTGAGTCCAAACTCGTGTTGGAATCATCATGAAGACATTCTCTCCCCCCCCCCCCCCCCAAAACCACCATTTATGAAACTACTGTTGGTTGCATTAAGATTGTTTAGCTTGAGATGCTGTGAACTGCATTCTTACATCCTTTCACCAAGCTTGTGAACCACATTAGCCCCATAAAAATGAAAAGTTTCCTTTAAGATGTAGCTTTAGGTGAAGCCCCATTTGCCCCTATAAATGACAAGCTCATTCTTAGGCCATATATATCATTCTCTTGTTACAGATCAACACAAACAGACCTATTTTTCTAGAAGACTGCAACTTACCCACTTTTCTTGGAGAGATATTTCATAACTGTCCCACATTTCTTGGAAAGGAGTTGAGTAGCTCACCCATTTTTATAGGAAATAGTTATAATTTTATTGGAAATAGTAATATAACAGACCCACTTTTCTAGGGGAAAAATGTATAAATAGCCTACCTTTCTTGGAGGTTTTGTGTCACAAGGTATATAATTGTTATGTAAAATAGTGCTACCTCATAGGTTTACTACTAATGCATGGGTGTGTATGAGTCATATTTGGGGATTTAGTGGACAGCCTGCAGATGCAAATATAACACTTCAGACTCGAGGATTTACATAATGAGTCACTTTAAAATATCTATTCAGTTTCAACATGGACACAGTGAGTTTTGAATAGGTTTCCCTTATTTTCTTTTCTTAAAATGCATATATGTTACAAGACTACTTTATTCACATTCCTCGTGTATATATTGTATATAAAATAAAGGGAGAAATGAAGGATGAGGAGTGATTTTGACAAATTTGTTGTAAATGAATTTTTAATTTTTGTTTTTGTACAGTAGTTTGGTATTGCCTATACTAAAGTCTAATCTCTGCAGTCAGTGCTGTTCCATTAGTTCCTCTACATTTTATGGAGGCCTCTGCAGGAAGACATATGCAGCTGCTCTGAGAAAACGTGTTATTTTTTAGAGAAATTCTCAGAGTTGTTGACATATCTTAGAGGGGTTCAGTGTGAGCTATCCCTTCCCCAGGTGACACGGCACACATCGGTGCAATAATCAGGTTCCTCCTAGGTTTCATGTGGTGCGTCTGGAGTGACAGAGGCAATGATGTCTGTGGTTCACTGCTTCACAATGTTCAGATCCTGTAGAAGTGGTGGTGTGTAAACATTGCCTGTCTAGTGTGTGCCCCCACACACACAAAAGTCACCTGGTGTCAGGTCAGGGAATCTAGGGCCCACCACAACAAATGTGAGTTGTTTTACCAGTTCTTCCTTGCCAATGGTTTGGGCAGGTTAATAACAGTGACAAGAATATATATATATATATTAAGGATACAACCACATAGCAAACAAATACTGCTGCAGTGTTTTCTGAACTAATTTCATCAACACAGAACTGGTATAGCTAATGTGAATGAGCGTTTAAGACTGACATATATGAATTTGTATTTCATTTGACTCCACTATGCAAAACATGGATTACTGGCATTTTTTTTAAAGTATTTTTTTAACCATAGCTTGTGCTTGAATTCACAGAAGTTGTCTGAAATTGTCATGTGATACTTCAAGTTGTGATAGAATGAGAATTTGTAAAAGTTTCATGCTTGTTATATCTTGCTCACGTTTTGCTGATTTGTTTAAAAAAGAAAAATGTTCTACACACTTTGGATGCTCATACTGTGTGTATGAATAGATTTTATTTTCTTGCATTTACAGTCACAGGGTACAAGCACTGGCTTGAGAACAGACAGAACAGCAAAACAGTCGTTAATCTGATAATTTACATTCATATATTGTAAATTACCACATAAAAATCTAAATCACATCATTTTTTTTTTTCAGTGCATACTAACTGGGCATCCAAAGTGTACAGATTTTATTGGGAGATTTTTTTTTTCTGAATACCAGGTATAATTAAAATATCATGAGGGTTAAATGTTCAGTAAAAGCCAAAGTGTTATACTGTGTTATTCTGTGTATTGTGATTGTACCCATGACCACCGGTGTACGGAAATTTAATATGCACACACTTATTTCTCATCACTTTTTGTGTTCTGAAGGGAAGGAAAGAAAGGGGGTTTCAGCCAAAAATAGTTCCTTGGCAAAAACAAGACCTTCCCTCTCTGCATTTGAGGACCTGAGTATCAAATGAACAGCTGTTAACCAACGCAGGTTCTTCTGCCATGGTGAGGCCCGATATAACCAAAGGCTACAGAACCATGCTGAATAAATGCAAAGAGAAAACAAGGTGGCGTGGCTATATGCTTTGAACACTGGTCTCCTATCAGGGAAACACAAGTTTCATTTAGAGGAAAAATTTTTTAAAAACCCTGACTGTACACTCTGTGGCAGCTACTTTGTGTAAGCGATCATTTGATGTCATCATCATCATCAGGTGCCGTGCTGACTGGCGTTGACTATTATGCTTCTCCAGAGTACCCAATCCTTCATGCAGGCCATCAGTTCAGTTGGTGATCTCCTTTCACACCATCCCGTCAGACTGTCCAGTATCATTTCTCTTGGTCTTCCTCTTGATCTTCTTCGTTCTATTTTTCCTGTTGTCATAATATTTTCAATGCCCCCTCTTCTCATTACATGTCCTATGAAAGTACATTGTCTCTCTCTTATCTTTTTGACAAGGTCTCTCCAGCTCTTCTCATACATTCTTCATTAGTTATTTTTGCTGTCCAGGGGATTCGCAACATTCTTCTAATAAACCACATTTCTGCTGCTTCCAATGATTTTTGTGCAGACTTGCCTATTGTCCATGATTCACTTCCATATAACAAGATAGGTTCAATATAGCATTTTAGGACTCGTTTTCTAACATTCATTGATAAAGATGTGTTATTTTATTTTATTGTTTAGCTTGAGGTGCTGTGAACCGCATTCTTACATCCTTTGATGTGCAACCTCACAATATGCCACTGGGGGGGGGGGAATCTGGTATATAACACATTGGAGGTATTGGTCAGTCATTAAGCATTAAATTAATGCACAATACAATACTCACAAACAAATAGTTTTTTGGTACAAGTATATATAAGGCTAAATATATAAGTATGCACAAAGAATACAATACTGACAAATGCACATCCAGCTAGGAAAAATAAATTCTCTCAAAGACTGGATTCACTTTGCAGTTCACTGCCTCTTTCTCTGAAAGTGAAGATTGGAACTGTCAAAAATGAGGAAAACATTAACTGGTACACAGGTGTTATCATATACCATATTTTCTGCCATATAAGACGCACCTATAATTTGGCAAGGAATATGTTGGGAACAAAATAAAATAAAATGATAAAAACTTCACATTCTGTGAACCTTGTGGCTATTTCTTCAAGAGAGTTTTACTTCAAGACTGCATACTGCCGGATATTGTCCTGCTGAACTTCTTAAGCAAAACATGCATCTATCTTTATAAATACTGGTATATCCCCATTCACAGCTAACCTCCACGGGCTAACTTGCTTGGGGTTTATCGACTAGCCTCTCACAATCCTCAGTACTGTTGAACCACAACTGGCCTATGATTCCATTCATTGAACCCCACGACTTGAGTTTGATGTGTTGGGTTCTTTGTTTTTTATGTTGTGACCTGGGATAAAAATAACAATGGCCATCTTGTATTTACATCAAGATACCATAATAAATTTACATATTTTACACAGGTTATTTTGTTTTAATATTCAATCAACGATTCCTTCAAATTAAAGAACAAGATGGTATATTAGTATGGTGTCTCACTAGTTACCTGAAAACAAAATTTGGCTATTGTTTCCATTTTTTTTAAAATCAAAGTTTAATCATAAACATATATACTGCATTCCGAGGTCACCAGGAGACTATTTTGTTAAACTTGGGTATTTAGATGTTTGACATGGACATATGTTGGTCACATGATGAGAAGAAACAATCAGAGAATCACAAAACATGCTGTCAAGTTGAACACAACAGGATGAAGAAAAAGAGCTCAACCACGTGAAACTCTAAAGAGGACATTGTTAAGAGAGGCCAAATTAGTAGACATAAAATCTATTGATGAGGCTGAAAAACTCACCGAAAACAAAAACTTGATGAACTACCATGCAAGCCCTATGTGATGTTTAACGCCACAGTAAGGATACTGATACAGATTTAGACGTTTGGCTACTCCAGGTAACCTCTACCTTAAGGCCTACCCAAACTTAACCACCAAGGCATAAGACAGTATGAGTTCTGGAAGAGTGGGGTTTGGGGGGGGGTGTGTCATATGGCAGGAAACACACTATATATCATCCATTTATTTTTACACATCCATGAAAGGACAACTGCATTACAAAATAATGTAACAATATATAACAGAGAACTGACAGATTAGCACACTTCTATCATACAAAAGTGACCGAATTCTACTGGCACAAAAGTAGTCAGATAGGGCCATGAGATCTCTCCTTATCTTTCATGATACAATTATATTTGTGTCAAATTTTTCTTTCTGGATCTTAAAATGTGGAGGATCACTGAGAAGTGGATGGATGGATTCACCAGGCTCTCTTTTCAGCTTCTCACACAGGAATCTGAGTGTGTGTGTTTGTAGACAGAAATCAAGTTCATTAATTTGTTTAATAAACTATAAACTACACAAGCCTGAATGACTTAGCTGACTTAAAGGTGTCCTTTTTTAAAGTCAGTTTAATAAACAGATTACAGTGTCCTGAGGTGTAATAATCTGGAAGGGAAGTGATGCCTCATTTCTTCCTGGAGCACCACATTTAAAGAGCCATAAGTTTGATTATTGTACTCTTCAGCTGATCTGGAAAGTTGTTTGCTCCTTGCATTAGGATTCCTGTCTACAAATAAAAAATCTGAAACTGATACACTCACACCAAGTAGGAGCTGTAGAACTTGGGACTAACATGACATCCTCTTCACCTGCACATTTACAGAATGATGATGCACTTACTAAAGCTGCTTACTGCTTGATGTAGTGACTATTGTGGGGGTGTTGTTGGGTTGAGTACTGCCAGCCACATCCTACACACCTGCACAGAATGATGATGCACTTACTAAAGCTGCTTACTGCTTGATGTAGTGACTATTGTGAGGGTGTTGTTGGGTTGAGTACTGCCAGCCACATCCTACACACCTGCACATGTACAGAATGATGATGCACTTACTAAAGCTGCTTACTGCTTGATGTAGTGACTATTGTGAGGGTGTTGTTGGGTTGAGTACTGCCAGCCACATCCTACACACCTGCACATGTACAGAATGATGATGCACTTACTAAAGCTGCTTACTGCTTGATGTAGTGACTATTGTGGGGGTGTTGTTGGGTTGAGTACTGCCAGCCACATCCTACACACCTGCACATGTACAGAATGATGATGCACTTACTAAAGCTGCTTACTGCTTGATGTAGTGACTATTGTGGGGGTGTTGTTGGGTTGAGTACTGCCAGCCACATCCTACACACCTGCACATGTACA
Source organism: Achatina immaculata (assembly GCA_009760885.1). Lineage (NCBI taxonomy): Eukaryota > Metazoa > Mollusca > Gastropoda > Stylommatophora > Achatinidae > Lissachatina > Lissachatina immaculata. Next base: position 27,780,541 of record CM019704.1, read on the forward strand.
GAATGATGATGCACTTACTAAAGCTGCTTACTGCTTGATGTAGTGACTATTGTGGGGGTGTTGTTGGGCTGAGTACTGCCAGCCACATCCTACACACATTTTACCACCTCCTGAAATTAAACTTACTTGCAACGGCACTATTTATTTAAAGTTAATTTTGGGTGCCCAAAACATAGAAAACTGAATGCAGATTGAGAGGAATTGAAAGAAGAGGCAAATATGCAGTAAAAAAGCATTTAGTCTGCACTTTTCAAGGGTTGGTGTTTGCTGCTTTTTCTTCCATAACATAAAACTCATATTGCTCCTTCATAATATTTTTATTATCATGCATTCAAATTATTTTTTTTTCAATTTTTGCTTACTAATAAGGATGGGCTTCCAAAACATTCATGTACATATACTCACAAAGACAAAATCTGAAATGTGAACATACTAATTTTCACAAACTTATTACTGAAGACAAAATATATCTGTAGCCATTTGTGTAATAAGATACAAATATCAGACTTCAATAGTTCACAATATCAGTAAAACATAAATCTCAGACTATATATTTATTGGCTAAACTTCCAACGTTTAATCCAAAAAACTTTTCGACATATGCACGAAGATCAGCCAACAGAAGCCAATCTTCTTATGAAACTGGTGGTATAATTGCCACATGTAAGATTTTTAAATTTTGGTTAAATTTCAGGGTTGCATTAAAAAAAACCTGCACCAATTATGTCAAAGACTTCTTACAGGCCGGAAAATCAGATCAGTTTTTGTAAAACACAGATATATACAAATGTAAACTAAGATGATTAAGGTACAAATACTACCACAGTTGATCCCATAGCGTCATACGGCAAGGACAGGTTTATATTTCGATGAGAAGTTGGCATCTGATCTGTGTACCGTTTCCTCAAGCACACTGAGACATCGCTGGAAGCTGTCCGAGGCCTCTCGTGAAGCTTTCACTGAAGATTATACACCATTGTGCAGCTCATTAGCGCAAAATATCTAATACACGATGATTCCAGTATTTGGTTAACTGATCTAATTAAATCAAATTTTACCTGCTTTTGCAGACTTTCTAGAACTGTTCTTCAGTAGTTCACCTGCCTGATTGTTGCTAAATTTCATAAACTGGGTAACAGTGGGGACCCAGCAGTGCAAATATCAGTCATAATTCTTCTATATGTTAGAAATGCTTCTATATTCTAAGCTTCCTTAAATAATTAATCACCTGAATGCAGAGTCCACAGCTTTTAACACTGCTAGAGTTTTTGTGTCTACAATTTTAAGCTATCAGTTTTAGCACATCAACATATACAGTGTTCAAAAAGTCTCTTGGGCGGTGTTGAACTTTTGATTATGGCATACTGTATGCAGCATAGTGACTACGATAGGCTGGTCATCTGCTGGTCAAGTGTATAGAAGCACACGTGATCAGTGTATACAAATGCTTAACCTACATATTGTAAACACTGCAGTACCTGACTTGATACTACACTACTGCCAAGAGACTTTCAGAACACCCTGTATAATATTCAGTCTCATTTAAATAAACTGGACAAATGGTTAGGGAGTGATTAAATATTTTAAGTTAAGCACAGTTTTAAGTATAAAATCACAGTTTATTTTCTCTCCTCCTGTGATGGGTTACAGCTAGTTTCTGTTACACTATAAAAACTAAACCTATTTTGTATCACAAAATCAATATTATATCACATTATTCAGAATCATAATAAGAAGATTCTTAAAAATTTGACCATTGTTATGAATGCTGTGGTATGAAGCTGTTTGTTTTTTATGTTCTGTTTTGCTGTTGGCAATGACAGATGGAATGAAATGTTGTTGCTGGGTACAGTCTTGTTTGCTGTTGTGACAGATCCAGTTGCTTGGCTGGAATCTTGGTTAGCCAAAAGGTGTTTACTGCAAGTCTAACAGTTATGGATACACATTATCCATGAAATAAATAAAAATGTTCATTTTCAAAACAGAATTAGAATATGCTGTTTGCAAAATGAATTATCCTAATTCTTACATCTTATGTCCTTCCCGTGATGTCATAGGGCTCGCATAGTTGTTTGCCAAGTTTTCCTGTTCTTGGCAAGTCTTTCAACATCAACTGATGTTATGCCCAATAAACTGGGTTTTCTTAACAATGTCCTCTTTCAGGTTGTTATTTGCTCATCTGTCTTATCTCTGCGTTGTTCTTGAATTCATTCCATTTTATACCAAGTATTTTCCTTAGGCATTTGTTTTCAAAAGAGTCTAATTTCTTTAGTTGATTTCCAGCTTTCGCATCCATAAATGAGGCTTGATATCACATTTGAAATGAATAATCTCAATTTAGTTTTTGTGCTTATAACTTTTGAATTCCATATGTTCTCAAGATTTTTGAAGGACAATGCTGTTTTTGCAATTCTAACTTCCTTCCTGGTGTCACCATCCTGGTCTATGTAGCCGTCAATGTAAGCAAACTGGTTTATATCATCAACAACTGTTCCTTCTACATATATTTTTCCTTCTTGATTAATGAGAAGTTTCAGTATTTCTGTTTTGTCTTTGTTAATTTCAAGACCTATTTTGCTAGCCAAGGAAGATAGGGAATCTGTTTTTTTCCTGCCTCGATTTCACACTGTCACTGATAAGAGTTATATCATCTGCAAAATCTAGATCTTCTATTTGGGTCCCATGTACCCAATCAATGCCAGTTTTACCTGTACAGTATTTTTTCATTATAAAATCCATGGCAATTCCAAAATGGAATGGAGATAATATACATCCTTGTTTCACACCTGTTTCAATCTGAAACCATTCGCTCATTCTTCCTTCTGTCTTGACTGCACAGACATATCCACTGTAGAGATCTCTAATGATGCTGACAATTTTAGATGGTATTCCATATAGTCTTAAAATTTTCCACAATGAATCTCTGTGTATGCCATCCTAATTACTAAAGCATTTTATTACCAAATTATTACATAAGAACAAACAAATTCTACTGACAGAAAAAAAAACAAACAAAGATGTATTAACAATTGAAACTGAAAAGAGAAATAATGGGAAACATAAGAACCACTCATTCATTTGCATGTCCCTTGTGGAACTCTGCCTCCCAAACAGCACTCCTGTAGGCCTCTTGGTTGTAAGCAAGATGGCCTGCTGCTAATGCATCCATTTGCAGATCATCAACGATGTCTTGCAGCCATCTTCGCCTTGGTCTTTCTCTCTTTCTTTTTCCCATTATGTACCCTTCCAAGACGACCTTCTCTAGATTATCATGACGTTTAATGTGTCCAAAATATTTAAGTTTTTTCTCTTTAATCCTCTTTACTAGCCAGCCTTATTCAATATTAAGTTCTTGTAGTATGGAAATATTTGTTCTTTTTTGTGTCCATGATATTTAAAGAACTCTTCTGTAGCATTTACATTCAAAGGCATTTATGTGTTTCTCAGATGTTTTGTTAAGTGTCCAGGTCTCACAGGTATATGCTGCGATGGGAAAGATGCATGCCCTTAAAAATCTTAAATTTGTAGTTCTGTCGGTTCCTCTCCACAGATTCTTTAGTTGTTTTACTTTCTGAAGAGCGATAGATGTCCTCCTTTTAATTTCCCTCATTATATCTCCATTATTAGTTAGTAGTGATCCAAGATATTCAAACTCTCCACTTCTTCCAGTTTTTCCTCATTGATTCATATTTCAGCTGCTTTGTTTTGTTCTGTCAGTTGTCATCAATTTAGTTTTCTTTGCAATAAGATAGAGGTTTTGCTCTTTGTTCTTATGGACTGACATAATTAGTTTTTTCACTCTTTTTTGTAACTATAAGAACCAGGCAATTAATTTCAGTCATATAAAAATGTATAAAATGCAATAATGAAAACTATGCGTGAGGGAAAAGTTGAAGGAAATCTTCTTCTTCTTCTTCTTCGTTCGCACTGTCTGTCTATATCTGCAGTCCTGTCTCTTGGATAAATTTCACTGTTTTTTGTAATTCATGTATGGAACCGTAGAGCTTATCTTCTTTAGTGGTTTCACTTGGCCAGTAATTATTTCTCAGTGTCTCGTAGTTGATGCAGTTCTGGAGGATATGTTCCACGGTTTGGGGCACCTGGGCACATGTACATAGATTAGTAGTACCAACCTTAAACTTTGTATACATATGACTTCGGAGTCGGCTGTGTCCTGTTCGGAGACGGAAGATGGTGACTTGTTCCTTTCTGTTTAGCATGTGATAGTCATCATGTGGTGGTGTTTGTGGCTTCCTGTAGGTTTTTATCATGCTTTTCTTCTGATTATAGGTGACTGGTATGTCTGGTTGCTCCATTTCAGTGCCCTCTTTGGCCAGATGGTCAGCTTTCTCATTGCCTGGTATCCCACAGTGGGAGGGAATCCACTGCAAAGTGACTCCATGTTGTAAGCCAATTTTTGACAAGGCATCCTTAAGGTCTGGTAGTTTGTTGCACTGAAGAGCCTCCAGTACTGATCTTGCATCTGTGAGAATTACTACAGGACATGTATCAATTCTGGAGTCTGATAGTTTTTCAACTGCAGCAATAATTGCCCTAACTTCTGCATCAAAGTTGTTGCAGTATTTACCAGTGGGTATGGAAATCTTGTCAATGGTGTTGTTTGGATATTCAATATATGCTCCTGCCCCACCATTTTTTATGGCATTATGTGCAGATCCATCTGTATACACACGTATCCAGGTGTCACATGGATATTTGTCATCTAGAACACTAAGTGTGGCTATTGATCTTACAAGACTGCTCTGCATCTCACCATTCTGCACATCTTTCACTTCAGTCTGAATAGTTATTTGTGTATAATCTGCTTCTTTCCATGGTGTATGCTCTGGTACAGATGATAATGGAGTGACTACAGTTGGAAGGTCAGGTATCAGCTTACGCATACGCTTGGCCTGATGAATGAAGCTGCTTCTTTTAAGCCGGCTTAATGCCAAGTTATTGAATCTCTCCTTCAGGGGATGGCTTACAGAGCTAAGGAATTTTTCTCCCATGGTCATGACCTTTGTGTCTCTACGTTCCTTTAGCAGTTGAACACCAACTATTTTCTGCATTTCTACTATTGGTGTGGACCTCATGGCACCTGTGATAATCCGTAGTGACTGATTTTGAACCTTGTCTAGATTATGCAGCGTAGTGTTTGATGCTGTGCACCAAGATGTTGAGCCATATTCTAAATGTGGTAGAATACTTTGCTGATATACGTTCTTGAGGATTCTTTCACTAGCTCCCCATGTAGTCCCACTCAATTTTCTTAATATGGCTAGTTTTCTTCTGGCTTTTGCTTCTGCACTGTTGATGTGTTGCTTCCAAGTCAGTTTTGAGTCAAGAGTCACTCCTAAGTAAGTGGGTTGGTTGTCCATCCTTAAGGGTATTTCATTTACAAAGATCTTACCTGCTTTCTGTTTAGATGAGAGGGTGAACAGAGTGGTACTTGATTTCTCTGTGTTGATACTTACACACCATTTGTTTGTCCATGATGTCAAGATGTCTGCTGCTCTTTGGAGTCTCTGTGTAGCAACTGTCGCATATTCATCTGTACACCACATGACCAGATCATCTGCATACAGTGCTGCTTTGATTCCATAGGGAAGTTCCTTGACCAGGTCATTAATGAATACAAGGAATAGTGTAGGCGAAAGGACTCCTCCTTGTGGTACACCGTGTCGCAGAAGTACTTTCTGGCTTTTGTGTCCATCCATTACTACTCTAGCTCTTCTATTGTGTAAATAGGACTTTATCCAGTTGTACAGTCTTCCATTCACATTGCAGTTTCTTAGTTTCCACAACAGACCTTTTTTCCATACTTTATCATTGAAGGAAATAAAAGAGCAAGATGACAATAAAAATATAAGTGGGTGGGCAACATAAAAGAGACAGACTGGATTTAGCCCAGCCAGAACAATACAATGAATACAGCAAGTTAAGATGGCCACTGTAATCAGTCTTCCAAGGGGAGATGGCAAAGAATGATGTATTACCAAGAATATGTGGTCGTATATCAGACTCCTTCTTGATGGTCTTGTTAAGTCTGGTCTGCACCTGTCTGACCTTATCCAGATCTTCAAGCAGCTTGCGGAGAGAAAATAAATATAAAAATTTAAAAGTTTTATGTGCAAATGCTATCCACTGCATCTTGCTAGAAAAACTGATATGCACATGAGCAACAGAAAGACAAGCAAATGAGAAGATAAAAGCTGTGGACTTCCAGAAAATTGCTTATGTTTGCAAAAAGGGAAACAGAAAATATTTTTCAGGAAACTACATCTGGAAAACTGCAACACAAGGAAATGTGGCAACAACTTCTTATAGCTGTGATTGATGTTTAGATCAAATGCTGCAAATGTTGCATTTAATCCTAGAACTCATTGTATATACAATACTTCATACAGAATAAAGCATCACTACTGTGATCACCATGTCTTTCAGTCATCATACTCATATAAGGTCTTCAATAAATAATCTCTGTTTTCCACCCCAGTTGTCTCTTCCAGTTTCTCCAAATCTTTTTCAACATTCTATTTTTTTTTTATTTTCAGCATGTGCTAAGAAGCATAAGACTAAGATGTCTAGGTCATGTAGCAAGAAGCATAAGACTGAGATGTCTAGGTCATGTAGCAAGAAGCATAAGACTGAGATGTCTAGGTCATGCAGCAAGAAGCATAAGACTGAGATGTCTAGGTCATGTAGCAAGAAGCATAAGACTGAGATGTCTAGGTCATGCAGCAAGAAGCATAAGACTGAGATGTCTAGGTCATGTAGAAAGAATGAACAGCATACACATTTCCAGCAGGTCCTTCATGGCAAACTTGTGAAGGGAGAGAGGCCATCTGGCACATTAAAACTGAGAGATGCAAAAAAATATTTATAAGTCATCAATGTGAGATTGTTTCTACTGGCCACGATATCTGGATTGTACTTGTAAAAGACATAAACAGCAACTCTGTGTAAGGGCACAGCATCATCTGAGAAAGAAAGAAAGAAGAAAGAAAGAAAGAAAGAAGAAAGAAAAAAAGAAAGACCATAAACATGTGGAAGTAACGAACACAAGGAAACTAGCAACACAAACATTATTTGCTGTTACTGTCACCTATTATGCAAAGCCAACATAGATGGAGTCAGCCACGAGAGGACCTTTTCAGTATAAATCCACAACAGTAGCTGATATTTGCCTGTATCAAAACTTAGATGAAAAATGCCAAAATGAAAATTCAGCTTATTAAATCTCAGTTATTATGAAGCTTAATTTGATGAAGCCTATCACATAATGCCACTAGGCTGTTTGCTGGGTTTACAGCTTTTCTGATTCCACTATATTTCTCACATTTCTTATTCAGTTAGTTAATTTTAGCAAATCTCCCATAAGTGGTAGCATCATTTCTTTTCTGGCATCAAATTGTCACAGCATATACATTACATTACTGTTCACAGTATCTACTCTAGAATAAAATACCTTGACAAACTTCTGGAGAAAAGTGTGCACCTTCTTGAAAACCACTCCAAGCTCAGACAGTTCTGGTGGTGTCTGATGACACCACTCACTAATCTGCATCTCATAGCAGTGTGTGAAGCCATCTGCCAGTTGGTGCAGCTCCTTCAAGACTGTAGCCAACATGTGAGTCATGGTTAGAAGCTCATTTTCTTTGCTGCTCTCTTGTAGTGTAACCTACGGAGGAAAGCGTTCTTTCAAACAGGGAAGATAACTGCACAGTATCACAGAATGTTACTTGATGCACAGTGATATGTAGGTGAGCCTTGAAAAGTGAAAACAAAGCATAGAGAGATGAGAGGGAATTTGCAAGAGAATGAACAAAAAGTTAAACATCAAATTCAATGACACAACATTAAAGCTCAGACTGAATGACCAAGCACTGAACCTCAGACTCAATGATCAAGCATTAAAACTCTAACTTGATGATCAAGCATCAAATCTCTGGGTTGATGATCAGGCATCAAACCTCTAGCTCAATGATCAAGCATTAAACCTCTAGCTCAATAATCAAGCATCAAACCTCTAGCTCAATGACCAAGCATCAAACCTCTAGCTCAATGATCAAGCACCAAATCTCTAGCTCAATGGTTAAGCATCAGACCACTAGCTCAATGATCATGCATCAAACCTCTAGCTCAATGATCAAGCATCAAACCTCTAGCTCAATGATCAAGCATCAAACCTCTAACTTGATGATCAAGCATCAAACCTCTAGCTCAATGATCAAGCATCAAATCCCTAGCTCAATGATCAAGAATCAAACCTCTAGCTTGATGATCAAGCATTAAATCTCTAACTTCATGATCAAGCATCAAACTTCTAACTTGATGATCAAGCATTAAACCTCTAACTTGATGATCAAGCATCAAACCTCTAACTCAATGATCAAGCATCAAACCTCTAGCTCAATGATCAAGCATCAAACCTCTAGCTCAATGATCAAGCATCAAACCTCTAGCTCAATGACCTAAAATCAAACCTCTAGCTCAATGATCAAGCATCAAACCTCTAGCTCAATGACCAAAAATCAAACCTCTAACTCAATGACCAAAAATAAAACCTCAGATTTAATGACCAAGTATCAAATCTTTGACTCAGTGATCCAGCATTAAATCTCAAACTCAGAGACCAAGCATCAAATCTCTAACTCAATGATCCAGCAAATATGTCGTGCAAATCATTTAAAACAAACCGTACTCCTTTTCCTTGTTACACTAAAACTCTTTTCATTTAAATCAAATGTAACCTTTAGTCTGTGCAGTCTAAGCAATTTTTTTTTTTTAATAAAACTTCTAATTAAATCAAACTTTACCTGCTTTTGCAGACTTTCTAAAACTGCAGTGTTCTTTGATAGTTCACTTGCCAGATTGTCTGACTGTGTGGCTAAATTTCGTAAACTGGGTAACGGTGGGGACCTGGCAGTGCAAATATCAGTTATAATTCTTTTATCAGTTAATAGTAAATGACAGAATGTACTGAAAATAGTTTTAAACTGACACAAAATCTGCTAAAAAAAACCATTGTTAACCTTTAAAAAACAAAACTAAAAAAAAAAGTCTTAGAAGGATAAAACTGAACAAATAAATGGACTGAATGAAATCTTGGCTACAAAGTTACTATGCAGGATGAATCATTCTCTCATATCTAATAATTTTAACTTTGCTAATAAAAATGCAGTTCACTTACAAAATTTGTAACTACTTGAAATTAAAAAACAAAAAGGCTTAAATTACTGTAAGGAAAGAACACGACTTGAAGTTTTAAATTATCAGGATATTAGTTTAATAAAGTGAAAAAAGGGTTTTATGAAAAGGTCAACTTGAAATAATGCAGGAGGAGGAATGGCTGAATCAATATCGATGCAACATTTTGGACCAAAGGTAACAGACTTTGCTCCTGCCTGCCTCCACTCTGACAAAACTGTTCTTGCTGGTACCACACAGTTTGTTTACCATGTTGAGATCCTCCCTCTTTGGAAGGATCTGATCTGCCTCATATTCGTCTGAAGTGTAATGATAACAGCCCTTTATTAGTTATTATCAGAAGCAATACAAAATCTCAATTGTGTTTCATAAGCCGAGTCTGAGGAAGACAGCCGATCTCTTTCACAACTATCACGGTTTCTAAAGAACACATCCAAAGATGCAGAAGCCTAATGGTAATGCCTAAATGTTCCAAAGAACACATTTAAATATTCAGAAGTCTAATGTTGGTGTCTAAAAATGGACACTATTTTTTTTTAAACTGAGAAAATGAACTAGAAAGATATCAAAGATGTAGATCCCTTTAACAAGCACATGAATACAGAATGCATATTGATAACAAATAACATTCTAAGATAAAACAATACCAATAACATTCTAAGAATAAAATAATACAGATAACATTCTAAGAATAAAATAATACAGATAACATTCTAAGAATAAAATAATACAGATAACAGTCAATGAATAAAAAATACTGATGACATTCTAAAAATAAAATACTAAAATGATGCAGGAATCAAATAAACAGTGACAAAAAATGAAGTGCCGGATCCTTAGGCTAAGTGATCAGTAATCTTGCAGGAAAACATCACAAATGAATATAAAATGATAACAGCATGTGGAAAAAAGTTATTTCACCAAAAACAAACTTTGTGAAGCAAATTTAATTCCTGATACATTAGAAGATCTTATATGAAAACCTGAGAAAACACTGGACAGATATGATGTCTACATTCTCTATGAGATATAAATAACATATATCTTACATCTCACATCCTTCCCTTGCCGTTAAACATCATATAGGGCTCGTATAGTTGTTTGCCAAGTTTCCTTGTTTTTGGCGAGTTTTCCAACTTCATCAAAGGATGTTATGCCTACTAATTTGGCCTCTCTTAACAATGTCCTCTTTGGAGTTTCATGTGGTCAACCTCTTTTTCTTCGGCCTGTTGTGCTCCACTTGATAGCTTGTTTTGGTATTCTCTGACTGTTACTTCTCATCACATAGCCTAGATATGTCCATCTTCTTTTTCTGATCATCTATGAGACAGGTTGTTGTTTTGCTCATCTGTCTTATCTCTGCATTGTTCTTGAACTCGTTCCACTTTATACTAAGTATTTTCCTTAGGCATTTGTTTTCAAAAGAGTCTTCAGTCTTCTTTTTGTTCAGGCTGAAACCTTTACTTTTGCTTTCTTGAACCACGATGTCCAGAAGAGCCTGTAACAAAACTAAACCATAAGAGGAAAAAAATTACTCTTAAGGGATAAAAGCAATAGCAGCCTAGTTAGCTGAGTGGTCAGGCATTTAGTCTACTAATCTGGTGGTACCAAGTTCAGCAGTGGGTAGTTTTCTGATACCACCACAATAAAAAAAGGCCCCAGGGTTAACCCAGCCTTTAAAAATGGGTACTAGAGAAATCTGGGAAGGTAAATGCGGCCAGGTATGATACTGACTACATAACACTTTCAAGTGCCAATGGTCTTGGAAATACGGACCTAACACCATATCCCCAATACACCTCAGTGGTGTGGAATTGGGAATTTTATCTTTTTTTTTTTTTCCCCTGTTATAGGATAAAAGCAATGATTTCAAGAGTACTGCAAACAGAAAGAAACTGTGACAGAAACAGAAACACTATGTTCTATATGACATGAATCAAGTCAGCCCTCATACATTTCTTTCTTCCATCCGTCTTTGATCCACAACTTTTCCACATCAGCATATATATCTCTTGGCAGCAGATCAACCTTGGCATTGAGCATATCGACAAACTCATTCTGGCTCACCAGCATATCTATGTAGGCATTGGCACTGTAAGACACAAAAAGGTACCAAAAAAATGTGATCTCTGATTGTTAGTCATTCACTCTCCAGTGTTTTAACAGCTGACCACTTTCTTCTTAAACTAAGCCTTTAACTCATTCCGTGCGTTTGGTCGATATAGTGACTCTTCCAGTATCCCGAAGATACCGTATGGTCATTATAGTGACAATTGTTTGTTTCATTAAAACAAGCGGTGTAACATTTAGATTGTACATATTTCGTCCGCGATTCTGGTGACACTTTTCAAAATGGCGAAAGAGTGCCTAGTTACGAGCGATGCCGAGCGAGAAAAAGGAAGAGAAAGACCGAAATTTTTCAATTTTTGATGATGTAGATAGGGGTATGGACATGGCCTGTGACCACCCCACTGCTCTTGAATGTATCCCAAGTAGATCTAGACATATTTAGACGACTGGAGAAGTAGTTAGGAGTTATTTCAGACATTAATTTAGCGAGAATGCAACATAGAATCAGAATACGAGATCAACAAGTAGATCTACACATCTCAGATGGTAAGTAGTGGCAAGTAGTGCAGATCTAGACCTAGCCGATGGTGAGCTGGCCACAATCAGTGTCCAATAACATCACATTACTTCTTTTTTCCTAAAAAACTCTGCATTTATGAAATTTTCATTCATTTAGCTATACCTTGAAACATAATAATTATACGGAAGTACACGGAAATACTGTTTTCCATTCCATTTTATAACTATACCCCCTAACATATCAAGACCCGCGTTTTTACTCCCGCACTCCAGAACACATTCGTGTTTCTTCCTCCAGCACGGGAAGAGTTAAGTTATCAAAATCTTCCTTAACTATCTTTACTTCTGCATTTTTTTATTTTACAAATTTTCTTTACTTTCCAGTGTTTCCATGATGAGGAAAACTTAACAACATTCAGTCTTCTTTCTGAGGGTGTTATGGTCACACTGCTGTTACAAACTTCCATCAAATGAACAAAGGCCTTTGTGTTTGACATTTTTTTACTTTCATGAATCCATAGCTCTCTTTATGTGCTTATAGTCTCCCTTGATATCCTGGTTAATCCCATGGTTACCTAGACTTTGAAAATGAAGAATATCTGCTTGTAAGGAAAAATACACTAAAACAAACTGAAGCAGGCAGTCAGTGTATTATAAGACAAAATTACATCCTTCCTGTGCTGTTAAACATCACATAGGGCTCGCATGGTAGTTCATACCAAGTTTTCCTGTTTTCAGTGAGCTTTTCAACGTCATCAATTTTATGCCTGCTAAATTGGCCTCTCCTACCAGTGTCCTCTTTACAGTTTCACATGGTCGGCTTCTTTTTTCTTCGGCCTGGTGTGTTATTATGGGACAATGCAAGTACATAAAAGGAATAAGGGAAGATGTTTTCTGTAACCTCTGGTTGCACTACTTTTTCAGCAAGTTCACCCCTTCATCTCACCTGCTGTGTTATACTGGTCTAAATCTATGGCTTCCACTCCATTACCTTCATGTCTACAAATGATCATGCATAAAATGGTTTTTTTTTTGCCCCAGTTTTTGTGACTGACTAGTGCTTGTAATTGTGGATACAAAGTACTTTCCCTCACATCCATCTACAATTCTGTGTGCCCCATACAAATGATAGGAATGACTTATTTTTCTGGACTCAATAGTAAACTGATGTACATGATTAGTACAGTGGCAATAGGCATGTAACATTACTCCCAGCTGAAGACAACCAGTTCATATATACTGACTTTCCATTCTGCTCCCAACTCTGCCTTTTATTAATATGTTGTGCTCTCCCTTTTACCTACTGTATCTGTTATTTATTATTTTTCTACTACTTCTGACTGCTATTTTGTGATGAAGGTGCTAGCTGCTATCTTGCCATTAAAGGGTGAGGATGCTTGTCAGATGTGGCAGTTAGCAGCCTCCCACAGCCAACACACTGGCGTCATGGTGGGCAAAACACAATGCAGCTGAATAAGACCTGGCCCACCTCTCTACTGGTATCCCCATTTGCAGGCCTAGTCTGGCTAACTAACAGGGCAGAGGCTGGCAGCCCCCATGGTGATGCCTGCTAAAAGAAGTACTGCAGACCCCCCCCCCCCCCTTCTGCCTCCACTCAGTTACTGAACAAACAGCCATGTAAATCTGCTTCCAGTCCGACATGATGCCCCAACGCCTTCACCATGTCGGCTGCAATGAAAATCAAGTTCCAAGGAGACAGACAAAGAAGAACATCTTGCTACTAAATAAAGCTTGCTCCCACCATTTTTACTACCTATCTCCATTACAAAACTGCATCCTTCATAGTCCATCCAGAATGCATTTTTCCCATCACCATATTTCAAATTGGGCCTTATCTTCTTTTGACCATCAAGAACATTTTACTCTGAAACCTTCATATATTTCAAAGAATCCATTTATAACAGTCTACAATGTATACATCAACCAGCAAATACGAATACTCACAGCTTAACAGCAGAGTCAGGGAAACTACACTTCTGCCTAACACACACCAAGTCCAATAATTTGTCAATGAAATTCACTTGTCTTGACAGAGAACCGTCTCCCTGTTCAAAATAATAATTTGTCATGAAATAAAATTTACATCTTACATCCTTCCCATGGCATTAAACCCCACAGAGGGCTCACATGGTGGTTCGCCAAGTTTTCCTGTTTTCGGAAAGTTTTTCAACCTCATCAAGGGATTTTATGCCGACTAATTTGGCCTTTGTCCGAGTTCTTTGGAGCTGATATCCCTGAAGTGTCACCTTTGACTCAGTTTTGTTGCAAGTTTCCATAACAATTCCTTTTTTCCCCATCCACAGTCACCTCTAGGTGGGTCTCAGGATAATGTTGCTATCATTATCCCGGTTCAGAATATGTGATGAATCAAGCAAAATCCTGCTCAATTTTGCATGTTGGCAAGAGCGTTATAAACACGTTTGCCATCTTGCACATCACCCGGAAGTGATCAAATACAACTACTGAAACAAAAAAATTCTATGGATACATTTTCAATAAACAACCCATCCATTTTAGCTTACTCATTTTTAAACATATTACAGATGTACTGAATCACTGTTTAGATAGTTTCCTCATGGTTTTATAGCTGTTTCTGTTAATATGAAGACCAAGGCTGTAATGAGCTCCTTTATATTCACGCTTATACAATGTGGAAACTAGGACAATAAACAAAAAGACTTTCTAATGACTTAATGAGTATGACATTGGGACTAAAAAGGAAAAAAAAAAGACACATCTGACAAAAACAGCACAGCACAAAAACATGATCTGGCTGTGAAAAAAAACAAAGAGAAAGAAAACAGTTCTAAACTACAGCCAGAGTAGAGTTAGAAAGAGGGGTATGGTAGGAAGTGGAAGAAAAGTTAGCAACAAAGAGTAGGAAAAATAAAATGGTTATGAGAGACAACAATTACAACCCAATATTTTGGCAAAATTGCCTTTATCAAGGACAGATGAAAAGACAAAGCAAACAAACAAAAAAACAATCAAAGGAACCATTCAACTGTTCCTACTCCTCATTACTAACTGTTCTTCCTTCCCTCCTTCCTCTCTCTCTACCTGTTTTTCACAAAACTATATCATGTACCTCTGTCTAACTGTACTCTACTAGCAACAGTTTTACAGCCACTGTCCCAGTTATCCCACTAACACACAGCCAGTGCACGGAAAAGAGAAAGATTCCTGCAACATCAAATAGACAAGAAAGACATACATATACATATTCACTTACTCTGATTAAATCCACATCTTCATTCTGACACAAGCACATAGAACAAGCTGCCGTCAACAATCCTGTGGATTATACATGTGCAAAAATAGTAATATGTAATATAAAAGAAAACAGCGTCAACATTGCATTTAGGTATAAAAGAGAGAACATCATATTCCAAATCTATAAATTAAAAAGTCAAAAGTAGTGCAAAGACCAGTCTGACCCTCAGTTCCCCCCCCCTCAGATGGCATACTCCCCCATGTACAGACTCTCTATGTTGTGTGGTTTTTGTGAGCTCATCCAAGCTTGCCCTTGTTGCTGATGGAGAATCTCTCACATATATATTGTAGATATTCCTGAATCTCAGGATCTGATAACTTATGCCACAAGAAATAAAATGGACTAAGTCTGGGGCTTTACAATTACAGACCCCCAATGGACCTGCCCAATATGTCTCCATTCCCCGGACTATCAAAATCATCATCACCAGTCCTATTAGGCACCAGTATGCCCTTGAAAAAAAAAAGATTTCAATAGCTTACTTTTACTTTACATATGGATAGACAGGAACAGAACAGCTGAAGAAATTTTTAATCTAATAATATTTTCAGCTCTTGGTCAGAGACTGGTTCATGTTTCCTAAAGGGGTCCGGATACTCCAGGCTAAGAACCCCTGGCTAAATCAAAGCTCAGTTAAACTTACAATAAATATATCAAAATCCTCATGGAATTCATTATCCTATGTTTTTACATGACGTGAAGATATATAAATAAAAACACAACCATTCTGTGATGATGACACTAGGATGATGACACTAGGATGACACTAGGATGACACCAGGATGGTGACACTAGAAAGGAAGTTAGGATCAGAATTGCAAAAGCAGCATCAATCTTCAAGAATCTTGAGAACATATGGAATTCAAAAGTTATAAGCACAAAAACCAAGTTAAGACTATTCAATTCAAATGTAATATCCACCCTCATTTATGCATGCGAAAGCTGGAAAACAACTAAAGAAATAGAAAAGAAATTAGACTCTTCTGAAAACAAATGCCTAAGGAAAATACTCGGCATCAAGTGGAATGAATTCAAGAACAATGCAGAGATAAGACAGATGACTGAACAACAACCAGTCTCACGGGTGATCAGGAAAAGGAGATGGACATATGTTGGCCACTTGATGAGAAGAAATGAGCAGAGAATCCCAAAACAAGCTATCAAGTGGAACACAACAGGCCGAAGAAAAAGGGGCAGACCGCGTGAAACTCTGAAGAGAACATTATTAAGAGAGGCCAAGTTAACAGGCATAAAATCCTTTGATGAGGTTGAAAGACTCGCCGAAGACAGGAAAAATTGGCGAACTACTTTGCGAGCCCTATGTGACATCTAACGGCACGGGAAGGATATAAGATATATAAGATTCTGTGATGATTAATTAGTGTGCCTAGAAACACTTGATACAAAAGAAGCTTATAATCACTTTGTAGCCTTGACTCAGCTCTGGCTCCAAATGACAAGTGGGTGGCATCCAGCAGCTCCTCCAGTCTGTAATCATACCTGGCAAAGCAAAGAAACAGTCAAAAGTAGGCAAAATATAATGTAATCAAACAACATGAGTTTTCTACAAAACTGAAGAAACATCACAGATGACATTTTTACACCTAAACAAATCTAGTATCCATCCTCCACTTCCTTTTTTGCCTGAGCTTTATAAAATAAGGATTTAGACGGGACTTATTATAAGAAGGAAAACTAATTTCATAATGTGTATATCAATCATCAGATGGAAGACAATCATATCCCCAAACAAGTAATGTATGGTTAAATTCAATTTCTTTCAGCATGGTTGTTACTTCAGACCTGGTCATTTTACCCAGACCAGATGTCTGCAGAAATGCGCACCTGACCCTTCAGGGGCTATGGAAAGAAAGGTGGTCAGACTTGATGTAACCATGCCACCCTCCGGTGTGCCAAAAGGTCCAGGCATGTGCACCAACATCATACCCTGTAGGTGTCTCTGTGGCAGAACAGAGCTATCTTCACTTGCGGTTAACTCTTTCCACTCGCAAGAGCCCCATAAGGGCCTTTGCGGTTTAGCAATGGCACCCTCCAGAGCCCTATGTGACATCGGAGTTTCTTTCGTTGAAAACATGATGTTACTTTTCATTTAACCAGTTAGAACTCTTCTGGATTTAAAGTTAAGCTAGTGTTTTAAGCATGGGGGATAAAGACGCCATTTTTGGTACATATATAGCGGGTAAAATTCAAGTTTATTTCGAGACTGAGTGGTAGAATGATCACACCGACCAACTACATCTAGCTTACTATATGTGTTTCTAGTAGCTGTAGATCTGTTAGATTTATTGGATGTCACAAAAATCCATAAATATTGATTTTTCCGTGTTGAAATTTGAATGACTACGTATTCTATATTGGATTATGACACAGCTAAGGTAAGTACAAAGTAGATTTTATTGTTCAGCCCTAAAATTTTTTTAGTGCCAAAAATCGTTCCATCATTTCACACCAGTTTTTTTCCTTTTCTTTGTTTTTTTTATGACAAATAACTTCATTTATGGAATCTTCATTTATTTCCGCTTATTTCAATGTGTGATACACACGTGTTGATCATGGAATTAATTTGGTACAATAACGTTTACACAGGGACCCCTTCTCCAAAATGTCGGCGCCCTTCTCCAAAATGTCCGCGCCGTAAGAAACTAAGGAATATTTTGGAAGTAACGCGGGTGGAAAGAGTTAAGACCTTTTCTACAGTTTATTGGCTAGTTTTAATGACACAGTCATCTCAGCTCCCCTATGTATGGTGGGACAAGCCTAACCTTGAAAATAGCCACTCAAGGACTTTCAACCGCCCTTCTCCAGGCGTCAGCAGAATGTCAGCAATACATGATTCATCCATCCCTTCAGTAAAAGCACATCCAAGGAACTGAAAGAAAGAAGAAAAAAAATTACACTACATTAAAATCAGCAATCATTTAATAACTTGTGCTCAGTTTTCTTGTTTTAACTGCGTTAAAAACTGTAAAATACAATACTCAGGCATACAGAGGCCAGAGCGATAATGTAAGTATTACCTTTGACTTGTTGGCAAAACTAGGGTTTGATGTGGTCAGTCAAAAAACTGGATCAACCAGAAGATTTGTGCTATGACCTTTTGTAGCCAGGCCCTTCTATCACACCAGAATGTCTATACTAAGCCTCAACCAGCACCAGTTTGAAACAAAAGTAAAGGTTCCATAATGCATCCTATCTGATATAGTGTTTGTGCTCATAATTTCCTTGACTTATATAACACCAGAAAGTTATGTGGTCTTCTTTCTTCCCCAGCACCAGATGAACTGGGTTCTCATTTGTACACCTGGGTAACTTCTGCAGCCTGCCGTCAGATTCGAACCAACGTACTTCGCCATGAGAGACGAATGCATTAGAAAAACCATATTTTTATTGTCAAAACAGCACTTTTCTCCACTGTTAGTCATTTAAAAAAGATACTTTAAAAGTCATGTTTATATAGCTTTCTCGTCTAGCCAAACACTGGACCTCAGAAATACATGTCTTACCACTAGTTCATTCAACCTAGTTCGAGTAAAAGATGATCGATGTCCTATTAGAGTGAAAGCTACCAAACAACTGCTGGCCAGCAAACATACTATTAAAAGCTCTCTCAAATAAAAATCGTACAAAATTCCCTAATTACAAATTTAGTAAACAATGGAAAGAACTTATAACATACATCAAGTCGTTGCTTGACCGACGTAGCAAAATCTAATTTCTTCGTGGAAACCGCCATTGTGATCTTAAACTATGTGGGAAGTGAAGTTAGTATTTACAAAGTTTCGTTTTTTTAATGTAAATAGTAGTTTAAAACGTCCTGATGTTCTCCATTGGGGAAGCACAGATGACTGTGCTGGAGTGGTGACACAGTTACTGGGGCCAGTGAGCCGAAGTTGGCCAAGACTTGATCTCCTCTCTTCGTGACGGTGATATGTGTATTCTTTTAGCCTGGATAACTCGCCTTCCATGGCGGCGAAATATATTGAAAAGGCCATTTTTAGTCTGCACTAGGTTTTTCAAGCGAGCCGTCCTGAACCACTTCCCATCTGATAAATACACTTATGTACATCATTACGGTATCGGGCGCGAGAACATGAGTTCTGTAATTCCGAAGAAAATAGGAATAAGAATGTGCTTTTAATGTGGTGCCGTCTGGAATTGTCAGTGGTGCCATGAAGTACATTATTGTTGAATAGCGAATACAACACCATCAGAACATGCTAGAAAGAAGACAGCCCGTGCTAGAAATGGGATACTTTCACTCACACGTGTTAGAAAGAGGACACTGTCTCTAGAATGTTTCAGGAAGAGGACATAGATCATGCTAGAGAGAAGAGAACAAGCTAGAAAGAGAACACTGGTTTTAGAACGATCTAGAAAGAGGACGCCGTTTTAGAACGGGGCTAGTGTCCTTCTGTCTTTCTGACACGAACACTGACAGAAGAACATGCTAAAAATAGTACTCTGTCATCAGAAAATGTTGAAAAAAAACCTGTTATCAGACGATGTTAGAAATAGGTGACTATCGTGAAACCAGCTAACCAAACGTGATCTAATATTACGTTTACGTTCAGATAACGTACAACCTGGTCGACGGAGTATAGATCGACATGATCCGCAATTGGTAAAACCTGCTGAGAAATCCTGCATCTCAGGTATGCTTTTTGTGGAAAGCCACCCAATCTCACTCTCAACTGGATACCATGCCTTCTTCGAGATGCCTTTCATCATGGTTTCAGGCTTGCTGTCACAAACAGACAGAACATTGTTTGCCAACTGGCATTTATCGTGCCAAGACTTATTTTGCAGTTTCGGTATTAACTGACTTTTCTACTTCCAAAAGAACAGGCTTCGTTGTCAGTCAAATTAAAGCTTCGGAGTGTTATACAGCAGAAATAGAAAACTTCTTTTCAGTGGACACTTACAGCTGGATAGATGTAGCTAATATTCGTTATCCTTGCAATGTAGTCCAAGCCTCAGAACCAGACCAGGCGGGGATAGATAGATAGATAGATAGATAGATAGATAGATAGATAGATAGATAGATAGATAGATAGATAGATAGATAGATAGATAGATAGATAGATATAGATAGATAGATAGATAGATAGATAGAGATAGATAGATAGATAGATAGATAGATAGATAGATAGATAGATAGATATAGATAGATAGATAGATAGATAGATAGATAGATAGATAGATAGATAGATAGATAGATAGATAGATAGATAGATAGATAGATAGATAGATAGATAGATAGATAGATAGATAGATAGATAGATAGATAGATAGATAGATAGATAGATAGATAGATAGATAGATAGATAGATAGATAGATAGATAGATAGATAGATAGATAGATAGATAGATAGATAGATAGATAGATAGATTCTATTATGAAAATTATACAATTTTTGAGAGAGAAGTTACGTATGTCTCTAGGGTGAGATGGAATGATAGAGAACTCTGTGATCATTGACAAACAAACAAAAAATAGTTTCTGGGAACTGGTTTAGATGTAAGATTACCATTATCAAAACGAGGAGCGAAGATATCTACACTAGAGCAATGGTTTGAAGGTATCTCCACTAGAGCAATGGTTCGAAGACATGTACACTAGAGCAATGGTTCGAAGATATCTATACTAGCATTGGTTTGAAGATATCTACACTAGAGCAATGGTTCGAAGATATCTACACTGGAGCAATGGCTTGAAGATATCTACACCTGAACAATGGTTCCAAGATATCTAAACCTGAGCAATGGTTCGAAGATATCTACACTGGAGAAATGGTTTGAAGATATCTGTACGAGAGCAATGGTTCTAAGATATCTACATTAGAGCAATTGTTCCAAGATATCTACACTAGAGCAATGGTATGAAGATATCTACACTAGAGCAATGGTATGAAGATATCTACACTAGAGCAATGGTATGAAGATATCTACACTAGAGCAATGGTATGAAGATATCTACACTAGAGCAGTGGTTCCCAAACCTTTTTTGCGTGCCATGAACCCGTCAGTGTTTTTATTCAAACAAATGTCAAATCAATAATTCAGCCGCAGACCACCTGATAATGCTCTGAGGACCACTTATAGTTCCGTTGATCATAGTTTGGGAAACGGGTGCTCTAGAGTGATGGCACGGTTTCCAAGGACCGACCAGATGAGGCTGGTAAAGATCATGTTCCACCTCATAGTGATGTGCTCTTTCAGTCGCCTTAATGGGATAAGGTCTGCCGTGTGTCTGTGGCGGTGGAGTCTGAAAATAAGTTCACTTTGAAGTCTACTCCTGGTCTTACATTATAAGAGATATAATGTCATTATTTTCGGTGCACGAACTATAGGGTACAAGAGTTCTTTGAACAGCAATTTTTTCTGCTTCCTTCTAAAGACAGTGTCCTCTTTCTGGCATGTTCGTTTGAACGTCTCTTCCTTTTAGCATAGTAAGCGTTCTCTTTCTAGAATGTCCTAATGGTAACGGTTTTTTAAAACAAAAGTTTATGTGTAGTTACTAGGAGATCGTCTTCTTTCTGACATGTTCGTATGGACGTGTCTACTTCCTGACATGCTTGTTATGAGCGTGTCTTCTTCCTGGTATGTTCGTATGAACGTGTCTTCCTTCTGGCATGTTCGTATGAACGTTTCTTCTCTCTGGCATAGTAAGGGTTCTCTCTCTAGAATGTCCTAATGATAATCCTCTTTTTTGTACTTGTGAACAAAAGTGTTTTGTTTTTTTTTAATGTGGAAGTTGAACTTGAACAACGACCTAGCCTAGAGATGGGCCTCCTTGCACTCGCGACACTTTAACCTCAGTGGTGTTCTTAGTGTGTGATAGTGCCAACACTGATTGAATACAGTTCGATCTTTTCCGCAAAGTTCTGAATGTCTGCCACCTGCCCTTCGTTATTCCCATTTCGCATAGCCTTTGTGGAGTTCTGGGGAGATCAAAACTTTGTGGCGAAGACTTGTATATCGACTGCATTGTGTAGTAATGGAGAGCACTGCATGAGTTGCCGAGTAAAGTTTTCATGAAATAACGAACAGTTATAATACAATTAATTGGGATTTCCAGAACAGTAGGGGGAAATGGCACAGTTTGCTGCTAAACTAATAAAAAGGTAAAAGGTGAAATCCCCGTTTCCATGCTGTTAAAGCATATTGGGGGTATTGTGTTGAGCCCGTATTTCCAAGACCTTCGCGATGTTGTCAGCGTCACGCCTGGCCGTATTTATCTTCTCAGATTTCCATGGTACTCATTTTTAGAGGCTGCGTGGAAGCCGGATTTTTTTTTTTTTTAGTGTAGGGAAACCAGAATTAAAAAAAAATCCCCACTGCTACGACTTGAACCCGGTACTATTGGATTAGTGGACGGAGCGCATAACCACTTAGCCAACCAGTTAGACTGATAGCCAGACAAAAAAAAATGGCTTGTTTCAGACAACTTAGACAAGGATATCTTTAAAACAAACTTTCTGAGTCATCAGATGAGGTTAGGTTAAAAAAAAAAAGACTAAAATTTGGGAGACCCGGATTTTGCCAACATAAAATTATAATTTTGTAATGAGACACCCTTTCGGGTATCTCTCTAGATAAAAGGTTTTCTACACAGCCCGTTGTAGAAAGAGTGTAAAATACAGGGTAAAATAATTAAGTAAACTGTTAAATATTTGTATTATTTTGTTAACAAATCCATGCGAGATACAGCGCCCTCCTTATCAGCGGTCTACAATATGTACCAAACATTTAGTATTTTACACACAAAGCATCAATCTTTATTCAGACATTTTGTTTCTCGTTGATTTACACACCAATTTATCTCATCTTTACCTGTCACCCAACTCCCAAGCCGTCAAGAGAAGGTGAAGAAAAGACATTACTTGAGAGACAGGAAAGGTCATTTCCCTCTACTGCTTCCTGCTGTTGCCTGCCCTGGATGTGAATACTACAGCCTGCATACTTAACTTTGTTACATCAAAAATCAACTTTTAATCATTTCCTACTGATGTTTTAGTGGTTTTTCTTGTCGTTGTTATCAATCACGAAAGTAACATCGGATTTCACGAATTTCCCACTTTTTCAGCGTGTAACAAATGTAAAAATGTTATTCAACTGAGTGAAATAGTGAAATATTTTATTGCGTTTGTGGATTTTTCTTGTGGAATTTTCGCTCTGTAGAGCAAATTTGGTGCTAAAAAGGGTACGTGTATTTAATAAGCAGTTATAAATCATATAGCACACTTTTGTATGTATTTGTAAATGTGACAGATTCATTCATGCTGTTTCCATTTCATTCGCACCTTATCAGTCACTGTCGACCGTTTCTGCGATGTTTTCATCAGACTTGTTGACATAGGAACTGATTTACATAGCAGCAAACCTCAGTCTAGTAAAGCATATTTTTAAGGGAGGAAAATGTAAACTTGTGACAAAAATTAACCAGAATGTATACGCGTATTATTTTGCTGTGGCAGAAAAAAGCTGACAAGGTTAGAAGTAGAAGAAGAAACAGACTAATTATTGGCATAATAGATGTTACCTAGGGTCAGATAAAACTCAATTCATTAAGGTTTTTTTTTATGTAGCTATCCAGGGTTTCTCTAATAAGGGTTTTCGTTTATTATTGTCACTGACATGTCTCATAAATTGATGACAACTGACAAAACAAACAAGGCAGCTGAAATATGTATAAATGAGAACAAATTGGAAGAAATGGAGAGTTTTAATATCTTGGATCACTCATTCATTCATTCATTTGCATGTCCCTTGCGGAACTTTGCCACCCAAACAGCACTCCTGTAGGCCTCTCGGTTGTGAGCAAGATGGCCTGCTGCTGCTGCTGCTGCATCCATTTGCAGATCGTCAACGATGTCTTGCAGCCATCTTCGCCTTGGTGTTCCTCTCTTTCTTTTTCCCGTTATGTATCCTTCCAATACGGTCTTCTCTAAATTATCATGACGTTTAATGTGTACAAAATATTTCAGTTTTCTCTCTTTAATCCTCTTTACTAGCCAACCTTCTTCAATATTAAGCTCTTGTAGTATAGATATATTTGTTCTTTTTTGTGTCCACAATATTTGGAGAACTCTTCTGTAGCATTTACATTCAAAGGCATTTATGTGTTTCTGAGCTGTTTTGTTAAGTTTCCAGGTCTCACAGGCATATGTTGCGATAGGAAAGATGTATGCCCTTAAAAATCTTATTTTTGTGGTTCTGTCTGCTCCTCTCCACAGATTCTTTATTTGTTTTACTTTCTGAAGAGCGATGGATGTCCTTCTTCTAATTTCCCTCATTGTATCTCCATTATTAGTTAGTAGTGATCAAAGATATTCAAAACTCTCCACTTCTTCCAGTTTTTCCTCATTGATATATATTTCAGCTGCCTTGTTTGTTTTGTCAGTTGTCATCAATTTAGTTTTCTTTGCATTAAGATAGAGGTTTTGCTCTTCGTTGTTCTTGGATCACTACTAACTAATAATGGTGATACAATGAGGGAAATTAAAAGGAGGACATCTATCGCTCTTCAGAAAGTAAAACAACTAAAGAATCTGTGGAGAGGAACAGACAGAACTACAAAAATAAGATTTTTAAGGGCATGCATCTTTCCCATCGCAACATATGCCTGTGAGACCCGGCTACTTAACAAAACAGCAGAGAAAAACATAAATGCCTTTGAATGTAAATGCTGCAGAAGACACAAAAAGAACAAATATATCCATACTACAAGAACTTAATATTGAAATAGGCTGGCTAGTAAAGAGGATTAAACAGAGAAAAATTTAAATATTTTGGACACTTTGAAGGTC
This sequence comes from Achatina immaculata, assembly GCA_009760885.1. Lineage (NCBI taxonomy): Eukaryota > Metazoa > Mollusca > Gastropoda > Stylommatophora > Achatinidae > Lissachatina > Lissachatina immaculata. Next base: position 27,805,468 of record CM019704.1, read on the forward strand.
ATAATAATCTAGAGAAGACCATAATGAGAAAAAAGAAAGAGAGGAAGACCAAGGCGAAGATGGCTGCAAGACATCGTTGATGATCTGCAAATGAATGCATCAGCAGCAGGCCATCTTGCTCACAACCGAGGAGTCTACAGGAGTGCTGTTAGGGAGGCAAAGCTCCGCAAGGGACATGCAAATGAATGAATGAGTGACTGGTCTAAAATAATGGGAAGAAATTATAGTACTGCATTTCCCGCGATATAAGACGTACTCTCCCCTCTCCCCCCCCCCCCCAATCTGTTTCTTGAGCAAAAATCACCCTGCGTCTTATACCCCGATGGTCAGATCTGGGTAGATCATGGGGATGGAGCTTACCAGTACTGAACTAACATCAGAACGCTCAGGGCAATATTCAGTTAAGAAGTTCAGTGGGAGAATATCTAGAGGCATACAATCTTGGACCAAAACCGTGTTGAGTGCAGGGCTATGAAGTTTATGGAAAATTTGGAGTTGTTCTGCTCCAAAAATATTACTTTTATAACGTACAGCTGTGTCTTACACACCGCAGCAGGAAATACAGTTTATCCACTTGCCAGTCAACTAGTAAAGAGCATCGCAAGAGAAAACTAGCTAATGTGAAGTAATTTCGTCATCCATACTGTGAAAATGTCTTCTTGTGATTTATTATACACTCTCCATTTAGTACTAACACAACTACTCAGTTCTCCTTAAATAAAAGTTGGCTTTGTCCTCTTGAATTCATTTCTCTTATTATCCATGTCCCGTTACGTTTCCAAGCTCATCAACATATTTCATGAAATAGCTACATAATCTTCACGGCACGGGTCAGCCAAATTATCACCCGGTCACTTATGTGTTCGCGGTTTGAATCTGGTGCCCTACAGTCAAACAGTCTTGGTGGAGTAAGACAGAAAAGTGTGAGGGAAAAACAGCTTCAGAAAACGTCTCGCTTTCTGCCACATGTAAAAAAAAAACCCAACTATATTATTGTAAGATAAGGCTCGATGTAATTATAATAAAATCATTTCAGGCGCTAAACAATATTTTTAGACGTCCGAAATGAGCCAAAAATCTATTTCATTTATGTACAGGTGTATATTTTTCTCTGATATGTATTTTTTGCATGACAGTGAATCTTCGTTAACTCTTGATTTTTGCAGGAGACAAAGAAAGGCTAAATTTTCTACCGAACAGAGTGCCACATTTGTTTTATACTGTCGCAGCTTTATCGTTTATGCATAATATATTTGTCCAACCGTGTAAATCTGCACGTATAGGAGTAACAGAGTACAGTTTTCAGGATATCTGCTTCTAGCAGGATTTTATTTGTCCACGCCACCGTCACACTTTGCTGACATAAATAAGAAGCCAAACGGGCGAGGCACAGATACAAGGGAGATAATTAATTATCCTTTTGGGGGAAGGCAGGATATTTTTAAGAGGACACACGACAGGTAAGACATTATTTTGCATTTTTTATGACACCGTTAGGCCCAAAATTCTATGCATGTTCGTCCTCGGTATTTCAGAGTTTCTTCAGCTTGTAAGTTTATACGCAGGTATAGCGCCCTCCATTGTTTCGAGGTTTTCCTTTGACCAGTCACTCTCACATCTGCCATGTTCTGACATTTTATGTTGATATTGTTCTTACACAGGATGAGCATAAAGTCTTTGCCTGGTTTCAGACATTTATTACACACAAACTGCCAGGTACAGACATGTGCTTTTTAAAAAATTTATTTTAACTTATTTCAAAAAGTCCGCTGCTGGTGAGATTCTTCAGCTGCCGTGCGTGGGGGGGGGGGGGGAACTCCTCCTGGCCAATGAAAAAAAATGCGATTAGGGTTGCTGCGCAGCGCCGTCGTGGAAAATGTGAAGGATTAAGTGAAGTGACCAGTAGCCTCGAAGTCAGGACTACTCATATCACGGCACCTCTGCTCTAGAGGCCGGCCACGTCCTATACACACCCATACTGTGACAGATTGCCTAAACCGGCTTAACCCAGGGGTTAAACTAAGACATTGATGGCGAGATTCTTCGGCTGCCGCGCGTGGAGCGAAACTCCTCCCGGCTCAAATGCGAAAATGCGACTAGGGTTGCATGACGACCCCACTGTAAAAAGGTGATGGAAAGAATAAAGTGAAGTTTAATCGATATGTCCAGTAGTCTCACGGCGAGAGGTACTCATACCACGGCACCTCTGCTCTAAAGGCCGGCCACGTCCGATATACACCCATACTAGTGAAATATGCCTAAACCGGCTTAACCCAGGGATGAAACTTGATGACTGCTCATGACACGGTACCTCCGCTCTAGAGGCCGGCCACGTCCCAAACACGCCTATGCTGGGATAATATGCCTAAACCGGCTTAACCCAGGGTGAAACTTACTAGTGGCGAGGATTCGTCCTCCTGGACAAAAGCTCCGTCCTGGACACAACTAGGAAGGGTAGGGCCACGACCACAAACTGCTGAAGTCGAAGGCACTGGACCAGTGCAGTCTAGTAGGCAACCACCTCTCACCCGACGGGGATGTATGCGTATCCTAATCACGTTGAGGTTTTCCAGTGAGAAAGTCCAACTCTATGCTGGATGGACAATCACCTCTCACCCGGCGGGGATATATTGATATCCAAAACACGTTGAGGTTTTCCAGTGAGAAAGTCCAACTCTAGATTAAACTGGTGCAACGAAAATCACGGTGTCATGCAATCCCGCTTCTGTGACCCACCGAGAATACAGGCTCAAGCCCTGCAATACTCTGAACCTCTTGTGGTAATCTCGTGGATCTCGTGTGGTCCCAGAAAGGACCACGGGACCTATCGAGGACCACAGGAGTAAATTCAGCGGGATCACGGGTGGTTAGAAGCGAACGAAGAAGAAGAAGAAGATTATTTCAAAAAGTTTTGTTCCGTTTTCCTTATTCTTGAACTTAACATGTGCTCGGTTTGTTGCCTGGAGAACGGGTACGCGATATTAGATTTCTTGCTATGCGTTCTCGAAGTTTTAGTCACTGTCGCTAGAGCATCCGTTGATCTTGCCTAGAAAATTGTCAGACATGAATATTCCAGCCGCAAGCATACGTGGCAATGGTGCGACAACAGAGCAATTGTGAAAGGAAAACATTCAACAGTGAATTTGAGACTTGAACCCGCGAACTTTCTTTCCCGTCTCTTGTTGTTTTCATTCTCTCACCTTAGCTATTATTTTTATATGGCGCAATCTCATTTAGAGAAGAAGTTTTAGTTTTTTTAAACAGTTCAGAAATTTATGTGTGTGGATGTGTTTGTTTTTTTTTTGTTTCCCTAAGCGTCAACAATGCCTTGGGAAATCTTTATAAAACATATAACTCTAACTCTAAAGCCACTAAGTGTACCATCTGACAATCTCGATTTTTAGTTATTCGTCCTTTAAGATACTCAGTTGACGAATTTTTATTATATTTTTTTTTTAATAGAAATTATTGATCTGATGATAAGTTAGTGGACAAGATGGCAAGACGTGAAACTGAAAGATTTGACGTTAAATAGAGCGATTTTAAATGTTTATGATGCCTTGTTACATGGCACTTTGCTTTAAATAAAAGTACATGTCGCTAGGAAGGTTATTTAAGCTTAACGATGGCCGAAACCCGATTGGAAGGATTTTGCATTATTTCCCTTGAATACGAAACTGGTACCAAAAAAAATTAGGATATATGCTGACCTCGTATCTTTTTAAACGGTAAATATTTACTTGAAACAAGAGAAGCGCAAATAACGTGAAGAATTATGCTGAAGCCCAAAATATACAAACCTGTCTGTGGTTTAAAAGCTAATCTTTCTATACGTGATGAGCATTATGATAATGTAAGTAATACATCTACATTCATTTCTTTTCATCGTTTCTCATTTTTTGTAATAAATTTATACTTACGTTTTTTCCCCCTTTAATTTAGAAACTAATATTAATGTTATTTAAAATTACAAATTACTGGTTGAACATGATGAAGCTTACTTAACACAGTCCGTTTTAAAACAGCAGATGTACATTTGGTGGGGGGGGGGGGGGGGCAAGGTATGCTTCTGCACGGGGAGGCAAATTTCCATGGGTCAGGTCTGTGTGAACTGAGCACTTTGTCCTAATATACCCCCTTAAAATGAGGGGAAGGTCTGTTGAACGTGGTGGCCGTGGTGTTGGACCTCCCTCTCAGTCCATCAGTTTGAGGGGTCTGCATTCAAGAAGTGAGGAACAACTAAACCTCGGTATAGTGGTGCAGCATCGTGCAAGAAATGAGGAAGAACTAAACTTTAGTGTGGTGGTGCAGCATCATGCAAGAAGTGTATAACAACTAAACCTTGGTATTGTGGTGCACCATCACGCAAGAAGTGAATAACAATTAAACATTTGTATGGTGGTGCAACATCGGGCAAGAAGTGAAGAACAACTAAACCTTAGTATGGTGGTGTAGCATTGGGGAAGAAATGAAGAACAACTAAACCTTAGTGTGGTGGTGTAGCATCGGAGAAGAAATGAAGAACAACTAAACCTTAGTGTGGTGGTGTAGCATCGGAGAAGAAATGAAGAACAACTAAACCTTAGTGTGGTGGTGTAGCATCGGAGAAGAAATGAAGAACAACTAAACCTTAGTGTGGTGGTGTAGCATCGTGCAAGAAATGAGGAACAACTAAACCTTAGTGTGGTGGTGTAGCATCGGAGAAGAAATGAAGAACAACTAAACCTTAGTGTGGTGGTGTAGCATCGTGCAAGAAATGAGGAACAACTAAACCTTAGTGTGGTGGTGTAGCATCGGAGAAGAAATGAAGAACAACTAAACCTTAGTGTGGTGGTGCAGCATCGTGCAAGAAATGATGAACAACTAAACCTTGGTATGGTGGTGCAGCATCGTGCAAGAAATGATGAACAACTAAACCTTGGTATGGTGGTACAGCATCGTGCAAGAAATGAGGAACAACTAAACCTTGGTATGGTGGTGCAGCATCGTGCAAGAAATGAGGAACAACTAAACCTTGGTATAGTGGTGCAGCATCGTGCAAGAAATGAGGAACAACTAAACCTTGGTATGGTGGTGCAGCATCGTGCAAGAAATGAGGAACAACTAAACCTTGGTATGGTGGTGCAGCATCGTGCAAGAAATGAGGAACAACTAAACCTTGGTATGGTGGTGCAGCATCGTGCAAGAAATGAGGAACAACTAAACCTTGGTATGGTGGTGCAGCATCGTGCAAGAAATGAGGAACAACTAAACCTTGGTATGGTGGTGCAGCATCGTGCAAGAAATGAGGAACAACTAAACCTTGGTATGGTGGTGCAGCATCGTGCAAGAAATGAGGAACAACTAAACCTTGGTATGGTGGTGCAGCATCGTGCAAGAAATGAGGAACAACTAAACATTAGTGTGGTGGTGCAGCATCGTGCAAGAAATGAGGAACAACTAAACCTTGGTATGGTGGTGCAGCATCGTGCAAGAAATGAGGAACAACTAAACCTTGGTATGGTGGTGCATCATCGTGCAAGAAATGAGGAACAACTAAATATTAGTGTGGTGGTGTAGCATCGGAGAAGAAATGAGGAACAACTAAACCTTAGTGTGGTGGTGTAGCATCGGAGAAGAAATGAGGAACAACTAAACCTTGGTATGGTGGTGCAGCATCGTGCAAGAAATGAGGAACAACTAAACCTTGTTATGGTGGTACAGCATCGTGTTGGAAAAGTACCAATAGCTGAAACTTTTATAATCGAGGTGTAGCGTTCCATAACCTTCACTGAAACTTTTATAATCGAGGTGTAGCGTTCTATAACCTTCACTGAAACTTTTATAATCGAGGTGTAGCGTTCCATAACCTTCACTGAAACTTTTATAATCGAGTTGTAGCGTTCCATAACCTTCATGTTTATTTGGTTAGTATAGCTTTTAAGATATATTTTTTTTTCCTCAGCTAGTGAAAGACTTTATGATCACACTGAAATATTGGGACAGGACTTTATAATCACTCTAAACTCCTGGGACAGATTACTGCAGCTTTTCCATTGACCATGATGATGATGATAAATGCCCATTCTAGATGCCTGAATTGCCTTTCTTCATGTTTAACTCAGTATACAAGACGATAGTGTTGTACTGTCCCAGGAAAGCTGCAATGTCTAGCTTCTCTTTGAGCTCTCCAAGGATATAAACTACGTCGATCCTTGTTCTCCAGCTTGTCCTAGCAGATTACCAGATAGCGTTACTAGAAAGAGAGGAAAGATTTGACGGTTATTATTTACAATGACTGACCTCCAAAAATGTTTTTTGTTTCTGCTACCTTCTGTAGAAAATATATACATCTTTCGCTGTCCATTTCATAGAGGAATTTTTGTTACAGTGACTTATGTGCGGATCTAGTGTAACAGTAGATTGTAAGGGGAAATAACTTATGTAAAACTGACGCCGCTGAGTATGGTATATTATTAGCTATGAGGGGTTTCCTTTGAGTTCAATTCTGGACGTGCAAGTGCGCCTGCACGAGATTGTGTTGCAATTGAATGCAAGTTAAGAAAGGTCCAGAATTTGTGTTTTTCCGTTAGTTCTCATCTCGTCTTGGTCTTATATGGCCGTTGTTAAGGATATAGCTCGTTTTCGTCTTCGATATTTGTTGTATGAGAGTGGGAGAGACTGTGAACGTCATGTGTTTTCTGGCTGATGACAGATTCCAATTGGCCGTGGTGGTGGAAATGTACCGCTGGAAATCGTTGTCTGTGTTTGGCGACCAGTAATTTTGATGTTACTCCACATGATTCATATATTCTGATAACCAGCATCATCAAGATTCGTCCATTAAATTCATCTGGTGTATCTTAACGCATCAGTATAATAGAGAGGGAGAGAGAGAGCGAGAGAGAGAGAGAGAGAATGATCTTTATTTTTAAAGAGTAAAGAACTGGGCACGCAAGCCCGTCTTACATTCAGAGAGAGAGAGAGAGAGAGAGAGAGAGAGAGAGAAGCATTTTAAATACTGAATTTCACGGCAAAAGCAACTATAGCAAAAGTATTACTTGAATTCTTCTAACCCGGAATTGGACAGACCGTGTACAGTTTCAGCGTTTAAAAACGTATTTTAAATCTTATTATGGATATTTAAAACAAACAAACACAAAACAGGTTTATCCAGTGTAATATGAGAAGGGAACCGCGTTGAAGTGGGGTTTTTAAAAAAAGTTTTACTTTGTCTTTTTCAGTTCACGAAGTTAAAAATGCACTGTGTATGCCAAAACAGATGTGTCACCTTTTATACTACATATCTGGTGCAAATGAAACCAATAATTACTTTTTTGACGCTATCACTCAATGACTCATTTTAGTGCAAAGAAGGTGGAGATCAAGTATAATATCACCAAAAACTTTACCAGGTGCTGATTGTTACACGGACCATGAGTTATTAATAGCAGACATGAAGATAAAGATTAAAAAGACAATACGGTATAAAAATGAAGAACAGTTTCGAAATCCTGATGGCTGTACGGGAGGAGATGACACCAGATGAACTGGCTATGCGGGCCAGAGATATCTTAATAACAACAGCTAAAGCCATGATTCCAGTAAAGAAAACACAAAATAATGGATAGATTACAGCAGGCACACTAGAACTAATGGAACAACTTAGAGAAATGAAGAAGCAATGGAAAGTGACAAACAACAACAAAGAGGAATATAAATCTTTAACAAAAGAAGTAAGAAGAAACATAAGAAAAAACACACACAAAAAAAGACAATACATACAAGATTGTTGTGAAAGAATAGAAGGACATCAAAAGTGTAGATGAGATAGTGAAATGTTTAAAGAAAAAAAAAATTAAGACATTGATGAGAAATATCACACCTAACCTAAATGTAATTTGTGACAAGATGGAGAATACCCTAACAGAGACAGAGGAAATTCTAGAAAGATGGAAAGAATATTGCAGAGGAATGATACAACAGACTGTGAAAGCACAAATTAACAGTGGGAATTATTACTGGAAGAGAAGGAACTCGAACCGACAATTGAAGAAGTTTTATGGGCAATAAAGAATCTGAAAAATGTAAACCACCAGGATGTGATAAGATAACAGCTGAACTTATTAAAGCAGGAGGAAAGCAGTGTGCTACAATATATCATGCACTATGTAAAAAGATATGGCATTCAGGTATTTGGCCAAAAGAATGGAAAAGAACTGTATTCATACCATTGCCAAAAAAGGGTAATTTGAAATTATGTACAAACTACAGAACTGTTGCCCTGATTAGTCATATCAGTAAAATTCTATTAAAAAATCATAATGGGTAGACTTCGAAAGAAAACAGAAGAAATCAACGTAGTCCAAGCTGGTTTCAGGCAAGGAAGAGGATCAAGAGATCATATATTCAATATAAGATTAATAATACAGAAATGCAGAGAATTTAATGTGAATCTATATTTGTCTTTTATAGACTATTCAAAGGCATTTGATTGTGTACAACACCAGAAAGTTTGGGAAATAATTGAAAAATGGGATTTCCAACATATGTATCACAATTAATATCACATTGCTACAATTTTTTAGAAACATTTGCTAGGGTTTCTTTGAATAATAATAATAATAATAATTGTGCTGACACGTTGCTAGTGTCTCAGGTTCCGGTCACACTAATCAGGGGAAGCCAGCTATCACCCCGTCCTCTCTGTTCCTTAGGGAATGACGCAGTGTGAGATTGCTTCATGTACACTTGTAACATAATGTCACAAACAGGATCAGCACAAAGTCCTGTTAAACGCCTCACATGTACCCTGTAAGAACGTCTCGCGCCACGGCTGAACAATCGCCATAAACGTACGATAGTAACACGTCATTAGAGTAATGTTTACGTGTTAAAAAAAAAAAAGAAAAAAAGGAACAACTATCAACTAGAGGTCCGAAGAACGTAGTATGGGCACGAAAGGTGTATTTTGGAGCGCGGTATCATATTTAAGAGTTTTGTCAAGGGTGCGTTCATTGAGATCATCCTTCATGTGATATTTGAGCACGTGCTAGTTTGTTCGGGGCGTATGGTGATGTGTCTTAACAATTTTTTAAAGTACGATATCGTGATGTTGTATATGAAACTCTGTACAGATGTAAAATAGCTTGCGAAATGATGCAGCAGTTTGTAATGCAACGGTGAAAACTATACAAGAGAATGGCAGCGGAGTGAATCTGTATTCTTTGCTGCATCAAGGCAGTGACTGAAGCCTTCTTTCAGATCTGGTTTTGAGCATTCCTTTTCTACCTCTTATTTTATCTTTCTTGAACGTTGGGCTTTTGTCTGTAAGATCTCCACTTCTTTCTGTTCCTCATCTTGTCTTTCTCAAACTTAGAAAAGGGGGGGGGGGGGTTGCATGTAAAGTCTCCGCTTCTTTCTGTTTCTCATCTTGTCTTTCTGCAACTAAGGGGGGCTTTTGTCTGTAAGGTCTCCACTTCTTTCTGTTTCTCATATTGTCTTTCTCAAATTTAGGGGTCTTTTGTCTGTAAGATCTCCACTTCTTTCTGTTTCTCATCTTGTCTTTCTGCAACTTAGGGGGGCTTTTGTCTGTAAGGTCTCCACTTCTTTCTGTTTCTCATCTTGTCTTTCTGCAACTTAGGGGGGCTTTTGTCTGTAAGGTCTCTACTTCTTTCTGTTTCTCATCTTGTCTTTCTGAAACTTAGGGGGCTTTTGTCTGTAAGGTCTCCACTTCTTTCTGTTTCTCATCTTGTCTTTCTCAAATTTAGAAGTCTTTTGTCTGTAAGATCTCCACTTCTTTCTGTTTCTCATCTTATCTTTCTCCAACTTAGAAAAGGGGGGGGGGGGTGCATGTAAAGTCTCCTCTTCTTTCTGTTTCTCATCTTGTCTTTCTGCAACTTAGGGGGCTTTTGTTTGTAAGATCTCCACTTCTTTCTGTTTCTCATCTTGTCTTTCTGCAGCTTAGTGGGGCTTTTGTCTGTAAGGTCTCCATTTCTTTCTGTTTCTCATCTTGTCTTTCTGCAACTTAGGGGGGCTTTTGTCTGTAAGATCTCCACTTCTTTCTGTTTCTTCCTTCAGCTTTAAACTTTATCTACAAGGTCCATTCTTTTCATATGACTTTCTTTGAATATTTGCTTTTGCTTTTTGTCACTGGTCTAGCTACTAAGGTTTTCAGAAGCGATAATGATGATGAATATGGCGATGGTAGCTGTCATGTCTGAGGGTGACCAAAATAAGATGTGAGATGCTTCCCAACTTAACTGGAATTCTATACTTCTATATTAGATCCACTAAGTAGATCCCTACCTTGTTTGATAGTCTTTTGTGACACAGCCAAATATTAAGGAATGTTGCAAATTAACACAGGTCACATCTCTGTACATGGTTCGTCACACCAGGGATTATTGCCTGTTAAGATTTTATGACAGAGGTTCCCAATCTTTTGTTCAGGTCGCGGACCCCCAAAATCAATGATAATTTCCCAAAGCCCCTTGCGCTTGTCTGTTACTGGGTACTAAAATTTAAAAACTTCAAAATGTTAATATTTTGAGAACTTACGAGGGTAATAATAATAATAATAATAATAATAATAATAATAATTTTAAAATCTAGACTTGCTACACGGATTTCTTCACAAGTCAGTTCGTGAACCCACCTTTGGAACCTATGTCATGGTATGTTTGACTTAAGGGCATCTAGCGTTCATTTGTTCGTCAACTGCCAAAATTCACATATAAGTTCTCTAATTAAGCAAAATTTCTTTTATAAAATGCATAATTTCTTCTCTCATGTGCATTATCACAATTTCACTCAGAATTGTAGCCAGTAAGGTAGAAGGTAAAGTCCTCGTTTTCACGCCAGTAATGATTACCTGGGATTGATTAATTGATTGATCTTCATTTAAAAAGGGTTAAGAATTGGTCACGCAGGTCTGTCTGACATTATGCACTTCATCATACAACTTTCACTCTGTTCCAGACATTCTACAAATATGCTGCTCATATAACAAATAATAACTTAACTAGATACATATATAAATAACTAACTACATACACAAACAAATGACTGACTACATACAGATATAAATGACTATTTCATTCATTCATTCATTTGCATGTCCCTTGCGAAATTTTGCCTCCCTAACAGCACTCCTGTAGGCCTCTCGGTTGTGAGCAAGATGGCCTGCTGCTGATGCATCTATTTACAGATCATCAACGATGTCTTGCAACCATATTCGCATTGGTCTTCCTCTCTTTCTTTTTCCCATTATGTATCCTTCCAAGATGGTCTTCTCTAGATTATCATGACGTTTAATGTGTCCAAAATATTTAAGTTTTCTTTGTTTAATCCTCTTTACTAGCCAGCCTTTCTCAATATCAAGTTCTTGTAATATGGATATATTTGTTCTTATTTGTGTTCATGACATTTGAAGAACTCTTCTGTAGCATTTACATTCAAAGGCATTTGTGTGTTTCTCAGCTGTTTTGTTAAGTGTCCATGTCTCACAGTCATATGTTGCGATGGGAAAGATGCATGCCCTTAAAAATCTTATTTTTGTAGTTCTGTCTGTTCCTCTCCACAGATTCTTTAGTTGTTTTACTTTCTGAAGAGCGATAGATGTCCTCCTTTTAATTTCCCTCATTGTATCTCCATTATTAGTTAGCAGTGATCCAAGATATTCAAAATTCTCCACTTCTTCCAAACCTTCCTCATTGATACATATTTCAGCTGCCTTGTTTTGTCAGTTGTCATCAATTTAGTTTTATTCGCATTAAGATAGAGGTTTTACTCTTCGCTGTTATTACGGACTGACATCATTAGTTTTTCCCATTCCTTTTTGTGTTGTGGACAGTAATACCGTGTCATCAGCATATTAATCTCTGGTATTTCATAACCTCCAATTGTTATAGCATTGTAATATTCTTTGTCTACATTTTCTCTAACATTCCTCATTATATTTTCAGTATACAAGTTAAGTAAGTAAGGCGACAATATGCACCCCTGACGGACCCCTTGTTTTATGTCAAACAAAGTTGTTGTTTCACCATTTATTCTTACTGCTGCCTGTTGGTCTAGATACAGAAGTGATGTTAATTGTATCAAATGTGTTGGAAATCCCATTTTTTACATTATTTCCCAAAGTTTCTGGTGTTGTTCATTTGTTCGTCAAGTGCCAAAATTCACATATAAGTACTCTAATGGCTAACTACATACAAATTTAAATGACTAACTATATACACATATAAATGACTATTTCATTCATTCATTCATTTGCATGTGTCTTGCGGAACTTTGCCTCCCTAAAAGCACTCCTGTAGACTTCTCGGTTGTGAGCAAGATGGCCTGCAGCTGATGCATTAATTTGCAGATCATCAACGATGTCTTGCAGCCATCTTCGCCTTAGTTTTCCTCTTTCTTTTTTCTTTTATGTACACTTCCAAGACGGTCTTCTCTAGATTAATGACTATCTACCAAACAATATTTCGTTACTATTGAGAATAATGAGTTCGGTGCCTGTAAGTGCAGTCTAAAATAATTTTTTCAGTTTTACTATTCATGGAGGCATGTAGTCGACATCAAATAGATATTGGAAAAGTTTGTAGTTGTAGGAAGAAGTATAATTTATATTTGTTATACAGAATTGGAGGGTATTCCAAAGATGAGCAGCAGAATAAGTAAAGCTTTTCTTGTAAAGGTCAAGTCTAGGTGTTGGAAGACTTCTGTTGTTCAAGCGTTGGCTGCACTTTGGGTTAAATTTAAACAGGTTCATAGATAAGGCGGAGCATGCCGTGAAAGAATTTGATGTACCAGCTTGGCTTTGTTGAAGATGAACATGTTCTTAAGAGACAGCATTTTCTTACGTTTGTGCTGGTTAGTTGTTTGTGCTTGATCTTTATCACTAATAAGCTTTACTGCTCGCTTTTGAAGTGTGTATAGCCTCTTTGTATTTACCATTAAGCAACCATCCCAGATTGTTGAACAATAGTCTAAATATGTTTGTATGTGTGATATGTAGTATGTCTTCCTTGTGTCTTGATCGATGAAGTGCTTGATTTTGGCTAACTTGTATACTTTTTTGCGCAGCGAGTTTTGTTAGACCTTGCACATTCAGAGTTCCAGGTCAGATGTTGGTCTTTAATATGACCTAGTGTTTTGTGCTCGCTAACGTTTTCTGTCTGTGATGTTTCTGTAGAGCCGAAGTGTTGTTTTTGTCGCGTTTTGTAGTTTCTGTCTTGTTGTTATGAGCATTGATTTTGTTTTATCAGTATTTATAATCATGCCATTGTTTTTTGCTCCATCTAATTAGATTGTTTAACTCGACCTGAAGAGTTGATTCAAGGTTAATACTGTCGTAGTCACTGGTGTAGACTGTGCAATCATAAGCAAAAAGGTCACAAGAAGAGTGTTTAAGATGAAGTGGCAGATCATTGATATAGTTATCAAAGAGTAACGGGCCTAGAATAGAACCTTGCAGGACACCGGTGTCAACTATAGCAGAACTTGATAGAGAATTGTTGAAGAGTACTACCTGTTGTCTGTCTGAAAGAAATGATACAATTAATTTTTTTTTTACAAGAATATCATGGTCAATCATATCAAGTGCCTTTTTGAAGTCGACAAAGATGGCACCACACAGTCTGTCGTCATTTATGTTTAATAACCAGTTTTCTGTCATTTTGGTGAGAGCTGTGTGGCAGAAATGACTGGGTCTAAAGCCTGACTGATTGTCTGTGAGTAAATTATTCTCTTGCATGTGTCGTGGAGTTATTTTTTGCATGTGTTTTTCGAGTGGTTTTGATGGTGACGATAGTATGGGTATTGGTCTGTAGTTGGTAAGATTGCTGGATGAGCCAGATTTATAGAGAGGATACACTGTAGCAGTTTTAAAAGCCTCAGGGAAATAACATTTTGCAATGCACTGATTGTAAATGTATGTTAGTGTATGTGAAATGGCAGGCGCAGCATAACGTAAGATCTTATTGCTAATATCGTCAAGCTCAGCTGTACTGTTTGTTTGTTTTTTTTAAGGATAAAAGATAAGTGTAAAACGTCACTGACTGTTAAGAATGGAATGTGTAACTATTTAAGTTTAGAACATCTGCTATCCAGGAATGATTATATTTCATGTAAGTCGCATAGAGGAGCTGGGGATACGGTTGTTAGGCCTGTATTTCCAAGACCTTCGACAGCATTTATCTTCCCAGATTTCTTTGGTACCGATTTTTATATGCTGGGTGGACCCCTGGGTCTTTCTTGGTGTGGTGGTACCAGGAAAAAAAAATCTCAATTGCTGGAACATTAACCCGCTACAAGCGAATTAGTAGAATGGACGCCTAGCTAATCAGCCAAACAGGCCGCCAAAGGTATGCTGTACTGCTTTATATAATCGTTTAAAATCTTTCTCCGAGTGCTTGCTTTCTTGTCCGTGGTGATGTATCTTCTATGGGTAGATGATTTACCGGTAAGTTAATACAGTTATGTATTTCTTTGCATTTCTTAATTTGCATGCAGTGCGTAGGCAGCCATATGTACGTTAACATATGATGAGATATACGTGGGTCAGCCCTCTAACCTGTGCTACGACGCAGATGTTCGCAAAGCATGTCACATAAATTCCACTTCTCACATTGTGAAGTATTTTTATCCTCCTCCCTCGCGTTATGCAAAATATGAGAAATGAATCTAAACTGGGAACGGCTAGGGTGAAACAAATACTATATGCAGGAAACTCTCTACCGTAGAGAGCGGAACAACAACACAACTCCTTCAGATCATCAGAGGAAGTACCCCCCCCCCCCCATCAGACAAGTGTTTCGGCCCTTTAAACTCCTGACACTCTAAGGGGGGTGGGCCCCTCTGGGTCATGACTCCCAGAGGTCTTGTGAGTTGTTTTTTTCCGGTCCCGGGATTGAACCCATGATCTTCCAGTTGCCACTGCACTTTTTTTGAAGTGCGTCTTTAGCGATTTAGCTACGGAGGACTGGTATTGGTTGTGGCAAATGAAATATAATAGGCTGTTTCAGTTAAGAAAAGACTTACGATTTAAATTGATTTAACTTGTGTCGTTTATATTTCTAAGAAATGTTTTGACATTTTCAGCTTCAGCTTTGGTGTTGTATTTATCAGGAAGTGAACATGTTAGTTTATACTGGGAGAGTGAACATGTTAGCCTAAACCAGGAGAGTGAACATTCCAGTTTATAGTAGGAGAATGACCATGTTAGTTTATACTGGGAGAGTGAACATGTTAGGCTATACCAGGAGAGTGAACATGTTAGCCTATATCAGGAGAGTGAACATGTTAGTCTATATCAGGAGAGTGAACATGTTAGTCTGTATCAGGATAGTGAACATGTTAGGCTATACCAGGAGAGTGAACATGTTAGTCTATACCAGGAGAGTGAACATGTTAGTTTATATCTTGAGAGTGAACATGTTAGTCTATATCAGGAGAGTGAACATGTTATTCTATATCAGGAGAGTGAACATGTTAGTCTATATCAGGAGAGTGAACATGTTAGTCTATATCAGGAGAGTGAACATGTTAGTCTATATCAGGAGAGTGAACATGTTAGTCTATATCAGGAGAGTGAACATGTTAGGCTATACTAAGAAAGTTAACATGTTAGCCTATACCAGGAGAGTGAACATGTTAGTCTATATCAGGAGAGTGAAAATATTAGCCTATACCAGGAGAGTGAACATGTTAGGCTATACTAAGAAAGTGAACATGTTAGTCTATACCAGGAGAGTGAACATGTTAGTCTATATCAGGAGAGTGAACATATTAGCCTATACCAGGAGAGTGGACATATTAGTCTATATCAGGAGAGTGAGCATGTTTGTTCTTCAGCTCAACTCTCTTGTGTAACCCTGCCTCAGTGAAAAGCCTCTAAGGGGAAAATTGTGTAAGGTGGTGCACAATTATATTCAGACCCCTTATTATCAATTTCACTCCCTGGCCCCACTTGGCCCTCCGGGGCCCACTGCAATGCACCGGCTGCACTCCTTCTTACTGATCCTGTCTGAATGTTGTGTAATCCACAAAACGCCACCAAATGGTTATTACATTCTAGTTCTCTCAGTATTACTGGGCCACGAGAACCAAAATGTGAACGTAAGCAGTCTCTGGTGTTACTGTATATCCAATCAGCCTTTCCCAAACACACAAGGAAAGCTCAAGGTCTGTGGTACTATCCTTTTCACAAGCTATAGTGCAACCTAAATGTATGATACAATTTCAGAAGAAAAAAGTGAAGGTAGCTCTCTCGTGCTGTGTAGACGCCTAGCGTAGGCCTAGTTTGGGGGCTGGGGGCTGTTGTTGAGTGGAGTGGCGGTCCAGCCGGTCCACTTCTCCAGAGCTGGTGGAGTTTTCGGGGGTGGGTGAAAACAGAATGGTTAATCAATATGGTGGGCGGGGGGAGGACGGACAACATAGTTTTGCACCGGTTTCCAAATTTCCAGTCGGAAATAAAGCGTAGAGCCCATAATTTCTTTCTTTCTTGACCTATTAGCACAATGGAAGGTGATGTATCCTTATCGTACAAGACTGCATGCTAGAGAAAGACAAAAAGATACATCATGTAAGAAATGAAATGACATCGCTCGTAGCTTGTGAATTTCCATGGCGGGAAGGCTTGGCTTTGCAGTATGTGATTATTTTGTTTTCAATCTTTCGTAGTTAAAGCGGTATATCACCGCCTAGTCTCATAGTTCTCTTTCGCATTTTCCTTTTTGGGATTAGAAACTTGCTACCTCACGAACTACGAGTATAACCGGCCAAGATTCTGTCCCACTTCCTTAACTCTCAGACTACTACATTCCCTTTAAATTGCTTTTTTTTAATGTAGAAGATATATATATATATATATATATATATATATATATATATATATATACTGCAGACATAAAGTGCTGTTCCATAGCAGAAAGTTCTGTTACATGGTAGGAAGTTCTGTTCCATAGTAGGATGTTCGTAATTTAGAAATAACATAAATGCTAAAAAGTCATTGTCTCTGTGAAGCATGACTGTAATGAAAATAAAATATCATATTGTTTAAAACAAAAGTAGGAACAGCTTTATTAATTATTAACGAGCACTGTTTAATGTTTCGGCCACACGTTAATCATAAAAGGAAAAAAAAACAAAACACCCTTCCAGGATTAAGGCGTGAACCGAAGCTTTACAGCTGTCTTGTTTCTACCGACTGACTCCACCCAGAATTGCTTACGACCCTGGCTTTCTGTTGTCAGACTCCGATATTCAGCAACTGAAGACTGAGATGATTAGGGCAAGAACTGATGGCAGATAACTTCCCAGGCATGTTTCCTATAGTGAACTTATGGCAGGTAGGAGACCACGTGATATACTTAAAGTGACATACAGATAATACCTGTTAGTCATCAATTCGGGTTTTTTTTTCTATCAGCCATGAGCTCTATGAAGAAAACGAGAAAGACCAAAATCATGTGGACAGCAACGCTGCGTAATGGCGCAGCATCATTCGAGGAAGAAATGAGGATAAAAACTGGAAGTTAAAAAAATACAAGCCCGAAGAAATTAGGTCTTGCAACACAAACACCGGCAGTTGGGTTTATTACGCGAATCCAACATTGGTAAAGTAAGCTTGTATAAGGTCTGGCATAAAGCATGGCTGGATTTTAAAAATGGAAAATAAATAAGCGCTATACATGTTTTTGGTAAAAAAAAAAAAAAGTGAAATGAAACTCAGAAAACTGGGTATTTTTATTATTACTGACATTTATATTTAGGTTTTGAAAATTACGCCGGTTAGATGACCGCCATTACATTTGATACATTCAGCCAGGCGTCTGGAAAATTCCTGCATAACACCATTTAACATGTTCAAATGAATATTTTGAATGCAGTGCCGGATTCGACCTTTTAGGTCTGCAGCTGAATGTAGTCGACTAGCATACACCGTGTTCTTGAGGTACTTCATAAAAAGAAGCCTGCAGCTGATAAATCCGGTGAACTTGCCTGCCAATGAATATCCCCAAATCTGGAAATAAGTCGACTGGGAAATGCTTGTCGCAGCATGGCCATGGACTGATGGGCTGTGTGGGCAGTTGCTCCATCTTGTTGAAACCATATTAGTCTCTTATTTCTATTGGCCAACTCTGGAATGAAGTATTCAGTTATGATCTGCAAATAAAATCACTATTAACAATAAGATGATGCCAGGTGCCAAAGCGTTCCTAACAGATGATCGCCGAGGGCTACTCAGCAGTGCGTTGCGGACTTCTTGAAATATTTCAGGTGACTGTTGAGTTCTTGGACGACCAGTAGACCTCTTATTAAGGCAATTAGCGGTTTCCTTAAAATTTTTGACGCACCTCAAAATTGTTTTGTCCTCCGATCGGGAACATTATCACGGGAATACAACTCAAAACAGCGATGAAACTTTCGTTGTACAGTAATAGACATTCTCCACTTTTAAAATAAGTTTCAACGGTGAATGCGCGATGTTGTGTTTGCCAAGACGCCATTGTTAAAACTGACTGTTTGTCTGCTTCATCTCTGACGTCATGTTTTGTTTTTTTTTCACATGTATTCAGTTTCTGCGCACTACGTCAGTTAAATCCGGCTATGCTTCATGCCGTACCCTGTACATCGATAAAGTAAGCTTGTACATCGATAAAGTAAGCTTATACATTGGTTAAGTAAGCTTATTCAGCAAAGTGGTACCTGGCAGAAACCTACAACAGCCGTCTTCGTAACCGTCAGCTTTGAGGAAAAAGTGTTATAGTAACCAAAAGACATTGACTTTTCAGTTTTGTTTGGTCAGTGTAAAATAAGGTCATGTATTATTAGAGGACACCACAACTAGAGGGGAATCAGCCCATGTATAAGGAACTGGACGGTACAGGTCACAAGCGGGCATGAATGATGGCTTACCAAATTTAGCCTAGGAAGGAATGAGTCGGGGGGGGGGGGGGGGGGGTTAATCAGTCTCGCTGCTTATAAATCAATTGTAGTGTGAGACATACTGTCCGGAATTATTTTCTTCAGAACTTTTCAACGCAAAGTGCGTGATCTTTATGTGGGATATTTCATGTACTCAGTGAGTTTAAATATATCATATATCAGCTTATAGGGGTGCAGATGTTAACAATGATCACAACCTGTGCATAGGGAAAATAAAACTAAAATTGAAAAGTCAACACAAGAAATCAGTACACAGAAAGATAAACAGCCACAGCCTACAAAAAGAAAATACTAACATTAATTTCAATCAGGAACTTGCCAAGCATTCCGAAACATCCAGTGAAGTTGAAGAGATAGGTATAGATGAGTTATGGAATTCTTACAGCACAGCCATAATCACAGCAGCAAAAGTAAGCGCTGGACTGGAAAAACCAAATAGAAAAGCATGGATATCAGATAAAACATGGAAGTATATACATGAAAGACGAGCAGTCAAATTAGACATGTTGAATGCAAAAACAGATCATGAAAGAGATTTGGCAAAAGCAAAATACAAAGAAATAGACAAGAAAGTAAAAAAGTTCAGCTAGAAAGGATAAAAGAGAATACATAGACAATATGGTGAAGGAGGCAGAAAAAGCAGCAAAAACAGGAGACAGCAAAACTTTATACAACATACAAAAGAGGCTAACAGGTACTATTACATCTAAAGAAAGACCAGTCCTTAGCAAAACTGGAACACTTTTAACATCAAATAAAGACCAAAAGCAAAGATGGGCTGAACACTTCCAAGAAATACTTAATCGACCACACCCAAAAGAATTGTTAAACCTTGAAACTGACTTACCAGCCCCACAACTAAATGTCAACCTAGATGAAATTAAATTGCATGAAATTGAAACAGCAGTGAATTTAATGGCTAACAACAAAGCTGCAGGTGAAGATGAAATAACAGCCGAAATGCTAAAAGCTATCAATAGTGACAACATGAGACAACTACAGAGAATGTTTAACAAGATTTGGAAAGAAGAAAAAGTCCCTTCTAATTGGAAGAAAGGAATCATTGTTAAAATACCAAAAAAGGGCAACCTTAGTGACTGTAACAACTGGAGAGGAGTAACCTTAATATCAGTTGTGTCAAAAGTATTTTGCAAGGTCATTTTGAATAGACTCAAAGATATAGTGGATACTGCAATGAGAGAAGAACAAGCAGGATTTCGAAAAGGGAGAAGCTGTCTTGACCAGATCTTTACTCTAAGAATAATACTTGAAGAACATATTGAAAAGCAGAAACCATTAATACTGAACTTCATAGATTTTAAAAAGGCATTTGATAGCATACACAGAGATTCATTATGGAGAATTTTATGTCTATATGGAATACCATCTAAAATTATCAACATCATTAAGGACTTATACAATGGATATGTTTGTGCAGTCAAGACAGAAGAAGGGATGAGTGAATGGTTCCAGATTGAAACAGGCATGAAACAAGGATGTATACTGTCTCTTTTACTTTTTGGGATTACAATAGACTTCATAATGAAAAAATGCTGCACAGGTAACACAGGTATTGACTGGGTACATGGGACCCAACTAGAAGATCTTGATTTTGCTGATGACATAACTCTTATCAGTAATAATGTGAATTCCATGCAAGAAAAAACAGATAGCCTGTCTTCAATGGCTAGCAAAATGGGACTTGAAATTAACAAGGACAAAGCAAAAATAATGACAATTCCTCTCAATCAAAATGGAAAAATACACATAGAAGGGACAGATATTGAAGAAGTCAATCAATTTGCATACCTTGGCAGCTACATAGACCAGTATGGTGACACTAGAAAGGAAGTTAGTATCAGAATTACAAAAGCAGCATCAATCTTCAAGAATCTTGAGAACATATGGAATTCAAAAGTTATAAGCACAAAAACCAAGTTAAGACTATTCAATTCAAATGTAATATCCACCCTCATTTATGCATGCGAAAGCTGGAAAACAACTAAAGAAATAGAAAGGAAATTAGACTCTATTGAAAACAAATGCCTAAGGAAAATACTCAGCATCAAGTGGAATGAATTCAAGAACAATGCAGAGATAAGACAGATGACTGAACAACAACCAGTCTCATGGGTGATCAAGAAAAGGAGATGGACATATGTTGGTCACTTGATGAGAAGAAATGATCAGAGAATCCCAAAACAAACTATCAAGTGGAACACAACAGGCCGAAGAAAAAGAGGCAGACCTCGTGAAACTCTGAAGAGGACATTATTAAGAGAGGCCAAATTAACCGCATAAAATCCTTTGATGAGGTTGAAAGACTCACCGAAGACAGGAAAAATTGGCGAACTACTTTGCGAGCCCTATGTGACGTTTAACGGCACGGGGAGGATATAAGATAAGATATCAGATTAAAGATAACTGAATGCAGAATAAAGGATAAGACAGTTGTGTGTTAGAACCATGCCATACTAAATTATCACCGAGCACTGACAGCGTCGTTCCAGACAGTAAGGCCGGAAACACTTGTATGAAACCAGGGCTACTTCCCTTGTCTGTGTGTGGTCGTTTAGTTCTCTAAAGTAGACAAGTGGTTTTTTTTTTTTAACCATGCTCTAAGAACACAAAGAAATCA
This sequence comes from Achatina immaculata, assembly GCA_009760885.1. Lineage (NCBI taxonomy): Eukaryota > Metazoa > Mollusca > Gastropoda > Stylommatophora > Achatinidae > Lissachatina > Lissachatina immaculata. The sequence continues at coordinate 27,827,036 of CM019704.1, forward strand.
TGAGTGTAAGTATGAATGTTTTTATTTTAGTGACCCGAAAAAAAAAAAGAATCTTTTCTTTAACAAAAATAAGTGAAATATTACTGAAAACACATATAAAACAGCTTTAGTGAAATTTTTTTTTTTAAATCTAGCATTATCTAAACTATTTAGGTAAGGTTACAAAACTGTATCCATAATTTTCACATTAAAATAACGTGTATGTTCAATCCATATTTGCTAAATTCTAAACAAGGACAATGTTTTAAAAAAAATCTGTTTAACAGAATATATGAAAAAACATAAATCAATACAAACTGAAGTAAACGGTGCTGAGAAATCTTCATGCAACTTCTGTCTAGATTAGTATTTTAAATAAGAAACATTTCAAAGCGAGTGGGAGAAAATAAAAAGTAGAAATATATTCTTAACAAATCTCCTTTACAAACCAATTCTTCACCGAACCCACACAGTTAATTCTTTTCATGTTTGAAAAAAAAAACCTAAAGAAAGTATGTAATGTAAAGAAAATGGAGAGAAAAACTTCTGCATGCTATTTAAAAATGTATTTAAGAAAAAATCCAATAAAATGATGGGAAAATAGATGATTAAGTACATCATAAGTACTAAAATCTATCACTGAAAATGAAAAATTCTTTCATGAATTATCTTTTAAAAGAAAATCTTAGTTACAGCCCAGAGTACTGTGTCTGCATTACTAATCTATTATAAATGGAAGGGTGTCTTTAAAGCAAAATGGCATAACTAGTAAGAGAAAGAATGGTAGATGGTCATAGTGTACTATGCAAATGGAATAATTTATCCTTATGTATTTTATTCCAATACATTTACACAGTCCTGTTATTCTATTGTTATTTTTACCTTCTCAGAACTGTAAAAACAGCACAGTTACTTTCAGCAGTGAAAAATGAACAAATATTTATTTTGTGGAAGGAAGGACATAAAATTTTTAAATTTTTTTTTCTATAAGGAAAAAAAAAAAGATATGAATATTTTCTTCTCACACTCAACAGACGCCATAAAAAAATACATGTCAGGGGAGATAAGCTGAATGAAGACCCACACGGAGCAAATTACAGAGAAATGTACTATTGGTCAGCAGTTCACCAATCAACATCATTCTCTCACTCAAACAGCTGAATTTTTTTTTTCCTCTAACAATTCATAATAAAGAAAAATAACATTCAAGTGATCATGATTTCTGTAATGAATCTGTCAGAAGTCTGCTTCCTGTAAACATGGAGGATATTTAAATACTAAGTGTTTCCATATATGACAGACAAGCAATGTAAGTCTTGTGTAACAATAATATGCCACATAAAAGTTATAAAGCAACTTGAAAACAAGCTATGGTTTGTCACAGCTAGAAATTGTTTATCAAATTGGTCATCCACTACAATTTACTGATATAGCTTAACTGATGTTCTAGAATTGTCATACATTTAGAACTGCACAAAAAAAATCCCCAACATTTATAAAAGCTCCATAACTATATGTGGAAATCAATTCCATAACCATATGTGGAATTTGAGTTTTTATTTATCTCAGCCATGTTGTATTATACATCACTTAATGATAGATATTTAATGCTACTAGTTTATTCCATAAAGTTCCGGAGATTTTTTTGCACATCTGAAACTTTTTTCCTTGTAATACTGATCTACAAATGTCGAAGATACGTAAGTCAGGGTCTATATGCATATCATTTTATAGTTGTAAGCTTCTGGCTATTACGATCACTGGCCTGTTTAGCTCAGTGGTTAGGTGCTTGGTTTATTAAACCAGTGGTACTGGGTTCAAGTCTCAGCAGTGGATTTTTTTTTTTTTTTTCTGGTACACACCAAAAAGGCCCTGAAGGTCCACCCAGCCTCTAAAAATGGAAACCAGAAAAATCTTGGAAGGTAAATGCAACCAGACATGATGCTGACCACATCACACTTTCATGTGCTGAAGGTCATGGAAAATATGGGCCTAACACTGTATCCCCAATATACCTTAATGGTGTGGAAATGGGAATTTTACCTTTAACTTTACCATACCTATCAAGATCAACTTTAGCTTACAGAATAGGCAGCAGCCAATGTCATTTTTCTTGAATCTTACCCTGACAAGAATATGTTCATAAGAATCCAGTAAGGTTAAGTAATAACCCAGTTATGCCATGGAGGCACCTAAGGGAATCTGTTCTAGTGGGCATATTTTTCACTGACCTGGGAGCATGCCAGAGGGTGATGTGGTCAGCATGTCAGAGGGTGATATGGTCAGTATGCCAGAGGGTGATGTGGTCAACACACTAGAGGGTGATGTGGTCAGCATGCTAGAGTGTGATGTGGTCAGCATGCCAGAGGGTGATGTGGTCAGCATGCTAGAGGGTGATGTGGTCAGCATGCTAGAGTGTGATGTGGTCAGCACACCAGAGGGTGATGTGGTCAGCATGCCAGAGGGTGATGTGGTCAGCATGCTAGAGGGTGATGTGGTCAATACACTAGAGGGTGATGTGGTCAGCATGCTAGAGTGTGATGTGGTCAGCATGCTAGAGTGTGATGTGGTCAGCATGCTAGAGTGTGATGTGGTCAGCATGCTAGAGGGTGATGTGGTCAACACACTAGAAGGTGATGTGGTCAATACACTAGAGGGTGATGTGGTCAGCATGCTAGAGTGTGATGTGGTCAGCATGCTAGAGGGTGATGTGGCCAGTATGCTAGAGGGTGATGTGGTCAACACACTAGAGTGTGATGTGGTCAGCATGCTAGAGGGTGATGTGGCCAACACACTAGAGTGTGATGTGGTCAACACACTAGAGTGTGATGTGGTCAGCATGCTAGAGTGTGATGTGGTCAGCATGCCAGAGGATGATGTGGTTGGCATCATGCCTAGTTGTGGGTGGGTGGGGGGAAGGGGGTGGGTGACTTGAGTGCCTGTGGCCAAATTTGAACTTCCCCTTCACCATTTGAGACTAGTTCACTAACTACTTTGCCTCTCAAGCATCCATAAAAATAATCTATCTCCAAGAAGACATATATATATATATATATATATATATATTTTTTTTTTTCATAAAGTTTTGCCGGGGAAAGATGACACTGAAGCCCAACACAGAAAAAAACAGCTTTGTGTACACATACGTACAACTAAATATATACATATACATGAGGCAACTGCGGTAAAGCTGTGGTACAAATGAGTAAAGTCGTTTTAAATGCTTAAAACACTGCAGATGACATCCTAGTCTAGGTTGAACAGGATTAGTGAGATTAGTGTAAATCTGGGGCATAAATACGAGTACATCAAAAATAATGGCAAAAATTACCAGTAGTGGCAATGGACATCACTTTCAACGGTTATAATTCTTTCTACAACATTCTGTGGATTAGCCAGCTAACCCACTCTTCCATGTAATATATATATATATATTTATATATAATTACTGGCGTGAGTTTCTGCTGGTGTATGTTTGTTATCTCGAGCATGTTGATAAAACATTTGAGCACGGTAGATAAATGTGGAATGCAGTGTCTCATAGAAGAAAGGTAATCATGTTGAAACAAAAAATATGAATGAGCAATGACAATTACCTCCCTTCGATCAACCCAAGCGGCCACCAAATTTATTTACCTCCCATGTTAGAGCCTTAAGTTACAACGCACAACTTTCGTTTTATAAAATCTGTAACAAATTGTATACACCATACACCTGATGATCGCACCAGTCATAAATGATGAAGAAGATTAACAATATTAAGTGATCATTGTGCTGATGCTCAACTGCAAGAGATTATACTGTAATTTTATGTTACTTAGTTGATCCTCCTGGGCCAAAGGTGGCACATAGGGCGGAGGACAAGGCTCTCCATGTCTGGCGATTCCTTGCTACTTGCTGTAGATCTTCGGTGTTTCTGGTGAGCATTGTTGAACACTTCTTGGTAATAACTCTTCTTAGTGTGTCTTTGGGTCTTCCCCGCTTTCTTTTACCCCCTTGGTGACCACGTAAATGCTTGGTGTGGGAGTCGTTTTTCGTCCATTCTAAGTACGTGGCCGATGGAGTTCCAGCGACGTCTTCTGATAAAGTTTGATATGTTTCGTTTCTTATCTTATTGACGTAACCGATCTGAAGTCATGCCAACAGATATTTAGCAGTCTTCGAAGGCACTTATTTTCAAAAGCATCTAGTCTCTTTTCCATGAGAGACTATGTTACTGACTGATTGAAAATGACAACACCGATGTTTGAAAAAAAGCCTTTGTGAAGTTAATCATTACACCCTGATCCATCTCCTTCCATTAAGGTCAGCTTAAAAACAAGACCCCTGATAAACTCAACCTCTTTTTTATCTTTTACATGTACTGACTCTTTCCATTCACTAGGCCCATTTTTAAAAATTAGATTTCATGTTTGCTAATTTCATCACAAGATGGACAAACCATGATCACCAACTCTGCCTGCACAGCATGTATTGAAGGAATGTGCCCCCACATTTATGACTAGGTTATTTACTAACAGGAAATCAAATCCTGCAGCCTCATGTTATGCCAAACGACTTCCAAGTGTAAGATAACATTAGATCTGGATATCATATAAGAATTTCAGACATTATAAAGTGAAACAGAAATTGTATCTTTGGGAACAGTAAAAATTCTGAGATTCATGCCTTGATGGATCACAGGATGACAACTTTGAAAATTGTACACTAATTCACAAACGTAGCCACACGTTCCTTGGCACAACCAACAAAATTCAGTTAAAAATCTTTCCTTAACTCTCTACTCTAAATAAAGCAAAAACAATGTTTCCAGCATCAAGTCTTTGCCTAAACTTTAGTTTAAACAAAAAAAAAAAAGCAGCACACTTCTGCTGAGACAAAATGAATCAAAGAAATATCTTCTAACAATTCTAAATAAACATATAAATAACATTTTTTGTGGTCACATATAGTTTCTTTTTTTATACAGAAAATAATCAGACAGCTAAACTTACTGTTCAAAAGCATTTCAGACATGCCATAAAATTTACAAGTGAAAAGAAATTACCACATTTCTGGCAATCAGAACTTTCAAAAAGCATCATTCTGTGCTTGATAAAACAACTGTGACAGTGCACATGCTAAGAAGAGACACACTGAAAATGCATGAAGGTACCCAAAACCAAATAAATCTGTCAGTGTTATTTTTTTTTATGTAAGCTACAATTTAAGACTTACATCTGAATTTTTTTGTTAGTTATTTTAACTAAAATGTGCTTGTCGAAGCAGAAATCTACAATGTTAGTTATAACAGCAACAACAACAAATGTAAGTTTTAATTTAGTAGTTCAAATATTAGTATATCTGTTGTCAGTCTCCAGTCCAGTTCCTGCATGCCTTAGAAATGTTATCATCGTGGTTATGGATGTAATAAGAAATGAAGTGATCAAGGAACTAACTAGTACAGATGCTATAAGAAATGAAGTCATCGTGGAATTAACTAGAATACATACATGAAATGCAGTTATCTGGGAACTAAGTGGCATAGGAATAATAAGAAAAGAAGTCATGACAGAACTAACTTGTACAGATGTAACAAAACATAAAATCATCAGGGAACAAACTGGCATACATGTAATGAGAAATAAAAAAAAAATTAATTCACAAATCTACATGGAATTCACCAGATGGTAGAACCAAATCAATCATATAACAATGAGAAGAAACTGGAGAGGGTCACTTTGTGAAGTGAAAGCAATTAGAGGAGCTGATGTTAGAAGTGACTACCAACTGCTGCTGGGTAAGATAAGAATGAAATAGAGGAGAGTAAGGAGAGCAACAGAAAAACCAGTCTTCAACTCCCAAGGATCCAACAATCAGATCACAGTTCACCCTCACTCATTCATTCATTTGCATGTCCCTTGAGGAACTTTGCCTCCCTAACAGCACTCCTGTAGGCCTCTCGGTTGTGAGCAAGATGGCCTGCTGCTGATTCATCTATCTGCAGATCATCAATAATGTTTTGCAGCCATATTCGCTTTGGTCTTCCTTTCTTTCTTTTTCCCATTATATACCCTTCCAAGACGGTTTTCTCTAGATTATCATGACATTTAATGTGTCCAAAATATTTAAGTTTTCTCTCTTTAATCCTCTTTACTAGCTAGCCTTATTCAATATCAAGTTCTTGTAGTATGGATATATTTGTTCTTTTTTTGTGTCCATGATATTTGAATAACTCTTCTGTAGCATTTACATTCAAAGGCATTTATGTGTTTCTCAGCTGTTTTGTTAAGTGTCCAGGTCTCACAGGTATATGTTGCAATGGGAAAGATGCATGCCCTTAAAAATCTTATTTTTGTAGTTCTGTCTGTTTCTCTCCACAGATTCTTTAGCAGTTTTACTTTCTGAAGAGCGCTAGATGTCCTCCTTTTAATTTCCCTCATTGTATCTCCATTATTAGTTAGCAGTGATCCAAGATATTCAAAACTCTCAACTTCTTCCAGTTTTTCCTCATTGATACATATATCAGCTACCTTGTTTGTTCAGTTCAACCTAAAACACACAAACAGATTCCAAGCATTAGCCAACACAACAAATGGAACACTAGATTGGCAATACCTAAGAATTCAAGAAATGTTTAATGAGGCCAGCCAGAGTATCCTTGGAAAATGTGAAAGTCAATGGAAAGACTGGATTTCAGAGGAGGAGGAGGTCATGGAAGTTAATAGAAGAGAGGAAAGCCATTAAACACAAAATTCTAACAGCAAGGAAAGGAGATGAAGAGAACCTAAGAAGAGAATATGCATAAAAGAGCACACATATCAAGAAGAAGGTGAGAAGAGACAAGAGACAATATATAGACACACTAGGGGAAGAAGCCCAAGAAACAGCAAATAAAGGAGACTCTAGAACAATATACCAAATTACCACGACTCTGACCAGAGGATTTACCAGCAGAACCACCTTTGTCCAGAGCAAATATGGACCCCCTCTTTGGAAAGAGCAAGAACAACTTAACAGGTAGGAAGAACACTTCCGAGAAACACTCAACAGACCAGATCCAGAAATAGAAGCTGACATGCCACCACCAGGCCTGCAACTCGAAATCAGGAAAAGTAGAATCAAATGTCAGGAAACTGAGATAGCCATCCAACAAAGCAAAAGCAACAAGGCTCCAGGAGAGACAAAATCACAGCAGATATGCTAAAGGCAGATACTACCCTTAATGCTAAGATCCTGGAAGACATTTTCAACAAAGTTTGGGAAAAAGAGAAGGTACGAGAATCATGGAAAAGAGGTATCATTGTTAAAATCCCCAAGAAAGGGGATCTCACAAAATGTGAGAACTGGAGAGGAGTCAACCTCCTATCGGTGCCAAGCAAAATCTTCTGTAGGGTACTTTTACAAAGAATCAAGGGCAGCATGGACAAAATAGTTTGAGAGGAAAAGTTAGGATTCAGGAAGGGGAGATCATGTACAGACCAAATATTCCACATCAGAACAATTACTGAATGGAAACTAGAATGGAACTCCCCACTGTACATAAACTTTGTGGACTTTGAGAGAAGGCCTTTGACAGTATCCATCATCCTTCCTTGTGAAAGACACTGCTGGCCTATGGACTCCCTGAAAAAAATCATAAATATTATGAAAGATATACAGAATAACCAGAGTTGCATGAAACATGTCAGACAACAAACTCTTCAAGGGAAAAGAGAGAGAGACAGGCCATTTGGAACATGGAGACACACAATGCAGGAAGAACTAGAGAAAGCAGGGAAGACAAGATTTGAGATATCCCAACTTGGACAGGACTGGCTGAAGAACCCTTGTTGATGCCCATATTCTCTGTTGGGAGTACAGAGAACTGATGACAAATTAATTTAGATGTAATGAGAAATGCAGTTATCAGGGTCTCATTTAAAGTAAAAATTTTTTTTTTCTTTTCTCACCACATCATCAAAACACAGCCCAATCATTGGCTTCTGGTTGCAAAAAGATGCTGACATCAGAAGATAAACCCATGAGAAAGCATGATAAGGTGCATCATTAATACTCTGAGACTATATGAACCGTACACATACATGAAATTAAACATCATGTTCTAGTTGTACATAACATCAATATTGGAATGAAGGAGTAAAGTAGTGCTGGTAGTCAACTATGGTCTGTGTACAGCTAACAAAACATAAACTAAAATTCAAGTGCTCCATTCCATGTTCATTTATGATAAAGTATGCTAATATCTGCAGTTAATGATTTCATATACCTTGGTGGATTATCAATGATAAGACCCTGCTCTGTGATATAAAATTTAAATGGCAGTATGATGTGGTTTACTCAGTCAGACATTTCCATGTTAGGCATGGAGTTCCCCCTACGATCACAAAGTGATAACTTCACCAAATCTCAACTGACATATTCATTATTTGACATAAATGTTCTGTGTGAAAAGTAAAAACTTACTGCGTGTGTAAAGTATGAATTAGACACACAAAAAAAGACATTATTAAAATGTCAAACTCTATGATGGAGATTTTACTGAAAGTTAGTAATAATTTGTTTTCATGCAAAAAAAAAATGGAATTTTAAAATGTATCTTAAAAAAAAAAAAAAAAAGCAAACTTTTTTGTTTTTCATAAATAATATGTACACTAAAAAGTAAAATAAACCATTATGTTTGGTAAGAAAGATCAAGGACATGAGAGATCATGGCCTGATCTCTGAGAGTAGGACACTGTATATTACCAAGTGATTAAAGCATATATATCACCAAGTGATTACAGCATATATATCACCAAGTGATTACAGCATATATATCACCAAGTGATTACAGAACTGCTGTCAACTAGTCATATCCCACCATAATTCTAATCCTTGATGTCCTTCACCATTTCTGGAGTTGATATCCTGAAGTTCCACCCTGCTTAACCAGAACATTATCCTTCATCTCTTTTTTAACCTCCCTATCAGTTTTACCCTTTTCTGCTTTCCAGCCAAAACTGAACAGACTTTACTGATCTTACCAGGAATTTCTTTATGCCGTTTTGGGGGAGAATTCCTTTACAGAGTGTTGGAGAGACTTCTGAAACCAGCTTCATAAAACCTTTCTAATCTGCCTGGGTTTGCAACCTCATGGCCATAAAGAAGTATATCTAGATATCAAAAGAAATATAAAACTAATGGGAATCTTATACTTTTTTAAAATTCTCAAATGATTCTTCTGTCAAGCTTAACTTTTTGATAATTACAACTCCATTACAGATACAAGAATAATTTAACACAATCCAAGAAAGAGAACATTATGAATATTCTGAGCAAGTCCAAAAATTTGGCATAATTATCTTCAAAGTAAAAAAATAAAAAAGGTGCTTCTGCATTTTCAAAGTTCCAAAGCAATAAATTTGAAAAAAATTCACCCTGCTTTCTGTTTCTCTGTAACTTGACAAAAATGTAACCACAGATATTTCCTTCCTTCCTTCTCAACTTCTGTCTACTAGCAGCTTGATATGATGTTGTCTTTAGGATCCAAAACATCTGGCTTTGTTGTTAAGGAGAAACCCTTCCTTCCATGTTTTACAAACAACTTCTAATTTAACTGAGTGGTCTACAGCAGAATTAAATAAGAGCAGCAGGATCTGGAGAGGCTGGAAAATTAACTGCACTCCACTGGTAGTCAAGGCTGTATGTGAGTCTGCATTTTATCCAGTCAGCCTACTTACACATTCCATGCTATCACAGCTTTGGTTGAAATTTACATCTGTATACCCAAAATTTGATATGTCTTTGTCTTAAGCACTTTCATTGTGTATACCCGTCCTTCCTTCTTCATTTTCATGGCTTCTATCTTGGGTATAGGCCATCAATAAGGGCTCTCCACTTATTTCTGTCCCAGGCTGTTTCTTCTGTCCATCTCCAGGTGCAGTCCATCTTCTTTGCTCTATGCTTCAAGACTCCTTGGCCAGATGCTTCTAGGTCTTCTTCTTTGTGTATATCTTTACCATTCAAACCTGAATGTTTCAAAGTCATTCTCTGGAAGCATATTTCTGAAACTTTCATGGACCTTTCTGACTTATTTCTTCACTAACTATGTACTCTTATATGAGGTTTGTGGACTATGGAATACTGTAGATATCATTCTCTTTCTCATAAAGATAATCTCCATGTCTTCATGAGACACGTCTTTTACTGGTCTTATGATTTAAAATATCTTAAACCCTGTCTCGGTACACCCATTAACTCATCTAAAGCCAAAATAAAAAAATGTAAAGATTACACTAAATTTTTAAAATAAACACAGCCTCCATGTTTAACCTAGAAAGTGACCTAAATTCAGCTCATTTAGTGCTTTAAAATCTGAATTACCATAATGAAGAAAGAAACCAGAAATATGACATTATTATCTTGTAATTAATTATAAAGCTTATGGTATTAACATTTTCCATTCTGGGAAGGAAAGAAAAGTCTCCAGACTTCTATAATACATGATAAGTGAATTCTACTATCTTCACAACAGCACCAGCTGCCATGAATCTCAGTGTTACTGTAAGAAGGAGATCCTACAACATTAATAACAGTAGTAACAACAATAATATGTCAGACATACAACACTGAGAGTTTGTTACTGCTAGCCTGCTGTAGTAATGAGCAAGTGAGAAGCATTTATCGTTGTTCCAAGCTGTCAAGTTAATTCATGACACTGCCACTGATCTTGAAGTAACATTTTGTGCTGAAGAAAATATTTTAAAGAGAAACAAAAAAACAAAACAAACACAACCCATGTTTGAACAAGTCTTCACAGTTGTAGATGATAAGTAATATCTCAAATTAAACAAAAAAATCCCATGTTTGAACAAGTCTTCACAGTTGCAGATGATAATTATTGTCTCAAATTAAACCACAAAAAAAAAACAATCTCTATTAAACAGATCAGAACTTTCCCTCAAATGTTTCTATTTCTCTTCTTGCTACTCTATTCTCTCAAGCAAGAAGATGAATAATTCTACCTGACTTAATCCACTTAATCATACGCAGAAAACAAACAGGCCACCATTATTCCCCCCTAAGTGGCTTGTGATACAAATTAATCGTTGTCCAGTCATACACAGCATACATAGGGGAACCCATTCCCAGCAGGACAATGTATATGACAAATAAGGATTTCTAAAGACAGATAAATCTAATTTTCTCACTGTGTTTCTCAGGATTTTTCCTTCTGACTTTTTAACTGATAATAATTTAATAAGAAAACAAAGAGAACAAACAAAGACAGAGAAAAAAAATGGCTGAAAACGCAGGAAAGAGGGAAAAAAAAAGTAGCATAAAATCAAAACCAAATTACTAAAGTAAACATAGCACAAGACAGTAAAAAAAATAAAACTCTAGTAATTCTGGACTTACAAATTATGGCCATGTCTGATGATTAAAATTCTTTTAAAATGTTCTTCCATGTACAATAAAACTATAATACACAAATAAGAATATACAAAAAAAACAAAAAAACTCTGTATATGAATCTCACAAATTATTACATAGATAAAAATTACTGGCCAAAGCTTTTTTACAATCTTATCTTAACAGATAGTCTACTGTCATCAAAACCATCTTGTCACAGATCTGAAATCATGCAAGGCAGTTTCTTCTACCTCCACTGGACTTTCTGCGTTTTTCCAAGACCATGCAAAACTATAGATTTCATGTAGGTGATTTTTTTTTCTTTTTTTTTTTTCTGTTTCATCCCATCACTTCAAAGTAAAAAATGAAAAGACCAATCCATTCCTGAACAAGGAACTTCATCAATTGTTTGTCCTTTCACTTCCCCTTATTGTTCCACAGTCCAAATTCTCTCCTCCTGGCTTTCGCACCATTTATTCTGACATAAACACAAGCAGCCTAAAACAAAACTTGGGGAAAAAAAACCCCAGAACATAAAGACAGAAAAATATAAATGTATATAAGAATGTTAAAAACCCTGTTTATTTTTAAAAAAAACCAAACACTGGCTCATTTTAAAAAAAAAAAAACATTCCGAAATGAAAAGAAACTGCAGATGCTTTAGATTTATACAACATTAATCAGATCAACTAACAAATTGAAACTAATTTATGTGATAGCTAAACAAATTATTATTTTCTGTCTCACTGCTGGCCTCAAATCTGTATTAACCCGTGCACAAAGCTACCCGTACTTCCCACCAAAAGAAACATGTTTCTGATTATTCTAACCAATGACCTGCCAAGTCAGTTTCTGAATTACATGTCTCAATCTGACAAAATATTAATAACAAAGAACAGGAAAAGTAGGACAAGATAAAAAAAAACTTAATAAAATTAAGTAATAAAATTCAGTGAACTTAGTTTCATATGAACATGCTATTGCAATGATCATATTCAGAGAATTATATTTTTATCCCAGAGATCAAACACTGAGCTGTTTTTAAGCCAGGAAATCTTGCCAAATTTCATTTGAGTCAGATCAATGTCTCAGCTTAGGTCTATACATTACCATTGAAAAGGACATACAAATTATATGTAAGTGATGTACTGTCCTTAGTCCTGCCCAATGTCGCCACTCAGAAAATGATTGGATAATTTATACTCTTTGATTATTTCACACTAATCACAGCCAGAGTTGGTATAAGAGTCAGAGAAATTGGCGCTCTGACGAATGAACTCTGCTCCTGTGTGCTACAACTCTGCTGATCCTCCCTCGTGCTGGTGTAGTCAAGAGCGCAGGCATCAAGTTTTCCTAAAACCGCTAACTTCATTGTGGTCTCTTGCAGGCTTGAGATTCGGACACCGCTTATTTAATTCTTAGAGCTTCACTTAGTCATTCTGTGTCACGTCGGTTTCATCTTTGTTGGATGTTACGTCACTGACAAAGTCATAGATAAAACAAACAAGTTAATACTGCAGTAGTGATGGACTTAGACGCGGGCAGTTCTGACGCTGGTAAACGTGGCTTTCCGACGATGACGTCGAACACAGAAGACAATACTGAGAATTATTCCCACAAGAATTGGGACACAGACTACGGCCGCTCCGCCAAGTTGGAATGCAATACTGTTTTGATGACGTCCATGGATAATGAGAAACGCCCCTGGGAAAAGAAAAGTATATAAGAACATTATACGAATACTTCACTCTATGTATAAAACTATTGTCTCAAGGCTTTTGCGTTAACACTTATTACAGCCCCAATCATAAAATTTCCTGTTCTTAAATGGAATCAGCTAAGGGGAACTAACCAAGACATGACGAGAAAAATGCACAGAACGGAATGATAGCTAAATAGTGGAAAGGGGAGCTGAGACCACGTGGTCTGGGCTGGTATCTATAGCAAGTCGTGACTCTACTTCCCTGATACAAAATTCTCATCACAAATAGGCTGTTATCATACCAGCTTGGCCACGATATGTGAATCAGGACACAGGAGAAGTTTGGCAATGTCATTCGGTAGAAAAGTGTTAATCCATTTTGTCAGTCAGGCAGTCAGAAGCCAGTCAGTCAGTCAAGCAGTCAGTCAGCCAGCCAGTTAGTCAGCTAGCCAGTCAGTCATTCAGTCAGCCAGCTAGCAAATCAGCAGCCAGCTAGCCAGTCATTCAGTCAGCCAGCTAGCCAGTCAGTCAGCCAGCTAGCAAGTCAGTCAGTAATCCAGCTAGCCAGTCAGTCAGCCAGCTAGTCAGTCAGCCAGCCAGTCAGTCAGTCAGTCAGCTAGCCAGTCAATCAGTCAGCCAGCCAGCCAGTTAGTCAGTCAGCCAACTAGCCAGTCAGCCAGCTAGCGAGTCAGTCAGTCTGCCAACTAGCCAGCCAGCCAGTCAGTCAGCAAGCTAGCCAGTCAGTCAGGCAGTCAGCCAGCTAGCCAGTCAGCCAGCCAGTCAGTCAGACAGCTAGCCAGTCAGCCAGCTAGCCAGCCAGTCAGTCAGTGAGCCAGTCAGCCAGCTAGCCAATCAGTCAGCCAGTTAGTCAGTCAGCCAGCTAGTCAGTCAGCTAGTCAGTCAGTCAGCCAGCTAGTCTGTCAGCCAGCTAGCCAGCCAGTCAGTCAGCCAGCTAGCCAGTCAGCCAGCTAGTCAGTCAGCTAGTCAGTCAGTCAGCCAGCTAGTCTGTCAGCCAGCTAGCCAGCCAGTCAGCCAGCCAGTCAGACACCTAGCCAGTCAGCCAGCTAGCCAGCCAGTCAGTCAGCCAGCCAGCCAGCTAGCCAGTTAGTCAACCAGCCAGTCAACCAGCTAGCCAGCCAGTCAGCCAGGCAGTCAGTCAGCCAGCCAGTTAGTCATGCAGTCAGTCAGCCAGGCAGTCAGTCAGTCAGCCAGGCAGTCAGTCAGCCAGCCAGGCAGTCAGTCAGTCAGTCAGCTAACCAGCCAGGAAATCAGCCAGGCAGTCAGTCAGCCAGCCAGTAATCCCAGGAGGTTATCAAAAAAGACACGACAGTCCGTTAGCACCATCACCGCCAGCGAGAACTTCATTAGGTTAAAAAAAACAAAACCCAACAGTAAGCCATTCGAGTACTACAGTAATTATAACACAATAATAGAAGGTATTTTAGAGGGTATACAAACGGAAAAAAAAGTTTAAAATAACTGAGAATAGGAATCTACAGAAAATAGTGTTTGTAACTAGAAGAGGGAACTTGAAAGGGGTTGGGGGGGGGGAGAAAGAAAGAAATAGATAGATAGATAGATAGATAGATAGATAGATAGATAGATAGATAGATAGATAGATAGATAGATAGATAGATAGATAGATAGATAGATAGATAGATAGATAGATAGATAGATAGATAGATAGACAGATAGATAGATAGATAGATTAGCGATATACCAGATAAATTGACGTGGAGACAGCAAAACCTGAAAAAATAGGCTAATGATGTAGCTTACTGGTAGCTTGAGGACTTAAATGTAACAGAATAACGCCTGAATGTCGTATTTCTTGAACCGGTGTTTCCAGACAATTTCTTTTTTCTTCCGTGGCACCCTGAAATATTTATTGGAGGCCCCCCAGATCATGAAGTTTTCATTTGCGGACTGATTATAAATGTACGAATATGTGCAAATATGAGAGCGCACATATCCTTACACAGAGACATAAAATAAGAATACAAAGATCGAACATTATAAACAATTTCATTCAATGAAATATTCAGACAACGCAAAATGAACAACAATTTGTTCTGAATTATCACCAAAAAAAAAAACAAAAAACGCAGAAAACAGACCGTGATAATGTTTTGATATTATTCGCAATTTATATGAAATATTTGGGCCCGCGAGAGGAGCACGGCGGATAAAACTCTGGGGCGTTCCTAAGAAGACCTCCTGCTGACAGTAGGATTCATGGCGGCAACCCGACCCCCTGTTTAGAAAGCTGAGCATACGAAACTGAACGCAGAAGAAGATATGAAATACTTCTCTTCCAACTAGTGTTAATACAGAGTTACTGTATCAAGAGATAAACAACTGCATGTAGATTTTAAAAGTCCCCTAGCCCGCCTTTCACCATTAAGCGCTTTATTTTATCTTTTAGAAAATATTATAAATGAGATTTTCTACTGCCATCACAACTGTCACTTGCACTTCCCGATCACTAGCCATACACAACACTATTAATCACTTCCGCCATGAGATTTATGAGGTCACGATGGTTAGGCCTGGTAGGAAAAAAAAACAGAGAAGAGCTGTTGGACAAACCTCACATAAGGGAGGGAAAAGATTTAGGAGTAGACCAAAACAAAGATAAAGGTAAAATGTGAATTCTGCGGGAATGTGGAATATGTGACAGGAGAGAGAGAGAGAGTGAGAGAGAGAGAGAGAGAGAGAGAGATATGAACCTTTAAGGCTTGGAATGCTAGTGTGTATCAAAGTTCCCTCTAAAGGTTTGCGGTCTGTGTGCAAAATGTTCAGATGTTCAGCTCATGTGCAAAAAAATATTATGCGTGCAAATGCGCGTAGTAACGTCTTTACATTTATGAACAGGATAAACCTGCTGTACTTTTCAGTTAATTGCAATGATGATTTCTTTGTTTACTTATTCAGTGACAGTTATTTGTTTACATAGTTGTTTATCCTATCATATTCGACTTACTGTGGGTTCATTGAAACATAATCCCACGGTGGATTTACTATCCACAGCGATAGTAAATCTACTGCTACTAAAAAAAAAAAAAACAGGCGGCTCTAATGTTGGTGGTCACGATGTCTTGTGTTAGTTACCAAGATCAATTCGCGTACCTGAGCAGCTCAATGGACATTCTCCTTTTCCACGACGCAGTGGAAATTCATATGCCCGTTTATTTTAATTACCATCTATTCTCTCTGTGCCCACTTACCTCATCACTATTCTGCTACAGTACTACCAAAACTACGTGATAAACTACTTCTTGCAGCAGGCAACGGAAACCTCCTCCCCATCCGACACGACGTCACCATGGCACCGGCTGCAGAAAATACTAGTTTGTATTTATATGAAAAGAAAAAAAATGTAATTCACTTCATTTATTATACAACTATTTCCACACACACACCGTCAAGGGTTCTATATTCACCCTTCATTCAATGTCATATAATAGCTATGCAGGGTCATAGTTTATGCCGCGCACTAAAGCAACTTTAATTATACCGACCAGCTAGTACAGTACAATCTCCACGACAGCCAGCATTTTATGTCGTCCCCCTTACATCAATTTACCTGAATATATGAAACCTGGGACAAACAAGACTAAAGAAATTTCTTGATGGCATCAATGTAACACAGTAATGTAGAGTTCCTCGAGACCAGCTGAGGTGTTGTGAGAGCTGATGTTTCCCAGCTTCCCCCGCCCCCTCTGGCACCCTCACTTATATATGTATGTGTGTGTGTATGTGCGAGTGCACGATAAGGGAAAGCAAGCATGTTTACACATATGTCCGAGAAAGGGAAATACTGCGGTTAAGATCAGCACTTAGAATTTTAAGAGCGCCCGAGCAGGGAAAATATTATTGGGCCCATTTCTCACTGCAAAACTAAGTGGATCAAATCCGGTCGCAGACGCCCCAGGTGCGTTGTTTCCTTTTGGAACTGGAGAATGAAAGGGCCACCAGGTGTTACGCTGACTAGACCACTCTCTAGACAAGGAAGGTATGGACACTAACACCATATCTTCTATGTGCATCTGTGGCATTACAAGGCTTTCTTTTCTTTTAAAAAATATTCAAGGGAAGTTTTTCTGTATCATTTTCTTTCTCATACTCACATCTCGTAGCACCGCATCATGCTCTACTTACACTAATGTTACGTTCTTGTTAAGTGTAATCGTATAAGTTCTCAGTCTTGAGAACATACGACACACATGCACATAAACTTCAAAAGCAGCTTATAATAACTAATAGCTGTGATTACTACTACAATCTCATCCAGATATACAGGCAGGTCTTTGCCACTCGAAAACTCATTTACTGTTTCAGTTTATTTCGCCGAAGTCCAAACAGCTTCTGAAGACCACAACACTTTATTTGATACCAGATGATAAACGAGGCAAAACAAGTCATTACGCCACCGTTCTCCGTGTCTTACTGAAAAAGATGAGCACTGATTTAACCGCTGATAAGAATTATTAGAGCAGCCGCAGCTGTGAATATTAAGTCCTGACATCAGTTTTTTAAATCCTGAATGGGAGAATCTCTGTCCCCGAATATCAAAGGAGAGAGAAGAGAGGGTTTGTGTGAGCTGTATGTCCCTGACTCATGAATGTCGGAAGTTAAACTTAACAGAACACAGCACTGTACGGGTTAGACCTTGAAAAAAAAATCCTAAACAAAGCACTTTTAGACATCAGAGTAAGAAAAATGACACAATTACTTGGGAATTTAAGAATATCACAAGGACCAGAACGCATGTCGAACTCTGACCACGATTTGACTGCCTCGAAAGTATTAGAGTTTGCTCAAGTATAAGAGAATGTAAGACACGGAAACTGTTAGCTCGTTGTTAATTTGCAAATATTCTTAATGTAACGTATCAAACAGTTATCTCATGTCCGCTCTCTTCTCTGTGTGCAAAAGGTAGCAAGCAACCCTAGACTGTCGTTTAGAATGTCCAACATATATGTTATTTCTCACCGGCGGCCAGTATAAGAACCTTTCATTGAAAGTTTTGGACACTGCTACACATCCAGACAGACGCAAGCCACCAGAATGATCATTAGACTGTGCTAACAAGAGCTAATCCATTACTTGGCGAAATTAAATCCACTTTGTCCCGTGCCCGGTTTGGATGGAAATATCGATTGTGACTTTTATGATACGAAGTTATAACCATACAGCTTGGAATTAATCAGTCATGACCTTTAATCTTTACCCGCGGATACTTTCATCTTCTTTTCTTCTGTTAACTAATTTTGACAGCCGATTCTTTTTAAAAGCAACTTAAAACCGTAACTCGGTCGACCGGAAGTCGGATAGCGACTGTATTTCCGCTGAACAAAACGCCGTGAATGTATTGAAATGATTAAGAACTTTTCTTCTTCATCCGCCATCAAAAACGCGTTGCTTGCGCTGGGTTGCAGTTATGCGTCTGTCGGCTCAACACATACGATGTCGGTCAACACATCCGATGTCGGCTCAACACATACGATGCAGGCTCAACACATACGATGTCGGCTCAACACATACGATGTCGGCTCAACACATACGATGTCGGTCAACACATCCGATGTCGGCTCGGAGAAGTTTCTGTACCGGGTTCGTCTTCCCACTGCGGGCCCTATTCACTAAGCCAGACTACTGTCCTGCCTCCAGGAGCACTAATCTGGAAGGTAAAATAAGGTCTTGCCCGGTCATGGGTGGCTGACCTGCTGTCTCATTCAGCTTCGATCTTCACTTATGATTAAGAAATCATAATAAAATTTCTCATGGGTGTCAAGTATAGAGTAACAGATAGCATAACAGTTACTGCAGTGAGAGAGAGAGAGAGAGAGAAAGAGAGAAAGAGAACGAGAGAGAGAGAGAGAGAAAGAGAACGAGAGAGAGAGAGAGAGAGAAAGGGAGAGAGAGATAACTAGCTAATGTGAAGTAACTGATCATCCATACTGTGAAAATGCTTTCTTGTGGCTTATCAAGAGAGAGATGAGAGAGAGAATGAGAGAGTGGCTGATCGGCAGACAAGCAGATGGTTGGATGGACGGGCAGACAGACAGATAGCAACAATATTACCCCGGTGTGAGGAAAAAATGATAATACGACTGTTGGAGACTTTAAGTTCCCAGGAAATGGCCAAATATGGCTGTCCGTGTCTACCAACCCGGCACATAATGATGCCAACGATTGGAGAAAACAAAGTATGACAACTAGACAAACGATAAGATGTCCCAAGGGAAAATTACCGCCAAACAAACAAAAAAAAATCTGGAAGGACTGGGGTAAGACTGGGAGTGTGGTAGGAAACATCACAACCTGAATGATCAACATAAACTTTCGCGTCAGGGGAACAAAGATAAACATTAATTTACGATAATCTTCAAACCAAGAATGAAAGCCCACCAGTGATATAAGTCTCAGCTGTCAGTACCGTCCTGGCCAGCAAGTGGATATGTCAACACTTTACACATAAACATCCTTACATCAGACCATGAACTTTATGACCTTGATGATAATCAATGTTACCTTGATGACAATCTATGTTCCACTGATGACAATTTAAAAGAGTATGCCGTGCCAAGACGGAAAATGACAACATACAAGCCGGGTTAGTTCCGGCTATCCGGATATTAGTGATCTTGTCTTGTCCTGTAATCCATCTCTGTAACTGCGGGCTGGTGTTCTGGTGTTCTTTGCAGCCGATGCTATGGAGCTGTTGTGGTAGCGTCGTATCGGCGTGGGAGCGGAATATGGCAGATACTTTTTCGGCCCCGAAGTACAGCTAAAAAGCAGGGGGTGTGCAATGCTTCTTCAGCAGGCTCCACCACCATGGCGATCCCTGTCTCGTTAACCGGGCTATGCTTGTTACTTGGGGTACCAACGGAGAGGTGGGGCAGAGTTTTGGTCAGCTATACCTCGATAACCCTGACGCTGGCATACCAGATACAGGTCGCTGATTGGCTAATAGGACAGCGTCATCACCCCAGATATTGATTCATTCATTTGCATATCCCTTGCGGAACTTTGCCTCCCTAACAGGACTCCTGCAGGCCTCTCGGTTGTAAGCAAGATGGCCTGCTGCTGATGCATCCATTTGCAGATCATCAACGATGTCTTGCAGCCATCTTCGCCTTGGTCTTCCTCTCTTTCTTTTTCCCATTATGCACCCTTCCAAGACGACCTTCTCTAGATTATCATGACGTGTCCAAAATATTTTTTTTCTCTGTTTAATCCTCTTTACTAGCCAGCCTTCTTCAACATTACGTTCTTGTAATATGGATATATTTGTTCTTTTTTGTGTCCATGATATTTGAATAACTCTTCTGCAGCATTTACATTCAAAAGCATTTATGTATTTCTCAGGTGTTTTGCTAAGTGTCAAGGTCTCACAGGCATATGTTGCGATGGAAAAGATGCATGCCCTTAAAAATATTATTTTTGTAGTTCTGTCTGTTTCTCTCCACAGATTCTTTAGTTGTTTTACTTTCTGAAGAGCGATAGATGTCCTCCTTTTAATTTCTCTCATTGTATCTCCATTATTAGTTAGCAGTGATCCAAGATATTCAAAATTCTCCACTTCTTCCAGTTTTTCCTCATTGATACATATATCAGTTGCCTTGTTTGTTTTGTCAGTTGTCATCAATTTAGTTTTCTTCACATTAAGACAGAGGTTTTGCTCTTCGCTATTCTTACGGACTGACATAATTATTTTTTTCCATTCATTTTTGTGTTGTGGACAGTAATACTGTATCTAATCTCTGGTATTTCATAATCTCCAATTGTTATGGCATCGTAATATTCTTTGTCTACATCTTCTCTAACATTCCTCACTATATTTTCAGTATACAAGTTAAATAAGTAAGGCGACAATATGCACTCCTGAGGGACTTCTTGTTTTATGTCAAACCAAGTTGTTATTTCACCATTTATTACTAATGCTGCTTGTTGGTCTAGATACAACAGTGATGTTAATTGTATCAAATATGTTGGAAATCCCATTTTTTTCCATTATTTCCCAAAGTTTTTAGTGTTGTATACAATCAAATTCCTTTGAATAGTCCATAAAAGATAAATTTAGATTCACATTAAACTCTCTGCATTTCTCTATTATTAATCTTATATTAAATATATGATCTCTTGACCCTCTTCCTTGCATGAAACCAGCTTGGACCATATTAACTTCTTCTTCTATTTTCTTACGAAGTCTACCCATTATGAGTTTTAACAGCATTTTACTGGCATGACTAATCAGGGCAACAGTTCTGTAGTTTGTGCATAATTTCAGGTTACCCTTTTTTTGGCAGTGATATGAATACAGTTCTTTTCCATTCTTTTGGCCAAATACCTGAATGTCATATCTTTCTGCATAGTGCATGACATATTGTTGCACATTCCTTTCCTCCTGCTTTAATAAATTCAGCTGTTATCTCATCACATCCTGGTCATTTACCATTTTTCAGATTCTCTATTGCTCATAAAACTTCTTCTGTTGTCGGTTCGGGTTATTTCTCCTCCAATAATAATTCACACTATTGATTTCTGCTTTCACAGTCAGTTGTTTCATACATTCCTCTGCAATACACCTTCCATTTTTCTAGAGTTTCCTCTGTCTCTATCAAGGTATTCCCCATTTTGTCACAAATTACATTTAGCTTAGGTGTGACATTTCTCGTCAATGTCTTCATTTCTTTAAATATTTCTCTATCTCTTTCAAACTTCTGATGTCCTTCCATTCTTTCACAACAATCTTGTATGTATTGTTTTTGTCTTTTCTTATGTTTCTTCGTACTTCTTTTGTTAAAGATTTATATTCCTCTTTGTTGTTGCTTGTCACTTTCCATTTCGTATTCATTTCTCTACGTTGTTTTATCAGTTCTAGTGTGCCTGCTGTAATCCATCTATTATTTTGTGTTTTCTTTACTGGAACCATGTCTTTAGCTGTTGTTATTAAGATATCTCTGGCCAGTGCAGCCAAATCATCTGGTGTCATCTCCTCCTATACAGCCATCAAGATTTCGAAACGGTTCTTCACTTCTATACCGTATTGTTCTGGTATTTTTGTAAGATCAAAGCAGAGTGGTCTTGATCCCGTAACTGTCTGTTTTATCTTTATCTTCATGCCTGCTATTAACAGCTCATGGTCCGTGTCACAATCAGCACCTGGTAACGTTTTTTCTGTTATACTTGATCTCCACCTTCTCTGCACTAAAATGTAATCTATTTGATTCTTGGTTTTCCCATCAGGTGATGTCCATGTGTAAAGTCTTCTTGGATTTTGTTTAAAAAGTGTGTTAGCAATCATTAGTTCATTTTCCATGCAAAACGCCATTAGATTGTCACCTGCCTCATTTCTATGTCCTATGCTAAATTTCCCAGAACAGGTCCTTCATCTTCTGCTCTTTCTGTACCAATCTTTGCATTAAAATCTCCCATTATTAATACAATACCATTTTTCCGTACCTGGTCTATCGTCGTTTGCAGTGTGTGTTATAAAAGTCTTCTATTTCCTCTTCTGCTGCTGATGTAGGTGCATATATATGGATGATTGTTACATTTCTAGGTGTGCCCTTAAGTCTGATTGTGAGGATTCTATCACTTACTGGATTGTAACCTAGTAACGCTTTTGATGTTGATTTGTCCAAGTAAAAAGCCACTCCATTCTTTCCTCCTAATTCTCCACCAGAGTATATAAAGATATCATCATTCTCGCTCTTGAAGTGTCCTGATCTTTTCCATCGATGCTCGCAGATTCTCAAATGTATATCCCCGTTCTTTTCATCCCGTCACTTATTATTTGATACTTTCCCTTAAACATGCTTCTTACATTCCATGTTCCTAATCTTATTTTTCTTTTGGTTTGATGCAGGGGTTTTCCTTAGTAACACCGTCAGGATTTTGTCCGTTATCACAATTACTAGTACTGACCTCTGTCTCACACTCTTCCCCAGTGTTAAAATTAGATCTATCTGGCCTGGGGGACTCACCACCAGATCTTTTTCCTATTTGACTTTCCATGATTGCTGTTTGGGTTTCTTGGCATATTTTCAGAAGGTAGTTTACCATTGCTTTCCTACCGAGCAGTGACTAGTCAGTGATCGTAGCCATTGTCCCTAAACTGAGATAATCTGCCTACCATCATAGAATGGTGACCATAACCAACATTATTTGTCGGCTGCTCTCCCATTCCATCCATCACCTACTCCCATGGCTTCGCCACATCCTGATCGGAGGGCTATACAGGTACTCCACCTTGCCCAAGGGTGTCCGGTAGACTGACGGAGGTAAGGAGGCGTCTTACTTCTCCTTTGATAGGGGATACCCTTACCCCGCTAACCAGCCCCCGATATTAGTGATAACTATTAAAGAGTTTCAGTATTATTATTTATGTATTCATGATAACTCCGTATGTTATCCAATCTGCTTCTTGGAAAAAAATCTCAGCACAGGTCCACGTACTCCGTAGCACTGACGGCAAACTCTTAACTGACATAATTTAATAATCATTATTACAGATGGGCCTTGACTTTCGTAGCTTGGCACATATAGATCCGGACCCATGTTTAAAAAAAAAATTCGACTTGTGCAAAAAATCGACGGAATTTTATGGAACAAACTGTTACCATAACAGTATACGACAAAACACAGGTTTAGTGTTAAGTAAAAATCGACTCACGCTTAAGTAAGTCGGGGATTTTCAGTACGCTTATCAAAATCACAGACTTAAAGCAATCTTTGGTTCTAAATCTGCTAACTTCACTTTATGCTGCTTTTGAGGAGCCTCTATGTCATCTCTCTCTATATATCATCACAGACAATCTGCCATCATCCATTAGGCTGTGGATAATCTTAAAATGTTTTCTCCGGTTATCTCTGCATCCTGCTAGCAAGCACCCGTCTCCACGCTCGTCACTTAGTTCATTGATTATAAGGCGAGAATTTCATATATGACTGACAATTCACTACTAAAAACAGCACTAAGATAGATACCACAGAGGAACAGAAGTAAGGGTAGACCAAAAGAGACATGGAGAAGAACAACAGAGAGAATCTTGAGCAATAGAGGGCTCACCTGGGCAAGAGCAGAAAAAAAGGCAAAGGACAGGCATTTGTGGAAAACCCTTGCGGAAGCCCCATGATTAAGGTTCAGAGAGAGAGATAAGGCGAGAATTTCATATATGAAAAGTGCAGTTTTACAGACATATGATATATTATACTGTTGCATAATGCTAACAGATGAGGTCATGAAGTTTTATGAAGTCCGACTTATAATGTGAATTTTATATCCATTTATTTCTGATGGACTGATGCATGCAACTGGTCATTTTTTTTCATCGGCTTATTTAAGATAATGATGACGACGACGACAATCATCACCTATTAAAGTTACACTTTATAAAAACAGGGAAACACTTCGTTCATCCAAAGCATTCGTCCCTATCAACCCCACTGGCTTGTGGGTAGATCGGGAGATTACATGAAGTTAACGGAGGGTGAACCTTGAAAGAAAAAACCCCGGATGGAGTTCATGGCGGCGAGGTTCTTGAGTCTATTCACCTTTATCTTCATCTTCTGGCATTCCTTGCAACTTTTTTGGAGGTTATTGCAAGAGTGGAGATGAGGATGGCGCCACGTGAGAATCAGTTGCCCAAGCAATGCAGGCTATTTACTCTGCCGTTTTATAAGACACAAAATGCCATTATGTCAAGTCCAGTTCTGCGATCAAACGTTCTCAGTGACTGATGCAAGTTTACATAATTCCTGTAAAATGCATGTCTGTCTTTCTTGCAAAAGTAGCGGTAGCATTTGGCGTATATTCAGTTTATATTTCACGCACAAACGTCATCACCTGCTGCAAGTGTAAGCATTCTTCCTTTGTACAGACTTGTCTTGTTTTGTCTTGTCATGTGCTATCTCCCTGTAATTGCGAGCTGGTGTTCTTTGCAGCCGATGCTGTGGAGGTGCTGGGGGTACAGCATCGTATCGGAGTGGGAGCGGGTTATGGCAGCTACTTTTTCAGTCCTGGAGTACAGATAAAAAAAAAAGCAGGTGGTGTGTATTGCTTCTTTAGCAGACTTCACCACCATGGAGACTATGGAGATTCCTACTCCGTTAGCCAGATTATGCCTGTTATTGGGGGTACCAACGGAGAGGTGGGACAAGGTCTAGGACATCTATGGTTCGCTAACCCTAACGCTGGCATATCACCTATGGGTTCCTGACTGCCCAATTGGACAGCATCTTCACACCCTCCTTTGTACAGAAACAAATGTGAACTTGCAGAAGGTCTCTGCACTTGGATTAGTTCTTGAAGTCGTCGACAGTAGCCACCGCCTTCTTCTCCGATAACTTTCAGACGCTGCCCTGCACACTTCTCAAGTAGTCTGTGGCCAGCAGGAGTTTGTGTATTTCCCCATGCAGCTATTCCTGAGCTGATGCAGGCGTTGACAACATGCTTCCTCTGTTCCTTCGCATGCTGGACACTTTTGTTGTAGACACTGACTATCAAACATTGACAAAACAACAGAAACTGCTCACCACGATTAAACATGGCAGTCTTAACTCATGTCAACTTAAAATCATCATCATCATCATTGTCATCATCATCATCTTCTTCTTCTTCTTCTTTATGCTTGATCGACAACTATTAGGCCGTCTTTAAGGGAAAACTGGCTTGAGTGTGCAGTGCATCTCCAGCTTGAGTTGTATCATGCCTTGAAGGTCCATCTGACCAAGTTGCTCACCGTTTATCTCGTGATGTTTATCTCATGATGTTTATCAACCATCCATGCCTATTTTGCCATCGTTCTCACGTGCGCCCAGCCTTTCTATCCAATATAAGCCTATCATCTGCTTTCAATCTCCGATGACAACCCTCACGCTCATGTAAACAGCGTCATCAGATCAGAACTTCAGCGTACGTGGGATGACATCTTGCCGCGACCAGCAAACTTCCTGGACATGGCACAAAATGAAAATCCAGTCGTCTCGGACTTCTGCATATTCCACGAGCAACTGCGACGCTTCAGGAGATGGGGGTGACCCTACTGCCAGAGCGGTAGAAACACCCTCCAACACCCTACGCTCGCCCGGCTGGATCAATGAGACGCGGATGTTATGCATGTACGGAACAAACAGTGGTGATCACATGAATACTAACAGTGTGACGTTTTGTTTTTTTGGGCGTCATCTGACAATCACCATCATTCGCCCAGTACTGGACTCGATTCTGATGTTTGTTAATGGATTCTGTCGCGAAACCGGTTTAGTGTGTGATTATCAAACAAAACAAAAACTTTTTTCTGTTATCTTTCAGTTCCTTGCTCGATCAGTTACCTATGTCGGTGGGTACATTTTCCCGTTATTCACTGACATCCATGTAATCCAGTGCGCCCCGCCATGCATCTCTCTCTCTTTGAACCTTAAGTGCCCAGGGCACATGGGGCTTCCGCAAGGGTTTTCCACAAATGCCTGTCCTTCGCCTTTTTTTCTGCTCTTGTCCAGGTGAGCCCTCTGTTGCTCAACATCCTTTCTATTGTTCTTCTCCGTGTCTCTTTTGGTCTACCCTTACTTCTGTTCCCCTGTGGTGTCCATCTTAGTGCTATTTTTGGTAGTGAGTTGTCAGTCATTCGGAGCACATGTCCCAACCATTGCCAGCGTCTTTCCTCAATAATTGCTGTCAGTGGTTTCATCCATGCATATAGATTATTATCTGCTTCCGGACGTTCTCGATGTTAAATTCTATAAGCCTAGTTACATCTGACTCACTCAGACAACATGCGTAATTATACAAGAATTTGGTCTGACACTATACCTTGCGTAATTGGTATTTGGTCCTCTGAGAAAAAGTCCAGATGTAACAGATAAGAAAGAAACACTTCGTATCATTTCCGACGCGCGGGGAGTTAATCACCATTAATCAACATTGCACCGTAACACATCTTTCTGAACATTTATCACGTTTTCTATTTCACCGAAAGCTACTGGCCCTGGAAAAGACAACTGCATCAAGCAACATAACTGATATACGTAACAACATAAATAATATACGTAGCAACATACATAATATACGTAGCAACATAAATAATATACGTGACTCGCTTTGTATCCACTGAGATGTTCTCGTTCTTCCGGTGCGTTTTAGGTTGTGTCTTCAGTTTTTGGCTTCATTATTCTTCCGTTTAATTCTTTCTTTGAACTTTATCGCCATTAATTTCTTTCCCCCCCTGTGTTCTCTGAACTAAAGAAAGGCTGGGTTGATAAAAAAATGAATGATAAAATGCCTGGAAATCCAATTTTCGATTTCAGGTATTTCTCTCCTCGGCTCTTCTTCGCGTGAATTATTTATTGTTCATTCGTTCTTTCAGTTCTCCTGTCATTTATCATTACATTTTACTTGAAACTGGAAAATCTGCTATATCCCAAAATGAAGATTGTTCTTCGCTGTTTTCAACTGGCTTCTGGTGTGATTTTCATCGTTTCAGATACTATGAAAGTCAGAGTTAATGAAAAACAGGGATTCCCAAACAGCGTGTTGTTTTTTCTGCGTCAAATCTTCTGTTTGAAGAAGAAAAAATATTTAAAATAACGGGTATTCTTTGTGGAAACTGAATTATTTTATTTCATTCCACAAATCTGGAAGTGCCCCACACATTTACATTAAACCTCAATATGAACACTTCGTGTTACAGCGAACCTGTAGTCCACATCATGCCAGACCCCTTTCTAGTGTGTCCAGTAGCGTTTTCAACTGAAACATAAATCCTTTGGGTTAAATTCCTTCAGTGTGTTTGCTTTCTGACTGCAGTAAGTCCGGTCTTTTATTTAATCCCAGAACAAGAAAGTCCAAGAGGGTGACATCAGGTGAATGATGGGCCCATGAAACTGACCGTTCTCCACCAATAAGAAAAATTCTCACATACGGGGTCACGAAGGAAATGTTCTGGATCGCTTGAAGGATTGTGTTTTCACTGTTACACTGAAAGATAATGCTTTCATTATTACACTGAAAGATAATGCTTTCATTATTACACTGAAAGACAGTGCTTTCATTTATTACACTGAAGGACAGTGTTTTCATTATTACACTGAAAGATAATGCTTTCATTATTACACTGAAAGACAGTGTTTTCATTTATTACACTGAAAGACAGTGTTTTCATTTATTACACTGAAGGACAGTGTTTTCATTACTGCGTTGAAGGGCTGTGCTGTCATTGCTACACTGAAGAACAGTGGGGGGGGGGGGGGGTTATTATTTCACGAAAGGACCGCGTTTTTCATTATTTCACTACAGGACAGTGTTTTCATTATTTCCGAATTGCGGAAGACCATTACATTTCCGCCATACCCAGACGCTGAGGTTGTCTTTACCGTTTTCTCGGCAAATAAAATTTTTAAAAATCGACTGGATGACTCTCTGATATTTGATTTAATTACATTTTGTTTTGTTCGCACTGATCTTCAGCGTTTCGACTTATGTATTCTTTTAGGCACAGCAAAGACTGAAATAATGGCGGCGACAGCGACACGATAAAGTTATGAAGTAAGCAGAATGGACTTCGTTATGAACAGGCTGTAGCAATTCATGATTTTTTTTTTTTACATGAATGTAGTGTATTCACAACTGTGACATCCTAAATTTATATTAGGCTTGGTAAGCTGCCTGCACGAGTGGTAGTTTCCCAGTACAAGTGTTCCGGGATGTATATAATAACATCGTTGTATGTTTACGTCCTGTAACATGTGTAAGCAGTTTCATATGCGGGGCGAGCATGCGTTTCTGTATGTACATATATATATATATGTCCACATACACACACACACACATATATATATATATATATATATATATATATATATATATTATATTGTCTGTTTCTCTATAAAAAAGCCAGAGGCAAAGGGGGGAAGGGAGAGCCAAACAAGATATTCAATATGTTCTCATCATAATTCTATGGAAATGAAGCATGCTCTTTGTGAAATAGCAGACATCGTCTTTATTTTAAAAAAAAAAAGACAAGATTATTAGCAAATGCGTCAAATTTGTGTTATTTCATGAAGGTTCCCTTTCTAGATGTAAATAAATGTGATCTGCATTATGATAATCGATTTTTTTAGAAAATTGGAGAACAGTAGGGGGGGGGGGGTTTAGTTTGTGGAATTGATGGACATGATGCTGTATCTAAGCAGCATATATCTCTCCCTCTCCCTTTTCTCTCTCTCCCCTTTCTCTCTCTCCCTTTTCTCTCTCTCCCTCTCTTTCTCTCTCTCTTCCCTTTCTCTCTCTCCCTCTCTTTCTCTCTCTCCATCTCTTTCTCTCCCCTTTCTCTCTCTCTCTCTCCCCAACTCAGTTCCAGTTTTGTTTACAGAAATATAGTTAAGCAGCTTCACTAGCTCTGGGACGTCTATCAGCTGGATTATCATGTTTATGCCAGTACATTCGTTCTGTCCCTTCACGGTCCCAGCAGATGTGTCTGCCATCGCCAAACTCACTGACTGTAGTTTCTATCACGTACAACACACTCTGTATGTCTGTGCTTCATCTGTCTGATAATTTCTGTGTTTGTCCTTTCATCAGTGTGAGAACGTGTGTTGTTTGTCCTTCCTTCTGTCTGAATACTTGTATATTTGTCCTTCCATATATATGACTACTTGTATGTTTGTCTTTCCATATATCTGACTACTTGTATGTTTGTCCTTCCATACATCTGACTATTTGTATGTTTGTCTTTCCATATATCTACCTACCTGTGTGTTTGCCCTGCCAACTGTATGACAAACTGCGTGTCTGTCGTTCCATTTGCATGCCTACCTGTGTGTTTGTCCTTTCATCTGACAACCTGTGTGTTTGTCCTTTCATGTGACAACCTGTGCGTCTGTCCTTCCATCTGACAAGATGTGTGTTTATCATTTCATATATGTGACAACCTGTGAGTTTGTCCTTCCACCCGACGATCTGTGCATTTGTCCTGTCATCTACTTGCTCGTTAACCTTTAGTTTCTAAAAACTGTCTTCATCTCCGAAGATCAGACAAACAGTGGACATCTGGCATTCACTAAAACATCAGTAACACGCCACTGTTCGCTCAGTGCATCTCACAGACGGATCCTTAGTTATACCATCTGTCCCTGTTTTCAGTCTTCAGGGATACTGAAGAAATGAAACAAGAGTCACAGGGTCCCAGTGGGAAGCAAAAACGGGGGCCATTTATGAAAGGGTGGGAGTCCGAGTTAGACATTGCGAGCAGAAAGTAAAAGATAAAAAAAAAAGAAGAGTCACATGCTGGCTGCACGTGTTGTGTGGCAATACATGCACAAGCACTCCTGGATTATGTCTATAAAATGGCTGTGTGTTTACATTTTGCAACATGGCTCGGCATACCAACTCCACGGCATTGAATGAAACGTTAAAGAAAGTGAACCGATATAAGAGAGATTTTCTGTTTGGGGGTCGAAAAAGGGGGGGGGGGGGGGGAGGTACTGCTGCGCAGTGGATGAACATAAGACGTTAAACAATGTTAAACAAATATTTAAACAAAATGTAACAGAGAAATGAGATAGGGAATACCGGGGACAGGGAAGACGTCGTATGAGAAACAGTGAAGTTTCTGGCTATGGATATAGGATAGTGAACTTTCTGGCTATGGATAGAGAGTAGTGAAGTTTCTGGCTATAGATAGAGAGTAGTGAACTTTCTGGCTATGGATAGAGAGTAGTGAAGTTTCTGGCTATGGATAGAGAGTAGTGAAGTTTCTGGCTATGGATAGAGAGTAGTGAAGTTTCTGGCTATGGATAGAGAGTAGTGAAGTTTCTGGCTATGGATAGAGAGTAGTGAAGTTTCTGGCTATGGATAGAGAGTAGTGAAGTTTCTGGCTATGGATAGAGAGTAGTGAAGTTTCTGGCTATGGATAGAGAGTAGTGAACTTTCTGGCTATGGATAGAGAGTAGTGAAGTTTCTGGCTATGGATAGAGAGTAGTGAACTTTCTGGCTATGGATAGAGAGTAGTGAACTTTCTGGCTACGGATATATGGTAGTGAAGTTTCTGGCTATGGATATAGGGTAGTGAAGTTTCTGGCTATAGATATAGGGTATCAGTAGCTCAATATGACAACCTGAGGATAGGCAAGCATCCATATGAGGACAGATTCTGAAGCAAAAAAGAAAAAACGTGCATTAATGAACTTTACTAACCTTAACGTCACTCTTTATCTGTTCTTTATTGTTTTTATGTGTGAACAAATACGTCGGCAGTCACATACATAAAGCAGACAGGCATACATAAAGCAGACAGACATAAAGCAGACATGCATACATAAAGCAGACAGGCAGACATAAAGCAGACAGACAGACATAAAGCAGACAGGCATAAATAAAGCAGGCAGACAGAACTCGGTAAGTTTTCTCAATGTGTGCATGTCTGTGGTCCTGCTTTTTGTATCAAAATTGTCTGTCTTCTCCCTCTCTCCGTCAAACTATTTTTTTTAAAAATGATTTACACGTCTTTCATTCGTGGCTCCCAAAGAATCTGCCGGTTCTCTTGCTTTATGGGTATAGTGCCGGCTGTTGCTGAGAAACCTTGCCGTAGGAGGCAGACAGCGAAACAACCATACAGTTTCCTGGACCAACGGACAAGTGACAGCTATCCTCATCCCATATGAAAATCCTTATATTTAGTACCAATGTTTTAGTCTACACAACTATGGTATTTTGTGGAGTGGAAAGAGAAAAAGGGGGCAGGGGGGAGGGTTTCGGGAGTGGAGTATCGTGACTGGCAATGGTCTGCAGACCGTTGGTGTGTAACCGCTTATCATAAAGCACTTACCACTGAGGCAGAGATCGCGCTGTTCAGCCCAGCGAGGATTGCGCTACATGATGGCTGTCTGACACTAGGTTTAACTGGCCTAATTAACCCCACAGTTTGTGTGCAAGCATGCTAAACTTAGACCTGGCATTTTTAGTTCTTATTTCGCCTGGTCCACAGCCAGCATGAAGTTTCTGGTTCTCTTGACTGGGGGGGGGGGGGGGGGAGACGATGTCCGATTTAGCGGTCAGTGACCTGGAGCTAACAAACCAGTGTCAGGGTTGGTGAACAACAGCTGGCCAAGACCCTGTACCACCTCTCTAATGGCATCCTTAATGTTAGGTCTAGCCTAGTTAACAGGGCAGGGATCACCATAGTTCCCCCCCCCCCCTCCTTGGCGGTAGAGTCTGCTAAAGAAAGAAGCAGTGAACATTCCCTGCTTTTTTAGTTCCACTCTGCGACTGGAGAAGAAATAGCCACCGTAAGCCCCTCTAATCTGACACGAATGTGCTTTACCATCTTCACTGCACGGGCTGCAAAGACCACCAGCTCGCAGCTTCAAGAAGAAGAAGACGAAGAATGTGCTCATGATTCTGTGCGTCATGTCTGGAAAAATCACAAGCAAAAATGTGGTTTCTTATGGGAATGTGAAGAGTAAAATGAACAGTTCTAGGGATAAATCACGAACATCGAACTAATAATACTAATAATTGAAATCATAAAAAAGGCAACATGAATATAAAATGAGAAGTACGGGATTTGAAAACATAACAACGGGACAGATAATTGGGAAAAGGGGCAGGGCAGGCCACAAGCGAAGATTTACGGGCGGAGTGACAGAAAGTCACCCACTGAGCTGACGGAGAAATATCCAGGACTGAAATCCCCGGCGAAGGCATGACTGCTACTGTATATCGGCAAGGCACCTAATGAGTATGATGTAACCAGATAGCAAAGTACGTGCAAAAAACCTCTCTCTCCCCCCCCCCCTTTCTCTCTCTCTCTCTTCTGTTCTTCATTCTGTCCCCGTGCGTTTCTCTCTCCTCCAATCTTTCCGGAGTAAAAAAAATTACTCCGGACCGGCACATTTACCGGAACAGGGAGGGAATCGATAGCTCTACATGGCAGACAAGACTGGACCCGATGTGAGCACTGAATTCCAAGACTGAGCCGAACCGTAATGATAGGCTTTCCCTGACGTAGTGAATTCTAGAAAGCGTTGTTTGTGGCGTGTCACTTTCGTGCAATAAAATATAATATAATGGAACAACTCACACTGGCTGTGCTTGACTCAAAATCATACAGAACCAAGGAAAAGCAACGTGTGTGTGTGTATGTATGTGTGTGTATGTATGTATATATATATATATATATATATATATATATATATATATATCTGCATGGCTTTTGCAATGCTGCAGAATATATGGAAATCAAATAAACTAAACATAAATATGAAAATCAGGATATTTAAGAATAATGTTCTAAGTGTACTACTCTATGGAAGTGAATGCTGGAAAATCACCAAAACCATAGAAAACAAGTTGAATTCTTTCCAGACTAAATGTTTATGAAGAATTAGAAAAATATTTTGGCCAAACACCATAAGAAATAACATCTTATTAGCAGAAATGCAGATGAAACCACTGACAACAATTATTGAGGAAAGACGCTGGCGATGGTTGGGACATGTGCTCCGAATGACTGACAACTCACTACCAAAAATAGCACTAAGATGGACACCACAGGGGAGCAGAAGTAAGGGTAGACCAAAAGAGACATGGAGAAGAACAACAGGAAGGATGTTGAGCAATAGAGGGCTCACCTGGGCAAGAGCAGAAAAAAAGGCGAAGGACAGGCATTTGTGGAAAACCCTTGCGGAAGCCCCATGTGCCCTGGGCACTTAAGGTTCAGAGAGAGAGAGAGAGATACACCTGCATGCACCTGAGAGGTGTAACACTAGAAGTGGATCTGACCATTAACCAAGATAAGACAGAGTATATGAAGATATCAAGAGACCAGAGGTAGAATGATCCAGGTTATATAAACATTGGAGAGATGATTATTAGGAAAGAAGAAATATACAAATATCTAGGCACAACCTTCAACAGAAGCAACACAGTAAGTGAGGAAATTAAAATCAGAGTACAGATAGGGAATAAAATATACTTCGTCTTGCAACACCTGTTAAAATCCAAAATCAGGTCCCAAAACACCAAAATAACAATCCACAAAACTATAATAAGACCAGCCGTCATGTATGGATCAGAAACATTGAGTACAACAAAGAAAGATGAACAACAATTGCAGATCTTTGAGAACAAGATCCTAAGAAGAATCTTTGGGCCAATAAAGGATACCAACAGCGGATAATGGAGAGGTAGAAATAACAATCAACTGAACAGCTTATTTAAATCCCACTGAACAGCTTATTTAAATCCCAACGAATTATAAATGTCTTCAAACTGAACAGACCACGCTGGCTGGGGCATGTAGAAAGAATGGAAGAGAACAGACAAACGAAAATGATGTATGTACAAGCGATGAGGGAAACAAGACCAAAGGGTAGACCAAGACAGAGATGGAAAGACAACATAGAAGAGGATATAAAAGAAATTGATGTCACCAACTGGAGAGAGAAGACTAGGAATAGAGAGGAATGGAGGCGAACTTTATCTGCAGCAATGAGCCTTAATGGCTCGGAAAGAAGACGAAGAAGAAGAAATATGAATGAATTACTTTCCAGACAATCCACTGGGTTTATTCGACCCATAAATTACGGTCATACTTCCTTCCACCCATCGCCACTGTATCACTACCACCACAGACAACATAATCAGCTTGGACGAGAGAAAAGGACTGTCTGCATTTTTTAACATCACACATTCGACCACCTGGCTCTCTTCTGGTGGGGAAGCATACGTTTTACCCTAGCCAAGCACACACAGCTTGGAGTCTTGACCCACTGTACACATCGCTAGACCACGGTTAGTAACTGTAAAGTGAAGAAAAACATGTTCAAACCACATTTCCCAAGAAAAAATAAATCAAGCTGGAAAAAAAAGGGGGGGGGGGAGAGGGACTAGAACCCAAACTGTCATATTCTCTACATATCAAAACATGTCTACACATAATGTAACAGCAATATCACGCGCTTGGCAAAACTCACAAGGAAATCTTCCAGATTAATACACTCATTGGCAACCCACAAAACAATTTCGGCCAGACAAACTAATGAATTCATTGCCGGTCCAGTGGAGGACTTCATAGCATGGCTCCTTCTCGCTAAACATTCACATAATTTTAACCAACGTACAGATGTTCACAACAGCTTTCTGGCTGTAAGTAAACAAAAGACTAAACTATATAAATATACACAAAGCTTGTGACAGCAAGACATTAAAACAGTTTCAAACAAAAGCAGGAACAGCTTTATTAATTAACGAGTACACACTTGTAACGTTTCAGTTTACATTTTAATCGTACAAAAAAAAAAAAAAAGCATACGGGAATACGGGAAAGAAGACGCAGATTCTTGCAAGTCGCAGCTACGTGCTCCCGTTTTTATACTAATTCCCCCCCCCCCCCCCCCAGTTCTTATGGGCTGTATATCATTCATGTGAATTTATATTTTATTTCCTTTCCATATTTTTTTATCCTGTATGTTTTTGTACGAGGTATAATTAAGGTATAACTGTGTACTCGTTAACTAATAAAGCTGTTCCTATTTTTGTTGTTGTAACTAGTTTTAACATTAACATTTCCACAAAAATCAAAACAAGGAAAATACTTTTTCTCACAAGAAACAGCCTCACTACCGTCCCAATGAGGCTACAAAAACTCATTCACATATAACAAATATACTAACTCACCAACAATTACTTATACATCAAATAACATCATTTTCTGATGGGGTGCAACATCATGACAATTTGTGTGGACGCGAACTCACATCTTAAGGACATCTTTACCAACCGCTACACTTCGACCACATGTGCGAGGTTCATATTTTACATTCAACAAAATTACAATCACATTATGCCAAAGACAACATCCCTGTTCGCTCTTCCATCGTCTTCTGCCCCACCAACGGAAGAACTTCACTCTCTCCAGCTCGTGGTACGCCACTTTTAGATACACACTTAACATGAGACGAGAATCAACGAAATCATCGTTCTTGTTCCCTTTACTTACATACGACACAACCACCTTACCTGTACGCTAGAAACACACTAACCACCTTACCTGTACGCTAGAAACACACTAACCTCCTTACCTGTACGCTAGAAACACACTAACCACCTTGCCTGTACGCTAAAAACACACTAACTACCTTACATGTACACTAGCAACACACTAACTACCGTATAAACACACTAACCACCGTACCTGTACACTAGAAACACACTAACCACCTTACCTATACGCCAGTACTACACTAACCACCTTACATGTACGCTAGCAATACACTAACTAATCACTTCTAAACTTCACTTCTTACACTTACATTCTTACATCCTTCCCGTGCCGTTAAACGTCACATAGGGCTCGCATGGTAGTTCGCCAAGTTTTCCTGTTTTCAGCGAGCTTTTCAACCTCATCAAGGGATTTTATGCCCACTAATTTGGCCTCTCACAACAGTTTCCTCTTGAGTTTCACGTGGTCGACCTCTTTTTGTTCGGCCTGTTGTGTTCCACTTGATAGCTTGTTTTGGGATTCTCTGACTGTTTCTTCTCATCACATGGCCGATTTATGTCCGTCTTCTTTTTTCTGATCACCCATGAGACAGGTTGTTGTTCGCTCTTCTGCCTTATATATGCGTTGTTCTTGAATTCGTTCCACTTTCAATAAACACTTCACTATCAATAAACAAATCACGATGTACTTTCCTTGCACACTTGAATGCACTACAGAACTCCATCCAGTCACCGGCATACGTCCTCCCAATTCGCCAACCGGTCCTCAACTGAAAGCTAATGATCCGCTACTCTTTAACACATCACTCCCACGTCACTTCATGTGACATCCCCGACACTTCTGCAATATCTCACCCGCCAATCTGACATGATGATGTACTTTAATACCTTCACTCCATCCACAGCAAAGAGCATCATACTCGCAGATTCAGGGAGGAGAAGAAGGTGAATTAAGGAATAGGCCGTCGTTCATATACCAGGTGTCATATGCACATGGAGCTTGTACAACTTCTGGGCGAATGAAGAAGACCGAGGGAAATGTCTATATTTTATATAAATAAAAATAATTTAACTTCACTGATCCCATAAAAGATCTACAGCATATAAAAAATACGCTGACATGTCTTCAGAAAAAGCCACTACAGGAACTAAACTGATCCAAATATGACTGGCAAATAACGTGCCCGAATTATGTAAAGGAACGCCAAAAGAAGATACCGTATTTTTTTTTAAAGTTCCAGGAAGAGAGTAAGAAAAGAAAGGTCAAGAACACTAAAGCCAGACCTCTATGTTTGCTAAGAACCGATTTTTGTAAACAAAACCTCTCAAGTCTCAAAGCAATGCCAAATGTGCGGACACGCGTATTTTTAAGTTCGATTTCAAAACTGCAATGATTTCAAGGAATACAAACGTAAAGGAACATCTATGAGTACCCCTGTCAACAAAATCACTCATCTGGAATCTTGACTTTGCAGCTTAGTCATATGGAAACTTGCTGTTACGGAAAGACCGGAAACAATGACTTCTGGAACGGAAGCAAACAAGAAACCGTCCAACAACATAATTAAGAAGCGGAAATAAGCAGATTAACCATACATAAAATGGGGGCAACGCTCTGCAGACTATGGATTTCAGAATTTGCAGACAGCGAGCAGACAAAGTTCCGTCTAGGAATGCTGTGGCACTGGTGAATAAAGGAACATCTATGCGGTTCTCTAGAATGTGAGTGAATAGAATCTCTCTATTTTCTTGTTCTTCGACTGCTTGAATACAAGAATTCGTGACTTGAAGCTGTGTACAGATGCAGCAGACAGAGATATTTCTAAAGCAAGAAGAAGAAGAAGAAGGAGGAGGAGGAGAAGAAGAAGGAGGAGGAGGAGGAGAAGAAGAAGAAGAAGGACAACAACAACAAGAAAGAAGAAGGGCAACAAGAACAAGAAGAAGAAGAGGAAGAAGAAGGACAACAACAACAAGAAAGAAGAAGGGCAACCACAACAAGAACAAGAAGAAGAAGAAGAGGAAGAAAAAGGACAACAACAACAAGAAGGAAGAAGGATAACAACAAGAAGGACAAGAAGAAGAAGGAGAAGAAGGACAACAACAAGGACAACAAGAACACAAAAGAAGAAGAAGAAAAAGGAGGAAGAGGAGGAGGACAACAAAACAAGAACAACAACAAGAAAGAAGGAGGAGGAGTAGAAGAAGAAGAAGAGGAGAAGAAGAAGAAGAATAAGTACAACAACAACAAGAAAGAAGAAGAAGGACAACAACAAAACAAGGACAACAACAAAAAGAAAGAAGAAGAAAAAGAAGGACAACAACAAAACAAGGACAGCAACAAGAAAGAAGAAGAATAAGAGAGACACCAACAAAACAAGGACAAGAAGAAGAACAACAACAAAACAAGGACAAAAACAACAAGAAAGAAAGAAGAAGAAGGACAACAACAACAACAACAACAAGAAAGAAAGAAGAAGAAGAAGGACAACAACAACAAGAAAGAAGAAGAAGGACAACAACAACAACAAGAAAGAAGAAGAAGAAGGACAACAACAACAACAAGAAAGAAGAAGAAGAAGGACAACAACAACAACAAACAAGAAGAAGAAGGACAACAACAACAAGAAAGAAGAAGAAGGACAACAACAACAAGAAACAAGAAGAAGAAGGACAACAACAACAACAACAAGAAAGAAGAGGAAGGACAACAACAACAAGAAAGAAGAAGAAGAAGGACAACAACAACAACAAGAAAGAAGAAGAAGAAGGACAACAACAACAAGAAAGAAGAAGAAGGACAACAACACAACAAGAAAGAAGAAGAAGGACAACAACAAAACAAGGACAACAACAATAAGAAAGAAGAAGAAGAAGTACACCAACAAAACAAGGACAACAACAACAAGAAAGAAGAAGAAAAAGAAGGACAACAACAACAAGAAAGAAAGAAGAAGAAGGACAACAACAACAACAAGAAAGAAGAAGAAGAAGGACAACAACAACAGGAAAGAAGAAGAAGAAGAACAACAAGAAAGAAGAAGAAGGACACTAACAAAACAAGGACAACAACAAAAAGAATGAAGAAGAAGAAGGACAACAACAAAGCAAGGACAACAACAAGAAAGAAGAAAAAAAAGAAGGACAACAACAACAAGAAAGAAGTAGAAGAAGAAGGACAACAACAACAAGAAAGAAGTAGAAGAAGAAGGACAACAACAACAAGAAAGAAGTAGAAGAAGGACAACAACAACAAGAAAGAAGAAGAAGGACAACAACAACAAGAAAGAAGTAGAAGAAGATGGACAACAACAACAAGAAAGAAGAAGAAGAACAACAACAACAAAAAAGAAGAAGAAGGACAACAACAACAAGAAAGAAGAAGGACAACAACAAAAAAGGACAACAACAACAAGAAAGAAGAAGAAGAAGAAAAAGAAGAAGGACAACAACAAAAACAAAGACAACGACAACAAGAAAGAAGAAGAAGAAGGACAACAACAAAACAAGGACAACAACAACAAGAAAGAAGAAGGACAACAACAAAACAAGGACAACAACAACAAGAAAGAAGAAGAAGGAGGACAACAACAAAACAAGGACAACAACAACAAGATAGAAGAAGGACAACAACAAAACAAGGACAACAACAACAAGAAAGAAGAAGGACATCAACAACAACAATAAGAAGAAGAGCAACAATAACAACAAGAAAGAAGGACAAGAAGAAGAAGAACAACAACAACAACAACAACAACAATAAGAAAGAAGTATAAGAAGAAGAGCAACAACAACAACAACAAGAAGGAGACGGAGATAATACGAAAAGCTATCTCACCACGAAACATCACAATGTGATATAAGAATGTGAGTGACCACTGAGCTATGCGTTCAAATCATGCAGACGTTATCACTTTTGAATAGCTCACGGAAACGCGAAAAGGGGAAAAACAAATAGCAGTTAGATTGATTTTATGTACACATTAATTATTATCATACACTGGTACTCTTTCCTAGTCTGTCCACCCTACATGATGAACGGTGTATTTACATGCAAGCATAAAGTGCAAACGTCTGTATCTCGACATGGCTCCCTTGCGCAAAGCATATAGTTCTTGTTTTAATCATGTATTCTCACGGCTGTACACATTCTGCCATCAAAACTGATAAGATAGTGAAGAAAGACAGATAAGATAAGGCCACTGATATATCATATCTGATATGGCCTTTGATATATCATTCCGGACCTTAGGGCAAAACCTGGCGGCTTCCATATACAGTATAAATCCGCGCGCGTGTGTATATATATATATATATATATCGCCTTTCACTCCCTTGAGAGCACAGGCCACAAATAAAGGCTCTCCAGCCATCCCTGTTCTTGGAATTATTCTCTGCTTCCTTCCATGTGCATCCCTTGTCTCTAAGCACTGTCATAATTTCTCTTCTCCAAGTAAGTCTAGGTCTTCCTATTTCCTTCCGGATTCCACGTCAGTGCCTGTCTTGCTATGCTGGTGTCGGGTTTCTTCAAAGTGTGGCCAATCCACCTCCACTTCCTAGACATGATTTGTAGGTTCATAGGTTCTTGCCCTGCCCCTTTCCAGACCTCCTCGTTCCTGATCTTGTCCTGCCATTTAATGTTTAAAATCCTCCTCAAGCAGTAGTTCATGAACGCCTGTATCCTCTGCTGTATTGTCTTGGTCATAAACCATGTCTCCGAACCATAAAGCAAAACAGTCTTTACGTTTGTACTGAAAAGCCTAAGTCTGGTTCTTGTTTTGATGTCCTTAGATGACCATATTTTGTTAAGTTGGATAAATGCTGTCCTGGCCTTGGTTATTTTAGCTTCAACATCCTTTTCCACTTCCCCCGTATTTATCCACTATGCTGCCTAAATATGTGAAATACTCTACTTCCTCAATTGGCACTCCCTCAATTACCATGAGGCTCTTGCTTGCACTATTACTTTTCGTTATCTTTGTTTTTTTGTCTTAACATAACAGACAAATATACTGTCCTAGTTTAGCTGAATTCTTGCTTAAGATCTGAAGTTTCTATTGCATTTGTGTGTGGCTGTGTGCCAGAAGTGCCACATCATCTGCGAAGTTAAGATCTTCCAATTGGTTCCACAATGTATTTTTGTATCACATTTCTTTTCCTTTATGTGGTACTTTTCATGATCCAACCAATTTATATATATATATATATATATATATATATATATATATATATATATATATATATATATATGTGAAAGAAGAAACTACAACATTTTTGTCATTAAGAAAAATACTGAGAAAAAAAGAGTTATAACTGAATGTGGAGAAAAAAGCATGAACGAATATCTTAGTGATCAAGAAAGAAACAGAATGATTGACCAAGAGAGAAATCTGAGACAAACTGATTGACCAAGAGAGAAATCTGTAGACAAACTGATTGACCAAAAGAGAGAAATCTGAGACAAACTGATTGACCAAGAGAGAAATCTGTAGACAAACTGACTGACCAAGAGAGAAATCTGTAGACAAACTGATTGACCAAAAAGAGAGAAATCTGAGACAAACTGATTGACCAAGAGAGAAATCTATAGACAAACTGATTGACCAAAAGAGAGAAATCTGAGACAAACTGATTGACCAAGAGAGAAATCTGTAGACAAACTGATTGACCCAGAGAGAAATCTGTAGACAAACTGATTGACCAAAAGAGAGATCTGAAGACAAACTGACTGGCCAAGAGAAAAATCTTTAGACAAGCTTCAGACAAACAAGTAGTAAAGCGTAGAAAAATATAGCGGTAAAAGAAATTTTTAAAAAATGATAGTATATGTTATTATACACCAGTAACAACATCAATAGTCTGATTAAAAAAAAAAAACAACACACAAAGTGCATTATAATTACTTCTTAATATCTTGCGCTGCTTTTTTTTTTTTACTCAAATCTAATCTCCACCAGTCCCCGTAAGCTTACGTGCTGAGAGAGGAACATTACAAATGTAGAGAAACAAGAAAACAAACTGAAGTGGTAAGAAACAAACAAGAGATATCTTGAACAAATAAAAGTGTTCTGAGAGGACAAAAACAGAAACACTCGGGAAAAGCCGTGCTGGAAATAGTAAATGGCAGAAATTTTTTTGGAGTGAAATATGAAAATTGCAAAAATGTGTAAGAAAACTCATCACAGACACCTGCTATTATGACAGACAACTTGCATATTGTCTCTAGTGTCAGAATCAGGTGTACTTTAAACAGAAAAAAAAAAAATCAATCCTCGTTATTCAATTTGTCTAATTTCTCTCTTGATCAATCAGTTTGTTTACGATTTCTCTCTTGGTCAGTCAGTTTGTCTACAGATTTCTCTCTTGTTCAATCAGTTTGTCTACAGATTTCTCTCTTGTTCAAACAGTTAGTCTTCAGATATCTCCTTTGGTCAATCACTTTATCTTCAGATTTCCCTCTTGGTCAATTAGTTTGTCTACAGATTCCTCTCTTGCTCAATCAGTCTGTCTTGGTCAATCAGTCTACATATTTCTCTCTTGTTCAATCAGTTAGTCTACAGAATTCTCTCTTGTTCAATCAGTTAGTCTACAGATTTCTCTCTTGTTCAATCATTTAGTCTACAGATTTCTCTCTTGGTCAATCAGTTTGTCTACAGATTTCTCTCTTGTTCAATCAGTTAGTCTACAGAATTCTCTCTTGTTCAATCAGTCTACAGATTTCTCTCTTGGTCAATCAGTTTGTTTACAGATCTCTCTCAATCATTCTGTTTACATATTTCTCTTGGTCAATCATTCTGTTTACATATTTCTCTCTTGGTCAATCAGTTTGTCTCCAGATTTCTCTTACAGCTTCCCTTTCGCTCTGATCTTCCTTTTATTATATTTACTATTTTTGTCACATCTTCTCATACTGGTAGAAATCTGTCTGTCTTTCAAGCTACAGACTTTGGTAAACTGTGAATAATCAATAACTAGCCATGAGCGAAGATCTTAGTGTTCTGAAATGAAGTACCAAGTGACCAAGGTAAGGTAAAACATACCAGATGAAGTGGGTGTTTTATTCGATGAAAGACAGATTTTCTAATTACAGCTTTCTTATATGAAGATAAAACTTGTTTTTCCACCTTATACAGTATGTATGCACTTCTTTTTGCATGTGAGAAATTCAAACCATCATGTACAATAGATTTCATATTCCCTGTAGTTTTTTTTTTCTATCAGTGGAAATTAAATCGAATGCCAGCCTGTGAACCCATTACAGGCGAAATGTAATAATGGAGAATCCATTCTGTCTTCTCTTTCTTGGTTTAAGGATGAAATGTAACAATAGAGAATCCACTCTGTCTTCTCTCTCTTGGTTTAAGGGCAAAATGTAACAAGGCACAATTCAATCTATCCTCTCTCTCTTACCATTTCAGGATAAAATCCATTCTGTCTTCTCCTTCTTGATTTAAGAATGAACTGTAACTAGGGAAAATCCTGTTTTTCCATCCCTCTCTTGGTTTAAGGAAAAACTGTAACAAGGGAGAATCCATTCTGTCTTCTTCCTCTTGGTTTAAGTATGAAATATAACACGGGAAAATCCATTCTGTCATCTCCCTTTCAGCTTAGGGACAAAATGTAACAAGGGAGAATCAAAATATAATTATCAAGGGAGAACCTCTCTCTCTCTCCTCTCCCTCCCTTCTCTCTCTCTACACACCCTCCCCCCCAACCCTAGAGTGAGCCAGTGTCCTAGCCAGCGATATCATCATCACCATACCCTGGCTGTATCAGACACAGACATGAAACAATGTGAAGCAAAGATGATTTTACCAGCATATATGGCAGAGTATGGACTGTGGCTGTCAACATACTACACAAGTAAGAAGAGAACACACTTACCTGCAGGAAGAGCAACGAATGTAAGGAACAGAAACAATGCAACCGTGGTGACCACATAACATCTCTTGCCGCATGGGCCGTCTCTCCG
This sequence comes from Achatina immaculata, assembly GCA_009760885.1. Classification (NCBI taxonomy): domain Eukaryota; kingdom Metazoa; phylum Mollusca; class Gastropoda; order Stylommatophora; family Achatinidae; genus Lissachatina; species Lissachatina immaculata. The sequence continues at coordinate 27,871,067 of CM019704.1, forward strand.
ATGATGATCTTTGAGAGAAAAAAGAAAAAAGATATATATATATATGATAATAGGAAAAAAATATGAAAACATTTCTAAGAGATCTGCATTCCTCTTGGACAGCACAAAGGTGCTAACAACAGCACAGCAGTCTGCTGGGGAATTGAAATTTATGCATATATATATACAGGCTGAAAGCTCTTTTTTTTTTTTTTTCCTCCACTGGGAGATATGAAGTCATGTAAAACTAACAAGCGTGGGGTAAAAGACTTTCAAAATCTTTACAGCCTCATCAACACAAACTGAGACAATAAACTAGATAAGCAGATTATATTCCAATACCAGGCCATCTCATTTTATCATTCTGTCATATGATCCTTCTGAGATGATTAATAACAATAATGATATTCTCATCCCCAGCCACAAACATTATTTTATCACATTCCATTGTTTAAAAAAGTGCTAGGTGATCTTCACTAGCTACTGTTACTCCACGCCACCTAAATTTTGGAATCATTTGCACAGTCAGCGGGGTAACTTCATGCTGAATTAGCTAAGAATAATGCCACATAAGAAGAGTTGCAGGCCCTAACACGTGGTAACAGTTTTCAAACTGAGAATTACATAATGATAGGGTAGGGGGAAGACAGCAGACATGGGTTTATTATGCTAGAATAAACAAAACAGAAGGAAGTCAAAATAAAACTGATCTTATATAATTGAAAATTATTTAGTATTCATTGTCTTATACACACGCACCTATAGTTGTTTGTGATTTCACGAAGATGCCTGATACGGTAATCAGTGACCCATAGCTGATATGCCTGCATCAAGGTTAGCGACCCATAGCTTACCAAGACCCTGTCCCACCTCTCTGTGGTACCCCCAGTAAACAGGCATAGCCTGGCTAATGGGGCAGGGATCACCATAGTCCCCATGGTGGTGGAGCCTGCTAAAGAAGCATTGCACTCCCCCTGCTTTTTAGCTGTACTCTGGGACTGAAAAAGTAGATGCCATAACCCACCCCCATGCTGGTATGATGTTGTGGCTCAACATCTCTACAGTATCAGCTGCAAAGAACAACAGCTCGCAGTTACAGGGAGTTCATACAAGTACAAGTACAAGATATAGTTGTTTTTACAGATTATACTAAAGCATTTGACAGAGCGATGCATGACAAATTAATAAAACGTCCTGATGAAATCAATCTTGATGGGAAAAACATTCAAATAAGAAACCTCTGCTAGGAACAAACAGCGCAGGTAAGATATGGCACAGTGACATCAAACAAAGGTACTCAATAAAGAAGGAAGTTAGGCTCGGATGTATTCCGTCTCCATGTCTATTAAACCAGTACACAGAGAACATCTTCAAACATTCAGAAGAACAGAAGAACTAAAAGGACTGAACACAAGGGGAGAAACATCAACACTCTAAAGTATGCAGATGATACAGTTGTTCTAGAAGAGAATCCACGGAAACTCCAGAAATACTAGATATAATAAACAACACAAGGCAAGAATGGGGACTAGAGTTCAATGTCAAGAAGACCAAAGTAAGAGGAAAGGCCTAAACCCACAGATGGATAAAAACATGGTGAGAAATTGGAACAGGTGATAAACTACAGTTAACCTAGAGCATATACAAACCGAGCATTGGAGATGTGAGGCTGAAACAAAGAAATGAATAGGAGTGCCAAAACAGACATCCAAAGTATCATGCTGTCATCCAGGAACCTGCTCATAAAAACAAACAAAAAAAGAAAATTATAAAATGCTACATCCATTCTGCTCTATTATACAGAGCAAAAGTTTGAACTAAGCAGAAAGCCAGAGAGCAGAAATGTGAATCTACAAAAACGTAGGTCATATATCACAAAGAATGAACAAGAAAACAAATGCACAAGTATTAAAACAACTCCACATGCAATGTGAACTTCTTTAAAAAAAAAAATAAAGATCAAGAAAACAAAATACTTTAACCATATCAAAAGATATAACAAAATACTGAAGACGATACTAAAAGGAAAGGTGGATGGAAATAAAGAGTGTGAATTGGGAAGAGATGTAGATGGAAAGACAACATACAAAAGTGGGCAGGACACGGCTTAGCAGAGAGACAAGGGAGGGAGAAAACTGGAGATTAACTGCCGCCAACCATCATTCTGACAGTGGCACATCATGATGATGATGTTTAAATAAAATAAAAATAACACATTTTATAACAAGACTATAATTAGTTTCATTTCCTTTGTGTACATTCTTCCCCCCCCCCCCACCTCTAATGAACATCATCTGAAACTGGTGCATCATTTTTTTTTAATGTGAATGTTACAATTTGTGTCCCAGATTCTTCACCTCCAGATCTTTCTGCTGTGATAAATCAGTCCACAACATTCAGTCCCTGGGGGGAAAAACAGACTTAACATTCTTGAATTATGTGAAAGCACACGTGAAGTTAAAAACTGAGTTAAATCACTTGATATAAAACATGGATCAATACATACAAAACGAAACAAAAGAGCAACATGGAACAAAGAATGCACATTGTGTGGTATGAAACATTCTGAAATCTACAGACAGCCGAACATAAAGTTAACCATGTAACAGAGAATGTTTTGTAACTTTAGAATTGAGAGATTTGATACTGAGACAGTGAAACAGAAGCTACATCAGCAATCTGTGTAACTTTATAAGAGGAGCATATTGTTCAAAATTTAAAATAACAGATATGTGGGGTTTTTTCCTCTCTTTCATTTGTATGCAATAGGCTATGGCAGTCAGTATGTACGAATTCATATCCTCCATTGGTTCATTTCACCATGCTGACGTTCACCTCAGACTGCATCAAAAGTTTACTTCAAAACTCACCCTCCTCAACCACAATATACACAGCCTACAAATCACCATCCTTCTTCATGAAGACGAAAGAAATATGAATAAAATTCCTTAAAAAATTAACCATTTACATGTTCAAAAGAATTCACATTTTTTTACTGTTTAAAAAAAAAGAACAAAAAACACTGACCAATTAGATCTTACCTTATACCTGAAAAAAAAAAAAGAAACCTGGCAAGCTATTAACTCAAACAAATTATGCACTGTTATTTATGCTAATATATTTTACATCACATATCAATTGATGTAAAAAAAATAAGAGAGAGACAATGTACTTTCATAGGAAATGCAATTAGAAGAGGGGGCATTGAAAACATTATAACAACAGGAAAAAAAATAGAGGGAAGAAGAGCCAGGGGAAGACCAAGAGAAATGATGCTGGAAAGTCAGATGAGATGGTGTGAGAGGATATCACCAACTGAGGTAATGGCCTGCATGAAGGATCGTGTACTCTGGAGAAGCATAATAGCCAACGCCAGTTGGCACGGCACCTGATGATGATGATCAACTGATAATTCAAACAAAAAAAAAACTATCACACGCAGAGACATTATTGATGCATCACTTTTTAGAAATTTTTTTTTTCCTTTATACATTTATATACAGAAGTTTGCCATGTACATAAATTATCACCATATATATATATATATATATCCATCAATCACACTTAAATTCCTTTATTACTTAAATACAGTAATAAAGTGTGAGCTTTTGCTGTATAAACAACAAGTCAAACTTCTAAACAAGTCTTCACAGAAAAAAAAAAACTGGATGTGATCATATGATACCCAATGATTTTGTCCATTTTTTTTCCCAATCCAAGCTTGATTTTCTTTGAAACAATACAAAGAAAAATTTGAATAAATCTTTTGTTACAATGAATATTAAGCATACAAACTCAAGAATATATACCACATGAATACAGCAGTTAAGGAACTCTGACTGACAGATTTCAAGAAATGTATGTAAAGAAGATATGATAGCTCTGAAGACTGCCTCAGCTTCCCAGAAGAACTATGTATTGACCAGCTTGTGGAAATAAAACATGAGTCATCATCTCAAAAAATAGTCCTACATCAGACAGACAAGAGATGGGGACAGGAAAAAACAAAACAATAACAAAAAATTAAGTAAACTATATACTATACTCAGACAAAAAAAAAAAAAACAACTGACAGTGCTCTTAACTTACAATTGCAAAAAAGCCATGGGAAACAACTGAAGAAGTCACTATAAATAGCACACAAGCACACTGGCTTCCTCTCCACAAAGTTTGAGGATTCTGTGGTCATAAATCTGTACTTTGTTCCTAGCTATTTCTTGCATGATCAAAACCCACATGTATTACATGATTACATGCAAATCAACAGAAGTGTTTTCACAATACACGAGTTAAAGTCTTTTGTTTTATTTTTTTTTTCCTAGTTTTTCTTTCTTTTTTTTTTTTTTTTTGAAAAGCAAATTTTGTGAAAATTTTACCCAGGTTAGTTTACCCTGAATTGGATCTCTCTCTCCCTCCTTCCCCCCACCCAAAAAAAAAAAATCCCCATCCCCATACAATATAAACCTTCACTCACTTTTACAAGAGTTGAGTTTTAAATTTCATCTGTTATGCTCTTCATACAACCCTATATTGTGAATCAAGAACTTAGCAAAGTAGAAAGTGCTGTGGTTTGTGCTTTGTAGTGAGAGAAATGGGCAGAAACAAGAATGGCAGAAAGTAAGATCCAGTGCCAATATTTCTTACAAGGAGAGCAGAAACAAGAATGGCAGAAAGTAAGATTCAGTGCCAATATTTCTTACAAGGAGAGCAGAAACAAGAATGGCAGAAAGTAAGATTCAGTGCCAATATTTCTTACAAGGAGAGCAGAAACAAGAATGGCAGAAAGTAAGATTCAGTGCCAATATTTCTTACAAGGAGAGCAGAAACAAGAATGGCAGAAAGTAAGATTCAGTGCCAATATTTCTTACAAGGAGAGCAGAAACAAGAATGGCAGAAAGTAAGATTCAGTGCCAATATTTCTTACAAGGAGAGCAGAAACAAGAATGGCAGAAAGTAAGATTCAGTGCCAATATTTCTTACAAGGAGAGCAGAAACAAGAATGGCAGAAAGTAAGATTCAGTGCCAATATTTCTTACAAGGAGAGCAGGAAAAGCTAAGTGTTTAAATTTTCAGCTATTTTTTTTTTTTGGATGTGTTGTTTTCTGATGTGTTGTTTTTGTATGTGGTCCTTGAAAAAAAGGCATTTACCAAAATATTGAATTATCGTATATACTCCTCATTTATATGTGCTCATCTTACTTTCTGTCATTCTTGTTTCTGCCCACTTCACTTATTCTTTCTATCTTTCCTTGTAAAACAGAGTCTTATACTTTCATCTACTTTATTACTAGAGTCAGTTTTATGGCATTCGTCATTTTTCTTATCTCTCACTTTGTGCTTCGTACAAAACCACAATGCATGAAGGATGATGATTGCTCGATCAAAGGGTTCACTGGGGCCAAATTCAACTTAAGGTTTGTTTGTTTTGTTTTTTTTAACTAAAGGACAGAAATGTTCTCACCAGTGCATTCAGTCATTATGTTGCATTACAGCTCATATGTCTTTGTTTTTACTCTAAATGTAAACAATTTCTTAAAGTATTTGCTGTTAAGTAGACCTCACTGATGCATATATTCTGTTCTAGCTTCTAGAATTACATACTGCTGTTTGGTATATGCTAGTTTCAGTTCTGCTTTATCTGTCATCGTACATATATTTTTTGGTTTCCAGCTTACTTTTATCTTTCATTTGATATGATTTATTACAAGCCTATTTACCTACCATTGAATAAAGTTTTGCTTTCAACACATACTCTCTCTCTCTCTTCAATTTTTTTTTTCCTTGTTCCTGATATGTATTTCTGTTCACTTCTACCATCTCAAAATTTGTTTTGGGTTATATTTTATTTAATTATTTCATTTGCTTGACAATTACATAAAAAAACTTATTATCTCTTTATCTAATTATATAAATTATCAAAATTAAAATATAATTTAAATGCAGATATTTATTTCATAACATTTATAATGAGGACAAAATTCTGTAACATTTTATACACAGATATAGTTGCAGAAGTGTCTTTTCAAAGAAAACTATGGACAATTATCCTTCATCTCTACATGATTTATCTATCTAAATGAAAATTGTTTGGCTTCCTTGAACATTATTAATATTATTATTATTATTCATATGTTGTTTTCAAAACTATTAATTGCACCCACAGACAAGTATATTTCCACATATGCAGTTAAACATCTTATTATCAGGAACTAATATCATTTTCTCACCTTAAAAAAAAAATCTAGATTATTTTTTTTATTAATAATAATTATAAAACACTCCTTTTTTTGTAAAATATTTAAGGTACAGTTATTTATCACTTAAAAAAATAAATATTTTTAAGCGATAAACAAGTGAACTTCAGTTTCTAGAAGAAAAAAAAGGATAACTTGTTATTGTTACTGGTAATAAAATTCTGACTGTTGGGACAACAGAAAGAATTAGTGTTTATTTATCTACTGACATTCACTTGACATAATAAACTCACTAGAGTATATATATATATATATATAATTCTTACAAACACGGTTATGCTAATGTATTGTAATGGAGAATTAATATATACACCAAAATATGTTTAACTATCCAAATAGTGTTACGTTATTACCATTTATACATTCAGATATAGCAATATGGTATGTATAGCAATAACCCATTACCTTCCTGCAAAAAAAAAAAAAACGCATGCATTTTAGGAAATTTTGATATTTTTATAGGACATTTTACCTTGCCTTATCGCTACCGACCCATAGTTTACATGAAGATTTGTTTAGTCGGTCGAGAAATACATCCAACTATGTTAAAAGCTACGACAAACGAAAACGTTACAGAAAAAGGTGAAGAAACGGAGCACTGAGCACACCTTCAACGTTGATTCGTCGATGTTTGGGTTTCTGCTGGATCACATTACAGCAGCACATTCTGACAGCACCTGCTGAGCACAACAATCCTGAACAACAGAAGCGGGACCGGATAGTATGCAACTTTCCCCAAGTGTTTCCACTAACCGATGAATGTCTTAACATCTGATTTCAAATCTACAACATGACGGATAAAAGAAGGCAGACATCCCCAGCGTGTTTGCTGGTCGTCTAATCTAACACCTCACGCTTAAACGTGTGGGCTGCTGTTGGCTCCGAGGCAATGAACACAAAGAACTATCGGCCTTGACGCTGAGTAAGAGAGAGAGAGAGAGAAAGAGAGTAAAATCGATAAACATTCCGGCTTGATCTGTAAAGGCCTGCTGCTGACAGACGGGAAACAACTTGATGTGAAAGCAATTTCTCTGTCGAATGTCACGAAACGGAAAACGTTCTAAACGAAATAAATGTATTTGGGTATCCAGCAGCCATTTTTATTATGGTCTACGGGTAACTTTTTTTTTTTAACGGAGAGAGCTGTTTTAATCAGAAGAAACCAGTTTGTACAACTACCCGCTTATGGAATTATGCAAGCACCAATAGCCATGTTCTAACTTGTAGTATTATCACTGTTAAATTACATACGGCACTTAGCCTTTCCGATGAATAACAAGATGCAGCGACCCTCTTTCGATTATAGCTTGTGACTGTGGTTTTGACTTGATTAATCAAATTAAAATGTATTTTTGACTTGATTAATCAAATTAAAAGGTAGTTTTGACTTGATTAATCAAATTAAAAGGCGTAACAATGCTGCTGAAGTTATATTTATCTCCACCTTCTTTGCACTAAAATCTTGTCACTTATTATTTGATACTTTCCCTCACACTTACTTCTCACATTCCATGTTCTTACTCTTATTTTTCTTTCTTTTTTTGTTTTTGTTTTGTTTTAATTGCAGCTGAAAAATATATCAATGACGAAAAATTGAAAGAGGTGGAGTTCTGAATATCTTGGATCATTACTAACTAATAATGGAGGAAATAATGAGGGAAATAAAAAGGACATATATCGCCATTCAAAAAGTAAAACAACTAAAGAATCTGTGGAGATGAACAGACAGAACTGCAAAAATAATATTTTTAAGGGCATGCATCATTTCCATAACGAGACCTGGACACTTAACAAAACAGCTGAGAAACACATAAAAGGCTTTGAATGTAAATGCTACAGAAGAGTTCTTCAGATATCATGGACACAAAAAAGAATAAATATATCCGTACTACAAGAACTTAATATTGAAGGTTGGCTAGTAAGGAAGATTAAGCAGAGAAAACTTAAATACTTCGGATATATTAAACGTCATTATAATTTAGAGAAGACAGTATTGGAAGGGTATATAACAGGAACAAGAAAGAGAGGAAGACCAAGGCGAAGATGGCTGCAGGACATCGTTGATGATCTGCGAATGGACAGATCATCAGCTCACAACCGAGAGGTCAAAAGGGGAGCTGTTATGGAGGCAAAGTTCCGCAAGGGACATGCAAATGACAAACTAGCTGACATGCTGACCAAATGAGGATGTAACGTAGTTTTCTGTATATTGCGAAAGCTCAGGAAAATGGGCAAAAAAAAAGCCATTAAAATTATTTAAAAGCATAACATACATCGGACAGAAATAAAGTATTGCTTGAAAAATAACTGAATGTGCATACTGTTCAAGACGTAAATGATTGATGAAATATTATTTTGTTTTGTAGTTCTAGTTGTAATTCGTGAAAATGGTGAGAGGAAACAAAAAATTAAAATTTGCTGTTGCTACTTCAGTTTTGCTACTTCAGTTTTGCTACTTTTTCCTATGGAACCGCTGCTATCATCAATTCCACCGCTCTCTTCCCCATCCCCACTCCACCCCCACCCCCTAAAAAGTAATTACGTCATCAGCTTTAATTAGTTAGCACGTCCGTGAATGTAGAGGGGCCCATAAACAAGAAAATGATGTGCAGTGATTGTGATGGGGAAAAGATGTCCCCTAGTTGCATTCCCGGAGAAGAATGAAAGAACTTCCAAGGCCTGGAACTGAAGTGGAAACGAAGAGTGAGAGGGGGTGGGGGGGGGGGGGGGTAGGAACCACAAACTTTAATTAAAGCATTGATGAATCAAATAATGAAATATAAAATAATTTATTAAAATCAAGAAATAAACACAGATATAAGGAGAATATAAGAGAAACACAGAAGACTTTGAGGGAAAAAAAGCAAAAACAAAAACAAAACAAAAAAAAGTCATTAGTTGGTTGTACCCATTCAAACTTTATATCACAGAACAGATTGAACTCTGTTCTGGAAAAGCGAAAATGCCAAGCTCCATATTATGTACATGAAGACATAACATTTTTATGATGTACAGACGCAGACAAATCTCGTTAGTCTGAATCTTAAGACTGGCTGAGTCGACAGTTTTGATAATGATCAGAGAATGCGTCTCTGAAAGGATCGAATTCACAGTTTTGGCAAAATGTGTCTCTTGAATAAACAAATTCAAAATTATGGCAGAGATTGCAAAGCGTGCCTCTATTCTAATGGAGTCCATTTTTGGAAAAGATATAAAACTGTGCCTAGACTCAGAGGGAATCCCACAGTTATTGGAAAAGATACCAAAGTATGCTCCTACTCTGACCGAATCCACAGTTTTTGACAACGATTAGAAAGTGACAGTTTTTCCACAGAACGAAAGATCTTGACATCTCCGAGATAACATCACGACAAAAGCTAAACAACCGTGTCATGTACAAAATACAGAAACGTAAATACAGCGTACAGAATCACCGAAAAATGCTGAAGGTTAGAGTTTAGCACTCTCGTCATTGCTGTTTTGCTGCAGATTCACAAACCAGTGATTACTCTCTCTCTCTCTCTCTCTCTCTCTCTCTCTCTCTCTCTCTCTCTGTGTGTGTGTGGGGGGTGTGGGTGTGTGCGTGCATGTGTGTGTATTCATTCATTTCATTCATTCATTTATTTGCATGTCCCTTGCGGAACTTTGCCTCCCAAACAGCACTCCTGTAGGCCTCTCGGTTGTGAGCAAGACGGCCTGCTGCTGCGGCATCCATTTGCAGATCATCAACGATGTCTTGCAGCCATCTTTGTTTTGGTCTTCCTCTTTTTCTTTTTCCCATTATGTATCCTTCCAATACGGTCTTCTCTGAATTATCATGACGTTTAATGTGTCCAAAATATTTAAGTTTTCTCTCTTTAATCCCCTTTACTAGCCAGCCTTCTTCAGTATTAAGCTCTTGTAGTATGGATATATTTGTTCTTTTTTTGTGTCCACGATATTTGGAGAACTCTTCTGTAGCATTTACATTCAAAGGCATTTATGTGTTTCTCAGCTGTTCTGTTAAGTGTCCAGGTCTCACAGGCATATGTATATATGTGTATGCATACTTGTACTAAATCGAGTGTATGGGAAGAATGAAAGATGGAGTTGTAAACTTAGCGGAGTGCTAAGTTCACAACTGGGAACAATCTGGGGAAGGGGCATGAACCTAACCCAGCTGAAACCCACAAATCCATGGCCCAATGTACTGCCGGACTCGGGTGGCCATGCCTAAAACCAGCTCTACAACCCAGGATTCCCCTCCCATGACACTGTATGCCAGTCATGCAACACATCATATACATCCACACATCACATACACATGAAATACATATCATCAAGTCAGCCATCAATTTACATACATTTATTTAATATTCTCAGGTCTATCACAGAGACGCCACCACAGACATTATATACACAGGACATCCACATGTATCATAAAGATGGCATGACATAAATATAATGTATCATCAATGCAACACATTCAAGTATGACATGCATCATCAATGCAACACATTCAAGTATGACATGTACCATTAATTTAACATATTAATTCTCTAAGGATAACCAACATATGTATGTGCATGATGCTGGCCTGGGCTCCCCTGAACCCCATAAGCAATTTCACACACATTCATATAGTTGTGCCATCGCACTTAATCTAGCCTTGCCTATTGCTGCTCTTATGAACACTCCTCTCCCTGGATCGCGATGTGCTTCTGTACTTCTGCACTTCTGCACTTACATCATTGATTTGCAGATGCTGCAGTCAGGTTACGAATCTCCAGAATACCATCTCGACATATATACATTTATATCAGCCATAGGAACGAAGGCACTGATGGACCTAAATATGTGCCCATCCAGTTGTGACGATAATCCATGAATCTTATAGAATCTTCTCATGCTACGAGAAGGAGAAACAATCAGCATCACATTGATTCCCCAGCACATTAAATCAAAACAGTGCGAGTCGGCTGGGGCATAAGTATATCACGATAATCATGGCCAGACGAAACAAACTCAGCCTCGCTATAGACTTTAGATTGTCTCCCCTTTAGTACGCTGTTCCTCGCTATATATGGTCCTTCCACCCTCGGATTTACGTGAACGGCCATGCCATGCTCCGCCCACGACGTACAACCAATGGCCGTTCATAGAGTGATGAAGGGCAGAATGTAAGACGGGCCTTCGTGTCCAATTCTTTACCCTTTAAAAATAAAGATCATTCATTCTCTCTGTCTGTCTGTCTGTCTGTCTGTCTGTCTGTCTGTCTGTCTGTCTGTCTGTCTGTGTCTCTGTCTCTCTCTCTTTCGTTAAGAGAACTGTTAAAAATTAAAATGTTCAATGTGGACCTAAATATATAAAATATAATACATAAAATTATAACATACAATTTGAAATGAAAAGCTCAGAAGCGGTGAAAGACTACAGAAAATTCATTCTCTGTCTTACAAAATTACACGAACGTTTACTGGACCATACACCATAACCACATCCTCTAAACATGTGTCAAGTCTTCTCTTTGCTTTTCGTGATACATTGATGAAACTTGACTTTTCCCACTTTCCTCAAATGTGATTATTCTGACCTCCATGGCCTACTCCTTCTGCATCAGAATTAGGGTCAAACCACTCTCATATTTTTTTTTCTTTCTTTCTTTCTATTTCATAATGTTATAAACTGTAAGGGGGGGGGGGGGGGAACAATTCTCGCCATGTCTCCTCCTTCATGTTCCCCTAAGAGCTATGTCACTTTATATCACGCCAAAGTGTATCCCTCCAAATGCACTCCAGTTACGTCCGCCGTGAACTGCGGAGGAATACAGCCTCACCCCCCCCCCCCCTTTTTTTTTTACTTGAGTAAAAGATGTAATTCTTCCGAGTGCTTGCTTCGAAACGCCCTCCCCCCTCTTCCACCCACCCACCCACAAAAAAAAAGTCCCGATGCAACTTAGGAAACGCTGCAGTGACCGACAAGAGATGATAAAATGGCTGAACATTCCATTTCGCTTCTTCTATTACTACCCCATCATTCCAATCAAGAGGCCCTTCCATGATTGCCGTCCTTAAAAAGTCCAACCAATAAGCATTGTTTTTTTTCTTCTTCTTCTTCTTCTTCCTCTTCTTCTTCTTCTTCCTCTTCTTCTTCTTCTTCCTCTTCTTCTTCCTCTTCTTCTTCTTCTTCTTCTTCTTCTGCGTTCGAGGTTGTTGGTCACATCAAATCCTGATCCCTGTCGACAGGGCACAGCTCGTAGTCCTTTTCAGATCCTGATAGAAGCCCCAAAGCTTTTGTTTCAAGCTTTGTGTCCTCTGGCCATGTCTCACGCCTCAGGTCCACGTGGTTTGGGCACTCTTGAAGGATACGTTCTGAAGTCTGGACTTCACTGCCACATGGGCACTCGTCTATGTGAGATATTTTGAATCGATCTAGGTGGCTCAGCAGTCTGCAGTGGCCTGTCTCTAGGCGAACGTTACACGCACTCACATGCAGACACGCCCCAGACTTGTACGAACTCCCTGTAACTGTGAGCTGCTGTTCTTTGCAGAGGATGCTGTAGAAGTGTGGAGGCACAGTATCGTATCGGCGTGGGAGCGGGTTATGGCATCTACTTTTTCAGTCCCGGAGTACAGCTAAAAAGCAGGGGGTGTGTAATGCTTCTTTAGCAGACTCCACCACCATGGGGACTATGGCGATCCTTGTCCCGTTAGCCAGGCTGTGCCTGTTACTGAGGGTACCACGGAGAGGTGGGACAGGGTCTTGGTCAGCTATAGTTCGCTAACCCCGAAGCTGGCATATCAACTATAGGTCGCTGACTGCCTCATCGGACAAGAGTCTTCACTGCCACACGGCCCGGAATCAAGACATAAAGATTAGCCTTCGTCACGTCTATCATGTGAAGTAAGTAGAACATACAGCATTATTAATGTTATCAAGATATCTTTAACCCTCTGCTGTTTTAGACAGCAAGTGTTTAAGTACAAATGTTTGTATTTCTCTTTAAAGTTTTGTGAATGTTTATGATGTCAGCGGTTTTTTTTTTCAAACTGTCATTTGTATCAAAATTCATGTTTCTCATTATGTGTCTGTACACATAACGCTCTGGCGATAAAAAATACGAAAATATGTACTGGAAATTCAAAGAGTGTAAAATGTGCCATACGCAAAGCCGATTTCTGAGAAGTGGAAAGTGTTACAATGAATTCATAGTAGAGCCCCTCATATTCAGAGATCCAATACGCTCGTTTACCGATCCCGCAATAATTTTTTTTTTATTATTAAACTATGTTTTCTTGGAATTATTCTAATCTTTGCCATGTATCTGTAATATAACAGACAGTATGACTGAAGATCAAGTGAGTTAACAGAAAATGTCAAAGATCTAAGCTTTGAAGACTCATAATAACAATGGCCGCCGGCTAGTTTCTTGGTGAAGATGAGCATTTTTTTTCCTTTCCCCTAACACAGTCACCTTGTGTGGAGTTTTTCTGATGTTCCAGTTTCTCGTTTCTTCTTCTTCTTCTTCTTCTTCTTTTCTTCTTCTTCTTCTTCTAATGCTACATCTACTAATATTACTACTGTATTACTAAAACTACTACTATTACTACTTCTGCTGCTGCTGCAACAACAACAACTACTACTACTACTTCCCTTTTTGTTTCAGTTACAATTACCCTCTCCGACATATTCCTATAAAAGTACTGTGCCCTATAGAGAATCTAGTAAACGTTAATAGATTTTTTTTTATAAATGACAAATTCCTTGATACTTTTTGACCGCATTAAAATGAAATAGCCAAGTCAAGACGTTATCGGCAAAGTCTGCCTGCAAACGGAAACGGGAACGCTAAACCTTCAGTGCACGTCACCAAAAGTTAATTAAGCAAGCAACAATGTCACAGAAATGTAGGTTACGTGGAAGAACAAATAAAACAGCCACGAATATAAGGCATGATAGTAATTCTTGTACACATTATAGAGGACGAAGGCGCGGGCCGTTTATGGCAGTTAGTGACTCACACCTGGCATTCGGGCGTCTGGGTTGGCGACTATACCCGAGCAAGATGTTGACCCACCTCTCCGCTAGTATTCCCAGTAGCAGGCCTAGCCTGGCTAACAGGAAAGGGATTGCCATAGTCTCCGCAGAGATTGAGTTGCTAAAGAAATATTGTACATTACCTGCTTTTTTTTTTATCTCCATTCGCGGACTGAAAAAAAAATATAGCCGTCGTAACCCTTTCCCAGTTCAACATGATGCGTGTAATAGTATTCATCAGAAAAGTTATACAATTCAACACAGAACTGGAAAGCTGGGATATGTCCCATGGTAAACAGTAGGTTTGTGGTTACATTTATTCCCTCTAAATGGAAATTCTCATTCTTCACGTGGGGCTCATGATTTCGTGAAAAAAAAAAGGGGGGGGGGGGCGGGGAAGAGAGAAAGAAAAGTCGTGAGACAGATATCAGATTATTTCGAAACAGTTTAAATTTAATTCGAACAGAGTAGGTCAGGTTAACTTGTCTGTGACAAAATGCAGTTTTTGTGCACTGTGTTAGATTAGCAGAAGTTTAGAAAAGTAGTTAGAAGTTCTGATGGCAACGAACGCCTGCGGGCGGCTGTAGTTGCCTGGAATTTATTCTATATGTTGTCTTGACTTGAAAATTCGTCTTGTCGTGAGTCTTGGATTTGTATTATGCTACTGTTGTGCATATCAATGTCGTCATCGTCACCCTGTCATCAATAAAGTCTTTTAAAACATAATATTGCTGCTATTGTGGTGGCATTGTGCCACTGGAGAGAATGATCACTCCTGGAAAGAAAGAGTCTGTGGAGCGGACAGTTAAGCAGACATGGAAAGAGAATAATCTCGACTGTAAGTGAAATTAGAATAGTAACAGAAGAGAAGTATATATAACTTGCGAAAGGAAGAAGCAATTCAATCTGTGAAAATTGGATATTCAGATTCAGTCAGCTGTGAAGCTGTAACAGCAAGTAGAAAAAAAAAATAAATAATCATAAAATAGCAGCTGCCATCACAGTATGCAATTCGTGCTATTCTAGTTCACGCTGTGCTTCAACATCTTCACAGCATCAACTGCAAAGAACGCCAGCTCGAATTTCAGGGAGATAGAGGAAGAAGAAGAAGAAGAAGGGGAAAAAAAAAGAAAAAGATACATATTAAAACATACCATATGTGTATTATTTTTAAAAAAGATTACCTGGCATAACAATGATGGTAAACAATAAAATATACCCTTGTGTTTCATACACACAGAATTAGCGTGATTGTAAACATTGTTGTTCTAGCGTTCAAATATTAAGCAAGCGCGAACTTATATTTCTTGAAACTAACACATCGAAGTCATTTCACAACAGCAAGAAATGAGGCATCGCCAGAAGGTTGCCCTGAAACAGAGTATCCAGTGCTGGATGAGGAATGCGAACGTGGATGTTAATGGCGGGGAAATGAAAAAGATCACGTGATTTCCAATTAACAAATTGGAAATGCGTGTTAGACCTACTGAATTGCTGCACTGCTAATTGGGTCGATAGGCCTACACTTAGGTCTTGAAAAATTTATGGAACTGTCTGTCATTAGGACAAAAGAGATCGTGGGGATCAATTTGCTAAAGCCACGTTGGGTGCGTTTCCTAGCGGAGACGTTACAGCACTCTAATACGAGAAGTCGATGCTTTCGAAGAATTTATTTATTTATTTATTTTAAGAATAACTGGTCGGAAAATTCACGGAAATATCCGAGAGGAGTAAAATTATTTTTGTGACTAATATCTTATTTTACCAACCATAAGTTAAGTTATTTTTAGTTTTTTTCCCTCTTCCCAACCTCCCTCCCCTCAAACCGTTAGGCTGAGTTTCATTTTCTAGGTACCCTTCGCTGGGTTTTCTCCCCTGGGCATGCAATGTCTATTTTCGTTTTGTCTGGTGTAGGAAGAATTTGAGTGACTGATGAGAATTTTATGAAGCACGGAAAGTTGCTAATTTTAAACCTAGCAGTTGAAGTAACAGAAGACATGAAAAGTTTCCAGAAGTTTATAAGAGCAGTAACTGAACCCAATCAGTCGTCAGTATCACATTAGGTATCAACCTCATCGTTTCACTATATGGGTTACACAAATAAAAGCAACTTTACTAAGCAACTGGACAGTTGTACACATCCTCAGGTAGAAGAGAGGAACAACTACAAAGAACGACCGAGTTCTTCGCTGTGGCCTCAGATGTCAAGAGGGAGCCAGAGAGAGAGAGAGAGAGAGAGAGAGAATCACCATCGCCGTCACTAGCCTGGAAAGAGAAGTGAAGAGTAAGATTAAAGTTGGTAGGTTTAGCTTAGAAAAACCTGTGGACAAAGCGCTCTGTAAGTGAAAGAAAGAAAAACAGTATGAACATGACTGTGATTGAAATCTCCAAGTTTCAGGGCAAGGGACTCCAAAACAACAACAAAAATAGCCAGAAATGTATTTGAAATCAATAAGGAGCAGATGGTAACAAAGAGGACACTTCCCAAAAGCAATAATTACTAACATCAAAAATAAGTTTACGAAGAACTGATGAAAATGTTTGACATTCTAGTTGTCTAAGAACAGAACCTTCCAAGCCAAGGTCCAGACAAAATAGGAGGGAAAAAAAGTTAACCGTTTAAAAAACAAAGAAAGAAAGAAAAGGCAAAAGAATGGCAAAGAATGGAAAAATCTGGAACGGAATAACTGAAAAGGGCGACATATTTGAATGGAAGAAGTGTGTCTGTGAGGCGTGTTTCACACTCACACAAAAGGTGAAGAGGAGGGAAGAAAAGAAGTTCTTATGTTTATTCCTCTCAATTCTCACCTTTTATCAGGGCCAGACATGAAAAGAACATTAGCTAAAGTCCAGGACTGACGAGGACACTAGTTTGAGCCTTGTTTTCCTTATGTAAATATAGATGCCGTTGTCGATAAAGATGATGATGTTGTGAACAAAAGAAACTATTAAATATAGTGAAGATGTCGAAGTATGGAGGAATTTTATACTCACCAAGACCAATTTAAGAAAAAAGAATCTTTTGTCTCTAGTATTCGTTCTAACCTGCCTTACCTCCATTTTTTATTGATCACATATAGCGCATTCTCTCTCTCTCTCTCTCTCTCTCTCTCTCTCTCTCTCTCAGGGTCACTGCCGACAGACATAGAATATCATGTCCTTTCATAACCTTCGATCCTCTGTGCATCTCATTGAGCATTTCCCGTGCCAGGATGCCGTACCATCAATCATCTTTTCTCTCTGTCTGACTGTCTCTTCTATCATCTACGACACAATACCGCATGTGAACTTAATTTAACGGCCAGGGCGAGAGTCCTTATGTGAATGAACTATCTAGCATGTGTGTTGCTTGTTGTAACACTGTGGGAGATGTAAAGCTAACAGTATATGAGATTCTGTCTGTCTCCTCACAAAACTGAAAGTAGCAAACAAAAGGCTTGTGATGTAACTAAAATGATCTGTATTTTTCCTAGATCCGCCCCAAATAAATCTTGCTTTAAAGCTCTCGGGAGCTGCTGTCGTGGTGAAGGTCATATAACACAGCCTGCAGTATGCGATGAGCCAGGGCATCTCAGCCTAACTCCCAGGACGGAGCTAAGGATTCTCAGCACCCAAGTCTATCATAAAGAGCACGCCAACTAAAGCCCCACTTGTCAGGCTGTAGTTCTCTTGTCGCATATTTGAAGCAAAAATTTCCCATCATCATGTGCCATGTCTGGAGGTGCCATGTTTCTCCACAGTTTCCTATCTTTTCATGTCATCCATCAGTTCTGATTGTTGTTCCTTCTTCCGCGCCATTTTGTCAGAGCCATCTAAGATTTTCTCTTTTGGTCTATATCTCCCTTTCCTGCCTCCAGTTTTCCCTCTTGTCACGATATTTTCGATCCCTCCTCTTCTGATTTTGTAGCCAGTGACGCTAGACTGTCTCCCGCGCAGTGCGTTTATTAAGGTTTGTCTCTTATTGGCCTTCCTTGGACATTCTTCGTTTGTTATTTTACATCTGTAGCATAACAGAGTTTTGGACCAGCTGTGATTTTCTAGACTCTCTGGCAAATTCATCTTTTGGGAAATTTTCTTCTAATCACAATGTGAATGAGATGCATATCAGCCCTCACTCCTAAGCCTCAACAATATGATCTGTTGTGATCGTTTAAAAGAAGAACAAAATGAAACGATGAAAAAAAAACTAGCTAACACATGCCAAGAAACACCATACAAGATGACACTACAACAGAGTCAGTATGGCATGAAATGTAAATAACGCGATGCAGGAACAAAAACTCATTCGTGAAAAGTTGTCAAAAGTTTATAATCAGACACTAACCAAAAAAAAAAAAAAACATGTAAACAAACGAAGAACAAAGTTAATATTTTCCTAAGACTTGTTCAGATTCGTAATGAACGTACGTGTATCGTTTGTGCAGGAGTTCATGAACTCCCACGTCCATTAATTTACGATGGGTGGCTGTAACAGTCGCCTGCGTTTCAGATTTACGCACGTTTTATAGTTCATTTCGTGTACGTCAGGGGCAGAGAAGCCTGTTAATATCGGTATGAGGCAAATAAGAGACGGTAGGAGAAGTGTAGCTTTATAGCATGAAGCACTTCGTCAAATATCCGAAAAAATTCTCTTGAAAGTAGCATGGAATCTCCGTCTGACTATCTTATGCCTTCGCTTTACCTTACCCGCAGTTTTCCTTGTATGTGCAACACTCTATATTAAAAAAAAAACCAGGTAAATAATATCGTTTTTCTTCACTGGTTTGCTCCGTGGTCTCAGGAAGCCAGAGTTTTGATGGATACTTGATATCTTCAAAAAGATGTCCCTTAATTGTTATCACATAACAATATATCATACAAATATGAGACTGTTCTTCGCCGTGTCACAACGCTTATTTGAGAACTATGAACAGCCATTATTAACCCTTTCATTTGTGAATTAATTTCCATGGTCTGCCAGAATACATTTTGATGAGAAATTCTGACAGAAAGAAACCAGGAGAAAGTTTCTCTATAATTTGAAAATATGGACTGGGTTACATCGACTCGTCCATCAATGTTCAGTATATTTATGTCGTGCGTGTCTGTGCGCACGTATACGTGTATAAGCTTCGCTGGGAAATAGAAAGAAAGAAGGTTGAAAGAAAGATCAAACGTATAAAACTGACTAAAAACCCCCTTAAAAAATGGCGAAACTGAGAAATAGCAGGTACTAAAAAAAAAGAGAAAAAAAAAAAACTCCTTCTAAAATGACTACTTCCAGAAAAATAAAGTAGGGCGGGTAGCGGTTAAGGCAAGGAGGGTGTTATGTTAACAGAAAAAAAATAATCGCTTAATTTGAAAGGTCCTATAACTCTTCCTCTGTCTAGAAATCTGATGCAACTTTCTTCATAAAGTGCGTCTGTAATATTTTGCCCCTAAATCTTCTGGCTGTTTTAGCTGCAAAAACATTTCAATTTTCCATTTGTCATTCCCCCCCACCAATCCCCCCTTTTCTTTAAAAAAAAAAAAAGAAAAGAAAACCTAAACCATATCTTGTCTGATACACAAATTCACATTTCTCATTAACGAGATACAGAATTTGTTAAAAAAAATATCGCATAAATGGTCATACAACCGTATGCACATAAATTATCCTACGGATATAAAATATATTATGTTAAACATTCCATAATGCGTATTCTGTTATGTCTGTTATGTTAGTTCCGTTATGTTAAACTTTTCATACTGTTTATAGAATCTATTAAGTTCTATGGTTCCATTAAAAGCCATTATGCTAAAACAATACTGTTTATAATGCCATTATGCTAAAACTGGGCATATGGAAAAACCATTACGTTAAATGGATGACCAAGTGTTGTTCTAAACATTCCAAGCTTAATATAATAACATCCATAATGTCAAGCCTTTCTCTGTACATTTAAAAACTCATTATGTTAATATGTCCTTGGGACACATAGAAAATACGATTTTAAACTTTCCACAGTACAATATTAAGCCAGCGTGTTAAACATTCTTATATCTTATATATTATATCCTTCCCGTGCCGTTAAATGTCACCTAGGGCTCGCAAAGTAGTTCGCCAATTTTTCCTGTCTTCCGTGAGCCTTTCAACCTCATCAAAGGATTTTATGCCTGTTAGTTTGGCCTCTCTTTACAATGTCCTCTTCAGAGTTTCACGTGGTCGGCCTCTTTTTCTTCGGCCTGTTGTGTTCCACTTGATAGCTTGTTTTGGGATTCTCTGATCATTTCTTCTCATCAAGTGACCAACATATGTCCATCTCCTTTTCCTCATCACCCACGAGATTGGTTGTTGTTCAGTCATCTGTCTTATCTCTGCATTGTTCTTGAATTCATTCCACTTGATGCCGAATATTTTCCTTAGGCATTTGTTTTCAAAAGAGTCTAATTTCTTTTCTGTTTCTTTAGTTGTTTTCCAGCTTTCGCATGCATAAATGAGGGTGGATATTACATTTGAATTGAATAGTCTTAACTTGGTTTTTGTGCTTATAACTTTTGAATTCCATATGTTCATATAAACATTCCATGGTGCATATAAAGGCAAGTATGTAAAACCTACCTAAGAACAAAGAAAGCTCACCATGTTGACCGTTCTCTACAGCATCTAACCTGCCTTTATTTCTTCATAGTTTCCTCTCATCTTACCACTTTGTCTTCGTATATTCTCTCTCTCTCTCTCTCTCTCTCTCTCTCTCTCTCACTGTGTGTCTGTTTCTATCTGTCTGTCTGTCTGTAATGAGCAGTCTGTGTGAGGGTGCGTGTGTGCGAATGCGTGGGAGAAGAAGACATAAGCCAGTATGTGTATGTTTGTGAGTGTAAGAAAGAAATAAATAAAGAACTTCATAGTCTTGGAAGCTTTTATAGGTTATATGGGAAAAGGGGGAACGGGTAGTAATACTACTGCAATAAAAATAGAGATGTGTTTTTTCCCCTTAACGCTCTCCAGTTCTTCACTCCTCCCTCCCCCCCCCCCCAAAAAAAAAAAAAACTTCACGTACGGGACCAGCCGGGCTCTCCTAAATCACACAAATTCGTTTGGCCAAGCGTCGACGGAATCACAGCGCCAGCTGGCGTAAATACAGATGTCACCCTACAAGGATGACACATCCCCAGTGCCACGCCTGACTCTGCACGACCTTTCCGTTTACCACGTGACATTTTACTAATACCATTTCACAGTAAAACGCACATTTTCAGTTATAAAAATCCACCGCCATAGTAATAGCTGTGCCACCGAAAAACTGTATCTAAACAGCCAGGTCGATTTGTCTTTCGAGTGCTCCTGCTTAGTCTGACGGTTGTCTGCACAGGGAATTTGTCATCTGGGAAAGTAACCTTTACAAGAGACCGAAAAGACTGTCAGTTCCTCTAAAAGATTGTTACGTCGTTATGATTATTATCTTCCTATATTTTGCGAACCAGGAACTCTTGACAGCTGATATCTTGGGAGATGAGTAAGGGGAAGAAACACATTTTGGAATAAACACTTCAGACTGGACTTGGAACAGCCCGCAGTTTCCTTCATTTCCCAGAGCGGAACTAAGAAATAGCCTTTTATCAGGTTCCACGCGCCTCCGAGAATACACTGACACTTACCACGCCTATATCGTTTCGATAGGAAGATAAGTTTAAGATAATCATGATAATAACCACTGTAGAACGAGAGCTATTACAACAGAGGTAGACAGACAGACAGACAGACATATTGTTCTGTTTTACGAACAGGATGAATTTTTCTTTCATCATTATTATTATTTTTTTAAATGCTGCTTGACAACCTTGTCAACTTCTGTTTCACTAGCTGATGGGACATAAGCGACTTTGCTTAGATGGACTTGATGAGAGCACCATCACCACACGCGTCTTTCAACTCACTAAAGTTTTATACAAGGTGTTCCGTAAGTAACTGTGCATTAACCCAGTATCGGTTCCGGTATCGTAGTGATATCTTAATGTCTGCGGTATCTGGCCACATCTGCCTGTCGCAGTTATTAAGATATCACTACGATACCGGAAACGATACTGGGCTAGTGCACAGTTATTTTCCGAACGCACTGTATTTCAGTTTATTCTTTCTCCCTTCCTTCTCTCCACAAATAGGTGAAAAATAAATTTTCATGACCGAAAACCTCCGTCTGAGTAAAAAAAAAATAGATAGATAGATAGATAGATAGATAGATAGATATAGATAGATAGATAGATAGATAGATAGATAGATAGATATAGATAGATAGATAGATAGATAGATAGATGATAGAGAGAGACGGCCAAATAACTTTCAAAATTCACGACTGTGACAACGTGATCAAGATCTGACCTTGCTAACAAAGAGTATCTGAGTAAATGATACATGTTTTGAAAACGAAAAAATCATTAGCACAAATGTTAAAAGCCGTAATTATAAAGGTAACAGCTACGTAAATGAAATATACAAGTGTGAGGAGAGATTGAGAAGAAGACCCACACACTTAAAGCATTAATACCAGCACAATAGATTAATACCAGCACAATAGATTAATACCAGCACAACAGAAGCTGCAGAAACAGGAAAAAAAAAGTTACTACTAAACAACGCCGAGGTAAACAGGACAAATACCTACTGTTTATGAGAAAGTTGGCCACCTGTTGTTGCTATTTATGAGAAAGTTAACTACCTGTTATTGTTATTTATGAGAAAGTTAACCATCTCTATTTTCTGACGATTATGTTCGCTGGGGATTCAGGCAGACCTTCGCTTTCCGGCGGGCTCCCGGTCCAAACGACCAAGTCGGAAAGCTAAATGGCCGTAAAGAGAACTTCATAGGGGCCAGCGTACAAGTACTTGCCCGTGATTAGACTGCCATGTTTCAAAACATACAAATAAACTACAGAGACCGTAATAGTTTGTACACACAATTTAAAAGAAGCAGTTTTACACTAAATAAATACTGTATATTCTAACAAAAAAATATTTGTAAATTTACATTAAGGAGTCAGTGGAAAAATGGTCGTGGAAAAAAAAAACAAATGGTCGAAAAGCGGGACTTTGGAAACAAAGTTTTAGTGTGTGTGTGTGGTGTATGTGTGTGTGTGTGTTCACGTCATTCCTCTGTGCCTTCTTTCTTCTATTCTTATTTGGTTATGTTAGATAATCAGGAAGGACCATCATCCGTGAATTTCAGGATCAGTTAATTATGTGTACTTACATAAATATTAACTTTGTGTGTTGTTAAGCCACAGCATGAGGGATAATTTGGCTGCATCACGCTTTGCTTATTTTACAAAAAAATACGGAGTTTTTAAGCTGGAGCTGTTAGAAGCAATACATCAGTTTAGCACTTACCAGCAAAACGCTAGTTAAACATGTGCCACTATCTATAATTACAAGGCGTTCTGTAACGTTAAAACTTGGTAGGTTATGACGATGGTTTTGCATGAGTCATACTTATTATGGTTGGACATTTCTATCATTTTATACACATTTTTATGCTTTATCTTTCCTTTCTTCCTCATAAGCTACATACACTGTTACTTTCATATTATACTCATGAGATGCATCATGTCTAAAATCTTCTACATTCGCATCTAAACAACAGCTTTTAATCTCTTCACATAGCATAGTAGCGCTTCGAAGATCCGTAATCTTGCTCTATCTTCCGTCGTAACTCAGGGATCTGTCATTTTGTTCCTTTGCTCCCAAGGATCTGTAATCTTGTTCTATCTTCCACCATCACAACTCAGGGATCTGTCATTTTGTTCTATCTTTTATTGCCGGCCCTCAAGTATCTGTAACCTTGTTCTATTTTTCATCGTCGAAACTCAAGGATCTGTAATTTTCTTTCACTTTCAGACCATTACACACAGATATTTCCTCCAGTTACACATTTCAGTTTCCGTCACCTAATTTGCTCTTGCCGATCTCTGAAAGCGAGGATATTCTCTTATTCGATATCTTTAATAACTCGACACATAAACAGGTCAGTATACTGTAACCAACCGCTAATTTTAATCCTGTAAACCTTTCTTCTTCTTCTTCGTCTTCTTCTTCTTCGTCTACTGCTTCTTCTTCTTCTGGGCGGTTGACTCATTGCTATAGACAAGACACACAAGACACGTCTCCAATCCTCTCTTTTCTTGCAAATTATCGATTCCAAGGGCGCGTATGTATTTCTCTGGTTGTCTCGACATCTTTGTCTATGGTTACCTCTTGTTCTGTCTCCTTTCATCACTTCTGTATAGGCCATTTTTTTTTCTATCCTCTTCCACTCTCATACAAACCTGTTATCCTTATAATTCTGATATCCTTCGATAAACCTAGTATCCTTATAGTTCTGATATCATTCAGCTCTTGCCTTGCTCATATCAAATATGTATATTTATTATCTATACATCCAGGTTTATTTGTAAGAAACAACGTTAGCATCTTTTGGTAAATATCTGGAACTTGAATCATCCGGAAGTTTGTTGTATTTCGTAGGCACACAATACGTGTAATCATCATACAGTTGATAGGCAAAGGATCGTTGCAATCCGCACAAACATGCAGATCCTCTACTTTCTGTCTCTGTATATCCTTTGACATACAGACATTGGCGTACATAGTTCTACTATGGTTTACAATAATAGCAACATTTTATTGCATACAGAATGTTTTATAAAGAAAGAACTCGGTTCTGTTGTACACTCTCTGCTGGCCTGGCTAGAATCCACCCACCCACCCACCCACACACACACACACACACACACACACTCACACACACACACACAAACAATGAATTTGTATAATATGTAACAGTTTTTTGGGGCAAAGACAGACAATTCATCAGAGAATTGTGAAAGTTTGGATTTAAAAACGACATACGGCCCATAATGACCAGTAGGCTTGTTGTCGGATTATCTCCCTTCGTTTCACATTGCACAGTTATTACACGAATCATGCTGAGTGGGTGAGAATGAAGCTTGAGATTTCGGGGCAGTTTGAGTTAGAATGTCGAGAGAGAAAGTGGTGCAGTACTGTGCTGTGTTATTGTGTAGTGTAGTTTAGTCGTGGTAAGAAAATAGGTTGATAATTCATATGGCGGTGATCGTCTGTGGACGACGTGTAGCCGCCGGGAATTATTCTTCATGTCGTTCTGAGTTTTGATATATATTACATACCACTCATCTGTGCACATCATCGTCGATCATCATCATCTTCTTGTTCCATCTAATAAAGACTCCATGTATATAGAGGGAGTTCGTCTTATGCTGCTGATGTGTCACATTGGAGTAAAAGTGTTCCAAGGGGGGGGGGGTGTGGTGGTATTATCTGAAGAGTGTATAATCTATTCAGAGGTGTGAAGAGTGTAATGTACCTTTAGTAACAAAAATATTTAATAGTTAGACATGCATTGGCATTCATACAGTCTTACAAAAGACCTAGATAGACGTATAGAGATAGACAGATACAGATATGTAGAAAGACATACACGCGTTTATGTAATCTACTATATTTGGTGCCGCACAAAGCACAGAAAGATGCTACTTTACATACATGTATTTGTATTAGAAATTCGGAGTGCAGATCTCGTTTCGAATATATAAAAATAAAATATCATTTTTTTCCCTCACATACAAACCATTCATCCCTTGCCTTGCACACTCGCTCGTGATTGTCTCCCTGAAAAGGTTAAAGGAAAAAAAGCAACTGTGACCTACTTGTTTCGTTGACCGGAAGCTGGTCCTCCGCTTGAGGTTTTCTCATGGCCAGGTTTGCCACGATGAAGACCGAGAAATCCAGCTTGAACGAGACTTGCTTCTTGCCAGAATCCTCTTCCACCATAATCTTGCTTGAGTATGTCCGGGTCAAAGGTTGAGGCCGGGCATCTCACAATGGCGGTACAGCGTACAGACGCGATAATAAAATCACATGCGGCAGGAAAAACTGAATCCTCCAATATATCTTAGACAGAATCACTGGTGTGAAATAACCGTTAGCGTTGTCTGCAGATGATATCATCAGCGTTTTCAAAAATATTAAGTTTATCAGGGATGTCTTCGGTAATGAGGCTACTAGTAGGAAGATAGAACGATCTACGGTAACACTGGGTACTTTTTTTTTAAAGAAGAAATATCACAGCCATAAACGTCCACTTCCTTAATGACGTAATCAGATGCTGCAAAACCAAAGCTCAACTATTTCGCAGAACTTCACACCTCGCCAAGATCTGAGAATTCTTAGTGAGTATAACAAAATAAAAAGTAACGCTCCCCTGACCTAAATAATTAGACAAAATAAATGTTTCCATGTAAAGAGAAAGATTTAGAAAACTGTAGCAGCAGCAGACGTTTTTGCAACCGTTTTAACGAATGATTTCTCCTTGTTACTGGCAGGAAGTATTAGTTATCTGCCCTTTTGGCGAAGGAGCCGGAAGTTATCTCTTTTCATTTGCGGTCGGAATGTACGTCTGGTATAGCGTAAATACTCGCCAACGTTACTCGATGCCAAAGTCAGTCTACCTTAGTTTAGCTTAACAGACTGATTTGAGCGATAATGTCAGGCACTAACAAACAAAAAAAAAAGGATACAGAAAAGAGAAAGGTACAGACATTAAACCCATCAGGCCGTGCTTGACTTGACCAATATAAACCGTTATTTTCCCTGGCAGATTAGTACAAAGGGACATTGACTCCTCGGCAAAGGAAATGAGCCCTGGCTCAGCCATTCCCTGCCTGTTTTTATCCCCCTAGGAAACATTTGAAATAATTGTCTGATCCCACCGAACCCCCGTATAGAAAAGATTATGCAATATGCAGCTCTTGGTAAGTTAACGTGGCAAGCAAATTATGGATACATTAATCACGAAACAAACGTGAACGTTTTTATTTTCTTCTGGTACAAAAATAGATGTGCTTAGAAGTAATTTTTATTTTCGTTTCTTCTTCTTCGCTCCACCTCGTGAAATTTCTAGAACCCCCGCATGAAAAGCGCTGTTCTGTAGACATATTTGGGTATCGTTTTCTCCATAAACTTCAGCAAGATTTTTTTCCCCATTGTAATTTATTTATTTCATGATCATAAACATACTTTTACAACAAGCCGGTCTCAAGACTCATCACGTCCGTGTCTAACTATTCATCACGTCCCTGTCTGATGATTCATCACGTCCGTGTCTAACTATTCATCACGTCCCTGACTGACGATTCATCACGTCCGTGTCTTACGGTTTATCACGTCCCTGTCTGACGATTTATCATGTCCCTGTCTGACGATTCATCACGTCGGTGTCTGACGATTTATCACGTCCCTGTCTGACGATTTATCACGTCCGTTGTCTTACGATTGATCACGTCCGTGTCTTACGATTTATCATGTCCGTTGTCTTACGATTGATCACGTCCGTGTCTTACGATTTATCACGTTCCTGTCTTGCGATTTATCACGTTCCTGTCTGACGATTCATCACATCCTTGTCTGACAATTCTTCAAGCAGATATTCAGAAATCTACACCCATAAAACTTACATCTTACATCCTTCCTGTGCCGTTAAACGTCACATAGGGCTCGCATTATAGTTCGCCATGTTTTTTTTTCTGTTTTAAGCAAGCTTTTCAACCTCGTCTAGGGATATTATGCCCACTAATGAAACAATGCTCTCTTTAGAGTTGAAACAATGCTCTCAACAAGTTAGAGTTTCACATGGTCGACCTCTTTTTCTTTGACATGTTGTGTCCTATTTAATGACTTGTTTTGGGATGCTATGGTTGTTTCTTCTCATCACGTGCCTGATATATGCCAATCTCCTTTTTTTTAATCACTGATGAGACAGGTTGTTGTGTGCTCATCTTCCGAATCTCTGCGTTGGTCTCGAATTCGTTCCGTTGCATACAGAGTATTTTACTTAGATATTTGTTTTCAAATGCGTCTAATTTGCTCTCTATTTCTTTGAATTATTCGTTCGTCAATTTATCTTTCCATCCAGACAGATGAGATAACACTCTTTCGTCGCAAATCTACTTATTCTAGTTTCATCTTCTTCGTTGATTTTGACGCGTCCCAAATTTGGTTACTTGTTCAGGATTAATGTGGCGTACTTCACTGGTAGAAGTCTGTATGAGATGAAACGTGAATGCTCACGATAAAAGGTTCAAAATCAGACTCCGGGGTCATTACATTCAGGATATCCCCATATATATGCTCCGTCGCATGCCGCAGCATCCATCCAAGAGTATAATTGCTAATAGTTCCCATCAAGTGTTGGTTGCTTACGATGCGTTTTTTTTCCTCCATGCTGTTCAGATTTCCTACCAGGACTCTTAATTTGTCTTAGCTCCAGCAATCGCTTCAGAAAACTATTGTTCTTTCATTTTCGTTCTTCATTTTCCTGCAGTCTTTCTGATTCGGCCTTAGCAATGTAACCCTTTTCCATTCTCAGCCTGTCACTTATTTTAGCATGTGCAGCAGGTATATGTCCCACTTCATTGCCATGCGCTTCCGTATATCCTGGACAATAAGGCCATGTTAGGCTCGCAAACAGTTGACTGGCTTAACAGATGAACCCATTCTTTTAGAAGCATTTTTTTTTTCTTAGTCTTACGGAGCATAATCTGTGAATCCGTCACAGTGACGCCATACACTACATCATGGGCAACTAGCCATTCCATTGCCCCGACACAGCCCCAGTTTCCATTCGTATGCATGATGTGGTAACTTCAAAGGCTCCTGAACCCTGTGCCACTACTCTTCCATTGAGGTAGACAACAAAACCTCAACCACTTCTACTGTTTCGAGTCACTGAGTCATCTGTATATATTACTGTGTCGGAAGACCCACAGTGATGCTGGATGAGATCTTGAACTCAAAGTTCAACTGCCCCCTGTGCCCAATATCGACATTCCCGGCCCTTCTGTATAATAACCTTTGTTAGCTGAGGTCGGCCATCATCGCCTTTAGACACTTCATCTAGATTTCAAATTGACTTTATCGTATCTTCTGCATCAGCCATCCAGAATCTGCCTCATCTGATGCATCTGCCCTTTATCAACCCCAGCTCCTTATGGAGAGGGTGGTGCTTAATGCCAGCAACCCTGGTGCATGCCTTTGACTAAGCACACCTGTGTTTTGACCTCATATAGACAACTTTCTTACCCATATCAAGCAGAAAAAGCAATGATCGCCGCCGGAGTATATCACTCTCATTGCCTCGTTCTGTGCACGCTCTAATCTGTTAAGCTGTGCATTTGACAGGGTGAGTATACCAAGACCATACTCCAGTGATGACAACACAAGCGCCTTCATCAGCAAGAATAGAGTGCTTTGTGAAAAGTTTGTTGCAGCCATTAAAAAAATGTATATGATAAGATGATCGGAGAGGATTATAGCCGGACGACTGTCAGGCTTTCTAGAAACCAGCAGGCTACTACCGAATACATTAGGAAGTTATCGCCCAGGAAGAGATACAGCTAATAACCCATAGATCCTGGCGTATGATGTATATGAGGGATTTTAGAGAAAAGAGGAAACCGTAGTTGTGGCATTTGATCTTGAGGATACATTCAACAGAGTATATTTTACAACCCTACTAACACTTCCAATGGAGTCTGGGGTACATGCAAGATTGGTTCGATGGGTAGCGTCAATGCTGTTAAGACGATTAGTTGCCTTGAGATACAGAGCATGTATCTCAGATCCCGGAATCAGTGCTAAGGGGCTGCCTCGGGGATCTCCCTTGTCTCCTGTGCTTTTCAATGTATATTTTACTGGCACTGCGCTGTTATTTGGGAACGGTGCGGGGAGAACACTGACCTACGCTGATGATATATTAACATATGAGCATGGAAGGTGTAGAGAGGAACTAGCCTCAAGAATACATAACAGGCTGGATCAGATAACAAGCTGGCGTGAGGATAACAATGCGGTGATAAACTCGGAAATAAAGCCAGCATTCTGTGGTTCTCATTAAATAACAGAATTGTAGGATCAGAAGTTCCGATTGTGAAGTGTCAGGGCCAAGATATTGAGAGAACACATTTCAAGAGGTATCTGGGGATTACATTTGATCGATCCTTGTCCTTTTCACAACATTTGGACAACGTAATTTTATTTTTAAAAAAAGGGCTCCTGTTTTCGTGGCTTTATTTAAAGACGGTAACCTAGGGTGTGTGTGTGTGAGCACGCGCGCGCGCGAATGCGTGCTTGTGTGTGAGTGTGAGCTTGTGTGTGTGTGTGTGTGAGTTTAAATTTCTCAGTACAAAATGGCAGTGTAAAGTATCCGAACAAACACATCCTTCTTTTCTGTCATATCCTGAACATCGAGGAAGAAACTCGTTTCCCTACACGCGAATTTCAGGCACTCTCAGCCACAGCATGTGCACAACATACATATATACAATCAGACACACACATACAACTAAACACACACATACAACTAGACATGTACAATTAGACACTATACAACCAAATACACATATACAACTAGGCACACCACATATACAGCTGGACACTCATATACAACTGGACACACATATACAACCGGACACTCATATACAACTAGACACACATATACCACGAGACACACTTACACAACTAGACACATATATACAACCGGACATTCATATACAACTGGACACACATGGAAAAATCATTTTCCCATTTCATAATGATCATACGGTAAATCAAATGTATAAAACACATTCACTTTTTTTTTCCTAGTTACATTCTTCAAACGCATA
Source organism: Achatina immaculata (assembly GCA_009760885.1). NCBI lineage: Eukaryota > Metazoa > Mollusca > Gastropoda > Stylommatophora > Achatinidae > Lissachatina > Lissachatina immaculata. Next base: position 27,902,026 of record CM019704.1, read on the forward strand.
CATGCATATCTTATAAATAGACACATGTACATGCATACATTAAAACCTCACCATTCTCTTCGCTGTTTCACACTCCCTTTCTTCCTGCCCGCCTTATTTCCATTTTCTTTCTTTCTTTCTTTCTTTCTTATTAACATTCGTGTTTCCATCCACTCCCCAAGTCAATTCAGCCATATTTTCATTTTTCTCCTCCTCCTTTCCTTCTTCTTTTCCTCGAATTTTATAGAGTAGCATGTTTTATTTTCTTCCTATCCGCAGGCAAGATTTGGGACGAGTGGAGAAGACTCTACGTGCCAAGTAGAAGAGCCCTTGTTTCTGAGCGAATCTAATCAGATTTAGCGGTCGTTTGATCTCAAAAACATTCTTTAACCGACCTGGCAATATGAATACGAGTGTGTTATGTCTCGGCCTGAAAGTCTGTGTAATGTTTCTGCTTTATTCTTATGTGTGTTTAAGTGAATATAATTATCATCATCATCATTATCCTCCATGTGGTACACTCGGCCATGACAGAGTTCGTCTTCTATCTGTTACCTGCTTGTGCCCATGCTAATACAACACATGAACGCGCATACAAGAATGTTTTACCATCATCTTCGCCATACGCTGCGTATAAGTACATTGCTCTCGCGATAACCAGTCTGGAAACAAGTGTGCTTGTCCAGACAGGATGCCTGCTTCAGTGAGCGCAGTGTTCAGAGTGTTGTTGATATCCTGAACAAGTCATCTCCTCCACCGCCCCCAGCCCCCCATTTCATCGTTTCCCCAGAACCACAGCCTCTGTTACTGAACTCTGGGGGGGGGGGGGCGGAGGTGGGCAAATCGCGGTTCTTTGGAATATAATGTGCGGTTCTTTGGAATACAATGTGCAGTTCTTTGGAATATAATGTGCAGTTCTTTGGAATATAATGTGCAGTTCTTTGGAATACAATGTGCAGTTCTTTGGAATATAATGTGCAGTTCTTTGGAATACAATGTGCGGTTCTGGAAGTATGTTGGCTGAAGTCCTTTTTTTAATTCACGTTTAATGTATATGTAAAAGTAAAATCCCCATTTCATTGCCATTAAGACATACTGGTGATACAGAGTTAGGCCCGTATTTCCAAGATCATCGGCACATGAAAGTATGATGTGGTCAGCATCACGCTCGGCCGTTTTACCTTCCCAGATTTCTCTGGCTGGTACCCGTCTTTAAGAGGCTGGGTGAACCCCGGTACCTTTTTGGTGTTGTGGTACCAAACAAAATGCTCACCCATTGCTGGGACTTGAACCCAGTGCAAGCAACTGGATTAGTAGACCGATCGCCTAAATACTCAGTCAACCAGTCCGCCATTTTATATTTGCCGGGTATAAACTGAGATCTGATATTCTTTTCAACAAACTGGACTCCTGGGTAAAACTAAACTCCATTCCCCCCACCCAACACACACACATACACACACACACACACTCTCTCTCTCTCTCTCCTCTCTCATACACACATACACACACACAGAGTTCTTGTCACGTGTGCCTGTGGCTCTCAAACATCTGAAGTTTATCGCATGTGGCTCTTACCTTACGGAAGTTTGGCCTCCTGATCTAAACAATCTTATCATCTGTCTTAACCAAAGAAACAAACCTTTCTTCTGTGTACAGGACTGAGGATCCAGTTTTTTTTATCCACTGAAGTGCATTATTATTCATTGACTCACTAAGTAACAACAACAAAATGTAAAAAAAAAATAAGCAAAGAACTATCAGTTTTGAAAATCCATCATCACTTGCCACTGAAGATGTAAAATAAAATTAGCAGTTTATCATCATGAATAAGCACGCTAGTGCATCAAATTCTAACACAAATTATACAGACCTACTCAGATTTATGAGAACCCACCACCACCACCAGCGAAATGTGTAACATTAAAACAGTTTTGTTTATGTCAGCTGGTACATTATCTCAGTGTTTCTCAACTAGTTCCATAGTGCCGCCTTGATGGCCGTGTCGAATTTATAGGGATCAAGATTGAGAGACTTCAGTAATGCTTTCTTATAGTAAAAGAATGGAAGATGGATTACTGAGAAAATATGGATGGAAATAAGGGGATCACAAGCAGAAAAAAAATTATTGAGAAGCCCTGAATTAACCTACTTCTGTAAAGCTGAGAGGCAGCGCTTCTGTACCCTATATCAGGGCGTCTTACATTCTTTATTACACGCAGACAGATATCACTTTCTTTGACTAAGATGGTTTTCTAGCTTGTTACGCCAGGGTAAATTATATGTTTTATATCATTATTGCTTATCATTATAATGTATATGCCTGGTTATATTATTATATACCAGTGCAATGCCGGCACACTTCTCATTCCTAACCTACTCTAGTCCTACCAGAGTCGAATGTTGTTTCCACGTTTAAAAAAAAAGGAATTGACACTATTCTGATTTATATTCTGATGGTTTTAACATCTCTGTAGCTAACATGTACCTCACTGTATATTCCTCGGCCACATTAAACGCGCCTTGTGGTTTAAGGAAACGAACACCAGCGCACACATACGGAGCAATGAAAAGCAACAAACTAAACATAATAACCTTTCTTTACTAATACCTCCCTCGTGATGAGAAAATGAGATAAACGAAAACATCCAACTGAGATCCTTTTCCAGATCTTTCCACAAAGTATGCCCTTGTGTGTGTGTGTTAGCTTCGGGAAGCCACTTTCTGGTCCATAGAGCGTCTAGAACACCCCCCGGTCCGGCAAACGAAACACTGAAAGTCAGAACTTAAAATGCGTCAGGGAGCGAGCACGCAAAAACAAGTTCAGATGCTTCGAGGAAAGCAACATTGACGCAGAAGGCAACACCGAAGCCCCTAAGCTCACATTGCACGCAACAGACCAGCGGTTTAAAAAAGCTGAAATGATTGGCTCTAACCCGATAAACTACGCGGATCCATGGCCCAGGATGACTGTTGATTAACATGCCAGAGCAGTATGGGATATGAAAAATGTTGGAGGAAGACTGCACGAGAATAGGCCAAACATCACAAGCACTCTAGATGCACAAGCGGGGCAAGAATACGCTAAGTTAAAACTCTGCCGAGTTTACTGAGTTGGGGGTGGGAGAGAGAGAGAGAGAGAGAGAGAGAGAGAGAGAGAGAGAGAGAGAGAGAGAGAGAGAGAGAGAGAGAAAGACATACACAGGGATGATGGGAAAACAAGAAGAAACGTTTAGTAAGATGATTCTTGAAAGGAGGCCACACCTCAGAATAATGAGAACCACTGACTGATAGGCAACAAAAAAATATATACATTTTTAGCATTCTATATACACCTGAACAACATTCATGAGCACAAACTAACCATGGAATTTCAGGCTGAAACCTCATAATCAGATTGACGTACAACGCAGCCTTGTCTCAGCTGTATAACAATTAATCTTGCCTTCTCTGTTATGTAAAATTTAATCTCATCTCGTTACGTTACGGTTTATATACATTTCGCCACGTACTTTGAAATCTAGTCTGTAATTTAACGCTGATTATAGACTTGATATATAGTATGTAATATAACGCTGAATATAGACTAAAATGGCATGCAAGCTAGTCTCTTGCACACACGATCGTATTATATAATCTGCTCTGTAAAGCATGAAAAACAATATTCATTACATGATACCAAAATAAAGTTTTTGTTACAATTTTGTGTCTGTTATTTAAAATAAATCTGTTTTATATAAATTACCATAAGCAAGCTTAGAGCCTAGCGTTCACGTGGACGCTGTTTTGAGCCCAACGATTTGAAAACCACTGCTCCGTACAATGAATGCTCGTTTCAGTGCTGTATCGATATTTCATTACTGATTCTTGTGCGGGGACATCCTGTCCTTTCAATCACTGCACACGATTTAGCCGAGTCTAATAAGCTCAGAACTATACACATGTTTTCCCTTCTCCTGCTAAATATCTTTACTGTAGCTGTAACGTAGGCTTGATATTGTATTTTCATGGTGTTGGTCCACGCAGATTAATTTTTCTTGCTTTAGTTCTTACCAAAGTCGAAAATTTTTCTTTGGTCTACTTTATCTGTCATTTTTTTCCCTTCCTACGGCTGTGTGGTAGTGGAAGACAGTATTTATGTCAGCTATTTCTGCAAATTGACTTAAATTTCCAAATCTAAGGGTATCTATTCCGGAGGGGTTCACTCGCATATCCCGTAATATCATATATATGATAATATATAAGCTTTCCAGTATTATGTATACTGGAGAGACCGGCTTGCGGTTTAAATAGATCGATTCCGCCGATACCTTAATGGCATCCCCAATAAGGCGCACAAACCTCTTTCTCAGCATTATAATCAACAGGGACCAACAAGGGTAAACGGAAAATGTTAACCACAGGCACCCGCTCTTGTTCTTCTGATGAGCGTGCTCATTCAAGGCCGGATGTTTACATTCAGTCGGTCTGAATTCTCAGTTTATCTTTCTCTGAATAACTCTTTCTTGTTTGTCCATCCATCCTTCCATCCATCCATCTATACATCCATCCATCCATCCATCCATCCATACATCCATCCATCCATCCATACATCCATACATCCATCCATCCATCCTTCCATCCATCCTTCCATCCATCCATCCATCCATCCATCCATCCATCCTTCCATCCATCCATCCATCCATCCATCCATCCATCCATCCATCCATCCATCCATCCATCCATCCATCCATCCAGCCTTACCCTGTCTGTGGCATAGGCCCAGACTGTACTATAACTGGTTCCATATCTCTGTTCCTGTTCATTTCCCCTGCCATTTTCTATATTTACTAACAGACTTTCTCATCTGTTGTGTGAGATTGCGAAGGTCAGTAGCACTACTCCCATACTCTCCTGGCTTGTTGTATGAACCTGTCTGTTTGTAACTGTTATTTCTATTTTCTCTGTATAAATCTTTTTTATCAGTTGTACTCTGCTTTATAGCTCTTTCGACACTTTTATTTAATGGCCACTGTAGTCTCTAGCTGACCTTATTCCACGCTTGGCTGCCTTTCTAAATCCTCATATTTCTTCTGCCCTCTTTCCTCTGAGAGTGGATACGTTTCTTTGCGTTTTTTTAAAAAATCTGTTTTCTGTTGTTCTTGATAAAAGGCAATTTTGCCAAAACATTGGGTTGTTATTGTTGTTTTTCATAACCATATCATTATTCTTGCTTCTTATTGGTAATCTTTCTTTCTTTCTTTCTTTCTTTCTTTCTTTCCCTCTCTCTCTCTCTCTCTATATATATATATATATATCACATAAAACTGAACAATGCACCTCCGCCTGTCTTTACCCTATAAATAAACCCAGCATTATTTTACTGGTTAACTTCCATAATGACGAATGCTACAATATCTGACTCAGAAACAGAAGACAAATCAAAAGAAAGAAAGGAAAAAAAAATTAACAACAACAAAAAAAAAACGTTTAGCCTCGAAAAATAATTTACAACGCAGGAATACAAACCCAAAGGGACATAACCACTGCTTTGCATTTTTTTACAGCAGCGGCAATAACTCCTTTCTACAAAGGCGCTGTATGCGACCTGTGTGAGTAGCCGGCGCATGCCACATTCATGTCTAAAACTAATAAATAAAAGTAATAATAACAATAAAATATTAGAAATCCATGAACAATGAACAATATTATATTATAATGACTCCATACGTGGTATAATGCTGCCACTGGTTTATCACATTATTCTCTATCAGTGTTTCCCAAAGTGGGGAGGGGGCGGTGAAGGAAAAAGGGTCAGTAGGAGAAGAAAAATAGACAGTAGGGGTGGGGGGATGCGCGGTAATGGAAAACGAAGCAGTAGACGGCGGCAGTAATACCTCCCTTCTTAGCACTTTTCAAGCTGATTTTGAGAAACTTGTGCCTCTCCATGAAACTCATCCATCACATTAAAATGTGAGAAAATAGTAGATGAGTTACAACTGTACTCTTTCCTACTGTTAAATAAACTGATTTGCTAGCTTAAACTTTTGTAGCTGTGTAATGCATATCCTGGTTTAATAGGCCATTGTACGAACAGTCCATAGGGGGAGAAGGAGGAGGGGGGCACTGTGGATGTGGTCTGGGAGAAAGTGGGGTGGCAGTCTGAACAACCCTGGGAAACACTGCGTCTATAAAGATAGAAAAAAAATACGTCTGGCCAAGGCTGGAGCCCACAATCTCTAGACAGCTTCTGAAATAATCACACATGCCAGTGTTTACTTCAGCTAGCCCTTACACGTATTCACTCCAGCTAGCGCCTTACGTATTCGCTCCAGATAGCCATTACATGAATTCACAGCAGCTAGCCCTTAATCTATTCACTGCAGCTAGCGCCTTACATTTATTCACTGCAGCTAGCCCCTTATTCACTGCAGCTAGCCCCTTATTCACTGCAGCTAGCCCCTTATTCACTGCAGCTAGCCCTTTATTCAATGCAGCTAACCCCTTATTCACTGCAGCTAGCCCCTTATTCACTGCAGCTAGCCCTTTATTCAATGCAGCTAACCCCTTATTCGCTGCAGCTAGCCCCTTATTCACTGCAGCTAGCCCTTTATTCAATGCAGCTAACCCCTTATTCACTGCAGCTAGCCCCTTATTCACTGCAGCTAGCTCCTTATTCACTGCAGCTAGCCCCTTATTCAATGCAGCTAACCCCTTATTCACTGCAGCTAGCCCTTTATTCAATGCAGCTAGCCCCTTATTCACTGCAGCTAGCCCCTTATTCACTGCAGCTAGCCCCTTATTCACTGCAGCTAGCTCCTTATTCACTGCAGCTAACCCCTTATTCAATGCAGCTAACCCCTTATTCACTGCAGCTAGCCCCTTATTCACTGCAGCTAGCCCTTACATGTATTCACTGCAGCTAGCCCCTTAAATGTATTCACTGCAGCTAGCTCCTTACATGTATTCACTGCAGTTAGCCCTTACATGTATTCTACAGCCTTCTCCCTCACTGAGGATCAGGGCTTTTTTTTTACCCTAAAGGAACCTTAAAACTGTGATGAAATGAATGTCAACATTTCTTCGTAAACACCGATGAAGAAAAGATCAGAGACCATTGCTTTCAACGCTCTGTGAGCATATTCTGTTACTTTTATTACCAACTAAAATAATTATGTTAATTATATCTGGCAGTTCATTTCTTTTTTCTGAACTGAGCTTTTTTTTCTTCTTTGTGTTCATTAATTATTTTTCCCCCGATGGGAATTCAAAATTAGATAATATAAAAAAAAGATGCAAACAAACATGGAAATAAATGTTATATAATAGCACAAAAATGAGGTTTTCATGAAAATGCACGATTATTTTCGTTGGTGAAAAGAATTATTATTATTATTATTATTATTATTATTCCTACCAACAAATATGACGCATGACGCAGGAAAATGAAACCATGATGATTACTTCAAACTGCGTGGCTTATAAATGGACGCAATTAACTCATAGTTTTTTTTTATGACTTGATCTATTGTAGGGTCCTCATTAGGTAGAGAATTCCCGGGTTTCGGTTGGGGCTAGGGGGTAGTGGGGTGGGGAAGGGATTTGGGACTTTAGACTGACTGGCTTCGTCTGTTGGAATATTATATGCATATTATTTGGAATGCTCCCGAGTTAGATATTATTGGAAAGGTTGGGGAGGGGGGAATTGATTGACTGACCTTTATTTCCAAAGGGTAAAGAATTGGGCACGCACGCAGGCCCGTCTGACTTCTGCCCTTTATCACACAACTTTCCAGACGTTGTACAAATATGCTGGGCATATAACAAGCATAATTAACACCGAATAGCTGGGAAACATTTAAAAAATATACAGCATTTAAGTTCCACTCTTATCCAAGTACTCAGTACAGAAGTAAGTACACACTTGTTAAAAAAAATGTATTCTCTCAGTCTCACATTAATGATGTAAATTAATCAGGGGATGAGAGAGAGAGACAAAGGGAGAGAGAAAGAGAGAGAGAGAGAGAGGCATCCAACATTTGATGAAAGGAGTGCATGGTGCAAGAAAAGACTGAATCACTGCTAGAGCAGAATGAGTTGTCAGCGTTGACATCTCATTGGCTGTGAGCAGCGCAAGATCACGCAACTCCAGGCCTTAAAAGTGACAAGTTTGCAATGTCAACGAACTATACTAAACGGTACTAAATGCACATCTGAAACGGAGATGTGCAGTGTCATAAAACACTTTTGACAAAAGACGTAGACGCACAGGCAGACTACATTAGTGTATAAACAGATGACTACTATTACAAAACGCATACAGCTTACCTGTTTACTGTACATTTTGAACGCATGTGACAGAAGTCGGTATATATGATCCAGCACATTGTTCTGTCATTAATTCGTACACCCTGACTTTTGTTTCATTACACTCTATACCGTATACCGATTATTGGTGGGACCTTCAGCCTTTTCTTAATTTATGTGGTTATCTGTTTGCTGTATTTTACTGCCATCTTTTTTGGAAGGTATTAGTTTTTCGCTGTCTGTTATGGCACCTTCAGCAGAATGAGGAAGATCCTTACATCAAAACAAAATACTGAGATATTTCTTAAATCTTACATCCTTCCCGTGCCGTTAAACGTCACATAGTGCTCGCATAGTTGTTTGCCAAGTTTTCCTGTTCTCGGCGAGTCTTTCAGCTTCATGAAGGGATGTTATGTCCACTAAACTGGCTTCTCTTAACAATGTCCTCTTTAGAGTTTCACGAGGTCGGCCTCTTTTTCTTCCGTCTGTTGTGCTCCACTTGATAGCTTGTTTTGGCATTCTCTGATTGTTTCTTCTCATCACGTGGCCTACATATGTCCATTTTCTTTTCCTGATCACCCATGAGATAGGTTGTTGTTTGCTCATCTGTCTTATCTCTGCGTTGTTCTTGAATTCATTCCACTCTATTCCAAGTATTTTCCTTAGGCATTTGTTTTCAAAAGAGTCTAATTTCTTGCATATTTCTTTTGTTGATTTCTAGCTTTCGCATGCACAAATGATGGTGGATATTACATTTGAATTGAATAATCTAAATTTGGTTTTTATGCTTATAACTTTTGAATTCCATATGTTCTCAAGATTTTTTAAGGACAATGTTGCTTTTGCAATTCGAATTCTAACTTCCTTCCTAGTGTCACCATTCTGGTCTATATAGATGACAACGTATGTAAATTGGTTTACTTCATAAACAACTGTTCCTTCTACGTATATTTTTCCTTCTTGATTAATGAGAAGTTTCATTATTTGTGTTTTGTCTTTCTTTATGTCAAGACCTATTTTGTTAGTCAAGGAAGACAGGGAATCTGTTTTTTCCTGTATCGATTTCACATTGTCACTGATAAGAGTTATGTCATCTGCAAAATCAAGATCTTCTACTTGGGTCCCATGTACCAAATCAGTGCCGGTTTTATCTGTACAGAATCTTTTAATTATAAAGTCTATGGTAATTCAAAAAACCAATGGAGATAATATACATCCTTGTTTCACGCCTGTTTCAGTCTGAACCATTCGCTCATTCCTTCTTCTGTCTTGACTGCACAAACATATCCGTTGTAGAGATCTCTAATGATGTTCACAATTTTAGATGGTATTCCATATAGTCTTAAAATTCTCCACAATGAATCTTTGTGTATGCTATCAAATGCTTTTTTAAAGTCTATGAAGTTCAGGTTTAATGGTTTCTGCTTTTCAATATGTTCTTCAAGTAATATTCTTAGAGTAAAGATTTTGTCAAGACAGCTTCTCTGTAAGAAAATACTGATATTACGTGTCATAAAATGCCACACATATTCAATATTCCTTTATGGTCCAGAAGCTTGGACCTTGAATAAGACAACAGAAAACAAAATCGAGGCCCTTGAAATGTGGATATACAGAAGAACGGAGCGTATCCCATGGACAGAAAAGAAAAGAAACAACGATGTGCTAAAGAAACTAGAAGTGAAAAGAGAAATATTGAAAATCATAAAAACAAGACAGCTAAGATACTTTGGGCACGTCAAAAGGTACAATACTATACCGAAGAACCTTCTTGAAGGCAAGATAGAAGGGAAAAGAACAAGAGGACGACAGCGATATAGACGGCTGGACAACATCAAGAGATGGACAGGGACAAGCTTGGCCGAGTGTTCTAAGGAAAACAATAAATAGAGCAGAGTGGAGAGTCATTACAGCCAACCTTTCGTGAGGAGACGGCACGAACTGATGATGACGATGATGATGATGATGGGCAAATACTTAACTTACATAATATTATGTAATAATGGTTCCATGCGTAACGTAATGCGACAAACGATTTACGACATTATGCTCTGTCACAATGTTTTCCAAAGTGGGCGTTGTCTTCCTTATTGCTCTTTACGGCTTCCACTATTAATAGCCCGTAGTTGATGCCTATTTTGGGTAGAATAGTTGGGGGGGGGGGGTTCCTTCAAAATAGAATGCTTTCAGTTGATGTTGTTATGAACTGTCACAAGCTGAGGACACCTTCGTGACTGCTCCATGAAGTCTTGATGAGAAAGCACAGATGCAGATGCTCAGTTCCTTCATAATCTCATGGATATATATCTCTCTCTCTCTCTCTCTCTCTCTCTCTCTCTCTCTCTCTCTCTGAACCTTAAGTGCCCAGGGCACATGGGGCTTCCGCAAGGGTTTTCCACAAATGCCTGTCCTTCGCCTTTTTTTCTGCTCTTGCCCAGGTGAGCCCTCTATTGCTCAACATCCTTTCTGTTGTTCTTCTCCATGTCTCTTTTGGTCTACCCTTACTTCTGTTCCCCTGTGGTGTCCATCTTAGTGCTATTTTTGGTAGTGAGTTGTCAGTCATTCGGAACACATGTCCCAACCATCGCCAGCGTCATGGATATAGATACGCTTTTTTTCCCCCCATGATTCTTCAAACTGGAAGATATCAACGTCTTCACTTCTATTGCGGAGTTTTTATACGACTACAGAAACGGTAATTACAGCTATTTGGTGTGTCTACCTCTGTTTCATCTACATCAGCGGTTCCAAAGGTGGGCGCTACCGCCCTAATGGATGCGTTAAGATGATACAAGGAGGCCGTGAGGAAAATAGATGACGCATGTCGCGTCAGAACGGACTGAGTGAAAAAAAAAATTGGGGAGGAGGAGGAGGAGGAAAACTAGGGATGTGACCTGGGACGAAAGGGGGAGGCAGCCTGAGAAAAAGGCTGGGAACCACTGATCTGCGTTCTAACCTACAACCTAAGGCTGTGCTGTGTTTAAAAAAAAAGGGCAAATTCTGTCCTATTTATACCTAACTCAGGTCAACTGTTGCCCCATCGGCTCTCAGCTGGTATATTTACATTGTAACTGGTTAACATTGGTTCTAATATAAAAATAATATAAAACAACAATAATAATATTAAACAATATAATACAAATAACCTCCATTTTCAAAGTTAGTTCATGCCGCCCATTTAATAATCTCTTAAACTTAATGCGAGCCAGTCTAGCAACTAAGCCAGACAATCCATGCCTACTTTTTGTCGGTTATAATTCTCTCTTTCTCTGATAAGCTTTTCTGCAGATTTACATTTCTTTTACTTTGAATTCTGCATTATTTAGAACATTTTTTTATGCATTGCACCTTCTTTCCTTCTTTTGCTCTGTTCCTATACTGCCCGAGTTTTACTTGTCTGTCTGTCTCGTGCAGAAAGCATTTTTCCCCCTGTCTTACTTCAAGCTTATGTTTCTTCATAATATACCAGTTCTATTTTCTGAGTTTAGTTTATACGCTTCTCCAGTCGAGACAAGGCGAAAAGTCGTCACCACGAAGCTTATTGTAAGAAGAAATTCTTTATGTATATCCTACAGGTTTCCATTCATGATTTTTTTCTTCTTCATTGGGCTAGATTTGACCAAGTATCTACTGAGATTGCAGGTTCGATGGGTATGTTATGGATTATAGAAATTGCTTTGACACTTACAAAATGGGATTTGAGTGGCCTTGAGTAAAAGTATACTAGGGATACAGTGTTAGGCCCGTATTTCCACGACCTTGGACACATGAAAATGTGATGTGGTCAGTATCAAGCCTGGCCGCATGTACCTTCCCAGGTTTCTCTGTTGCTCATTTTTAGAGGCTGTGCGGACCCTGACACCTTTTTTTTTTTGTGCGGTGGTTCCAGAAAAAAAAATGCCACTGCTAGGACTTGAACTGGGTACCACCGGATTAGCAGACCGAGTGCCTAAACACTCAGCCAACCAGGCCGCCGTATTTCCAGGCTAAAAGTTTAATAATTTTGGAAGCATCATGTGAAATAAAACACATCATCATCATCATGTGCCGTGCCGACTGGCGTTGGCTATTATGCTTCCCCAGAGTATCCGATCCTTCATGCAGGCCATCAGCTCAGTTGGTGATCTCCTCTCACACCATCCCGTCAGACTTTCCAGTATCATATCACGTCAGAACCGACTGAGTGAAAAAAAACACACTACGCACATTAATGTGCTAACTGGCTGCCAGTCAGCCTCTGTAAACGAAGATAAGTTAACTAAGTTATGTATGTTAAACTCGTTTTACGTTTTAAGTAACTTTCGGTTGATTAGAAGATACTGTTACATGTGCCTAAAATAATAATCCCAGCGTTACTTAAGAATGCTTTTAAGAAGCCCCCTCCTGTAACTTTAGTTTTATTACCTATTATCAGTGCAGGTCACGTTACCTTAGGCTTATTATGAGAAATGTAAGACTGCAATGCCTTCTTGACATAAATTTCTACTTTAGCTAAAGGCGTTTTTTTAAGGCTGTTAAACAGCTGCAACAAACATCCTGGACAGACGAAAAACAAATATTTTCATCCTGGACAGACGAAAAACAAACAAACAGACGAAAAACAAACAGATGAAAAACAAACAAACAAACAAAGAGCCCTCGAAGAAGTTTCAGAACAACGAAAACTTATTAAAAGTAGAAGAAAAGGACAGTCAGAATTTCTTAGACATGTCATAAAAGGTTAGAAGTCAGGGACCTTAGTAAAGACTGAAACATTCAAAGTAAAAACAGAAAAAGGGTGAATACAAAGAGAAAAACATCTAAGAGGACTGACCAAATGGCATGGAAAAAAAAAGAAACGCATTTTAAAGCGATTGGAAGCACCAGGGATCGTAGAAGAGGAAGAAGCATGATCGTAACCACTGTCTGGACGCCAAATTATAATAATGATGATAATAATAATAATAATAATAATAATAATAATAATAACAGAGAAAATCGACATTTCTTTAAATAAAATCTACCGCGGGAGGACGGAGCAAACCAAGGGAAAAGAAAAAAAATAACCAAAAGACGTACCATAATCGTAGCATACAATAACGCGAAGGAAAAAGTATGCTAGTCAATTCCGCCACAATTTACAAAAATTACGTAGTCAGCTGTCAAGGACGATTGTTGGTTTGACGCTGCGGCCCGTAAAGCTGTATTCGCTCCTTTCTGCCCTAATATTGGAGGCTTAGAGGGACTTCGACCGGCATTAGCAGATACTATCTATTAAAATGGCAATCGCTAAGCACTCGACATTTTTGTTGTTGTTGTTTTTTTTTTTTTACTTTCCGTGCTTTAAAAATAATTATTTGGATTAGGGTTGATCAAACTGTTGCATGCCATCATCACTAATCATCTACAATGTGCTACTAAGATTCGCGCTATAACAGTTTTTTAAAAATTTATTCAGTTGAAACGAAATACAGAACTGAATCGTTCTTTGTTAAACTAAACACAGTTAAAGCTTACTTAACTACCTTTTACTGCAGAAGAGCCCTGTTTCCCGTTTCACGATTAACACTAATAGTCCCAAGATGCGGTACGTAGTTCAAGGGGTTAAAATTACTTTTGTGATAAAAATCTTGACTGGACCCAACCAGACAAATAGTTTTGCTGAGTTGATTCCTAAATGGAAAATTTAAATCCAGCTTTCGCGTGAAGTTAATTACTTCATTAGATGACATTTTAACAGCATTTGTGTTTCTACTGATGACAACATCCTTTTTTAAATATTTAAATATTACAAATATAACAGCCATTTAACAGGTTTTATTCGTTAACCGGATTATGATTATACAGTTCTGCTATAGGTTTTTTAAAAAATGCATTTTCGTTAAACAGGGTTGAGATTTGAGCAGAATCAAGTCTTTAAAAAAAAAGGAAATAACTGCTTATATTTAAACAACAATCATGTTTCAAAACAATGTTACAATCTCATAAACAGGGCATTTCATAAAAGTCAGTGAAGGAATATCTCAGCACACAGCACGTAATCCGTAGCACCAGTGGTAATCATAAGAAAGGAAAAGGCTGCAGACCGGGGCAAAACCTACCACATTAATCCGAGAAACTTGGTGGGATATCGATTCTTCCATTCATGCCATCTTAAACTGTTCGACTTTCATTTAATAATGATTAACTACGGAACTGCGATGCCATGTGAAGTTTAACTAACAAAAATATATGACAAGAACAAAAAAAAATATACGACTCCTCTACAATTAAAGCGTAAATTGTTCATTTGATAAGATTATTATTTTTCGGGGGTAATCGTGGTTAAACCTAGAGTGTTCGGTTCATAAAACTGTTATATCCTGGATAATTTGTGATTAAACCCTGCATGTGTGACCTCCTGCATTCTTCGCATTAAGCTATAAATTGGTTGAGTATTAAATGTAAGAACTAAACGGTAAAGCGCAGGATAAAATAGGAGTAAATAAGACAATTGCAAACGATTATTCTACAGCATAGAAGAGAAATTTAAGGGGCGAAATCTGTACAGGTAGTCTTCGTTTTCTAACAGGCTTCCGTTTCGACGGCTGTGTCGAGAGGCGAAACTGACGTAAAGCGAATTTCATAGCGGTGAGTACACAGTAGTGTACTGTCAACATACACTCATGTTTTAAAGTATAAAAATAACTAGAGTGACCTTAGAATTTGTACATATACTTTAGAATAAGCAATTTTGCATTAAACAGTACTGTATACTCGAAACATATTTGTAAAGTTGCATTAAGAAGTCTTGTTATATCAATGAACTGATGGTCGAAAAAAAAAGAATATTTGTAAAACGGGACGTCGTAAAGCGGGGATCGTCTGTGCGGAATCTATACGCAGAATATATTATATGCAACACAACATTTTATCTATGATGATAAAACTGGCGGTATAAACTATATGAACTGGAAAGGAGATAAGATTTCTGTTTAGAATTAACACGTGAACTGTTTGTATCTGTTTATTTAACCAATAAACACACGTTAAATTCCACTGTTGTGATATAAGAGTTGATATAAGAATAAAAACTACACATAAATGTTACATGAATCTAAGATATGGTGAGAACTGTTAATCAGTTATAATATTCCAATTTTCTCGAACCGAACACGGCACCTGCTGCTCCTCCTCAGTCGAATAAACAAAATGTTTTGAAACAAAGGACAGGCAGTTTTGTCTTTGGCTGAACCTGAACCTAGAATGAGTTCACATGACTGACCCGCCAGGGCCAGCTAGCGGCCTCAAACAAGAGGGCCTTACAATACGGTAAACATGCTGCTGTTGAGACCACCAAAATATGG
The DNA here is from genome assembly GCA_009760885.1 of Achatina immaculata. Lineage (NCBI taxonomy): Eukaryota > Metazoa > Mollusca > Gastropoda > Stylommatophora > Achatinidae > Lissachatina > Lissachatina immaculata. Next base: position 27,917,616 of record CM019704.1, read on the forward strand.
CCGTACTCCCTAATGTTTGCTTATTTTCATTACATCCCCCTTACACTGTGTGAAATAAGTTATTTTCCCTGCCTGCATGCTGAACATTGTTGGTAGAAATCCCCTGTTCATATATTGAAGCACGTTCAGTCTATACCTGTCGCCGTCTTATTTTTCTTCAATATGATTTTCATTATATTATTCAGTTCTTAATGTCGAAAAATATTTGACTGTCTGGCTGTAATGTTTCTAGTTATTTCTCTTATTTGTTTCAATCATCACAGCATATTTTATGTATTCTTTATTTTTCTGTCCATGAAGTTATATATAAGTGCCTCGGTTTTATTTCCAAAATGCATGATTAGTGCCCATGATATTACACATATTTGTCAAGATAACATCACGCATTTTAAATCTGTGAAATTTCAGTCGTTTCTTTTCATGATGAAAGCTATAAACTCCAACACTGTCTGCCTATCATTTTCTGGCTCTGACAAGTACTACATGAGAGCTAAACAGAATTTCAGTATAATATTTCAAAGATTTACACTGCAAAGTAAACTAGTTAAAATTATAGGAAAATGACAGTCAAAATTTCTTGGACATTGTAATGGAAAGACAGAAGTTAGAGAACTTGGTAACGACTGAAACATTCAAAGAGAAAAGAAGGAAAGGGAGGCCAAGAGAAGAAATATCTCAGCGGACTAAGCGGCTTCGAAAAAGAAAAACCCATTTAAATTGATGGAAAGCATCAATGATAGCACAAGATGGAGGCGCCAAATATTATCTGCAGGTCGTGTAGGTGTAAACATATTGCAACGGGACAGAAAATGCGAGAATAATGTTGGCATCTCTCTCTCTCTCTCTGAACCTTAAATGCACAAGGCACACGGAGCTTCCGTAAGGGTTTTCCACAAACGTCTGTCCTTTGCCTTCTTTCCAATGTTGGCACAGTGACAAAGAAAGAATAAGAATACGCAGTTTAGAGGGGGTGGGGGTGGGGGAAGTAAGTAACCCAACTGCCATACACATGCCAACACAACAACTTCTGTATATCAGATTCTTGTTCTCACAAATGTTTGTGAGAAGTTGAAGGGAGTGACTGATGTTAGGAAAAATATTTTGCACAATTTTAGCAAGTGGAAAACAAGGCTTGGCTACAGTAAAGTGAGGCGGCACACAGAGTAAGAAAAATAGTAGACAAAGCACTTTAGACGTGGGAGAGAGAAAAAAATAGTAGACAGAGCACTTTAGACGTGGGAGAGAGAAAAAATAGTACACAGAGCACTTTAGACGTGGGAGAGAGAAAAAAATAGTAGATAGAGCACTTTAGACGTGGGAGAGCGAAAAATTGTAGACAGAGCACTTTAGACGTGGGAGAGAGAAAAATAGTAGACAGAGCACTTTAGACGTGGGAGAGAGAAAAATAGTAGACAGAGCACTTTAGACGTGGGAGAGAGAAAAATTGTAGACAGAGCACTTTAGACGTGGGAGAGAGAAAAATTTAGACAGAGCACTTTAGACGTGGGAGAGAGAAAAATAGTAGACAGAGCACTTTAAACGTGGGAGAGCGAAAAATAGTAGACAGAGCACTTTAGACGTGGGAGAGAGAAAAAAACTAGTAGACAGAGCACTTTAGACGTGGGAGAGAGAAAAAAAAATAGTAGACAGAGCACTTTAGACGTGGGAGAGAGAAAAATAGTAGACAGAGCACTTTAGACGTGAGAGAGAGAAAAAAATAGTAGACAGAGCACTTTAGACGTGAGAGAGAGAAAAAAATAGTAGACAGAGCACTTTAGACGTGGGAGAGAGAAAAAATAGTAAGAATGTCTGTGAATCGAAGCACGGACTCGGGTATGATGAAGCAACCCCGTAGCTACATTCCTGACCATCCTGCACTCGTTTCAGGTAAACTTCATGAAGAAGAAGAAGAAGAACAACAACAACAACAACAACAACAAAAATAGCACTTGAAACCGCTGTTACACATCCTAATGTAGCCAGGGCCTCCAAAAGAAGCTATGTAAGCTAATTCAGATCTCCTTCCTCCCCCTTATCTATTTCCTTCTCTCTCCGGACCCACTCTTAAAATGCAAGAAAAATTCTATGGGCCCAGGGAGCAGAGCATCGACAAGACCGCTCCCTCTCAAAGGACTGTCAGTGCATTTCGCAAATTCCTGTGTCTGCAATGACGTAGGAGCTTGCGAAATGCCCTGACAGTCATTGATCTCTGCGTCATATATTTTTGAGTAGGCACTGACGCAAGAAAAATGCCTGATAGTCATGTATGTCCGCCGTCGTCGTCGTCGTCATCCGACAGAAAATATAAAGCACTGCATTCAGAAGAGAGGCGAAATAGATTTTAATAAAGCATTTTAATAATTTGAACATGTCGACTTTATTTCTACAGCATATTGTGCTGGGCACGTCGAAATGACCGTCAAATTCACCCATCAACGAGTTCTTTAGCGCAGCAATCACCGCTGTCAAGCAGAATAAATCCTTGGAACGGACGTCCATGCAAACAAACAAGAGTCCTGCACACACACACGCACACCATCTTCTTCGTAAAACGACAAACAAATTGCCCCGGGACTTAGCCAGGGAACAAACAACAGAAGAGCCAGAGCTGTGTAGAAATGCCCGGCTAAACTTCTTTACTCCGGATTTCAGAGTTTGCAGATGTAAAGATGGTCATATTTTTGGTTCGCAAATGATTAACCGGCAAACTGTGAACTGCTTTCAAGAACAATGGTCTGTTTATGTGGCTGTCTGTGTGTCAGATGGTAGTGCACTTTTAGCTTTAATCTTTCCTCTCTTAGTGTCTACTTTACCCCCTACAACCTGTCTTTGTCTTCTTTAGTAGGATTTCAGTCTAGACCGTAAATCCCAAAACCACACAAACAATTTTATAATTAATATACCCGCTATTATTTTACTAGAAAATGCTGTAATGTTTACATTTAGTTTACATAACAGTTTAAAATTTGAATATTCAAAACCTGAAAACAAAAAACAGACGTAATTTTTTGGGGGGCATATATACATGGCTGCTGGTAGTTGCTTACCTGTTGTAACCTTTCACCTTTGCTCATTGCAACACTCTTTCACCTGTGTATCCAGAATTGTTTCCCCTTGTCTGTATATGAAAACAATACTAGAACAAAAAAAGCTGCAATAGGTTTCTTCTATTCGTCTATGTATAACAGCTTTTCAGTCCTTGTAAGTTACTGGCTCGTACTTTTTGTGATTCGTTTTTTATTTCTTTAATAACTTAAGGCTGATTTAAGTAAGTCACTGGATGAGTGTATATGAGTGTCTGTGTGTGTGTAACACACGTTATTCAGATTAGAATAATTCAAAATTCCTTTATTGCTTTGGTATATACGTCGCAGTTCAATGAAATGAATTTTAGAGTGACTGGAGCATATTCATCGATGGTTGCTCGTAGGGCATCGAAGGAAACTACCAGTTGGTGAAAGAAAAACGTAGTAACTCCCATGGCTACTGACACAAACATCACTATCAATAGTGAAGAACTTACGAGCCTTAAAAAATGTCATCGATCGTTCATCTTGTAGACTACAACCTCTTAAAGGGGGCTGGCTGCACCAGGGATTCCAGCAACAACTGTGAATGGTAGATCTTCCATCTTGTAGACTACAACCTCTTAAAGGGGGCTGGCTGCACCAGGGATTCCAGCAACAACTGTGAATGGTAGATCTTCCATCTTGTAGACTACAACCTCTTAAAGGAAGCTGGCTGCACCAGGGATTCCAGCAACAACTATGAATCTTAGACCACGGATAGCCTGCTTGAGCACAATGTCAAACGGGACGTAGCCAGACCAGAGCGCTGTGTAGGGAGACAAAGACGAATTATAATCCGACACAGAACTGGTATCATCAGTTGTTGCACGCTGGACAAGATACTAAGGCGGGGAGCGAAGCATTTATGGACTACTTGTCCAATGTGCAGTGAGGATTATCTGTCGACTAATAAACTAAGTTTATTAGAAGAATGTTGCGAATCCCCTGGAAAGCAAACATAACTAATGAAGAATGTATGAGAAAAACTGGAGAGACAAAAAAATCTTGTCAAAAAAATAAGAGAGAGAAACAATGTACTTTCATAAGACATGCAATGAGAAGAGGCGGCATTGAAAATATCATAACAACAGGAAAAATAGAAAGAAGAAGATCAAGAGGAAAACCAAGAGAAATGATACTGGACAGTCTGACGAGATGGTGTGAGAGGAGATCACCAACTGAGCTGATGGCCTGCATGAAGGATCGTGTACTCTGAAGAAGCATAATAGCCAACGCCAGTCGGCACGGCACATGATGATGATGATGATGATGATGATGATGAATAAACTAAGAATGCTACATAAAACATAAAAAACTTCAAGAAAACTGACAGCATGGCAGCTTTGAAGTCAAGAATAACTTTTGAAAAAAAAAGGAGTGAATTTAAAGCGAAAATCTACCTGTTACCTCTAAAAATGTAATGAACAACGTGGAGCTAATTTGAAAGTCTGTGTCTGTTGTTCTGCTCGATATTTCTATGGCCGTCCATTTTTTCCCCCTAGTATACGTCACTTCCTGTTTTAGCTTCAGAAAAATTTAATACCAGTATTCGATTACTGTGCCTTTCGGCTGTTTGTTCCACGGCTCATCGGGCTTCGTTAACGTTAATACTGGCCTTTGAGGTATCGGGGGAAAAACGATATTCGGGAATAGGTATCTGGTTAGCACAGTGTGAAATGAGTTTAAAATATAACCATTCTCATGACGTTCAGTCTCTTTGTTGGCAGGTTTTGTTTTTTGTTGTTTTTGTTTTTTTAATGTCAGTTTATTTCTTGTTGAGTGTGCCCTCACATCTCACAGCCTCCGTCTTTACCCAGTAATTCATGTTTTTTTTAAAGTCCATAACAAAGGAATATAGCAGAAAAGGTGGCCAGTTATCTTCTGAATGCAGTTTTTAATCTTAATGGTCATAGTATCTCTACGTCTCTGTGTGGAGATCCTTTATGTTTATGTGAGGAGGTCATTTATGTTTATGTGTGGAGGTCCTTTTTGTTTATGTGTGGAGGTCCTTTTTGTTTATGTGTGGAGGTCCTTTATGTTTATATGTGGAGGTCCTTTATGTTTATGTATGGAGGTCCTCTATGTTTATGTATGGAGGTTCTTTATGTTTATATGTGGAGGTCCTTTATGTTTATGTGTGGAGGTCATTTATGTTAATGTGTGGATGCCCTTTATGTTTATGTGTGGAGGTTCTTTATGTTTATGAATGGAGGTTCTTTATGTTTATGTGTGGATGCCCTTTATGTTTATGTGTGGAGGTCCTGTATGTTTATGTATGGAGGTTCTCCATGTTTATGTGTGGAGGTCCTTTATGTTTATGTGTGGAGGTCCTTTATGTTTATGTGTGGAGGTCCTTTATGTTTATGTGAGGAGAATCTTTATGGATTTAAGTAAACATTACAAAAAGTATACAAAACCGAAAGAAAAATAAAAGTAACAAATGGCACATACTTCAAGTTGTGTGTTTGTGTGTGAGAGAATATAGTATTTTTTTAAATAAGCGCAGTATAACTGGAGATAATTGTATTAATGAAGAGCAACTCTGTTCTTTCAAACTAACATCGTATTGTAAGACAGGCTGACAAGATGACAAGATGTAAAGTGTTGTCATTTATAATTTACTCACGTTTATTTTTTTCACATAAAACTTGCACGAAAATGACACTGAATGTGCGCAGCAGTGTCAAAGTATGGCCAAAAAAAGTGTCAGAGGGAGAAAAAAACTCTTTACTCGTGAAATTAACAAGTTCTTTTTTTATTATTTTCTGCCTCTCTTTCTCTCTGTGTATGACAGTGTCCGGTGTTTTATAGTACCTATTGTTTTATTGTGTCCCCTGTTTTATAGTAACTATTGTTTTATTGTGTCCCCTGTTTTATAGTACCTATTGTTTTATTGTGTCCCCTGTTTTATAGTACCTATTGTTTTATTGTGTCCCCTGTTTTATAGTACCTATTGTTTTATTGTGCCCCCTGTTTTATATTACCTATTGTTTTATTGTGCCCCCTGTTTTATAGTACCTATTGTTTTATTGTGCCCCCTGTTTTATAGTACCTATTGTTTTATTGTGCCCCCTGTTTTATAGTATCTATTATTTTACTGTGTCCTCCGTTTATAGTAAATTTTATTGTGTCCCCTGTTTTATAGTATCTACTGTTTTACTGTGTCCTCTGTTTATAGTAAATTTACTGTGTTCTCTGTTTTATAGTACCTACTGTTTTATTGTGTCCCCTGTTTTATAAAACGTTTTACCATACAAGGCAACAACCTGACAAAGATCCCACCCTTGCCTTTGTTTTACTATCGATCACGAAACACAGCGCCCTCTGTTTCAGCTCGTCCAGGGTCTCTTTAACACCTAAGCAAACACGATAACGGGAAAGAAAACGTGCCGAAGCAAGTCATTCACGAGCACTTCGTTTTGCATGTACTTTTTCCATTTCACATTCATCCACTATACACTCCATAGGTGGAAATTTTAGAAAGAAAAGCGCTAGGAAAAGAGACATCGTAAGCCAGTGATTCTTCCGTATTACAGTGAAACCTAGTCGACATCTGGAAAATAACGAAGAAAGGAAAGGATGTCTCCTTTAGTTGCTTTTCTGTAGGCTTTGTGAGGTCGATCTGACATATACAAGATATAAAGAACACGGCGTGCCCGCCATCATTAATCTAGATAAATTGCTTCGTTCTACCAAGATCTGAAGGCCACCATACGTTATAATGGAAGCACAACTGATTATTTTATAAGTCAAGAGTGGAGTTTAGGAAGGCTCTGCCCTTGTCCCTAATCTCTTCGGAATTTACCCCTCTACCCTTTTTTAAGTAACCGAATGGTCGAGGGTTCGAATCCCCCAGCTGAGTGGGATTTTTTTTTCCGACCACTACGGCCGTGAGGTCGACCCAGCCTCGTAAAATGGGTACCAGAGAAAATCTAGGAAGGAAAGGCAGCGAGGAAAGGAACTGGCCACCCTACCTCATACGCTGAAGGACTAGCATAATGTAGTCTCTAACGCTTCATCCGCTACGGCATTTGCTATGGGACTACCTTTACCATTTTTAAAAAACTTTTTAACCTTTTGTTTACTCCCAGTTTTTATTTTTGGGTCAAATGATAGAGAAATGATACTGGATAGTTTGACTAGATGGTGTGAGAGGAGATCACCAACTGAATAGATGGCTTCATGAAGGATCGGGTATCATGGAGAAACATAATAGCCACCGGCACTTAAACGAAGGAAATGACAATGTTTCCAATCCGACCAGTGTTAGATTTGTTTCACTATCTATATTTGAGAAGATTTTATGCAACTTTCACAAGACAACCCAGGAAAAAACAGCATCAGGTAAGATAGAAGCAAACACAGGAAACTTCGAAATTACGCAAGAATATGTATTATAAAGTAGATTTTAAAAATGAGGTCTAGGAGATACACGTAATAGCATATTTACGTGACAGGGGCAAAATGGCAATATAGTTTATCATCATCAATACTGCCAGCAGGAATGATCTAATCAGTGTTGACGCAACTTCTGGGACTGAATCTAGAACAGAAGTTCTTAAGCTGGTGTATCTATATTCCTGAGTGTATTGAAACAAAGTTATGGGGGTATGGGACGTGATTTCTGAACAGAAGCTGAAAAGAATTTTGGGGTTTTTTTTAGACTTGAACTTTCTTTCAGCCGATCTGTTCCAAGCTATCCATATATAAAGTAAAAGTAAAGATAGTCCCATAGCATTTCAAATGCCGTAGGGGGTGAAGCGTTAGAGACCTCATTATGCTGGGTCATCAGCGTATGAGGTAGGGTGACCAGTTCCTTTCCTCGCTGCCTTTACTTCCCAGATTTTCTCTGGTACTCATTTTACGAGGCTGGGTCGACCTCAGAGCCGTATTGGTCGGAAAAAAAATCCCGCTCAGCTGGGGATTCGAACCCTCGACCATTTGGTTGCTAGACGAGTGCTCTAACCACTACGCTAGCCGGCCCAACTATCCATATATAGCCAAGTAAAAAACAAGTTACAAAACAGCTTTCAAAGTCCTGTTGGTACATAAAAGAACTGATGAATTAAACAGTCTGAAGAAGGGTTTCTGGGCAATCATTCCTTCTCCAGGTCATCAACATCAGTCCTTTTTATGACCAACATGACCTTAAAAGATGTCTGTATCTTGGTTTTATTTGGATACATATGGATAGCTAGGAACATGGCGGAAGAAAGAAAATTCTTTTGTAGCGATATATATTGGATAATCAGCTGAGTGGAAGTGAATCATGGACAACAGGCAGATCAGCACAAAGATCATTGGATGCAACAGAAATGTGGTTTATCAGAAGAATGTTGCGAATTCCCTCGACAGCAAAGATTATTTATAAAGAATGTATGAGAAGAGCGAGGGAGAACTCGTACTTTCGTAGGACATGTAGCGAGAATTGGGGGCACTGAAAATATTTAACACTGAGAAAAAATAGAGGAAAGAAGGGCCAGGGAAAGGCCGAGAGAAATGATACTGGATAGTTTGACTAGATGGTCTAGGAGGAGACCACTAACTGAACTGATGGCCTGCATGAAGGATCGGGTACTATGGAGAAACGTAATAGCCAACGCCAGTCAGCTAGGCACCTGATGATGATGATGATGATGATGATGATAAATCTACTGAATGTCTGCAATCACAAACTGGTTAAGAGTCTATGACCTAGACGAGGGTCTCCATTCGGCACTTAGGAGCTTTCCGCACAGCAGTAATGACAGCACTTAGGAGCTTTTAGCCCAGCAGTAATGACAGCACTTAGGAGCTTTCTACACAGCAGTAATGACAGCACTTAGGAGCTTTCCGCAAAGCAGTAATGACAGCACTTAGGAGCTTTCCGCACAGCAGTAATGACAGCACTTAGGAGCTTTCCGCACAGCAGTAATGACAGCACTTAGGACCTTTCCGCACAGCAATAATGACAGCGCTTAAAAAAAAACAGAGAGGAACACACACACAAAAAGACAGAGGTCACCATTCTTCTATGAAAGAGCTGACAGCGTTCTTGGAGGATATCTTCTACTGACTGTTTATTTTCTCTGTATGGAGACAAACATTTCATTCTAACATTTCATTTACTGAACGGACAGTAAACTTGCTTGCAATGCTCAGTACCTTTTTTCAAGTCCAGTATCACTTTTGTTTTATATTTCTTGTAAAGAACATCGTTCTTTTGTCAAATTTGGCTCAAGATATTCTGTCTTTTTTTGTTCTTCGTAGATATTTTGAATATTTATATTGTGTTCTCGTTACAGTTTAAAATGACATGACATGAGGTTTCTGTTAGAGTTCTGCTTCAAGACTTCCTTAGGACAAAAAAAGCAACAACAGCAACAACAACAACAACAAACAAACAAAGGGATGTTTTTTTTTATAAGGAACAGTATCTTCCCTTTCGCATTTCCCTCATTCTATTCTTATCGCCTTTACTTCATCGTGTCGTTGTTAAAAAAAAATTTCCTAGTAGAGTACTATTAGTTATGTCCGCTCTTCAGTTTTGATGGCACAAAAATAAGTTTTGATCGATCTGTACTCATATAAGATTTTTTTTTTTTTTGCTGTGAAAGTGGATCTGTCTTCTGAATATGTTCGTATAGTTATGTGTATTTTCCTTTCTTTTGTTTTGATTTCCTTCATCGTCGTCATTAACTCGACAGCTTGTTGACCAAGTAATCTAAACTTTTGTGTGATAGTGTCTAACTCGACAGTTGGTTGATCAAGTAATGTAAACTTTTCTGTGATAGTGTCTAACTCGACAGTTGGTTGACCAAGTAATCTAAACTTTTGTGTGAAGGTGTCTAACTCGACAGTTGGTTGACCAAGTAATCTAAACTTTTGTGTGATAGTGTCTAACTCGACAGCTTGTTGATCAAGTAATCTAAACTTTTGTGTGATAGTGTCTAACTCGACAGTTGGTTGACCAAGTAATCTAAACTTTTGTGTGATAGTGTCTAACTCGACAGCTTGTTGATCAAGTAATCTAAACTTTTGTGTGATAGTGTCTAACTCGACAGTTGGTTGACCAAGTAATCTAAACTTTTGTGTGATAGTGTCTAACTCGACAGTTGGTTGACCAAGTAATCTAAACTTTTGTGTGATAGTGTCTAACTCGACAGCTTGTTGATCAAGTAATCTAAACTTTTGTGTGATAGTGTCTAACTCGACAGCTTGTTGATCAAGTAATCTAAACTTTTGTGTAGTGTCTAACTCGACAGTTGGTTGACCAAGTAATCTAAACTTTTGTGTGATAGTGTCTAACTCGACAGCTTGTTGATCAAGTAATCTAAACTTTTGTGTGATAGTGTCTAACTCGACAGCTTGTTGATCAAGTAATCTAAACTTTTGTGTGATAGTGTCTAACTCGACAGCTTGTTGATCAAGTAATCTAAACTTTTGTGTGAAGGTGTCTAACTCGACAGCTTGTTGATCAAGTAATCTAAACTTTTGTGTGATAGTGTCTAACTCGACAGTTGGTTGACAAAGTAATCTAAACTTTTGTGTGATAGTGTCTAACTCGACAGCTTGTTGATCAAGTAATCTAAACTTTTGTGTGATAGTGTCTAACTCGACAGCTTGTTGATCAAGTAATCTAAACTTTTGTGTGATAGTGTCTAACTCGACAGCTTGTTGATCAAGTAATCTAAACTTTTGTGTGATAGTGTCTAACTCGACAGCTTGTTGATCAAGTAATCTAAACTTTTGTGTGATAGTGTCTAACTCGACAGTTGGTTGACAAAGTAATCTAAACTTTTGTGTGATAGTGTCTAACTCGACAGCTTGTTGATCAAGTAATCTAAACTTTTGTGTGATAGTGTCTAACTCGACAGCTTGTTGATCAAGTAATCTAAACTTTTGTGTGATAGTGTCTAACTCGACAGCTTGTTGATCAAGTAATCTAAACTTTTGTGTGATAGTGTCTAACTCGACAGCTTGTTGATCAAGTAATCTAAACTTTTGTGTGATAGTGTCTAACTCGACAGTTGGTTGACCAAGTAATCTAAACTTTTGTGTGATAGTGTCTAACTCGACAGCTTGTTGATCAAGTAATCTAAACTTTTGTGTGATAGTGTCTAACTCGACAGCTTGTTGATCAAGTAATCTAAACTTTTGTGTGATAGTGTCTAACTCGACAGCTTGTTGACCAAGTAATCTAAACTTTTGTGTGATGGTGTCTAATTCGACAGTTGGTTGACCAAGTAATCTAAACTTTTGTGTGAAGGTGTCTAACTCGACAGTTGGTTGACCAAGTAATCTAAACTTTTGTGTGATAGTGTCTAACTCGACAGCTTGTTGATCAAGTAATCTAAACTTTTGTGTGATAGTGTCTAACTCGACAGCTTGTTGATCAAGTAATCTAAGCTTTTCTTTTTTGTAAACTTTTGTGTTTTTATTCTGAAGCTTTAACCTTAATTAATGAGTTCTTGTGCTTGTCATTTTGTACATTTTATTTCTAAGTTTGGCATAATTGTTTCTGCGATGATGCTTTTAAACTTATTTTCTGTCTTGGTTGTATTCTAATCTTGCCTGTATTCTAATATTGGCTGTATTCCAATATTTTATTCTTGGTAGCATAATAATCTTTGGTGCATTCTGATTTTAGCTGTATTCTATTATTGACTGTATATTAATCTTAGCTGTATTCTTAACTTGGCTGTATTTTAATCACAGATGTATTCTAATCTTAGTTATATTGTAAACGTAGCTGCATTCTGATCTTGACTGCTATTCTAATCTTGACTGTTTTCAAATCTTGAGTGTATTCTAATAGTGACTGCTAAGACTGTTTAGAATAGTTGTATTCTAATCTTGGTTGTCTTTTAATCCGCGAGAGTAGAGAGTAAGCTTTCATAAAAGCGCAGCTGGTATCCAACAGGTGTTTGTTTATTAGTTCTTTAAGTTTATTTGTGTCTTTTTTTTTTGGGGGGGGGGGGGGAGAACCATGGATGGTCTCTACAGTTTGTAATCCACGTTTTAATTTTTCCAAAACAAAAATAATTATAATTTGGTGAAACTTTTCTATTAACATTGTTCCCTTCAAATGCGACAGATGATATGTTTCCAGTGTTTTTATATGTTTCTAGTATGCATTTACTATTGTCGGTTATTGAAAACTGACGAAATTGTGTTCAGACATCTTATCACAATTAAAAAAAAACAATGTCTCATTGTGTGAAGGTTAAATTACAATAATGTTTAAGATGAATGTTGATTCACGCAGGACTATAAGGTCTCAAGGGAGGAATTTAATCAACTTCTTCGATAAAAGCAATTTCTGGTAAGATGAGACTTTGTTACAGGAAATATGAAACCCTCAGCCAATCGAGGATTGGTGGGGCAGGCACGGGAGATAACTGGAGTTTGGCTCTGTAAATCACAATTCGTCGATTAGCCAAGCGCGTTATGTCCCTATAGAAAGTGAAGTGAAGGTGACCCTGTCATGCCTCAGAGGCACATAGGGATATGGTGTTAGTGCCCATATTTTCCTTGACCTGTCAGCACACTAGAGGGTGATATGGTCAGTATCACGCCTGGCTGCCTTTCCTTCCCCAACTCCAGAAGAAGTCGGGTACCCATTTCTACAGCTGGGTGACTGGGGTGCCGCCGGCCGGATTCGAACCCCCGACCTTCGCCATGAGAGAACAGTGCACTAACCACTTCGCCACTCAGACACCCATGTCCCTATAGAGCTGTGTTAATATTATTTGATTGGTCCATGTTATGCAAAACCATAATAACAAAACAAGTATTATTTTAGCTTCAAGGACTTCTTCAGTCGCGGATTATGAAAGATAATACACAGAAAAGTATAAAATCAACAGTTTTTAAAACTCAATAACAGTCTTTTTTTACGATCTGTAATCTAAGCTTGTGCTTTGTTGAAAAATGGTTATTAAAGGAATCTTGCTTATTTAAACGTCGCATAATCATTTGTAGAAGTTGGACGTAGCTATCCAGACCATGCCAATTCACACTGCTGCAACAAAATGCTTAGAGCCGCTGAGATTATCTTGTCAGTGTGGTGATTATATATATATATATATATATATATATATATATATATATATATATATATATATGGGCTTATCTAGAGCATAGTGTTGATGATGATTTTGACTCTATAACATTTTAAACGCGTAACGATCATAGCATGTGTCGCAGTCGACTCGATCTGGTCGGTTCATCATCTACTTCTGGTGCGTTTCAAACATTTACTTCCTGCTTGAGTTGGTGGTTGTCGTGATAAGCCACATTTTGTTTCCGATTGCCTCTCCAAATAAAAGAGAAAGCAAAACAAAACAAAACAAAAAAAAAACATTTTTAAAAAAACCCAAAGAGTAACAAATGAAAGTGCACTTCAAATAATCGTCTCCCTTCCTCGTACATCCCTGGAAGCACTAGCGAAGCCGTGCCAGCACTCGGTACTTGTGACTGGAAATCTAATCAGTACGAGGTGGATGCTAGCAAGAATGTGTCATCAGTTTTTATCTTGTCGCAGACGTGTGAGTATCCCCGACTGTTTACTGCGTTCTAGCAGAAACATCACACGGTAAATCAAATGTATAATATGCTTGATCGGTGAGTTGGTAGATGACACCAGGGATCTGTCTGGCTGAGGGTGAACCGCGGGCTCGGGTGACTGAGTGAAGGGTAAGACGTATGTATGGATGTACAGGGTGGATGAATGGTCCGACGCTTTGAGAGACTGGTCGACAGATTAATCCACGGACGTGCGCATGGAAAGATGGCATGATCTACAGTCTAGACCAGTGGTTCCCAACTGGTGGTCAGCGGACCCCGTCATGAGGGTCCGTGGAAAAAAAAACAAAAGAAACTAAAGTTCCTTTTTTTCATTTTCAGTGTGAAAAGTTTAACAGCCCATGTCTCCGCGAATCCTATGTGGAATTTCTTTCGAATCTTTTTTTTTCCACGTTTAAAAATAGGAAATACTGAACCAGATGCGGAAGCAATTGTTCAGAATATAAAGAAGTATGATTTCTCTCGCCATATTTAGGTTGATTAACCGTCATACATTTCATATTCTGTTCATTCGTCAGAACAAGCAGGAATGTTAACTGCTATTTTTTCTTACCTACATCTCTCTCTCTCTCTCTCTCTCTCTCTCTCTCTCTCTCTCTCTCTCGTTTTATTTTTTAGTGTAGTGTTGCATTTACTCATTAAAGATTATCTATATTTTCTGAAAAAATATTTTGCATCTAAAGCACAGAGCTACCATACAGCTATGAAACTTTTCTAAAGTGTGTGGCTCCGTGACCTGGATTATGAAACTGCAGGGGGTCCGCGGACTTTTGTTAACTGAGAACCACTGGTCTAGACAATAAGAATAAATCACATATTGCACTGAGATACCGTACAGATACGCAACATATAATCATCATGTGTACTACATTTAACGACATATATATGTTTGTTTTTATGCCAGTACGTACATGAAAACACGCACATATAGACTCACCATAAGAGTTGTCTCTGACAACGAGTCTTCGTTTCTTCTCCTGCATTGTGTAATCCTTGGTTCACCTGTGCTCTGCAGTCTTGCCCCAGTCAAATCTCACGTAAGAAAAACCTGTTTGGCAGCCTCTGTAAACCAACTGAAGTTGGTGCCTGAAACCCGGATCTTCTAGCAAAATTCTGTCTTTGCCGTCAAACCCAAGTTTGTCCCGACGCTTACTGGGGAACCATTATCCAGTTTCAGAGAACGAAGTTTGTTTTCTGGAACACCTGCAGGGAGTCTGGAATATTTGATTTCAGTGTGTATGAATTATTCAGTGTCCTCAGCGATACACGCAGTCACGAGAAAATGTTGTCGATATTCATAACATCGGCGATCGAGTCACAGTTTGTCAGGCGCGTCGATGACTACAGCGCTTTCATAGCCGTCCTCGTCTTCTGTGGCAAAACCTGAGGGAACAAAAAAATTCTGAAATAATCCTTATATATCCAATATCTGACAACGCAACATAACAGATACATACATTTCTAACGATTATTTGCATTGTTAGAAAACCTTTGTGCAAGAAACAAATCAGTATTCTGGGCAATGCTTTTAATCAATAAATTCTGTAAACTACACAACAAAGAAAACAAGATGGTGTGCTCTTCTCTGCTTCAGATTTTTTTAAAAAATTATAATATTCTTCATGCTGACTCACGTTAAATCAACAAGATTTAAATTTTCTTTCGTGTTTTTTGTATGTGTGTCCTTTTTTAAAAATTGGGCACAGATAAGACATGAACCACAACAAAAACCAAAAAAACTCAGAAACCACTGAAAGAGTAATAATACTTACCATTTGTTAATAATATCAGGCACTATAAAGCAAGAAAAATTAGATCCAGAGTCAAGCAAGAGTTACGTTTTAAACTCTGTCACGGTGAAAGGTGAATGATCATGTAGTAAACCTGATGCCGTCGCTGATTTAAGCAGCAATCATGTAGTAGACCTAGTACAGTCACTGATTTAAGTAGTAAGCACTTCACTAGAACGTCGATTTGCAGAGAGAAACCCAAGCAAGAGGACATATTGGTCGAGTGGCCCGAGTACTTGAACCAGCTTCAGGAAACGAAGAGCCATTTCCATGGCGGGATTGGTGAACGATGTAATTGACAAAATCTTTGCTATTGCAGTATACCTTCCCGCCCCCTCCCCCTCCTCTGGTTACTCGTCAGCTATGGTTCAGGACGCTAGTGAAATACATAATAATAATAATAATACGAACAACAGAAAAAATATATGTAAGTATTTCTAAAGAAAAACTATACGTTAAGTATTGCTAATTTATGAAGAATATATAAGTATTGATAATTTATGAAGAAAAAGTGGACCGGCTAGCGTAGTGGTTAGAGTAGTCGTCTAGCAACCGAATGGTCGAGGGTTCGAATCCCCCCCCCCCCCCCCCCCCCCGCTGAGTGAGATTTTTTTCTCCGACCAATACGGCCCCGACCCAGCCTCGTAAAATGGGTACCAGAGAAAATCTGGGAAGGAAAGGCAGCGAGGAAAGAAACTGGCCACCCTACCTCATACGCTGATGGCCCAGCATAATGTGGTCTCTAACGTTCGATCCCCTACGGCATTTGCTATGAGACTACCTTTAACTCACCTTACTTATGAAAAATAACTATAAGTAAGTACTACCTTTAACTCACCTTACTTATGAAAAATAACTATATGTAAGTATTGCTAAGGTATGAAGAATTATGTGCCAGTGAAAACAATAAATACATCTAACATTATACAGAAAAAGTAATATAAAAAATAAAAACCCTTAGGAGGTGTCTTCTTCTTCTCTTCTTCTATCTCCCTGGAACTATGCGCTGATATTATTTACAGCCGATGTGGTGAAGATGTTGAGATACAGCAACGTGTCGGATTAGGAATGAGTTACGGCGGCTATTTTTTTTCAGTCCTTTAAAGCTAAAGAGCAGGGGGTTTGCACTGCTTCTTTAGCAGACTCCACCACCATGAGAACTATGGCGATACCTGCCTTGTTAGACATGCTAGCGTGTTTCTTGGGTGGTATAGGGTTTTAGTCACCTATGGTTCCCAGTATTGACGCCAGCTTGTCAGCCACGGGTTCATCATCATCATCATCATCATCATCATCATCATCGCCTTTCACTCCCTTTTGAGCACAGGCCACGGATAAAGGCTCTCCAGTCATCCCTGCTCTTGGAATTATTCTCAGCTTCCTTTCATGTGTATCCCTTGTCTTTGAGCACTGTCATAATTTCTCTCCTCCAATTAAGTCTAAGTCTTCCTCGTTTTCTATTTCCTTGAGGATTCCGTATCAGTGCATCTTTGAAGTAACTGCCTCCCAGCTCATCAATGGTCTCTGGGACTCTCTAGATAGCATTTAGTGTCATGCCCTCTGAATGTGTCGCATCTGGATTTTGGTGACCTGAAAATATGATTTCCAAAAAACAAAGTTTCCTGATTTTCCTCTCAATATTTCTGTAACACTGGTTTTGTTTTTTTTTTACAGGGAACAAGTCGTTGGCTTATCCCCCAACATCCATTGTCGCCTCTTACGACATACGTGGAAGGTGGTAGTGGTCCTATTCTTTTCTCCCCAGATCTGGGTCCCAGTAACTACACGGTTGCTGACTGTGAACTCGCACAGCGTCTTTGGGGCCTATAATTCACATAACAAGACAATAATGCAACACTTCAGCTCACATCTCCGCCACCAGACAACAGAAGAGAAGAGAAAAAAAAGACCAAATGAATATGAGAAAGAACAAAGTATATAAATCAGGGAAAGAAACTTGTAAACTTAACATAAAATGGTTATGTTTGTAAACTTTCACTACCATTTTGTGTTTAAATTGTTCAGTCATTCTTTTCTAGTTCATACAGGCCTAGCCTGGCTAACGGGGCAGGGATCGCCATAGTCCCCATGGTGGTGGAGTCTGCTATAGAAGCACTGCACACCCCACCCCCTGCCTTTTAGACGAAAAAGTAGCCGCCATAACACGCTCCCACGCCGACACGATGCTGTGGCTCAACATCTCTACAGCATCGGCTGCAAAGAACAACAGCTCGCAGTTACAGGGAGTTCTTACATGCTCTTTCTTCACAGCTTTTATTCGTTTCTGCCGTGCTTGTCTAACGAAGGCACTAGCCGAAATATTCAGTCTTTTTTTCTTGTTACTAGGTAAAGTCTGCCTCCGCCACATCTATCTTGTACGTTTCCGTTATCTGTCTTGTACTATGTTCTCCAGCGAAAAGTGGATAGAAAAGGACAATAGGACCGCGAATATCACCACAACCACAACCACCATCACTATCACCACTGTTTGTAAACATACTGTCAAAAGTTAAAATACACCAGCGGCTGCCTCAAGCCTAACGCATAGGTGTAGCTAAGGTTCATTGGGGTAAAGGCAAATGTAAGCGCCACCTGGGGGGGGGGGGGGAAATTCCACTTTACAGATATAAAAGTTGAATTTCTCTATTTTAACCCTTTCACTCGTGAATTAATTTCCACGCTCTGCCTGGGGAAATTTGATAAGAAATTTTGGTAGAAAGAAACTGGAAGGAAATTACTCTGTAATTTAAAAATATGGATTGGTTTAGAAACGTGCTCAGTCAGTCCCTTGTGGAACTTTGCCTCCCTGATAGCTCTCATGTAGGCCTCTCGGTTGTGAGCAAGATGCCCTGCTGCTGATGCATCCATCTGCAGATCATCAACGATGTTTTGCAGCCATCTTCGCCTTGGTCTTCCTCTCTTTCTTTTTCCCATTATGTACCCTTCCAAGACGGTCTTCTCTAGATTATCATGACGTTTAATGTGTCCAAAATATTTAAGCTTTTTCTGTTTAATCCTCTTTACTAGCCAGCCTTCTTCAATATTAAATTCTTGTAGTATGGATATATTTGTTCTTTTTTGTGTTTGTCCATGATATTTAAAGAACTCTTCTGTAGCATTTACATTCAAAGGCATTTATGTGTTTCTCAGCTGTTTTGTTAAGTGTCCATGTCTCACAGGTATATGTTGCGATGGGAAAGATGCATGCCCGTACAAATCTTATTTTTGCAGTTCTGTCTATTCTTCTCCACAGCTTATTTAGTTGTTTTACTTTTTGAAGAGCGATAGATGTCCTCCTTTTAATTTCCCTCATTTTGAATATCTTGGATCGTTACTAACTAATCTCTATTATTAGTTAGTAACGATCCAAGATATTCAAAACACTCCAACTCTTCCAATTTTCCCTCACTGATATTTTTCATTTTATTTAGACTTTGCCTAGATATCGCTCTGACCATTCTTTAGCATATGTATCCAAGATCTACAAACGCTATCAGTGTTTTCCTGCATTTTAAGAGTTAGAACATGACAGTGACACTTTTTCTAACAACGGGAGTGTATAGCACATGTCCCATCTGCCCCATCTTAGTTACGCCTCTGCAAACAACGCTACGGATGATGGCTTGAGGTCAAAACAATTATCATTCCGAATTCCTAGTCCATGCTGGCTCCTACAGATGTAGCGAAGTTGGTACTCTCGACTCCTGAGTGTTTTACTACCGGCAGATCATGGTGAAGTTCATTATCATCATGTGCCGTCTTAAGTAGGAAGGTTGGCGATAATGAATCCCCTGTTTCCTCGCTCTATTACCTTGATGATGCTTTTAACCGGGCTATATCCTGTCCACTCTCGTATGTTATCTTCCCTTCTACACCCATTTTACCACTCATTTTTTTTTCCCCCTTCCACTTTTCCTTATAGTATTATCTACAGTACATTATTATATCTCTTGAAGTGGCCAACGTATTTTTTCCCTTGATCTTTAAGTAGTTCGCGCTGCATTTGTAGTTTTTCTAATCCTTGTACATTTTGTTCTCTTCGATTCGTATAAGACCAGCTTTCCTGTAGATCCACATTTCTGCTGCATTTATCCCTCTCTCCGACTTAAAAAAAAAAAATCCAGGTTTCTGCTTCACATAGAAACACAGAGCAGATATAGCTTTTTACAACTCTAATTTTTTTCTTTTTATAGACAGATTCCTGGTATTGCACACCCCCCTCCCCACCCCGGGACCGAAAAAAGTAGCTGCCATAACCCGCGTCCCAGGTTGATACGATGCTGTACCTCAACACCTTCGCAGCATCGGCTGCAAAGAACACCAGCTCGCGGTTACAGGGAGATAGCACAAGACAGGAAAAGACAAGATAAGATTCCTAATAACAACACTGTCTTCATGTCGGTGAATGTGTGTCTTGCCACTCATATTCTTCTCTGTATCTCTGTCTCACATCACCAGTCCTCGGTCAGTGTATGCCCTAGGTAGCGGAAGCTTGTTACTTGGTCTAGTTTCTCCTTGTTTATGGTTATATCCATCTGTATCTTTTAGTCTTTCCTGATGAGTACCATTATTTTGTCCTTTTACATATATATTGATCACTAGACAATCATTTGTGGCTTCTTTTGTTTATCTAGCAATTTCTGTAGGTTCTGTGAATTCTCTGTAAAGAATAGTCTGCATATCATCATCATCATCATCATCATCATCAATCACCATCATGACAGCATAGGCCATGGATAAAGGCTCTCCAGTCACCCCAGTTCTTGGAATTATTCCCTGTTTCCTTCTACGTATTATTCCTGGTCTCTGAGCACTGTCATAATTCCTCTTCTCCAAGTAAGTTTAGGTCTTCCCCGTTTTCTATTTCCTTGAGGATACCATGCCAGTGCCTGTCTTGCTATGCTTGTGATCTGCATGCCTTAGATGTTGGTATTTCTTCCCCTTCTTTTCTGTCCTGGTAGTTCTTCTGAACATCTGAAGATGTTCTTTGTGTACATGTTGAATAGAGACAGAAAAGATCCTTGCCTGACTTCCCCTCTTTATGGGTATTTTTGTTGATGTTATTGTATCGTATCTTACTGATGTTCCCTGCTCCCAGTACAGATTTGTTATAATTTGATTGTCTTTCCCTTCAAGATTGATTTCCTCAAGGAATTTTATTAGTTTGCCATGTTTCACTCCGTCAAATGCTTTAGTATCATCTATAAAAACAGGTGTATACATCTTCCTTGATTTCCATGTACCTTTCCGTCAATTTTTTTATGCAAAAAAGTAGCCTCTCTTGTTCCACTATTCTGCCTGAAACCAGATTGTTCTTCACCGACTTTTTTGTTTGTTTGGTTCTTTCGTTCTATGAGGAGAATTTTAGTCGCGTGACTCATCAGACTTATACTTCTAAAATCTGAGCAGTCTGTGGGTCTTTGCCTTCATGGGTAGTGCCACAAAGTGTTTCATTTCTTGGTGTATATATCCCAGATCATATATTTGATTGCATGTTTCTGTTATCTGGTCTACTCTGAATTCCTTCAGTGCTTTTATCATGTCTATGGTGATGCCACCTGGTTCCGCTGCTTTTCCTCTTTTTTATCTCTGCCAACCTCCATGCTTGTTATGGTGACGTTGAAAGACCTCAAAAGGAAGTTATCAGCCGTAGGGTAAGAGAAGGACTGGGTGTGGACTGGGAGAGATGTGCAGTAATAACACATCACTAATTAGTTCCCTTGCAACATACTGACCAAACATCCAATTAAAGGGACACAAACATTATATTTCTTTATCTTGAGTTACACGCCATAACTTTAGAGCTCTTCAGTGCTCAGACTACGGTATATCCAAGATTAATGGCTGTTGATCCCTAACTTGAGATATTAATCATCGCTATTGATTTTACTTAATTTTTTTTCTCATCTATCAGAGGCAAGTCTATCTGGTGAAAAGCAGTTTAAAAAACAAACATAGCAATACAAGTGACACCAGGTTAAATACACTGTATAGGCTGTACTTCGTTTTTCGTATTCAAATGTTGCTGTGCAGTTCTACTTGCATCCTTTCATGGCCCCCGTTTATAGCTGGAGGGAGTTAAAATATGTTCTATATTAGTAAAAGCTGCTCATTTACAAGTATTATTGCTCTTTATATTTACTAATACTATACAGATGTTGAATGCGGAGTTATTGGGAAATGGCGATCGGAATGTGCCCTCAGTTCTCTCTCTTCTCTCTCTCTCTCTTATCTTTCTCTCTCTCTCTCTTTCTCTTCTCTTTCTTCTCTTCTCTCTCTCTTATCTTTTTCTCTCTGTTCTCTCTCTCTCTTATCTTTCTCTCTTCTCTCTTTCTTCTCTCTCTCTCTCTTTCTCTCTTCTCTCTTTCTTCTCTCTCTCTCTCTTATATTTCTCTATTTCTTCTCTTCTCTCTTTCTTCTCTCTCTCTCATATCTTTCTGTCTTCTCTCTTTCTTCTTTCTCTCTTATCTTTCTCTATTTCTTCTCCTCTCTCTCTCTCGCAGTGTAGCGTTATCTATGTATTCCCACCCCCTTTGCCTATACCAATCCTTACAGCAGTAACCGTGGCCGTCGAGTAGGCCTGAACTTGACCTATTTTCCCCCAGTCTTGTCGAATTCCTGTCGTGCGCAGACTAAATTTACGCATCCCAGACGGCGGTGAGGGATCTTAAAAAAAAAAAAAGTGGAAGTTCAGACTAGGTCAGGTCTTGCAGTAGGTGCAGCAGTTGGGCTTGGTTTTCTGATAAAAGATGGGCGCTCATATACTAGCACAGCGAAGAGCATTCTTTCTTACAAACGAACAAGTTTCACATAAAGAAACGACTTACCAATTTTTTTTTTACACACAGATACTAAAATTCTGTGTTCACGACTGATACAAAAATGATAAACACTGCACTGAATACCACTTTACTTACACACTGAACCTTCGATTTACCGGAACAGGGGTATAACGCACGGCACCATGCTAAATATTAAGTTACATGTTCTCCATTTAGATACCAGGAGATCTTTCATATTCTACACATAGATACCAGAAGATCTTTCATATTCTACACAGATACCAGAAGATCTTTCATATTCTACACATAGATACCAGGAGATCTTTCATATTCTACATACGGATACTAGAAGATCTATCATATTCTACACAAAGATACCAGAAGATCTATCATATTCTACACAAAGATACCAGAAGATCTATCATATTCTACATAAAGATACCAGAAGATCTATCATATTCTACATAAAGATACCAGAAGATCTATCATATTCTACATAAAGACACCAGGAGATCTTTTCATCCCTTTCCACATGGAATAACAAAACAGCTGGAAAACAGTAGCAAAAATCACCCCCAAAATTCTGAACTGAAATACAAAGAGTCTGGTCTTCCATGCAACTAAATCCACCGCAACAATGGTTAATGTTTACTTCTAACATCTGAAACAACTGAACTGAATCAGCTAGCATCTCTCACATTCTCTTCCCTTCCTCCTCCCCATCGTCCTTTCTCTCTCTCTCTCTCTCTCTCTCTCTCTCTCTCGCTCTCGTCATATCATCATATAATGCATGACTCATAAAGGACTCATCATGTTTTGCCGTGGCATCCACTAAATTCTTCGCCAGCAGCTATACTTGATTTGCTGTACTAAATCACTCTTCTGCACATCTTCGTCATAAAATACCGAAAGATGATAAGTTATTTCTTCCAATCATCAAACTTGAGAGAAAGACAGGACAACGAACAGCTCAAAGCGTGAGAGAAAGTGAGAAAAAGCAACAGCTTAAAACTTGATAGAAAGAACCGTACAGCAACAGCTCAAAACTTGATATCAAAATGAACAACAGTCAGTCAGTCATTTGCACGTCCCTTGTGGAACTTTGCCTCTCTAACAGCTCTCCTGAAGGCCTCTCTGTTGTAAGCAAGATGCCCTGCTGCTGATACATTCATTTGCAGATTATCAATGATTTTTTGCAGCCATCTTCACATTGGTCTTCCTCTCTTTCTTTTTCTCATTAAGTAACCCTTCCAAGAAGGTCTTCTCTAAATTCTCTTGACGTTTAATGTGTCCAAAATATTTAAGTTTTCTCTGTTTAATCCTCCTTACTAGCCAACCTTCTTCAATATTAAGCTCCTGTATTATGGACATATTTGGAAAGCAAAAATATAGTTTCTTCAATTTATGTCTTTTCGGTTTACGAAAGGTTTCATAAGAACGTTCTAGTTTCGGTTAGCAGGGGAAACCTGTTTAGAAAATTAAACATCAATAATCCTAGAGCATAAATTTGTAACATTTTGTCAGTGTCATCATATATCTCATTTACTTCACGTTTTGCACAAGCGATATTCACTTTTGCTATAAGTTTATGTATTTGATAGTTTATATAAAAATTGAGTTCATATAAAAAATATATAACAACTACGATTAAAAAATATTCACATTAGCTATAAGTTTATGTATTTGATAGTTTATATAAAAATATAAATAAAACATTCAGAGACAGTTATGCACCGATTTATAACCGACCGAGTTACAACAGTTCATACTTAGGTCAGAACTCCTTTATGACTGCTTAATGGGTTGTGATCCAGTTGCTACACACTATAAATTCATCATTAGAAAACAGAATGAAATAAACTAGCATGCTGCATCATCATTTGGCGAGTACAGAATGTGAGTACATGTTATGCGCGCGCGTGTGTGTGCACTTTGTGTATATCACTGAAAAGTTCTTATATAATATTATTTAACTCTGATGTGACTCATATATTTTCTGGTTAATTTCCACAAATTACTGTGCTAACTTCCATTCCTTTTGTACTGTACATTGACTGTAAACACGTTTATTGATCTTTAAACATTTTATAATAGTGAACTGTACTTAATGTCTAACCTCCCGATGTAACGACCGATTTATGGCCAAAGTGACCTCCAGCCGAGCTTCCCGGCCCCAGATGTGACCATAAATCGATGCATGACTAATTAGATTATCTGCAGCAAAATGGGGGGACGCTACAGAATCTCCTAATGCTGACAGTATTATATTGTTAGAATCGTTACCTCTTCATTACAGAGGCTTAACAGCAGGCGCACTCTTCAGTGGATGTTGGAACGGAAGACGGAGCACGTATGGGAATGCCCAGTGGAAGGGACGCCCAGCCTCTGATTACAGTTACAAAGACTTACGTTTTATCGTTTTGTTATTTATTATGAGAGGTTGAGTGAAAGTGTTAGCGCGGCAAATACTGTTCAGCTTGTCTGTCCATCTTCTTTCAGTGGCGCTTGGGTTTTCCTACCTAAACTTTTGTATGGATCTTTTGTGTAATTTACAAAGTTAGAAATGGAAGAAGCACTAAACCAACAGAATGAACATAAACAAAACGCAGTTAAACCCCTTTTTAAAAACAAAATAAACTTCATTCTATTCAATGTTCGGTATCTAAAAATATTCCATTCGCTGAAAAAATGCTTCTTCTGACGGTTTGTAAATAAATAATACACATAAAGGAAATCTACATAATCAAATTCTTTATGGAGAGCACATATACAGGGGGCGGGAAAACCACACATGGGTTGAAGCGTGCACTAGCAAGCCCGAATTACGAAAATTTCTGTTTCTTTTTCGCTTTTTTATTTTTTATTTATTTTTTTTTTGTTCAGCCTGAAAGATTTGAATCGATGTAGACAAAACGTATAATGCCGACTTGGGGAGCTGGGAAAGAAATAGGACAAAACGAAGGCGCTAAGGCAGAGCACAAGATCGATAACCCTTCGGTCTATCGTCTGAGTTTAAGATAGGGAACTTTTATACGGGATGTACAATAGTAACGCCTTGTGAGAAAATATGCATATCACGGAGAAATAGAAACTAAGCAGCTACAGCAAAAAACAATATGGAAATAAAGATCAGTTTTAGAACTGAATGGGGAAGAGTTAACCATCTCAAAAATTACATGCAATAAACAGAGGACATTTCATCAGGAAGGCAAATGCTTCTTCTGAGAGAGACATGCAGATGATACCGCCTTAATGCATGGGCACACTGGGCATTCAGACATTATCAATGTAACATTTTCATTTCCGTGAATGGGTAGGCAGTGTATTGCTCTGCCCAAGGTCTACAATACTGTTAGGACGGCCTTGCATACAGAGAATGACAGACAAACGATCAGACAGACGATCAGACAGACAAAAACAGAACATTTAGAGGACAATAAGTCAGGTAAATAAAGAAACAGCCTTTCTGTTGAAAGAAAGACAAAACATAGAGACACACTGACAGTGGGATAAACTTATAGGCAGACAAACAGGCATAAAGGTATGAAAACACCAGAAGTACTCTACACTGAGAAAATACTTCGTTTCCTGTTCTCAGATAGGAAGACATATAGACAGACAGACAGACTTATAGAAGTAAAAAAACGAAAAAAAAACGTGAGTATTATTTACTGGATGATACTTAACTCCCAGTTATCAAGTGATAATCCACATTCCTTTCTGTTAATATGCTCCAAGAATCTTTTATAGTTTTACATAGAAACAGTTGGTAAAGCTATCTTCACAGTACTATAACAATCTAAACATCCCCACTGAAATCTAAACTCATTTAAATGATATCAATTAACTGCAAAAGCGTCACCAGTGTTTAAATGAGCGTCATTAGTTTTACTGAGAGATATGTGTAAACGCTAGAAAACACTGCACAAAATAAGATCACTGAAACGCTGTACAGACATAATGAGAAAACAGGGGCAGATAATAACGAGACACGCACCACAGACCAAGCAATGTAACCCTCCACCCTCAACCGCAGGAAATAGGAAAATAGAAGGAAGGATAATCGCGTGTGGAAGAAAAAAAAGCCGGATTCTTACATCTTACAACCTTCCAGCGAAGTTAAACATCACATAGGGCTCACATTGTAGTTCGCCACGTTTTGGGCGAGTTTTTCAGCCTCGTCCAGGGATCTTATTATGCCCACCAATTTTAGCCTCTCTCAAAAGCGTTCTCTTTAGAATTCACGTCTTTGGCCTATTTTTCTTTGTCCTGCTGTGTCCCATTTGATAACTTTTTTTTTTTGGGGGGGGGGGGGAATTCTCTTTTTTTCCCCCTCAACTTGTTTTAGGGATTCTCTGTTTTTTTCCTCATGACATGGCCGATACATGTTATTTTTTTTTAATCGTCGATGAGACAGGCAGTTGTGTGTTCATCTTTCTTATCTCTGCGTTGGTCTCGAATTCGTTTCATTATATACAGAGAATTTTCCCTAGACAACTGTTTTCATATGCATATAATTTGTTTTCTGTTTCTTTAGGTGTTTTCCAGCTTTCGCACGCATAAAGCAGGGTGGACATTACATTTCTGTTGAATAATCTTAACTTTGTTTTCGTGCTTATAACTTTTGTCTGACATATTTTCTCACGATTTTTAAATGCCTTACCACTTCTAACTTCTTCTCTGGTGCCACCACCCTGATCTATATAGCTACGTAGGTATACGAATCGATTTATTTCTTCAGCAGCTGTTCCTTCTAAGTATATTTTTTTCTTCATGAGTAATGGGAAATTTCATTATTTTTGTTTTGCCATTGTTAATTTCAGTACTTCTGAAACGAACTCACGAGTTTGTGTCGCTGTTTTAGAAGGGTTTTCCTCTACTGATAACATAAATACGCCCACTGTTTTGGTACAACAGCTGTGAAAAATCCCTTTCAGCTCTCTTAACTTCCCAGTCATTCTTTCCTGTAGTCGTTCACACGCGTCTCGCCCCTCTACTCTTGCAGTCAGCAATAACAGTTCAAAAATGTTTCCCATCAATTGCCAATTTACGAAATTCATATGCTAGTTTCACTTCTAAGGTTTACCCCAATCCTCCGGTTTTCTTAATTTCCCTCAGTTCAGTAATATCTATTTTTTAAATCTTTTCCATTTCTGGTTTGTGTGATTCATCTGGAATTTGATGTCGATTAAAAGTAGGGAAAAGACAAAAAGTTCGTTCTTGTTTTCAAGCTCAGATCGTTTTACTCATGTTCAGTCTTACAAGTGAGGCAGAAAGAAAGATAGACCTTGATGAGGACAGTCTGACCAACAGAACAGTGAGCAAACGCACGCATAGATAGGCCGCCAGACGGACGAATAAACAGACAGACAGACAGAAAGACAGAGGCAGACAGACAAGGAGGCATAGACAGACAGACAGGCAGGCATAGATAGATAGATAGATAGATAGATAGATAGATAGATAGATAGATAGATAGATAGATAGATAGATAGATAGATAGATAGATAGACAGATAGATGGATGGATGGATAGATAGATAGAATGAATGAATGAATAATCTTTATTTTTCAAAGGTAAAGAATTGGGCACGCAGGCCGTCTTACATTCTGCCCTTCATCACTCCATCTTTCATTCTTCCCACACTCTTGATTTAGTACAAAAATAGAAATTAAATTAGGAAAAACATCAAAAGAGTGTAAGATTTAACTACTACATTCAAGGTAAAAGAGAAGAAGTAATTAACCTAATAAAATAGCACTCACGCACACATACACACGCAGACATATACATAAATAAAAATACATTGTAAATACAGATCTTCTGACATATGTTTTTTTTAACAAACATTAAAATAATTTCTAACAATATCTAACAAGTTGCTTTTCTAACTATGTCATTGAAGTACTTGATGGTTTACGAGCCATGTGTTGAGAGAGTGCTGGTTATTTTATGGAGGCATATAATTACAAGCAAGTAAATAATGAAACAGGTTTGAGTTAAAGGATGAAATATTACCAATGGATTTTAAATTGTAGGGGAGGGTGTTCCAGAGCTGTACTGCAGAGTATGCAAGGCTTTTCTTGTACAGATCAATCCTGGGTTTAGGAAGAAGACAGTTTTTTAAACGCTGGCTATGTTTAGTGTTATACGTAAACAGTGACCACAAGTAAGGCGGAGCATTGTGCGACAGAATTCTGTGAACACACTTAACTTTTTTAAAAATGATTCTATTTTTGAGGGGTAGAATTTTGAGTTGTTTGTGTTGATCTACAGTCTGTACTGGGTGTTTGTCACAAATAAGATTTAATGCTCGCTTGTGAAGTGAGTGGAGCCTTTTTGTGTTTGAGACTGAGCATCCATCCCAGATTGTGGAACAGTAATCTAAGTGTGTTTGTATGTGTGATATGCAGTATATTTTACTTGTGTCTTTGTCGATAAAGTGTTTAATTTTGGCTAACTGGTAAACTTTCTGTGCAATCAAATTTGTTAGGTTATGTACGTGAGAATTCCAAGTTAAATGCTGATCAATGATGAGTCCTAGGTTTTATGTTCATGAACATTTTCTATTGCCTTAGTCCCAGCACAAAGCTGTAGTGAAGTTTTAGTTGCATTTTGCAGTTTCTGTCTTGTAGTGATGAGCATGGATTTTGTTTTGTTGGTGTTTATCAACATACCATTTTTATTACTCCATTTAATCAAACTGTTTATATCATTTTGGAGCGTTGTCTGTAGTTTATTGATGTCATATTCACTATTGTAAACAGTACAGTCGTCAGCGAAAAGATCACATGAAGAGTGCTTTAAATGTAGTGGTAGGTCGTTAATATAGATAGCAAAGAGAAGAGGACCAAGAATGGAGCCTTGAGGAATACCGGTATCAACCACAGACGAGCCAGATATTTTGTTTCTAACGCAAACTACTTGTTTTCTACCTGAGAGAAAAGATGTAATACATTTTGTTAGGTCAGGGTGTAATCTATAGCCTTCCAGCTTTTTTGCAAGAATTTCATGATCAATCATATCGAAAGCTTTCTTAAAATCAACAAAGACAGCACCACACAATATTTGTCTTCATTTATATTAGACAGCCAGCTTTCTGTCATTTTAGTTAATGCTGTGTGGCAGGAGTAATTTGGTCTAAAACCTGACTGACTGTCTATTAGTAGACTGTTTTCTTGCATGTGGAACAGAGTTAACTTTTGTATATGTTTTTCAAGAGGTTTTGATAGTGATGACAGAATGGATATGGGTCTATAGTTTGAGAGATCACTAGTCTGTCCAGATTTAAAAAGAGGAAAAACTTTGGCGAGTTTAAAAGCGTCAGGGAAATATTTTTTGTCAATACACAAGTTGTATAAGTAAGTTAGTGTGTCTGTGATAACTGGTGCAGCGTAGCGTAGTATCTTGTTACTAATGTCATCACATCCTGCTGAGTTAGTGTTCTTTAAGGACCGGATGTAGTTATAAACCTCACCGACTGTGAGGAAAGGAATATTAATTTGTTTTAGCTTTACACATTTACTGTCGCTGAAAGTTTTCAACGCGCTCAGGTCGCAATTGGGGGTCGGTAATGAAGATTTTAGAATATTAATTTCTTCCCTAAAATGTTCACTGAAGTTAGTGCAAGTATGTTCACCATTAAGTGTTTGTGGGTCAGTTTGCTTCCTTTTATTTACAAGAGTATTAATCGATTTCCAGATAGATAGATAGATAGATAGATAGATAGATAGATAGATAGATAGATAGATAGATAGATAGATAGATAGATAGATAGATAGATAGATAGATAGATAGATAGAAGGATGGATGGATGGATGGATGGATGGATGGATGGACGGACGGACGGACGGACGGACGGACGGACGGACGGACGGACAGACAGACAGACAGACAGACAGATAGACAGACAGACAGACAGACAGACAGACAGACAGACAAATAGATAGATAGATAGATAGATAGATAGATAGATAGATAGATAGATAGATAGATAGATAGATAGATAGATAGATAGATAGATAGATAGATAGATAGATAGATAGATAGAGCCAGAAACCTACAAGTGGAACTGGCTGTCTAACTGAATTATTCGCCGTTTTCGAAATATTTCCAACTGCGTGGCTCTAACCGAGCAAGCAAAGATTTATCACTGTTTGCTTTTATTAATGTGTCCCGAATGTGCGCTGAATAACTTCACTGTTCCTGGATGAAATCGTTCCCAGAATCGCAGCTTTTGTTTACATCACAACTTCGGTAACAGAACTGTTCCTTGAAATACGCTCTAGAAGTGACATTTAATATTAATAAGTATGAAATAACGAGGTTCACACGTTGTAAAGTGTCAGTGAACTGAATGCACGAAAAGAGTCGGGATAAAAAAAAGGTAACCGTAGGAAAGGCGCTCTGGGGAAAATGCAGGATAACTAAGAGCATAAACGTTTAACTCGAAATCGCGGACTCCGGTAGGATTAGCAAGCACCTAGATACGAGCAGGCAAGGCGCTGTTTTAACAAGAAATCAACAAAATCGTGTGGTTTTACACTGTCATCTTGTGGTTAAGCGGTTACTCGCGCTACCACAGTCCATCTCTTTAGTTATTTTTGCAGTTTTTTTTAACACAAAAGTACTTTTTCTATTATTTCCCTCCATTGGAATCTATTCGTACATACATTTCACTAATACTATATTATTACATCGAATCATTAATCTTATGAGCCACGTTACCAAAATCCTGCTTCGTATTGTTATGAGAAGCGTCAGGAGCGAAATAAAACCAGAAATCGCTAAGAACAGTGCGGCTTCTTCGAAGGAAAAGGCACACGTAACGCCATATATATAATAAGAACACTGAAGAAGACATCAATAGAAGTAAAGACGGACCTATACTTATGCTTCATAGTCTACTGTAAAGCATTTGATAAAGTGAGACACACAGAAATTATATAAGAATGCTGGAATAAAACATAAATGGGAAAGATCTGAAACTTATCAAAAACATATATTGGCTGCAATCAGCAGCAGTGAAGGTTGAGAACCAGATAGGAGCATTCCAAGACATACAGTTGGGGGTAAGACAAGGATATGTTTTATCTCCTGACCTCTTCTTCTTGTACAGCGAAAAGGATAGTGAGAAATATAGAGAACATGCCAGGAATATCAGTTGGTCGGTATAACCCTAACAACTTAAGATATGCAGACGACACAGTCCTGATTGTTAAAAGTGAAAGGGAGCTACAGGCTCTTCTAGACGTCGTGGTTCGTGAAAGTAAAAAATAAAGGTCTCAGAATGAACAAAAAGAAGACTGATGTGATGGATATCTCAAAGAAAAGAATACCACCAAAATGTAGCATTACCATCAACGGCACAAATCTGAAACAAGTTGATAGATTCAAGTACTTAGGAACAATTATAACAGCTGATGGGAAATGTCACAACGAAATAAAAAGCAGATATGCTCAAGCCAAGTCAGCATTCCAGAAAATGAGAAACATCTTGTGCAACAGATCCATATCAATGGAAACAAGATTCCGAGTACTTAAATGTTACATCGAGCCAATTTTGTTTTTATGGGTGTGAAGCATGGTCTATGAATAAGAGAGTACAGCGAGAAATGGAGGCCATGGAGATGTAGTTTATAAGAAGAATGTTTAAGGTACCATGGACAGCCAAGAAAACAAATGAAGAAGTCTTAAGAGAGGCTGGAGTTAAAAAGCAAATTATAGCACAGATCAGAGCAGCAAGCGACATTTTAGGACATTTCCTGAGAAGAGGAAAATTGGAATACACTGTAGCAACTGGAAAAATTAAAGGAAGAAGAGACAGAGGAAGAGAGAGAGAGAGTGAGAGAGAGAGAGAAGTTACTGGATGGGTTGTCAGTGTGGCTAGGAAGAAAATCACCGGCGTATCTCATAATAAAGTCTAAAGACAAGGAATTGTGGAGATAAATGATCGCCTACGTCACGCGGCATGGCACTTGAATCGAATCGAATATTACATCTTACATCCTTCCCGTGCCGTTAAACGTTTCATAGGGCTCGCATGGTACATCGCCAAGTTTTTCCTGTTTTCGGCGAGCTTTTCAACTTCATCAAGGCATTTTATGCCTACCGATATGGCCTCTCTGCCTATTAATATGTCTTCTTTTAACAATGCCCTCTTTAGAGTTTCACGTGGTCGACCTCTTTTTCCAACACTATATTACATATAAATCTATACAAAAACTGTCTACAAAGAAATACGATGGTGGTAAATTAGTTCTAGTAACACAGAAATGTGTTAATGTAATAGATAATGTAGTAGATGTTGTAGCTAAAGTAGTGGCTGAAGGCAATGTTTGTGATATATAAGTCGAAGACTTAGGTGAAACTGGTTCGAGTAGATAGTCTGAGGTGTATGTGTGCAATAATGAGTGACTCACTTAGTCTCTGAGGAGATCGGAGCACCCATGGACGTGTCCTGAGTGCTGTGATGATGATCCTTCTACAACATAACATAACCATAATATAACATAACATAACATAACTTCTTTTACATTTCAGTCACATTAAGATACAGAATACTGTACCAAATACCATTTTGAAGTGAAAAGTTTATGGGAGATATTACAGAATACTACAGTAATACAGAGGAGTGGACAATTTTAAGAGGCCGACAGGATTCAGGACAGCAAAGAACACAATAAGAGACCAGAGCCAAGCTGGAGATCAACTGAAGCCAATCTGTACTCGAAAGACGTTGAACGAAATGACTAGACCAAACGGACTGCAGCTTATTTGTAACCAAGATGTGGAAGTGAGAAGGTCGGAATTGATTTTACATTGTAAGATGGTGAGGGGAGAGGAGGATGATGGTAATCACTTTATAAATAGAGCTTACCCCCCAACTTAGCAAGCTGATGTTTTCTAAAAATAAATACAGGTAATTCCCCACCAAAGTACTCTGGTTAAAAGAGAAGAAAACCAGAGCCATGCAGAAAGTAGCTCACTTCAGAGACGCTTGGCCATTTATAGAGGCAATGAGAATCAAACTAAAATGCACGAAGAGAGTAGAAAATGTAAATACAAATAAATATGTTGTTGCTGCACTAATTTGCGCCAATTAATGATATAAATACAAGAAGACAGAAGGTGCTCGTAAAAAAATTATGCTAGGCAAATTCTATATATCGCTCACAATGATACTATCTTCCAACTCTCTCAGTCTGAGGCCCGCGAAATGCCATGTAGGTTCCACGAGGGTCATGTGATGGAACGCGAAGGGTCATACGGAATCTGCAACAAGTCATGCGATGTTCCGCGTAGGATCACGTAGGGCTCCTGCCTAGAAAGTCTAAATTATGTGGTATTACAGAAATATGTGAAGATTTTTAATTCACTATCATTTAGCAGGAGAGAGACCATGGAAATTATCATTTGTTTGAGGTGTACCCGGCGAGAAGAAAGGGTGAGAACCGTTGTTCTAATGTTTAAAGCAAGAAATCCTTACGTGTAGTACTAATGAGAGAAAGAGCACTTTATCTTTAATACTGACGAAGGCTGGCTAGTAAAGAGGATTAAACGAAGAAAACTTAAATATTCTGTACACATTAAACGTCATGATAATTTAGAGAAGACCGTATTGGAAGGATACATAATGGGGGAAAGAGAGGAAGACCAAGGCGAAGATGGCTTAAGACATCGTTGATAATCCGCAAATGGATGCATCAGCAGCAGGGCATCTTGCTTATAACAGAGAGGCCTACAGGAGGTGCTGTTAGGGAGGCAAAGTTCCGCAAGGGACATGCAAATGGCTGAATGAATGAAAGATTTGGGTAGGCAACATGAACGTGAATGTGTCGCACTCTCTCTCTCCCTCTCTCTCTCTTTCCATCCCTACCTCCCCTTCCCTCCCTCCCTCTCTCGCACTTAAATTAATCACGATTCTGCACTTATCACATCGTCTGTAAAGATCACAAGTAAACAGTTACAGAGAGAAAAATAGCCACGAAGATCACAATGAAAAAACAAACAAACTGAAAAGAAAATGAGTCATGCCTTCATGATACGAGACAAAAGTAACCTGCTTACCTACCTACCCCAGGTATATGTAAATGACATGCTGGTGTGGTCGCATCACGTGGACGAAGCTTTTAATATCGCAGGTTTTTCGCGGGAATTCCCGTAATCACAGGTGTGTCAGCTTTAAAAATTCCTCTCTGTCGCGTGTCAGTGCGCGCTCTACGTCACTGCTGAATCATTCTGCTTATTTCTTTATGCTTGTCCGCGTCGATTATACCTCTTTCTTTTGTTTAAAATGATAAATTATGACACTGTTAAAGAAAAATGTTTCTCATTAAATATACCTTTCTTCTGCCTTCCTGCCTCTCTACCTAACTGCCTATGTATCTACCAGTCTGGCCTATCTACTTGCTTGCCTACCCCCCCCCCAACTCACCTATCTATCTACCGAATAATCTACCTACCTACCCACCCATCCATTCACCCAGCCATTTTTCTATCGTCTTTAAATATCATCAAGTAAAATCTTGGAAGTTGTTAACAAAAACTTCATTTTAAGTCCAAACAGGGACTATGGTATAATAAAGTCCAAACAAGGACTATGATATTATTGATTTTAAAACAACCCTATTAAAATTACATTACTTTTAAAAACAGAGAAACATATATAGTGTGTGTTCATATGCGCGTATTTGTTTATATATGTATTGTTTAATAATTATGCAGCTGTCTACAAATTACGTGTAAAACATTAGTGTCCAAAAACTGTAATAAATCACATTATACACACTGTAGTCACAGTGTAAATAAACATGTAATAAATCACACTGCGCACTCTGTAGTCACACTGTAAATAATCATGTAATAAATCACACTGTATACACTGTAATCACACTGTAAATAATCATGTAATAAATCACACCGTACACACTGTAAATAACATGTAATAAATCACACTGTATACACTGTAATCACACTGTAAATAAACAAGCAATAAATCACATTGTACACACTACAACCACACTGCAAATAAAACTGTAATAAAACATTTTTAAAAAAATTCTCAAATCTTACCTGATACGATCTACACCTTTGGAATGTTCAAACAAATTAATAACACCTGTCTGTCCACCGGAAATTTACATATAGAAAGCTGAATGTATATTAAAAACAATTTACTGAAAAGTAACAATCACACAGTGAGTGGGTAGGTTAGTTTAAATACTGCGTATTCTGGATCCAACTGTGTAACACTCCCTTCTAACAACTGGGCGGTTCTCGTCCATTCACTTAACAATGTCTCTTACAAAAGAGTTGTAGTAACAAGCAGTTTCTTCTCACTGTTAGGTACCGACTCTTCGCGTAGAAGGGCCACTAGCCTGTTACCCACTGCCTTCCTATGCTGTTACACAGATTGTTACACCTGTTTTCAGTTCAGCCAGACGGAAGAGTTGTTTCCCTGCGGCTTTTCAATCTTCAACTACGTATTTTAACTGTGGCCTACATATTTAAAAATCGTCATAATCACTGTACTAAATTTAGGTCAGCGTTTGCGTCAGGGTCAGTTTACACACTAGTTAGTCACGTGCGTGTGTGTATGTGTGTGTGTGTGCGTGCGAGCATGCGTGTATGGTGTGTGACAGTGAGAAAGGCAGATAAATACATGGGCGTATAAAGGCTGACAGACAGACGGAAGGACAGACAAGTAGACAAGAAGACAGACAGACAGATAGGCAATTGTCACCTTGACCGATGAGCACTTAAAGTAGAACACAAGCACCGACGACGCCTGGTTTTCTACAAATATAAGAGGACCGCACTGTTATTTACCAACAAGCCAACATTGTTCTCTACAAATAACCCACTCACCCACATTGTTCTCTACAAATAACCCACTCACCCACATTGTTCTCTACAAATAACCCACTCACCCACATTGTTCTCTACAAATAACCCACTCACCCACATTGTTCTCTACAAATAACCCACTCACCCACATTGTTCTCTACAAATAACCCACTCACCCACATTGTTCTCTACAAATAACCCACTCACCCACTTCTAATCTCCGTCACTACCACCCCTTCTCTTTCTCTCTTTATCTTATCTATTCTCCGTCTTCTCGTCTCTCTCACACGTCTCTCCCTCAGACCCACCGAACTTGACATACAAACCAAATTTTGTTTTTAAAAAAATTTTTTTCTCAATAAAATAATCAACAAACACGATATGGCGCAAGAAACAATTTATGTACACACCCAGGGACATTTGTGTACGTAGCTACGTGTAAGAAACCCTTAGGACCTGCAACACACGTCGCTAAGAGAGTAAAATGAAAAATGACTTTCAGATAAAGGACATTTAACTTTTTCTGCACCGCGGTCTACATTTCTGAAGGGCGTTAGTTCTAGTTAGTATTATGACAGGGGTCGACAAACTTGCTGATTGTCAGAGCCACATACGATAACCTGCAGATTTCTGAGTGCCACAATAGATGAACAAATATCACACATACAAGAATGCAGTGCTACACGATTTTGTACATGTGTATCAGCTCATCATAACTGACTGGACGAGAATATTTTCTATGACAAGAAGATGCTTAGAGTTGTTGAGAAGAAAGAGGAGAAGTTTGCCTATAGTTGCTGAGAACAAAGATAAGAAGCTGCTTAGAGTTGCTGAGAACAAAGACAAGAAGCTGCTTAGAGTTGCTGAGAACAAAGATAAGAAGGTGCTTACAATTGCCGAGAATAAAGACAAGAAGGTGCTTACAATTGCCGAGAATAAAGACAAGAAGGTATTTACAATTGTCGAGAACAAAGACAAGAAGATACTTACAATTATCAAGAACAAAGACAAGAAGGTGCTTACATTTGCCAAGAACAAAGACAAGAAGGTGCTTATAATTGCCAAGAACAAAGACAAGAAAGTAGTTACACTTACCATGAACAAAGACAAGAAGGTGCTTACAATTGTTGAGAACAAAGACAAGAAGTTGCTTACAACTGCTGAGAACAAAGACAAGAAGTTGCTTACAATTGCTGAGAACAAAGACAAGAAGGTGCTTACAATTGTTGAGAACAAAGACAAGAAGGTGCTTACAATTGTTGAGAACAAGGGAATTTGAATTCAGTCTTGAGCGTCATTAGGTCATCTAGACACCTGCCTAGGGTATAGGCCTCACGGGAGCACAATACTCACCTTTGACGAGCACAGATTTATACAGATTCGTTAGCATTCCATAGGCTGTTTTTTACTGCCTGATAAAGGTGCTGAAAATATGCTGTGAAATTCAGTCTTTCTTCCAGCGACGTAACATTTTAAGTCTTACACTAAAAAATATATGATTGGAACATGGAAGTTTATGGAAGGAAGATGAACGAAACATAATAAGGAAGGCAAGAAAGCTAAAGAAAAAACATGAGAAATAATCAAGTTTAGATCCTAAACAGCGATTATGCATACATATATAAAAGACTAAATATGTAGATGCACACAAGACCACTGCAGTAAAGCTGTGATAACAAATACGAGTTATAACTGTGTGCTCCATCAGTGTATGAAACTGTTTCTATCTTTTAAGAAATAAGTTTAAATTGAAATCGATTCTGTCACTCCACTGGAGAGGGGATTTTTTTTTTAGCTACAGGACATTCTCTTACTAATGTGTTACGCCGTGACAGGTAGAACTTACTTTATAGGTGGAGCTGCTGTCTTTCACTCCTAAATTAACTTCCACGCTCTGCTAGAATAAAGTTCGATAACACATTCTGTATAAAGAAACTAGAAAGAATTTACTCTATAAATTAAAAGAATGTGTTGGGTTAGATATGTGGCACTTCACATTTTATTTTGGCTATGCCAAAATATCGCTCTGAGCTTTGATCGGCAGAGGCCGTGCACCATCTGCAAACCCTGCTAGTGTTGCTTTGGCGTGAAAGAGTTAAGTTGCTGCTTCAATCCCTCGTGGGGATTCTTATTGTAACATGTACATTTTGTTAGAAACAATTTTTTAATAAATATTAAGAAATACATATAAGTAAATGGCATGTATTCTTTATTAGCGCCGTCTTTTATGAATACTGATTCCTCAGCTCAATTCCTTTATGCTAATCTGAAATTTTTGTAATATCCGATTCAAATCCAGCATTAAAATTGACTTTTAAATTCCTAAATATATTTACTCACCATGAACTTAAAAACGTATGTTTTAATTCTATGAACTCTCAGCTTATACCCAGATATAACTCTAATCCTGGAAAATATTTGACTTACTTTTCATATTAATTATGACGTAAAGGGAGCTCAGTCCACATATTTTCGTGTTAAAAAAACGGCATGTAGCTCAGGACCCGAGGTTTGGCCATCCCTTTGACCTTGTGTGTATTTATATATTTAATATGGTCATATTTGTGCACAAACACTGTTTATGATCTGAACTTATTCCTCTTTTTTTCCACATGTTTTGCTTTAATTTTCTAAGCTTTCTTGCCTTCCTTATTATGTTTCGTTCATCTTCCTTCCATAAACTTCCATGTTCCAATCATATATTTTTTAGTGTAAGACTTAAAATGTTACGTCGCTGGAAGAAGGACTGAACTTCACAGCATGTTTTCAGCACCTTTGTCAGCAGTAAAAAACAGCCTATGGAAATGCTAACGAATCTGTATAAATCTGTGCTCGTCAAAGGTGAGTATTGTGCTCGTGTGAGGCCTGTACCCTAGGCATGTGTCTAGATGACCTAATGACGCTCAAGGCTGAATTCAAATTCCCTTGTTCTCAGCACTTGAAAGCAACTTCTTGTTACACAAAAAATTCTTATCCGATCGCTTATGATGAGCTACATACAGTTTGCGAAACCTTGCAGAACTGCTTCCTTATTACTAAAAATAAATCCGCTTAGAACCCAGCTGGCTTTAGACGGAACGCTACGTGGGTAATTATAGGAATATAGCTAACCAGTCAGAAGCGAGTATAAATGACCATTCGCTTTATTGTTTGTAAAGCTAATAGAAATAGTAAACGTAAATTTGTACGCTTAAAGATTTTGTTTAAAACTAAATATATTTTTGTTCAGTTCCTTGCAAGTAAGCCTGACCATATCACACTTACATGTGCCGAAGGTTGTGACAGTGCCGGCGTTAACACCATATTCCCAGTATTAATGGCATGGAAACGAGAATTTTTACCTTTGTTTAACCTTCGTATTAAGTGTTGTTTATCGCATCTTTCATTTTCCAAACCAAGGAAGGCAAAGCACAAAATATCACCTGGATGTCTTATGGCTTAGTAAAGCTTGCTCGGAGTACAGACTCCAGAACATGGACTCCTAGAGCGCCAAAGTTTTACAGAACCACACAGCCAGACGTGGCCACAAGGCTCCGACCATAAGGTGGAAGCTATAGGAATGCCGGGAGGACCTCAAGAAGACTGTGGACTTCGTCCTGGCTACCGGGCTTCCGATTTAGAATGACCAAGAAGAAGAAGAAGAAGAAGAAGAAGAAGAAAGCTCGCTTGAAACATCGTATTAAGTCTGCAGGTTCAGAAGAATGACGTCCCTTCGATCATCGTGGAGGTTTGCGCTAATGTGGTATAAATGAGATGTCCGCGGCGAAAGATATACATAAGGCAGGAAGAGGAACTATATATTAACATAGAATGGGTGTCATAAAAAGCTGTACACTGGTGGATATACCAAGGAGGAGGTCGGAGCATCTACGGTCATGCCGTGAATGTAAGGACAGTAATCTTAACATCACCTGAACTAAATTAAATAAGATCTTTGCATAACATTAGACGAACATTAAGAGTCTCAGGGAGAGTCTGCAAAACCAGTTGCTACGTCTCCCTGGAAATACAAGCAGGATATCTTTGCAGTCGAGGCGATGAAAGTGGCGAATCACAGCATTGTGTCCGACGAGTTACGACGGCTGTTCTTTCTGATATTGAGCTTATAAGCACACTGCTGCCACGGAAACTGTAGCGATCCCTACCCCGTCGGACAGGCTGAGCCTCTTACTGGGGACCACTAGCGGAGAGGTAGGGGCAGGGTCTTGATCATCTATGATCTGCCAACCCTGGCGTAAACTATCATGTATAGGTCACTGACCGTTACCTCGTTCAACGCCTTCAATTCAGAACTAGAAAAGATCAGAGTAATAACAACAGCAGTACCGCGTTGATTAAGAGTGCTTGAAGAACAAATAAAATATGCTTAGAATGTAACTAACTCAGCGGAAAGAATCGTCTCTCCAATAATAATAATAATAATATCTCTCTCTCTCTCTCTCTCTCTCTCTCTCTCTCTCTCTCTCTCTCTCTGTCTCAGAGAATGTGGAACAAATTTGTTGCATGTACCTCGTTCATTCACATGGACGAGCAAGTATGGATAAGAGTGAATGGTCAGAGATTTGTAGATGATCTTGTGAATGGTAGAAGTTTTTGAAAATGTTATTCCTGCTTGTTATATGCACAACACGCTGCTTCTAAACTGGCATGGAATGCATGTTAACAGCGTGAAGGACGAAAGATGAAAGGCAAAGTGTTTGTTTAGCTTGCGTGCCCAATTCTTCACTTTCTGAAAACATATTCATTGAAGCATACAATTTGGTTGATCACAACCACACACTCCCTCCCCACCCCCCCCCCCCCACCCCCGACCATTTGGTTAAGCGCTTTTCTGCATCCAGTTTTGCAGACTTAACGAATGGGGCTTTACAAAACATTAAACCACTGGAAATTAAATACTACCTTTAGCGGCTACCGCAGCTGTGTAATAGAATAGGTTAGGTAATTAGTTGGATAGAAAAAAGTAGTCTCCCCTGTAGAGAGTTAATTTTGGATACTTATAGGCGTGCGCAGCGGGAAAATCTGCTGTCAAGCTCGCACGTATTTGGACTCAGAGTGAACGAATTTGGAAGAGACGCACAGAAAATGAGTAGACGAGAAGAATAAAGGTTGAGACAGGGCAAGAAAGAGGTTACATAATGGTAGGCCCGCAAGTTTTTCTTCCGTCAGTACTTTAGTTGGGGTGTCGAATTAGTAGAACATAGATTGTAGCCTGTTCTTTGCAGGAACGCTCAGTATTGGTTAAATTTGTCCTTTTTAGGACAGTTCATTCTGAATTCAGTTTTTGAGAGAGTTTGTGGTATTATCTGTTGTAAGAAGCAAAAAAAAAAATCTCCTTCAACATCTTGCCATGTGAAAGGTCGTCCCATGGCGACGTCAAGTATTTCATGTATTTGTGAATTCCATCAGTCTTTTCACGCCACTTCCATTTTGGCAACATCCAGCAACAAATGCGGTTTCATCAATAAATCTGTTCTCCTATAACGTCCCGAGGTAAGTGATTACTGACCTATGTTTTGTGTCGTAACTGTGGAGTTGGAATCATCAGTTAATTTTATTTACATAGTTCACAAGTCGAGTAGGAGCTCTATTAAGTGATCCTGGGTAGATGAAGTTGCATAGAGCGTATCGATGTAACGAAGTGAGGCAAGTGTAACAACTTCTTGATGTCATGGAAGTTCCCCAAAACGTTTAAGGCACTCTATAGCCATCAGCATAAATAATAGTACGTTCAAACGTTGCAGTATCTCATTGTGCACGGAACACTACTAAAAAAAAAAAAACTTACCAAAACACCATTTTAGTGGTGCAAACAACAGATTAAGTCAGAATTCTGTTTAAATTGTCATCTGTAACGTGTGTGAAACCTAAATCTTCTATTTCAGCTGGCTGTATTGAAATAATGATTGCTATTGCTTAGAATAAGATTTTTAAGGGAATGCATCTTTCCCATCGCAACATATGCCTGTGATACCTGGACACTTAACAAAACAGGTGAGAAACACATAAATGCCTTTGTATATAAATGCTACAGAAGAGTTCTTAAAAAATCATGGACAAAAAAAAAAACAAAGAACAAATATATCCATACTATAAGAACTTAATATTGAAGAAGGCTGGCTAGTAAAGCGGATTAAAGAGAGAAAAGTTAAATATTTTGGACACATTAAATGTCATGATAATCTAGAGAAGACAGTCTTGAAAGGGTACATAATGGGAAAAAGAAAAAGACAAAGACAAAGGCGAAGATAGCTGCAAGACATCGTCGATGATCTGCAAATGGATGCATCAACAGCAGGGCATCTTTCTCACAACCGAGAGTCCTACAGAGGCAAAGTTCCGCAAGGGACATGCAAATGAATGAATGAATGAATGAAATGCATTAGAAGACATTTCTGAAGCAGTTCAGTGAAAGCTGTAGAAACTGTCGAGGAGTATAGACTGGACAGCTTGTCCCAGGCGAGTTCACCAGTAATGTAATTATGCTTTCAGATAGATGCTTGCGCTGTTGCTACTATCAATACACGTACAACGTTTTGTTTTTGCTTATCCTAGCACCTTATTATGATCGATTTGTAAAGCGGTTATAAATGAGCGTGGGTGTATGTGGTTGTGCGTGTTCTGCATGCCCGCTGACTGACTCACACTCAGCTGTACTGACGATACTATAGATTTTAATGACAGTGGTATCGATCAATACTCGGATCGAATCACCCCGGTAATCGCAGCGTGATGGTGATTCAATACAACCTCCTGAAATAGCGACAGTTGTATTCAATGCTGAATTTAAAAAAAACTGGGAAGGAAAAGGCAAACTTTATTGGATTGTTGGTCTCGCTGGATCTATAACGGCCTGCTAGAATCATCCTGAAAAGCTGGTGGTGGTAAACGTCTAGATACTATCGATTTTTATTTTGTCTGGTAACGAATCTGTATTCGTTACAGGTAAAAAAAAAATTAAAAGTGGGAAGATCATACAACTATGCAATAAAATTTATGAACAAGGGTCACTCATTTGAGAACTGAAGCTATCTCGTTTCGATAAATCTTGAGTTCATTTTTAAGTTTCTTTTTCTTTAAAGCGCATCTGCATGGGCTGTTTAAAATAGCACAACTACCCAATATGGACCATTGATCAGATGTCCCATGGATTTCTAACAGACAGGGCTGTTATAGGCTTTTATTTTTCCGCCTCTGTATTGATGGAGCAGGTTGAGGGAGTGAGACAGTGAGAGAAAGAGAGAGACAGAAAGAGACAGGGAGACACAGAGAGAGACAGAGAGAGAGAGAGACAGAGAGAGAGAGAGGAGAATAAGTGAGAACTAAGAGTTCGTTTCTGCTACTGCTACTACAACTGCTACTTCTACTGCAACAACAACAACAACAACAACAACAACTACTACTACTTCTACTACTACTACTGCTACTACTACTACTACTACTACTATTACTACTACTACAACTAACTACTACTACTACTGCTGCTACTGCTACTACTACTACTACTGCTCCTACTGCTGTTGCTGCTACTACTACTACTACTGCTTCTACTACTACTACTACTGCTGCTGTTGCTGTTGCTGCTGCTACTGCTACTAGTAGTATGTATGTATGTATATATGTAGTATGTATGTAGTATGTATGTATGTATATACGTACGTATGTGTGTATGTTAAGCATATGTTCTGGTGACAGTTAATTATACATCTGAGAAATAGTCGTACAAGATCAAAACAAGAAACACCTTAACGACAAATGCAAGCAACTGAATTATTCAACGAAACAGATGCAAAAGATTGAAACAAGCAAGTAACAAGTGCAACCGATTGAAAGAAGAAAGCAACAAATACAAACAACTAGATCAACCTCACGATTTGAACAAACAACAAATCCTGGAGACAGAGACATTAAAGCCTCTTTGGCTTGACTAGAAACAAAAATAAAACTAGAGAAATCGAGGGAAATGAACCAAAATAAAACTAGAGAAATTGAGGGAAATGAACCAAAATAAAACTAGAGAAATTGAGGGAAATGAACCCAAAAAAAAAAAAACTAGAGAAATTGAAGGAAATGAACCAAAATAAAATTAGAGAAATTAAGGGAAATGAACCAAAATAAAACTAGAGAAACTGAGGGAAGTGAACCAAAATAAA
Source organism: Achatina immaculata (assembly GCA_009760885.1). Taxonomy (NCBI): domain Eukaryota; kingdom Metazoa; phylum Mollusca; class Gastropoda; order Stylommatophora; family Achatinidae; genus Lissachatina; species Lissachatina immaculata. The sequence continues at coordinate 27,961,823 of CM019704.1, forward strand.
ACTTATAGACATAGAGGGAAATGAACCAAAATAAAATTATAGAAACTGAGGGAAATGAACCAAAATAAAATTAGAAAAATTGAGGGAAATGAACCAAAATAAAACTAGAGAAATTTAGGGAAGTGAACCAAAATAAAACTAGAGAAATTGAGGGAAATGAACCAGAATAAAACTAGAGAAATCGAGAGAAATGAACAAAGTATGACAAGTCATAAAAAGCTGAAAGAAAGATGACTGGAGCTGGAAGAAAAGATTTGGAGACAAGAGAATCGGGCTTACGATTTCATGGGTTTCATCAGGGGAAAAAAAAATGTCCACGTCTGGACTCTTTCTGTTCTTGTCTGAGGACAAGATATTTTGTCGCCCTCTTTTTCATGGTAGCACTTCTCAGCTTCAGACCCCCTCTCTCTCCTTCAAACCCAACCCCAAGACCCCCCCCCACCCCCATCCTCCATCCATACTTAGAAACAGAACTCTTGAGGCTTCATTCCAGTTGTCATATGCTGGGCACGAACCAGAACGCTGGACGAGATCAGTGGAAGGAATAGGTTGCCGGTCCTTTGAGCCAGACCAGAGCCATCAGAGCCATGGGTGTTAAAACAGCTTGAGTACCAATTTGCCTTGTGTTGTCTGAGAGGGGCTGCTGCCAGCTGTTCCCGTGTAAGGTAGAAAACACTGCTCTGTATTAACTAACAGAAGAACAGCTGAGATGGATGGCAGTACTCTGAAAGCGATTACTTGAGGGAAAGACAGTGAAGGATCGATGTCTAGGGGCACATAAACTGAGGACAGAATGTGCAGACATACACTGACAGATAGAAGAAACAAGCCGGTATTCAGATAGAGAAAGAGATGGATGGATGGATGGATGGATGGATGGATGGATGGATGGATGGATGGATGGACATAATCTACATAAGTAATGATTAGACTCAATATATAAGACAGGCAGATAGACAAGCAGGCAGACAGACAGACAGAAATACAGACAGACATACCGGCAGGCAGGCAGACAGACAGACAGACACAACTGTACTAGAACACGTTATCGGTTTAAACATTTTAGAAACGATTTGCTTCAGTCATTCTTGGACCTAGTTCAGTATGTTATCTCTCACCCACACAGGTTACACTGCAGTAGTCAGCTAACGACCAAAACAATGAAAAATCCCTCCTTACCTTCTTGTTTTGTGAGCTAAATTTACTTTTAGATGTATCCTGCAAAACAAACCAGAAAAATTCGTTCCATCGGAGGTTATATGTATAAAAACACAAGAACAAAAGAGATTATCTTTAGCCAGAACGAACGCTTGTCTGCTCACGATACATGAAAACAGTCTCTATCGTGTGATGTATGCCAGTTTTCCACGCTCACGCACGCTTTGCGCTGTTAACGTTCCTCGATGTAAGCGTTGCCAACGCACGCGGGTGGCTCTACGGCTACACCAAGCTACGTTCCGGGTGCTACACCGGTCAGTGCGAAAGAGTTTTACTTATACTTCTGGTTTACATCTTGTCATCAGCTTCATCATTTATCACGCATATCGACCATATCGATGCCATACATTCTATTAGTATTTTCATGACGCATTATCACCATTAAGGAACAAATATATCCACACTACAAGACATTAATATAGAAGAAGGCTGGCTAGTAAAGAGGATTAAACAGAGAAAACTTAAATATTTTGGACACATTAAATGTCGTGATAATTTAGAGAAGAATGTCTTGGAATGATACATAACGGGAAGAAGAAAGAGAGGAAGACCAAGGCGAAAATGGCAGCAAGACATCGTTGATAATCCGCAAATGGATGCATAGGGCATCTTACTTACAACCGAGAGGCCTACAGGAGAGCTGGTAGGGAGACAAAGTTCCGCAAGGGACATGCAAATGACTGAGTGACTGACTGATTATCATCATTACTCGCACTTTTATTTCGAAAAAAATTTAATCTATTTCATGAATTCAAATGAGCCATTTTTAACTCATTTTCAGTTCGGTTCAGTGCTGATGTTTCAAGATATACATCACTACCACTGACTCAAGTTTCCAGTTTTACGTGAGAACATACATTTAGCCTACTACGAACATGCTCTCGAATTACGACTAAATCGATTTACAACGTAATGATGGGAATATAATCCCAGCCATAAATAGGGTGATGCTTGTATTTTAAATGCATCAATAATATATTTTACTTGTCTGAATGTATCACAGCTTTAATGTGATTCTGAAGGCAATTGTGATATTTATTATACTGATTATGAAAAACAGGAAAACGAAATGTTGGAATGAGCTGCATGAAAGATACAAGAATGCATTCCAGTTTTTCTTTTTCCCGAGCACTTTCGCTAAAGGACCAGAGATAATCTATCTATCTATCTATCTATCTATCTATCTATCTATCTATCTATCTATCTATCTCTATCTATCTATCTATCTATCTGTCTATCTGTCTGTCTGTCTGTCTGTCTGTCTGTCTGTCTGTCTGTCTGTCTGTCTGTCTGTCTATCTATCTTCCTTTCCCTGTCTTATTCTTCAAAGGTCCGTCTCTCTATCGGCTGATTACAAATACTGATAACATCAAATATGTTCCTAAACCTCTTTCCACATCCCATTCCTCAACTTGGCAAGACGCCTAAGAACACTGCAAGAAAGACGTACTATCTCATTCATGCTGTGCGCATCAGTTTGATGACAGGCAGTTCTGAGACAGAGCAGCACAGGTAAAAGGTGAACAAGCAGTTGAGTGCTTCTGTGCTATATAGCAACTACGTAATCTGCGAGGCCTGCACAATAAATACATTTTTTAAAAAAAGATAAAAGAAACACTGGAAGCAAAGGAGATTTTAACTTTGAACAAGAAAAGTGTACATTATCTAGGTAAAGATACAAAACCTGGAGATGTAAAACAAAAACACTAACAGATCGTGACAAACTTATTAAAATCACGGATTAAAAAATCATCTGAAATTATTTCGAACACCTCATGAGGGGAAAGTTGACTCTGACCCTGTCCAGAAATGAGAGCCTTAAGTTGAACAGCGACGATCAGAAGAGAAACGTTCACACAAGATGACCAACTGCAGCAGGCAAGAATGGTCACGGATCTAATACAGAAACACAGGAATATTTATGTTTCTTCAAATATCATAGACACAAAAATAACACACACAAGCACACACACACTATATATATATATATATATATATATATATATATATATATATACTAAAAGAACTTACTATTGAAGAAGGCTGGCTAGTAAAGAGGATTAAAGAGAGAAATGTAAATATTTTGAACACATTAAACGTCATGAGAATCTAGAGAAGACCGTCTTGGAAGGATACATAATGAGAAAAAAGAAAGAGAGGAAGACCAAGGCCAAGATGGCTGCAAGACATCGTTGATAATCTGCAGATGGATGTATCAACAGCAGGGCATCTTACTTGCAACCGAGAGCTGTCTGCAAGGGACACGCAAATGGCTGACTGACTCGCTTGATGATGATGATGATGATGCGGAAAATCCCTATGGCCGAGAGAGACGCATATCAGTAGTATAACAGTTTTCATACAAACAGCATACAAAGCACTAGATAACACGAAGCTCCCTTGTATCCATTATCGTTTCCTTCAATTCTGCCTTTAAAAATACACACACACACGCACACACACACACGGGCTCCATGAATTGATTTCCAAAAGCCACACAGGAATGAGTCACTCATCATTTGCCTCGCTGGATGACTGTTCTCTCGTCTGCTGGAGTAACCCAGGCACGTGAATGATATGAAAGCCATTGTCCCAATTTCGACCCAGGTGCTCAGGCCGAAGCTTGGAGCTCGAAACTCACAACCCACGATAAGGTGACTGCACCTGGTGCATTTGCTTACATTTGCATGCGGTGTTGGAAATTGTGCAAAATTAGAAGCAAATGTATGAAAAACTTCAAAACACTTTTTCACTATTTTCATGTTGAAAAAAAAACTGAAATTTAGAATTACCCAAGATATGAATCCTTACCACAAAATAGTTTCTTAGAGAGTCCAGCCAGGGATGGATGGATGGATGGATGGATGGATGGATGGATGGATGGGTGGGTGGGTGGATGGATGGATGGATGGACGGACGGACGGACGGATGGATGGATGGATGGACGGATTTCAATATGAAGTACTCACTCATTAGAGGTTCATGAGACATCAGATACCTCAAGTTGCTGTAAGCACCCGTTCACTTTTCATGCACCCGCTTCCACCCCATTGATTAGAAAGAGACATAGGCTGAGTCAGAACCAAACCCCCTCCCCCTCCCTCGTCTCTTCCCTCGTCTCCTCCCTCCCTGATTAAAAAAGCTTTGAGAAAATACATTGCTAGCTCAAATTCTTCGCGCGACTCCCAGTTATCTCTTTTTATCCTTGGATTTGGCTTTTTCATGCTGTAGTTATTCAGCATTTTACTCTGCTATATCTTACGCTTTCCTTTAGTTCTTAGAGTAGTGTGCAACTAGTTCCGCAGATTCCGTAAAAGTTTACTGGTTTCACAGCTGCAGAATAAAAATCTATCACAGGCCAGGCTTTACGAGGATAATGAGCTGCTTCCAGGAAGAACTGAGGCGACTCAGATAAAACTGGAACCTAACTTTTATATTAGGGAACAAGGACAAGCAGGCTGATGGTATCTCATCTCAAGATGCTGAAACAGCTACGAACTACCTACTTTCCAATAGTTCTCTCTTTTAGTTAGGTGAATGGAGAAGTTAGTGCTCCGATTACAACTTGTAAGTTAGGTGAATGGAGAAGTTAGTGTTCCGATTACAACTTGTAAGTTAGGTGAATGGAGAAGTTAGTGTTCCGATTACAACTTGTAAGTTAGGTGAATGGAGAAGTTAGTGTTCCGATTACAACTTGTAAGTTAGGTGAATGGAGAAGTTAGTGTTCCGATTACAACTTGTAAGTTAGGTGAATGGAGAAGTTAGTGTTCCGATTACAACGTGTAAGTTAGGTGAATGGAGAAGTTAGTGTTCCGATTACAACTTGTAAGTTAGGTGAATGGAGAAGTTAGTGTTCCGATTACAACTTGTAAGTTAGGTGAATGGAGAAGTTAGTGTTCCGATTACAACTTGTAAGTTAGGTGAATGGAGAAGTTAGTGTTCCGATTTACAACTTGTAAGTTAGGTGACTTATTCGTGTACTTCTACAAACTCCCTGTAACTGCGAGCTGTTGTTCTTTGCAGCCGATGCTGTTGAGATGTTGAGGCACAGCATCGTATCGGCGTGGGAGCGGGTTATGGCGGCTACTTTTTCAGTCCCGGAATACAGCTAAAAAGCAGGGAGTGTGCAATGCTTCTGTAACAGACTCCATCATCATGGGGACTATGGCGACCCCTGCCCCATTAGCCAGGCTAGGCCTGTTACTGGGGGTACCACGGAGAGGTGGGACAGGGTCTTGGTCACCTATGGGTCGCTAACCCTGACGCTGGCATATCAGCTATTGGTCACTGATTACTTTATCGGACGTCTTTAATCCCGGTAAGTAGTTTGAAGGGAGAAGTTAGTGCTCCGAGTTACAACTTGTAAGTTAAATACATCCACATAGCTTAAGAGGAGGGAAGCAAAGTCGAGCAGTATTCAAAGACTGCACCATCATCATCATCATCATCATCATCATCATCATCATCATTGCTAGGCAGATGTGCAAAGACTTCGATCCAATGGTATTCGCAACACAAAATCAACAGCAGCAAAATAACGTTATTAACCACTACCAGAAATGCTACTACTACTACTATTACTACTGCTACTACTACTACTACTACCATTACTACTACTACTACTATTACTGCTGCTACTACTACTACTACTACTGATGCTGCTACTATTACTGCTACTGCTACTACTACTGCTACTACTACTACTGCTACTACTACTATTACTGCTACTACTACTGCTGCTACTACTACTACTAATACTACTACTGCTACTTCTACGACTACTGCTGCTGCTACTACTACTACTGATAATATTATTACTACTACTACTACTGCTGCTGCTACTACTACTACTACTACTACTACTGCTACTACTACTACTGTTACTACTACTACTACTACTACTACTACTACTACTACTACTACTACTACTACTACTACTACTACCATTATAACTGTCTCGACTACTACAATTACTGCTGCTTCTGCTGGCGATGTAGTTTCAGTAAATGTGCCGTGCCAACAACGAAGTCTCTCATTTATTCCCCTCCCCTCCCCCCCCTCGACATATTTTCATCCTTGTGGTTCAGTCCTTGAAAACCTTTACCTTTAAAGGGGCGGATTTTGTGTAATTCTTCTCTCCTTTTTTCCGATTTTTAAAAAAAATTTTATGCTCTTTTTTATCTTTAGTTTCATTATTTGTCTTGTTTCACATGGCGGCTAAATTCTTATCTGAATAGTTTATTATTTGTTGCTTCCATACCCTTTTTATCTAAAAACAGAAAGGTATTAATTAGTGAAGACTACTGCTACTACTGCTACTACTGAGAGAGCCAGCATTAAAATAATACATGGGAGTAGAAACGGAACAATTTTTCTTGTAACTCCGCGGGCAAAGAGAATCTTTATCTCTACTTTCTGCATGTTTAGCTTAACGGTTACTCATCATCGGCTTTCACCAGTTCCTGCCTTGGAATGTGAACTGTGTTTGAGAGCGAAGATTTTTTTAAAAGTAAGAAAGAAAGAGGGAAAGCAGGAAACAAAAATGAAAGAATAAAAGGAGGTTTAGAACGAAGTAAAGCAAAAATATGAACTAAACGAAAGGGGGAGGGGGGGGGGGGGGAGAGGGGATATAGAGTTTGTAGAAAAGGTGGAATAAATGTAAATTAGAGAAGAAGGAGTAAGGGGGAGGCAACTCTGGGATTTTGTGAAAGCTCTTTTTAGAGAAAGAAAACGTAGGAAAGATAGAAATGATGGAAACTTAGAAAACGAGAGAAAGAAAGAAAGAATTATATTATTTTAACAGGATTAAGAATAGAACACGAAGACTCGCCCAGCCCCTTCATCATAGAAAGTTCACTCTGTCACAGACATTCAGCGTTTGTTTTTGAATATCATGAAGGAAAAAAAAACAACCATCATTTCACGTCTATACACTCCACAACGTGATTGTGTAAATGCCTGCAATAAACTTGTACTACATTCTCACATTTATTATAAACTAAGAAATTTATAGAAAAACCGTAAAAGAAATACAACAATCAAGCCATTCTTTAGACTAAACTAGTTTAGACTTTGGCGATACATGTACATTTCATAACGGCAAATACGTACATTTATACATACATACATACATACATACATACATACATACATACATACATACATACATACATACATACATACATACATACATACATACATACATATATACATACATACATAAGTATATACACAAACAAATATACATATTAGGGAGGCATATAGTCGACTGTAAACTGTCGAAGTTCGATATTATAAGAAAGAGTATTGCTTATGAGTTTTACTTGAATTGGTGGAGTATCCCAAAGGTGGGCTTCTGAGTAAAAGAAGCAAGTGTTTGAACAGGTCAAGCCTCGGTTTTAGGAGCAGACAATTGTTAAAGGCTTAAACTTTCACTGTGTTTTAGGTTAGATTTGAACAATGACCACGAATAGAGTGGTGCATTATGCAATAGAATCCTATAAATAAATTTGGCTTTGTAGAACAGAAATCTCTTTTTGAGGGGTAGACTATCGAGATGTCTATCCTCATTTGTAATCTGTGTTACAGGTCTGTCACCTGTAAATTTTATTGCTGGTTTTTCAAGTGAGTAAAGTCTTTTCATGTTTGACATAGAGCAACCATCCCAGACTGTGGGAAAAATAGTGATATGTAATAATAATAAAGTGTTTAGTTTTGATAAATTGGTAAATATTTTGTGCAGCTAGTTTAGTTAGATTGTCTACACGACCACTCCAGCTGAGGTAGTGGTCAGTCGTAAGACCTAGAGTTTTATTTTCACTAACATTCTCTAACTGTGAAGTTCCAGCATGGAGCTGTAGTGTTGGTGCTGGTGAATTTATCAATTACTGTCTTACTTTTGTCGACGTTTATCAGTATTCTATTGTTAATGAGAGAAAGAGAGAGAGAGAGAGAGGGAGAGAGAGAGAGAATCAAAATGTCTAGAAGAGATTTAGTGTTGAGCATTATAGATGCTGATAACATGGCATGTGGAAATATACATTTTATACAAGACAAAATAAACATCGGGAAAGACGACACGGACGAAAAAAAATGGAATAGAGAAGCAAGAGTGTTTACAAAAAACAGGGCACAAAACACTAAGTGAGGACACGAGAAGAGTGGAAACAATGGGAGCTTGTTTAAAACAAGAACCCGTGAATCTGATCCAAATAAAAACGCAGGGAAAACACGCGAAGAAAATCCCAGATCTGGAGGAGAAAACGGAGATTAGAGTAACCGGAAAAACAGGGAGATTTAGACCGGCTTTAATGGAATATTATGGGAGATAACCGTGTAATTTATCTCGTGCTCAAAACAGGGGAGACACTGCGAAAGTGCTGTATCACATATTAAAAGCATCGTTATCATAGAGTACAATGAGTAATTATAGATTCCATCAGGATTATGAAACAAACATAAACGAAATACTTGTATGTGGATATTATGGCGTAATTTGTTAAAAAAATTTTTTTTGAGTAAAATAATGTAAATAAATTGTCTGAAGACAGAAACAAAACAAACAGGAAAATCAGCGCCAGAAAAACCAAATAAAATTATGCTGTCTGATAGTAAAACAAACTTTGAAACAAACAAACAAACAAACAAACAAACAAACAAACAAGCACAGACGCATAGACAGATAGACGGATAGACAGATAGATAGTCTTGAAACACAAAAGGAGAATGTGTAGAGTATTTATTTTCCGCAGTCATCATCATCATCATCATCATCATCATCATGTCTTCATTTTTTGCGATCTTTCAATTTCTGTTAAGATCGCTTTGCTCTTTTCCTTTACTACTCAGTCAGCTCCTCCAGCTGTCTTTCTTTTTTTTTTTTATCTTAGTTACCCTCCGTCCTGTTGTTTTCTTTTTGCCCTGAATTTTCCAGTGATTGTGAGGTTCTTTCTGTTGCCTTAACGTAATATACGACAAGAGCAAACTATGCTCATACCTAATATGCTAGGATGATCCAAATAAAAACTTTAAACCCCCCCCCACCCCCATAATTTGTCGGAGGAAAAATGTCATATAACTGCATAATGTTTTTACAGTCTCCATTACGTTCAATGTAAGTCCTTCAGTGCATGCAAAGTGCATAGATTCATGCGTATAAAAGAAAGGAATTCCTTTGTTCGAGTGCTGAAATAGTATTACGGCTGTGTTTATTTATTTACTATTTTTTGTTTGTTCGTTGGTGAATAGAATGTTGGGGCACTAGTTGAGATGATATATGCCGGCCTTGTCCGATCTGCAAATTGAGTACTTTCTGGATTAGTTTGTTCACTGTCTCCAGTCATCCTACACTTCCAGGCTCTTTCAAAGAGTTGGCAAAGCGCTAATACAGAAGTCAATCCAGTCCTGCGTATCACTTAGATATAAGGTTTTATTGATGAATCGGATGGAAAAGAAGATGGTGACGACGACATTCTGACCGCCGGCATGCTGCCCTGCCTCATGGCGAGTGCAGTCATACTTCCACATCTCCAGTAACAGTTATAAAACATCCATTTTCTCGATAGAGACATCACCAAAACCATCCTCTCGGGTTCACATCCAACCGTAGACTCACCGGCCTTTTCTCCCACAATTCTCAGTCACGGGATTCTCAAGCCACGTGACCTTCTGGAAAGATCTCAACCGACCCCTACCTGGACGTTCAAAACAGAAACACTTAAGGGCGAGAAATGCCCTTATGGTGAAGAAAAACCAATTATCTCCCATACTGCTACGGTGCAGAGCCACTCATGAGTTTCATCTCTTCTTCTGACCTGAAAGTCTTTCTACCCATCGACTCTCTGGGTGGTCCAAAGATGCGGTAATCACTTGGGACGAGATCTGAAGAATATGCAAAAATGTGGAAGACACTCGATATGCAGGTCTGCAATGTAGCACGGACAATATGTGGTCGAGCATTTTCATGTTGCAATAAAAGCTCGCATTTCGTATTCCACGTCTTTTTAGATTTGGCTAAGAAAACAATTAAAAAATCTGAGTATAATGTACTTGCGACGTTAAATGGTTCTAAGGACTGCAAACGCGCCTCAAACAGCCTCTGGCAGTCAAGTCCAGCTCCTGGCCTTCCCGTGGCAGAACTGTTTAAACTGACAGGAGAAGGGGCGAGGGTGAATATCTGGCGCCTGAAAACCAGTTACTTAGGGTAGATGAGTGGCACGTTTGGTAGCTCATCTGCCGCTGTTGGCGAGATTCTTCAGCTGCCGTGCGTGGAGCGGTGCTCCTCCCGGCCAATGAAGAAAGGTGCAAATGAGGTTGCCGCGCAGCATCACTGCAGAAAAGGTGGTAGAAAGGATAAAGCGAAGCAAACAGTCAAATCACGGCTCCTCTGATCTGGAGGTCGGCCACGTCCTGAGTGCAGTCATATCGGGTGAAATGCATGAACCGGCTTGTCCCAGAGGTTAAGGCACTGCTGGCGAGACTCTTCAAATGCCACGCGTGGAGTGAAGCTCCTCCCGGTCAAGGAAGAAATGCGGAAAAGAAATAAAGGTTGTGCGTTGCCGATGGGATAGGTGGTGGAAAGTGAAGTTTAACCGGTATGTCCAATAGTATCGCTACGAGAGCTATACCACGGCACCTCTGCTCTAGAGGCCAGCCACGTCCGAAATACACCTACACTGGTGAAATATGCCTAAACCGGCACACACCAGGGGTGGAACTTGATGGCTAGACATGTCATGTCACCTCCGCTCTAGAGGTCGGTAACGCCTGATATACACCCATACTGGTGAATTTTGCCTAAACCGGCTCATACCAGGGGCGAATCTTGAAGACTATGCATGTCACAGTACCTCTGCTCTAGAGGTCGGTCTCGTCCCAAACACGCCCATACTGGGATAATGCCTAAACCGGCTCAACCCAGGGGTAGAAGTCACTAGTGGCGAGGATTCGTCCTCCTGGACAAAAGCTCCATCCTGGTCACAACTAGGAAGGGTAGCGGCCACGACCGCAAAATGCTGAAGTCGGAGACACTGGACCAGGGAAGTCTAGATAGGCAACCACCTCTCACCCGGCGGGGATGTTTGCGTATCCTAATCACGCTGAGGTTTTCCGGTGAGAAAGTCCAACTCTGGACTGGATGGGCTACCGCCTCTCACCCAGCGGGGATGCACTGATATCCTAAACACGTCGAGGTCTTCCGGTGAGAAAGTCCAACTCTAGACTAAACTGGTGCAATGAAAACCACGGTGTCACGCAATCCCGCTTCCGAGACCCACCAAGAATACAGGCTAAAGCCCTGTGATACTCTGAACCCCTTGTGGTCCTCTCGTGGATCTCGTGTGGTCTTTTCGGGGACCACACAGGGGACCACGGGACCTAACGAGGACCACAGGCGTGAATTCAGTAGGATCACAGTGCGGTTTTGGTGGTAGAAGTGAACGAAGAAGAAGAAGAAGAAGCGACGTTAAAGTCGATAGTTTTCACACCTTCACAGCACAAAAACAAAAGGATGACATAATGCTGTCCCACCTTTGTGCGTGTCTCTAGGTCACCAGCCATTCTTTCTACTGCAACTATGACGTCATGTAACTTGCTGGCGCCGTGCTGCCACCTACAATACGTTACTTGCGTCATTAGTTACGATGCTGTCAGCTTATGGGTAGATGAGACCATGCTTAGAATTTCCGTCCCAGTTTTTTAGTTTCTCATTAGGATCAATCTCATAGCAACAGGACAACTTGGCTTCATTAACAGAGCGGTAAACAAAGAGAAAAGATAAGAGAATAGAAAAAAAAGAGAGAATAGATTTTATGAGTAAAGAATATTTGCCGGATGGGGAAATTCTTCGGCTGCCGTGCGCGGGGTGAAACTCCTCCAGGCCAGTGAAGAAAGATGTGATTAGGGTTGCTGGGCGGCGCCGCCGTAAGAAACGTGATAGAAAGACTTAAGTGAAGTTTAATTGGTATGGCCAGTAGACTCGTGATGAAGGCTAATCACATCACGGCACTTCTGCTCTAGAGGTCTGCACGTCATATGTACACCCAAAGTAGGACAATATGCCTAAACCGGCTTAACCCAGGGGTGAAAATTGACACATGCCGAGGATTCGACAAAAGCTACGTTCTGGTCACCACCAGGAAGGGTAGCGGCCACGACCACCAAAAGCTGAAAGTCGGAGACACTGGACCAGTGTAGCCTAGTTTTGGTAACCTCCTCACGCCCGGCGGATTTCATAGCCAAACCACGTCGAGGTTCCGTTGAGGAAAGTCCAACTCGAAGCTCTCTGGTGCAGCGAAAACCACAGTGTCACGCAATTCCGCTTCTGTGAACCACTACAGAATATAGACGCAACCCCCCTAATGCTCTTGAGCCTCCATCCTAAATGAGATTTATCTCAAGGACCACAGGAGTAAATTCTTAGTAACATAGGGCGATCTGGGCGGTAGAAGCGAACGATGAAGAAGAAGTAAAGAATACATATGTAAAATACAATACATCATCTTAACCCCGGATATGACAAAAAGAAGAGATTTTAACTTACAGGAGAACTTGACTTAGAAACCACCGTTGAAGAGCACACTCAAACGTTTTAATCTCACAGCAGAATAACAGTCAACAGAACCTGCCTCCTTAATGAATGAGTGTGTTTTTTTTTAATGTAAAAGGTTATCACTTTTTGCTTCCATGTCTGGTCCATGGGTGCTATGATCTTTTTGTGGGAAGGACTTTATTGTGGTTCACTGACTCCGTAGCACAGGCGATAATTTTTAACCAGAATAAACAGGACGGCGGTGACAGAATGTGCAGAAACCTTGTGGGATAATGATTCAACCGTTCCTGCTCTTTATAAGGGGGTGCTTTAGAGTAGCAATCTTTACATGTTAGGGCACGCTATGTATACCAACTATTGCTCGTGTATCATCGGTTGGGGGCTGCGCGCGTGTGTGTGTGGGTGAGTATCTGTATGTATAGACTGTTTGGCTTCGATCTTCTAGTTTCTGTTTCGTATTTGTACTTAAGCGTACAAAGAAGTGTTTTTCTAGTGATAAAAGCTGCGCAACATGCCACTGAATGTTGGCAGTAATAATCACTGAGGTGATACTTTTATTTTTCTTTTCTCGGGGAGAAAATTCCCAAATCGTTGATTCCCCCCCCCCCTCCCCTGAATGATAAAATTTAATTGAGACAGTAATAAACTGATTTTTTAAAAAAATACTATTTTCATTTCTTTCACTGTCATTTTTGATGGGTTGCAGCTTGTAGCGAAATAAAGTTATTAGAGAGTACCAGCTGTCGTTCACCGGTTGCGTATAAATAAGTTCTAGTGTGGAAGAGAGTATCCCAGTGATGGAACATAGAAAACGGTGGTATATAATACTGCGCTTTTGTTCTTCATGATGATCTCTAAGAGCTCAGAGACTCGGAGAAAGCTCGACATATACTCTGTATGCTTCCTCTTCTCTAAAAGTAGAAACCACATCAATGTGACTGCACTGACTACAGGAGGCATATAATTACACAGGACTTGGGTGTATTTGTGTGTGTGAGAGAGATTGATTGATTGATCTTTATTTCAAAAGGGTTAAGAGAGGGAGAGAGAGTGGGAGAGAGAGAGAAAGAAAGAGAGAAAGAGAGAGGGAGAAAGAGAGGTGAGAGAGGGAGAGAGTCAGAGAGAGAGAGAGTGATAGGGAGACAGAGGGCGAGAAACAGAGGGATAGGGAGACAGAGGGAGGGAGAGAGAGAGGAAGAGAGGCAGAGGAGAGAGAGGGAGAGAGAGGGGGAGAAAGCAAGAGAGAGAGTGAGAGAGAGGAAGGAGAGAGAGAGAAGGAGAATGACTGATTGATTGACTGATCTTTATTTCAAAAGGGTTAAGAATTGGGCACGCAGGCCCGTCCACAACTTTCACTCCGTTCCAGACATTCTAGAGAGGGAGAGAGAGAGAGAGTGGGGCGGGCGAGAGAGAGAGAGAGAGAGAGAGAGAGAGAGAGAGAACTTCAGCAGAGAAAGAAAAAAAAAGTTTACTTTACAATCAAATAAGAGACGAAAGGCATGAGTCACTCACAACCCACCACAAGCAGCACGTGCATGCCAGTTCGTAACGCTCTGTAAACTGATATTTTGCTTCTCGAGCTCCCATCCTCACACCCCCTACCCCCCGATTATCCTAATTACTGCTCATTTTCATGCATTACAGGCCACAGCACAAACGTAAAAACCTGGCACAACATGGCCGGGTGATGAACAAGGTTAGGGATAATAGAAATTGTGGCTTGATTGTAGAAAATGCCAGTTTCGGCATTCTGTTATTCTCCTATTTCTCCAATTTTTCCCCTATGTCCTCAACAAAGAAAGAAAGAAAGAAAGAAAGAAAATGAAGGTGGTTGTTTGAAATATAAAATGTCCTACTGAGAAAGGAGTGAAAATAGAAATAATCAATCTAGGAAATGGAGGTGGATTGGCCACATACCGAGGAAACCCGATACCAGCATAGGAAGATAGGCACTGACATGGAATCCTCAAGGAAATAGAAAACGAGGAAGACCTAGACTTACTTGGGGAAGAAAAATTATGACAGTGCTCAGAGACAAGGGATACACATGGAAGGAAGCAGAGAATAATTCCAAGACCAGGGATGACTGGAGAGCCTTTATCCGTGGCCTGTGCTCTCAAGGGAGTGAAAGGCGATGATGATGATGATGATGATGATGATGATGATGATGACAATCAATAGAAACTATAAAAAAAAACGCAAGGAAAGATGCACAAGAAAGCGTGAAAGAACAGCTATAATTAAAATTACAGCTCAATGGCTGATGGCATCCGGTTACTCAATTAACGAAAAAATGAGTAAAATTAATTACATTCAGGCAACATTAACGCACGAAACAAGACACCAAGAACATACAGACGGTCATGTCGGATCTGCTCCAGTGACGTGCAATTTAAATACAGAAGTAATCAGAAGTATTTATCTGAACAAACCAAGCAAAGAAATGATTTTGATTCGTTCTTTATTACATATAATTATTGAGGATAATAGTAAAGAAGTTCATTGTTTTTTATCAGAACTCCTGGAAATAACTGAAAGCGCAGTTCAATAACCTTACTCATTCTTTCTTTCTTTCATTCTTTCTTTCTTTCTTACTTTCTTTCTTTCTTTTGCTTCCAATTTCGTATGCTGCGGTTTCTAAACAGGAAACTGGTGCCGCTTCAATGAATCCTACTGTCAGCAGGAAATCTCGTAGAAACCCCAAAGTTTCGCCTCCATGCAACTCTCTCGGGGCCATATCTGGGCTCCGAGAAACCCTGGAATAAGCAGTAATGAAGCTACACGTAGGTCCAGTACGTGACGCCTTGAAGACAGTTGTTAGTGAAGCTCTCTACCCAGTGTCTGATACTTGGAGGTAACTGAGGATGATACTCTGAGTCCAGACACCGACGGCTTGGAGGTAAGTAAGGATGATACTCTGAGTCCAGACACCGACGGCTTGGAGGTAACTAAGGATGATACTCTGAGTCCAGACACTGACGGCTTGGAGGTAACTAAGGATGATACTCTGAGTCCAGACACTGACGGCTTGGAGGTAACTAAGGATCATACTCTGAGTCCAGACACTGACGGCTTGGAGGTAACTAAGGATGATACTCTGAGTCCAGACACTGATGGCTTGGAGGTAACTAAGGATGATACTCTGAGTCCAGACACTGACGGCTTGGAGGTAACTAAGGATGATACTCTGAGTCCAGACACTGACGGCTTGGAGGTAACTAAGGATGATACTCTGAGTCCAGACTCTGACGGCTTGGAGGTAACTTCACCTGATGTTTTGAGTAAAAGTAACAGGGGTGCAGCTTATGAAATCTAGAATCAAGGAAAAAAAAAAGAGAGACTGACATTCATTTACTTCTTCTTCTTCCTAACTCCCTGGAACTGCAGATTGTTGTTGCAGTCGGTGCGATGAAGATGTTGAGGCACAGCGGATTACGGTGATTATCTTTTCAGTCCATGAGTGCAGCTAAAAAGCAGAAGATATGCAGTACTTCTTTAGCAGACTCCACCGCCACGGGGCCCATAGCGTTCCCTGCCTCTTTAACCAAACTAGGCTTGTTATTGAGGGCACCAAAGGAGAGGCTGGGCAGGATCTTGCTCAGACATGGTTCATCAGTCCTGACACAAGCATATCAGCTATGGATGGCTGACTGCCTAATTGGACAGCGTCTGACGTCAATCAGCTCATATTAAACAAAGGAAATGAACGTGGCGTGATCATACACTGCGCAGAAAACAAGAGCCATATAATGGGGTAGTCTCCTCTTGAGAAGCTTGGCAGAATAGAGATTTAATTGCATGGGGAGGAAAACGTGCTATAAATATTTAAACTCATAGCATACATGTGAAAGAATGATACATTAAAAGTTGGGAGAGTTGCTCAAGATCTGTTTCGGCTGCGAGCTGTCACTTTTCCTAACCGTCTTTCTTTCTTATCCATGAGGGAGAGTAAAAAAGTAACCTTAATTTTGCTCTTTTAAAAAAAAAATCTAAATCAGGTAGCAGGCAGTTTATATGTTGTGCCATACATCTTTAATTGTACGAGTATGTGTGCCAAGGTATGCTGGGCATTTCAAAAGTATCAAGTCAGCAGACCAGATAAGAGAATAGCGCACAGGGAATCATTTCTTGTGTAGTGAAGGTTAGAGACCTGCAAATATTCACTGCCGAATGAAGAGACAGTATGAGGACATGTATATGTTGCTTCAGTTGGTATATGAAGTTTAAAAGTGGAGTGTCAAATCTGGCGGATGTAGCTCGCTCCAGCCGGCCTCATACTGCGAATAGATTGAACGTTAACGCTGAATTGGAAATATGGGGGGGGGGGGCCTAGGTAACAGCTCATGAGCTGGCTGGAGAAATAAGTATTAGCCAGATTCAGAACACCACATCATGCACGAAGTGCTTCAACACAGAAAATGTCTCAGCCAGGTGGATGCCAAAATAGATCACTCTCGATTTGAAAGAGCATTTTGAGAATGTTTGAGAAACTCTTTCACAACGCTCTGAAACAGAAAGAGATGGCTTTCTACGTATATCAGTGAAGACGAATTCTTGGTACATTATCTCCAGTGAGAGACAAAGTGAGCGAGCAAGAATGTGCGACACTCTTCCACAACGAAACCAAAGAAGTCTCACAAAACTCCACCGCAGGAAAACTAATGCTCACGCTCTTCTGCTACTGCAAAGGCCCAGTCCTAGAATATTACATGCCGAGAGTAACCGCTGTCAGCATACTGTGGTCTGACTGAGAACTACCTGTTACCTGCATTCAGGTCAAAATGTCGCGATTTGCTCAATTCTGATGTCTTGTTACAGCATGATAACGAGCAGCTTCAGACAGCTTGGGCAACAAATCACAAATCTACAATTTGGAATGTCTTCCATATCCATCATATTCAGCCGATCTCGCACCAAGTGATTATCATATGTTTTGACTACTTAAGGAGACCCTATGCAGTTCATTACGGACGAAACGATTTAAAAAGGCCATCATAGTTGGCTACAGGGTCAGTCAGAAGATTTTTTTTTTCCTGGCGGAAATAACAGGCATTTGTCAAGCGGTGGCAGAGCTGTGTTGAACGTGTTGGGTACTGTGTTGAAAAGTGATAAAGATGTTGTACATTTTATTCACATGTTTAATCTTTGATTCGTATCTAAGTCAATACATCTCAATTTTTGTCACGTTCAAGTTGGGCGAGAACTGATTAAAATCAATTTCGTAGAATACTCTAGGCCAGATAAGTAACACTGAAGCAGCACTCGATCCTGTGAGCTGACGTCTACGCTGTAGAAAGGGCAGGGTTTTCTGCGCGTTCTCGAAGCAGTTCTTCTGTCAAAAATGATGAAGAGCTGACGTTTGTCATGCGAGAGGGAAAAGACAACGAGACATGTGGCCTGAACTTAAGTTCTCATAATAAATGAGATCTTTAAGAATCTTTTTCAGTAACGAGATCGGTGCTTTCATACTGACCTTGACCCAGGAAGGACGAAATTTGTACATCCTACAGAAGTCATTCCGCGAGCGGAAAGGACGTATATTTTCGTATACTTTTGTTCTTCAACGATAAGGTCAAATCATGCAAGAAAACAACAGCTTCTACCACATTTCTTTGATGTTCCTTATATCTTTAGCGTCTTCCTGTAAATAACAAATGCTGTGTTAATTCAATGTTTGTTTCGTCGATACTGTATATGAAGCAGATACTTCTGAAGTTTTAAAATAGGAGAAGCTGACAAATTTCTTGTAGGTGCTCAGTTAACAAAAGGAGAAAAATGGTAACGTTGTTTAAAAGAGAGCAAAACAGTTAAATAAACGGGTACTATTTTATTATACGGAATGTGGCTGTGTCAGAAGAATTATGTAAGCCGGTATAACAGACAGGAAACACTCCAGGCAGGTGTGACCACTCACCCAACCTCCCCCACCTCCACCCCCATCCCACGAGTCATTCCTTCCTAAGACACGGTTTACCCTCAGAGTCATTCCTTCCTAAGACACGATTTACCCTCAGAGTCATTCCTTCCTAAGACATGGTTTACCCTCAGAGTCATTCCTTCCTAAAACATGGTTCACTTCAGGAGTCATTCCTTCTTAAGACACGGTTTACCCCAAGAGTCATTCCTTCCTAAGACACGATTTACCCTCAGAGTCATTCTTTCCTAAAACATGATTTACCCTCAGAGTCATTCTTTCCTAAAACACGATTTACCCTCAGAGTCATTCCATCCTAAGACACGATTTACCCTCAGAGTCATTCCATCCTAAGACACGGTTTACCCTCAGAGTCATTCCTTCCTAAGACACGATTTACCCTCAGAGTCATTCCTTCCTAAGACACGGTTTACCCTCAGAGTCATTCCTTCCTAAGACACAGTTTATCCTCAGAGTCATTCCTTCCTAAGACACGGTTTATCCTCAGAGTCATTCCTTCTTAAAACACGTTTTACCCTAAGAGTCATGCCTTCCTAAGACACGGTTTACCCTAAGAGTCATTCCTTCCTAAGACACGGTTTATCCTCAGAGTCATTCCTTCCTAAGACACGTTTTACCCTAAGAGTCATTCCATCCTAAGACACGGTTTACCCTCAGAGTCATTCCTTCCTAAGACACGATTTACCCTCAGAGTCATTCCTTCCTAAGACACGATTTACCCTCAGAGTCATTCCTTCCTAAGACACAGTTTATCCTCAGTCATTCCTTCCTAAGACATTGTTTATCCTCAGAGTCATTCCTTCCTAAGACACAGTTTATCCTCAGAGTCATTCCTTCCTAAGACACGGTTTACCCTAAGAGTCATTACTTCCTAAGACACGGTTCACTCTCGGATTCATTCCTGCCTAAGGCTCGGTCCACTCCCGGAGTCATTGCTATCTGTAAGCACCGTACACTCGCCTCGAGTAGGAAGCACTCCCCTTCGTCAATGTTTAAAACTCGTGGATGAAAGATAGAAAGAATGAGAACGATCTTTTATTTGGTGCATTTATTTTGCTGAAACCTCTTTAGCATGCGGCTCTAACAGGGCAGGGATCATTATTAAAATTCTCGTATCGACCTCCAGAAAAAAAAATTTATTAGAGCATTCTGAAAAGCATGAATTTTTTTCGATCTGAATAATTTCTATAGCATAACTCACACGAGCTGAAGTAAAATTATTAAGGCCTTTGGTTTCATCGAATTATTACTTCTGTTTATGCTAGCAAACGGGAGTGGGGGTGTGGGGTGGGGGTGGGGGGGGCGGTGGTGGTGGACAGAGATGAGATCAAACATGGAATTACGACAGTTCAGTCCAGAAACTATGTCGCATTAGCTTGATCTCATACTCTGCAACACCTAGCCGATAGATCAAACGAATTTTTTTTTCCCTCTCACTTTCTTCGCTTCCTTGCTAGTAAACACGGGTGCCTGGACTACTGGGTTTACATAAACTCAACTCTCTTGCTAGTAAACAACAGGTGTCTGGACTTCTGGGTTTACACACACTCAACTCTCTTGCTAGTAAACAACCGGTGTCTGGACTACTGAGTTTACACACACTCAACTCTCTTGCTAGTAAACAACGGGTGACTGGACTACTGGGTTTACACACACTCAATTCTCTTGCTAGTAAACAACCGGTGTCTGGACTACTGGGTTTAACACACTCACCTCTCTTGCTAGTAAACAACGGGTGTCTGGACTACTGGGTTTACACACACTCACCTCTCGTGCTAGTCAAGAAAATGTGTCTGGACTACTGGGTTTACACACACTCAACTCTCTTGCTAATAGACAACGAGTGTCTGGACTACTGGGTTTACACACACTCAACTCTCTTGCTAGTAAACAACGGGTGTTTGGACTACTGGGTTTACACACATTCAACTCTCTTGCTAGTAAACAACGGGTGTCTGGACTACTGGGTTTACACACACTCAACTCTCTTGCTAGTAAACAACCGGTGTCTGGACTACTGGGTTTACACACACTCAACTCTCTTGCTAATAAACAACAGGTGTCTGGACTACTGGGCTTACACACTCATCTCTCTTGCTAGTAAACAACGGGTGTCTGGACTATTGGGTTTACACACACTCAACTCTCTTGCTAGTAAACAACGGATGTCTGGACTACTGGGTTTACACACACTCAACTCTCTTGCTTATAAACAACAGGTGTCTGGACTACTGGGTTTACACACACTCAACTCTCTTGCTTATAAACAACAGGTGTCTGGACTACTGGGTTTACACACACTCAGCTCTCTTGCTAGCAAACAACATGTGTCTGGACAACTGGGTTTACACACATTCAACTCTCTTGCTAGTAAACAACAGGTGTCTGGACTACTGGGTTTACACACACTCAACTCTCTTGCTAGTAAACAACAGGTGTCTGGACTACTGGGTTTACACACACTCACCTCTCTTGCTAGTAAACAACGGGTGTCTGGACTACTGGGTTTACACACATTCAACTCTCTTGCTAGTAAACAACCGGTGTCTGGACTACTGGGTTTACATACACTCAACTCTCGTGCTAGTAAACAACGGATGTCTGGACTACTGGGTTTACATACACTCAACTCTCTTGCTAGTAAAGAACATGTGTCTGGACTACTGGGTTTACACACACTCAACTCTCTTGCTAGTAAACAACATGTGTCTGGACTACTGGGTTTACATACACTCAACTCTCTTGCTAGTAAACAACGGATGTCTGGACTACTGGGTTTACACACACTCAACTCTCTTGCTAGTAAACAACAGGTGTCTGGACTACTGGGTTTACACACACTCACCTCTCTTGCTAGTAAACAACGGGTGTCTGGACTACTGGGTTTACACACATTCAACTCTCTTGCTAGTAAACAACCGGTGTCTGGACTACTGGGTTTACATACACTCAACTCTCGTGCTAGTAAACAACGGATGTCTGGACTACTGGGTTTACATACACTCAACTCTCTTGCTAGTAAAGAACATGTGTCTGGACTACTGGGTTTACACACACTCAACTCTCTTGCTAGTAAACAACATGTGTCTGGACTACTGGGTTTACATACACTCAACTCTCTTGCTAGTAAACAACGGATGTCTGGACTACTGGGTTTACACACACTCAACTCTCTTGCTAATAAACAACAGGTGTCTGGACTACTGGGTTTACACACACTCAACTCTCTTGCTAATAAACAACAGGTGTCTGGACTACTGGGTTTACACACACTCAACTCTCTTGCTAGTAAAGAACATGTGTCTGGACTACTGGGTTTACATACACTCACCTCTCTTGCTAGTAAACAACCGATGTCTGGACTACTGGGTTTACACACACTCACCTCTCGTGCTAGTAAAGAACATGTGTCTGGACTACTGGGTTTACACACACTCAACTCTCTTGCTAGTAAACGACGGATGTCTGGACTACTGGGTTTACATACACTCAACTCTCTTGCTAGTAAAGAACATGTGTCTGGACTACTGGGTTTACACACACTCAACTCTCTTGCTAGTAAACAACATGTGTCTAGACTACTGGGCTTACACACTCATCTCTCTTGCTAGTAAACAACGGATGTCTGGACTACTGGGTTTACACACACTCAACTCTCTTGCTAGTAAACAACATGTGTCTGGACTACTGGGTTTACACACACTCAACTCTCTTGCTAGTAAACAACGGATGTCTGGACTACTGGGTTTACACACACTCAACTCTCTTGCTAATAAACAACAGGTGTCTGGACTACTGGGTTTACACACACTCAACTCTCTTGCTAATAAACAACAGGTGTCTGGACTACTGGGTTTACATACACTCAACTCTCTTGCTAGTAAACAACAGATGTCTGGACTACTGGGTTTACACACACTCAACTCTCTTGCTAGCAGCGCAGATTCTAACTTCGTTTGATAATCTTTGCTTGTTAGAACAGACATTGCTGATGCCCTAAGCTCGCCTTGCTTCTCCTCAGGACAGAGTGTTATCCCTTTCTGCTTGCCCCATATAAACAACTGAACGTCTCTCCTACTCTCTGACCTCTTTAATTCTTCCCCACAACGAGTCAACAAACCACACTTTTAAATTAGTATCTCGATATTTCTATTAATCAAGTTGCAAATAACGAGGTATACGCACGTCAACATTTAGGAACAAAGTTTTCATGACGAGCCTAGAAAAACTGTAGACAAATCACATCAGACATGAGAGAAAGAAAAATGACAGGAGAATGGCTGTGATTAGAAACCCGGACTCTTGCTGGGCGAGCAACCACCTACCCCATGAGAGCAAGGCAATACCAGTTCAGCCAGGAAGCGTCTCTAACATAACAACAGGGTATTACCGGTTTTTTTTCCCATCGTAACATATGCCTGTAAGATCTGGGCACTTAACAAAACAGCTGAGAAACACATAAATGCCTTTGAATCTAAATGCTACAGAAGAGTTCATCAAATACCATGGACACAAAAAAGACGAAATACTTCCATACTACAAGAACTTAATATTGAAAATGGCTGGCTAGTAAAGAGAATTAAACAGAGAAAACTTAAATATTTTGGACACATTAAACGTCAAGATAATCTAGAGAAATCCATATTGGAAGTGTACATAATGGGGAAAAGAAAGAGAGGAAGACCAACGCAAAGATGGCTGCAATACATTGTTGATGATCTGCAAATGTATGCATCAGCAGTAGGCCATCTTGCTTACAACCAAGAGGCCTAAAGGAGAGCTGTTTGGGAGGCGAAGTTCCGTAGGGGACATACAAATGACTGACTGATTACTGGTTTGGTGATTACATATCGATAGCTTCTTAAGTTCAGTCCTTTAATTTGATCGCCCCCATGTCTAGATTTTGACACAAAGAAGGGTATTAAGATAATCTGTGACTACATTATTCTCTCTGAACTACTGTCTATGCTCTAATGTCTTGGCTTTATTTTATCTTTTTCTTTATTTTGCCCCATTCTTGGCTGGTATTTCAACCTCTCAGTTCTATAAAATTTCTTGCTAATATATTTTATAGGACTAAGAGGCTGACAAAAAAGCGTATACACACGTTCAATAATTAGTATATGAGTTTATAACTATACACGGAGCCACTGCAGTAAAGCTGTGATACCAAAATGTATAAACCAGGTGGGAAAAAAGTAGGAGCAGCTTTATTACTTAACGAGTACACAGTTGTGGCGTTTCGTCGTGAGCCTTAATCATACAAAAACATACACGACAAAGAAATAGAGAGAGGAGATAAAATATAAATTCACATGAATGCTAATTTTAAAAAAAAAAAGTGCTGTAAGCTAAGTGTTCAGTTCATTTTATTATTTTTTTTACATAGCATTCATATGAATTTATATTTTATCTCCTCTCTCTATTTCTTCGTCCTGCATGTTTTTGTATGATTAAGGCTCACGCCGAAACGTCAGAGCTTTGTAGTTGTTAAGTAATAAATCTGTTCCTACTTTTTTTCCTAGTTTATATGCACGTTCATCTCCCAGTGACGTTTGTTACACCGTGCAAAAGTAAATGATTAATATGTTTAACGTATAAAGTGTTTTCACAGTTAAACTCTGGTGGAGTGTTTCATGTCTAGGCAGTGATGACTGTGGGCCTATGTCTAGGCAGTGATGACTGTGGGCATATGTCTAGGCAGTGATGACTGTGGGCATATGTCTAGGCAGTGATGACTGTGGGCCTATGTCTAGGCAGTGATGACAGTGGGCCTATGTCTAGGCAGTGATAACTGTCGGCCTATGTCTAGGCAGTGATAACTGTGGGCATATGTCTAGGCAGTGATGACTGTGGGCCTATGTCTAGGCAGTGATGACTGTGGGCCTATGTCTAGGCAGTGATGACTGTGGGCCTATGTCTAGGCAGTGATAACTGTGGGCATATGTCTAGGCAGTGATGACTGTGGGCCTATGTCTAGGCAGTGATGACTGTGGGCCTATGTCTAGGCAGTGATGACTGTGGGCCTATGTCTAGGCAGTGATGACTGTGGGCCTATGTCTAGGCAGTGATGACTGTGGGCATATGTCTAGGCAGTGATGACTGTGGGCCTATGTCTAGGCAGTGATGACTGTGGGCCTATGTCTAGGCAGTGATGACTGTGGGCATATGTCTAGGCAGTGATGACTGTGGGCCTATGTCTAGGCAGTGATGACTGTGGGCCTATGTCTAGGCAGTGATGACTGTGGGCATATGTCTAGGCAGTGATGACTGTGGGCATATGTCTAGGCAGTGATGACTGTGGGCATATGTCTAGGCAGTGATGACTGTGGGCATATGTCTAGGCAGTGATGACTGTGGGCCTATGTCTAGGCAGTGATGACTGTGGGCCTATGTCTAGGCAGTGATGACTGTGGGCATATGTCTAGGCAGTGATGACTGTGGGCCTATGTCTAGGCAGTGATGACTGTGGGCCTATGTCTAGGCAGTGATGACTGTGGGCCTATGTCTAGGCAGTGATGACTGTGGGCCTATGTCTAGGCAGTGATGACTGTGGGCCTATGTCTAGGCAGTGATGAATGTGAGCCTCCTTAAAAAGAGGAAGCCATCTTGGCCCCCTTAAAATAGAGGAAGACATCTGGCCCCCTTAAAATAGAGGAATACATCTGGGCCACCTCCTTACAATTGAGGAAGACATTTAGCCTCCCCTTAAAATAGAGGAAGGCATCTGGGCTTCCTCCTTAAAACAGAGGAAAACATCTGCCCCCCCCCCCCCTTAAAAGAGAGGAATACATCTGGGCAGCCCCCCCACCCCCACCCCCCTTAAAATTGAGGAAGCCACCCGGACTCAGAAACCGGACTGGACCCCCACCCACCCAAACCCTACTCACGCGTATTAGGTCTGCTTTAAACATACAGACATAAGATGAATACAAGAACGAACATACACATTATAAGAATTAAATGACCGTTGGTTTCATTAAAAAAAAGAAAGGGGAGATTAGAACGTCCATGCCTTACCCCCTCACGCCCAAATCTTGTTATTTTTTTCTCCAAATCCCAGCCCATTTCTCTACACTTATAAATAAATAAATATTCCACTGACCCACTGTTATATAAATATTTTCTCGCATTCTCTCATAAACAAATACGCCCGTGTTTAATGGGAAAATCGGTTCAACGAAACCCACCCGAACTAAGGGAAGTAACACAAATATTAAGCGGGGATTGTTACCTTTTTTTTTTTTTTTCCAATAAATGCAACGGTTCCAAACCTTTTCTGAGCACGACCCTAAATTGCGTGACACGAGAAATTCAATAAATAGTAGCGAATTTTAATGTCTATGTTTGGAAACATAAAGCAGTATTTTTCTTTAAAAATCAATTAATTTTATTTTCACATTTTTAATTGTTTTCTCGTGAACCTACGTGAGGCTGGGAACTACTGTTGTAGTCCTTAAACCTGCTTAGTTAATCTTTCACTACTTTCCATGGAAAAGTGTAAGTGATATATTACTAGCCACTGATCCTCTGTATGTTAGACTGAACTTCTTTCCAAGTCCCTCACTTCATAATCTCCTGGGTCATTTTCCTTCACATTTCTTTCAATCAGATACATGGGGAGACAAAAAGAGACAGAGACAGAGAGGGAGAGGGAGAGAGAGGGGGAGAGAGGGAGAGAGAGAGAGTGCCTCAAGCTGATATCAAGCAAGAACAAACAACCAAACCAACAATAAATTGTTGAAACTTACAACTAAATCAACAAAGTAACCAATTTGTAGCATTTACTTTGTGTCCAACAATCTAGTCAGTGATCACAGACATGCTGTTTCCACTTACACCAAAATCATTATCTCAAACTGTGAACTTGGAGCTTTGCTAGCAGTGACCACATTAATGCTGTAATGACATCTACTGTCAGGAAATCTTTATTCATTAATACATGGCTCAGATTGCCTGTCATTTTCTGAAACTCTTATGCAACATCATCTGTCACATTCAAGCATTCAGTGTTAATTATTCAGTCAAGGAATCATTTATTACATCAAAATGAAACACGCATTCACTCACATTGTAAACAATCAAAAACAATCATTCACCAAGAGGCTAAAATAGAATTTATCACTCATTTATTTTGTGTTTAGACAAAACAGTCATTTTATTCACTGATCACTTTAAACAGACCTATTCAGAACTCGAACATGCAACCATCAAGGACCAGAACTCGAACATGCAACCATCAAGGACCAGAACTCGAATATGCAACCATCAAGGACCAGAAGTCGAACATGCAACCATCAAGGACCAGAACTTGAACATGCAACCATCAAGGACCAGAACTCGAACATGCAACCATCAAGGACCAGAACTCGAACATGCAACCATCAAGGACCAGAACTCGAACATGCAACCATCAAGGACCAGAACTTGAACATGCAACCATCAAGGACCAAAACTCGAACATGCAACAATCAAGGACCAGAACTTGAACATGCAACCATCCAGGACCAGAACTCGAACATGCAACCATCAAGGACCAGAACTCGAACATGCAACCATCAAGGACCAGAACTCGAACATGCAACCATCAAGGACCAGAACTCGAACATGCAACCATCAAGGACCAGAACTTGAACATGCAACCATCAAGGACCAAAACTCGAACATGCAACAATCAAGGACCAGAACTTGAACATGCAACCATCCAGGACCAGAACTCGAACATGCAACCATCAAGGACCAGAACTCGAACATGCAACCATCAAGGACCAGAACTCGAACATGCAATCATCCAGGACCAGAACTCGAACATGCAACCATCAAGGACCAGAACTTGAACATGTAACCATCAAGGACCAGAACTCGAACATGCAGCCATCAAGGACCAGAACTCGAACATGCAACCATCAAGGACCAGAACTCGAACATGCAACCATCCAGGACCAGAACTTGACCATGCAACCATCAAGGACCAGAACTCAAACATGCAACCATCCAGGACTTAAATAACCAGTCACACAATCACCAAGAGCTTAACTGAAATCGATCACTTTTTTTATTTACAATCCAAATAAATCCACTGATTCATGTGGTTTTCTATTGGATCTATTTTTCAATCACACAAAATTCAATCTGAATTAATAACTCATTCACCCAAAATTAAACTTTATAAATCACTCAGGAATTCAGTGATCTCAGTTACTCATTTAAAACAGCTCAGATAAAGTTAATCACTCACTGACCTGATATTCAGATGAAACATGTCACTCTTTCATGCAGACCCAATCAACAACACATTCACTTGAGAGTCTTTTTAAAATCAGCACCATAATTTTGCATGCCATAAATTCCACCTACAATAAACAGGCACTAAACGCACATACTGCTTCAGCTAAATATTTTACAAATTGGTCACCTAACATCTTCTGTCACTGCTTTTTGACAATTTTAGACCCGTAGTAATGCTCTCTTCTGGGTATGTTCTAAGCATTTTTCATGCTTTTCTTCAACCTAATCTGTAATATACTTTTATACTCAGGCATCACAATGCTTCACATTTATCTTCTCTTAAATTCAGCATCATCTATTCTACTTCATGTGACTACAGACTTTTCAGCTTGTATTTTTCTCCTATTTGTTTCTTGTATTTAACATGTTATTGTTTTAGTGTATTTCCAGTTCTGATTAGAAATGAAATGTCATAGAACAAACACGTGTATGCTTGTGGGATGATATGAGGGTGATCCAAATGACAATCTTAAATTTTTTCCATTAATTTATAATTTATATAACTGCAGCATTATTCTACATAATCTCAGTTATGTTCGATGAAGTCCTCAGTACTTTAAGTGCTTGACTTCCTATATTATTACATTTTGGTTAAGTATGCAGCCACCCATGGTTGTCATATCTCTTTTTGTCTGACTTGAAAGTCTTTCTTTCCACTGCCTCATGCAGTGGTCCAAAAATGTGGTAAATGAGGTTGAGCGAATATAGTGAATGTGGAAGACACTCAAAATCCAGGTCTAAAATGTTGAACAGACACTATGGAGTTAGGCACTGTCATGCTTCAACAATACACCAGTACTCAGATAATTTGGATTTGATTGCAAGTGTAATGACAGACATGAATCACTGAATTGAACCTTCATTTGCCAATGAATTTTGATAGGTTTCACAGCTTTAACTACTAAAAAAAAAAAAAACAGATAACAGAACACTGTTTCACTTTCATGTATGTTTCTAGAGAAGTGGCCATCTTTACAGTGCAGTTATGACATCATGTAGCTTGTTGGCACCACACTACCACCTGCAAGGTATTCCTTATATCATTAGTTATGGTACTGTTGAGGTGTTTAGAATTTTTGTCACACTTTTAAGGTTTTTGTTTGGATCACAGTTATCAAGGCTGATGATTTTAAAGCTGGCCAAGAACCTATCCTCTTTCCTCATGATTGCTCCTAGAAACAAGCTGTTGGTCTCATTTACCTTTGATAATGAGGAGGAGCTGGTTCATTTGATTGTCTGAATAGAAGACTATGATCTCATGTCCAGTAGATGTAAGTCTATGATCTCATGTCCAGTGGATGTAAGTCTATGATCTCATGTCCAGTAGATGTAAGTCTATGATCTCATGTCCAGTGGATGTAAGTCTATGATCTCATGCCCAATGAATGTAGTCCATGATCTTATTTCCAGTGAATGTAGTTCATGATCTTATCTCCAGTGAATGTAGTTCATGATCTTATCTCCAGTGAATGTAGTCCATGATCTTATTTCCAATGAATGTAGTCTATAATCTCATGCCCAATGAATGTAGTCCATGATCTTATTGCCAATGAATGTAGTCTATAATCTCATGCCCAATGAATGTAGTCCATGATCTTATTTCCAATGAATGTAGTCTATAATATCATGCCCAATGAATGTAGTCCATGATCTTATTGCCAATGAATGTAGTATATAATCTCATGCCCAATAAATATAATCTATGATCTCATGCCCAGTGAATGTAGTCCATGATCTTATTTCCAGTGAATGTAGTCTACAATCTCAGTAACTTTCTACCTTCACACATGCTGGCTCTTTTGGACTTTTCAATTCTTCTCATAAAATGCTCAACATCCTATTTAGCAACAATATCTCATTAGTTTTATTTACATTCTTGTTTCTTCAAACTTCAAGAATTAGCTGTTACATAAGTTTTTATAGAACTGGTTCTATATAACTGTAGACAGACATTTTGCATTTGCTGCAACATATTTCATCTTCTTGAAATCTTTCATTTCTTGGACTATACTAGATGCTTTACAGTTAATGTGCAGTCTCTGTTCAATGTGTATAATACATTTTAAAAAAATTTCATTCATTTGTTTTCAGTATAAGCATAGAGATACTGGAGATAATCAACATATAACGGATAATCAACATATAACGGACAGCTAAATCTCTGCTTTAACAAATACAGCACATTCTCATTTCTCACTTATTACTCAGAAACATAGACAACATACTGGAACTAATTATTTTTCTCCAAACATCAGTACAGATTTAAACATTTTCACTGCCATTTTAAAGTTGTCCACATTTTGTTTTCCTATTTGTTTGAACACTTTTCCAAAAACTGACAACATTTTATGAGGCAATTCATCTGTAGTGGTCTCCAGTGATTTTTTTTTTCTATTAAACTCACTACAGGCATGGATCAAAAAAATTATGCAGAAAGTTGCATAGACATAATGCAGTAATTTATCCGTCCTTTAAAACAATATACATATAGTACAGGAGATTTAAACAAAATGTAAAGAAAGTTTAAAATTCAAGCAGTAGGCTCCCTGCATTATGAAACATTTACCATGCACACACACACACACACAAATGTTGAATGTTGGCTAAAATAACATATCAGGACAGTAAACTTATGCTAAATAAAATAATATTGCTCAAATTATGCATAAATAGTTTTGTAAGTTGCAAGAAAGAGTAAACATAACTAAAAATGTGCTAATAATTCTATTTACAATTCTATATATCAGAATATTGTACTTCATTTAAAATCAAAGCTAAGAGATCATATTGTATAAAGTGTATATTGCAATATATAAAAATGTGATACACTTCAGTTTTAAAAAAATAAATAATAGTAACAAAAATCTGCACATGATGCTAGGACATAAACTCATAAAAATGTGATCAATGAATCCCAACATGACATTACCAGGTCTATCAAGAATGTGTAGCCATTAACAGTAGTCAGGACAGCTTCAAAACTTCTAATCAGATCACATTATTTTGCTATTTTTTCCTGGCATATTGTACCTGCTTTTTTCACATTTATACAACAGTCAGTACTCCATGGGCACCTGAGTAGTGAAGTGGTTAGTGAACTTCTCTCTCATGATGAAGGTCAATAGTTTGAGGTCAACCTGAATGGCCTGGTCACATAGCTGTAGATGTGGGTGCCTAGCTTCACCTGAGGCTGGGGAAGTAAAAGACTATGGCAGAATAGCCATTAGTGTAAGGGTCATAACCAGATAAAGTACGAATATCTGCAGTACTTTCCCCCTGAGTGTCTTGTTTACAGCTCACACGAATTTAGGGGGGAAAAAAGCTCATGATAAATGATTTGAAGTTTTCAGTAACTTAGTTTATTAAAGAAACTTAGTTTTCCACGAGATTTTGTACTGAACAAGCTTAAAATGAGAAGTGGAACTCACACAACTGTTGATAGCGCGGGAGAAAGTGAGAATCACTGGATAGTTGGGGGCTGTAGCAGAGATAATAAAACTGATTTTTGGAAGTAGAAGAGGTGGACAGATAGCCAGAGCATGGGTTAGGTCAGAGCCAAGTTGATAGTTATGAGTTAGTCAGTGTTTTGAGTTATTTCAGTTTTTTTGTGAATTGTAAGTATGTAATTTTTCTTATTTTTTAACCGTGGCTCTGTTCCCATATGGCAAAGTTGTTCTCTCCCTGGGAAGTTTTTTTTCTGTCATTGTGTTCTATGTTTCCTTCCTTGTGGAAGTGATGTTTATTCATCCTCACAATTTCACCCTTCATTATATCCATTAATAAATTTGTGTTGTCTGATGTAAAACTACACTACTGGCTTTGTTGAAACCCTCACTGTTTGACAAGTTTTGTTTATGCTGGGAGACTGCCAAGTTCAGTTAAGTTGTTGTATCAATATTCTTCTGTGGAGTTGTGTGCCTGGGAGTCTTGTTGAATTTTCTTAGTGATTAACAGGGAAAATTAGGTTGTCTTTTAGCACCAACAACAAGAAGTAATTTCTAAATGAAAAAATTGTACTCCACAAGAAAACTTATCATCCAGCATAATACTGGTTTAGCTTCATTACTTGCACTGCCTAGGGCCTAGGAGCTAGAGGTTAGAACTATCAACTCCCAAGCTATCTGCAGGCACTTTGAGAACCTATTCTAACTAATACTATTCTAATAAAACCTGCCAGTAACACACTTCCGCTAAACAGAGCTAGTTAAAACTACACATGTCCTCGAAACCCAAGTTCGAATCCTGGTCATGGCAGGATGTACACAGATGTACATACCTTGCCTAAATCTGTGACTTTAAAAGTCCATAATTATGCATAAAAAATTTCCTCCACTTCCGTTAACTCTTTAACCTTCAACTTTCAACTTTCAACACTGATATAAAAATCTTTCAACACATTATCTCAAACTAATAAAACAACAGAGCACTTCAGATAGGAGATTCTCCACTACATGTTGTAGTCTGAACCACTTGCATTTGTTGAGTTCTCACTGAAGTCTGGAAACAGTTCAAAACAGACAAAAGAATTATAACACAGGTTGCTATGTTCCTAACACATGAAGTATACAGGCAATCATTACAAATCAAAATATTAGCCTGAAATTGCATACACTGTCTTAAAAAACTGCACAAATGCTACTCCATTAAAGCCAAAATACTTAACCTCTTCATCATTACAGATCCCCAACAAGATTGCACAGGCCTTCCCTTTACCTTCTTAACCAGACTGTTGAATTCATCATTTCTACTCCTGTTAAGTAGGATTATTATTTCAAAATATATCAATAGCTTGGTTTTACTTTACATACAGGTCTCTTTATCTGAACCTTTAGGTGCCCAAGGCACATGGTGCTTCCACGAGGGTCTTTCACAAATACCTTTCATTTTCCTTTTGCTGCTCTTGCACAGGTGAGCCCTCTATTACTCAATATCCTCTCTGTTGTTCTTCTCCATGCTTCCTTTGTCTTACTTCTGTTTCCCTGTGGTGTCCACTTTAGCACTATTTTTGGTGATGAGTTACCAGTCATTTGGAGTACATGGCCTAGTAATCACAAGCTTTTTTCCTCAATAATCAAAGTCAATGACCTCATTTCTGCCAGCAAGGTATTATTTCTTATGGTATTTGGCCGGAATATTATTTAAATATGGATAGCTGACATAAAACTCAGTTCTCAGAGAGAATCTCATACCCCCATTTTGGTTCCCATAGTCCAAAGGGGTATGAATCTTATCTTATATCTTATATCTTATATCCTTCCCGTGCCGTTAGACGTCACATAGGGCTCGCAAAGTAGTTCGCCAATTTTTCCTGTCTTCGGCGAGTCTTTCAACCTCATCAAAGGATGTTATGCCTGTTAACTTGGCCTCTCTTAATAATGTCCTCTTTAGAGTTTCACGCGGTCTGCCCCTTTTTCTTCGGCCTGTTGTGTTCCACTTGATAGCTTGTTTTGGGATTCTCTGATCATTTCTTCTCATCAAGTGACCAACATATGTCCATCTCCTTTTCCTGATCACCCGTGAGACTGGTTGTTGTTCAGTCATCTGTCTTATCTCTGCATTGTTCTTGAATTCATTCCACTTGATGCCGAGTATTTTCCTTAGGCATTTGTTTTCAAAAGAGTCTAATTTCTTTTCTATTTCTTTAGTTGTTTTCCAGCTTTCGCATGCATAAATGAGGGTGGATATTACATTTGAATTGAATAGTCTTAACTTGGTTTTTGTGCTTATAACTTTTGAATTCCATATGTTCTCAAGATTCTTGAAGATTGATGCTGCTTTTGCAATTCTGATCCTAACTTCCTTTCTAGTGTCACCATCCTTGTCTATGTAGCTGCCAAGGTATGCAAATTGATTGACTTCTTCAATATCTGTCCCTTCTATGTGTATTTTTCCATTTTGATTGATGGGAATTTTCATTATCTTTGTTTTGTCCTTGTTAATTTCAAGTCCTATTTTGCTAGCCAGTGAAGATAGGCTATCTGTTTTTTCTTGCATGGAATTCACATTATTACTGATAAGAGTTATGTCATCAGCAAAATCAAGATCTTCTAGTTGGGTCCCATGTACCCAGTCAATACCTGTGTTACCTGTGCAGCATTTTGTCATTATGAAGTCTATTGTAATCCCAAAAAGTAAAGGAGACAGTATACATCCTTGTTTCACGCCTGTTTCAATCTGGAACCATTCACTCATCCCTTCTTCTGTCTTGACTGCACAACCATATCCATTGTATAAGTCCTTAATGATGTTGACAATTTTAGATGGTATTCCATATAGACATAAAATTCTCCATAATGAATCTCTGTGTATGCTATCAAATGCCTTCTTAAAATCTATGAAATTCAGTATTAATATGAATAACCATGGTTAATAACCCCTTATCTGTGTACAAAGATGATTGTGATATCTTGTACTGCTTGCAATACCAGGTCTGTGGTCTGTGCTGTTTTCATAGCCTTGTCTTCTTGTCTTCTTGTCTTCTTGTCTTCTTGTCTGTTCTCCTATAATCCTTTCCTTTTTTTTTTCTGTCTTTTTTCAGGAACAATTTTAAACAATTCAAGGGACAGGATATCTCTTGATCTCATTATGTGGCAAAACAGGATATCTCTTGATCTCATTATGTGGCAAACCAATTCATGCGTATAAATGTATATATGCCATTTTTACATTAACCAGTTTTCAAATATACAGACTCTCTGTTAGTGATTTGATCAAAATTGTCAAGAGCTGATTAGGACAACACAGAAAAATATTTTCCCCATATCACTTGGCAAAGTCTACTGCTAAGTCTTGGACTTACGGTGAATCTAAGATTGGGCAGGAGACTGCATGGTTGTGGCAGGATTCTATATGGTGCTACTGAGTGTGTGCACAGTGCTGAGATCCTCTGTCACAAGGGAAGACTGGAGCACTTGTGAACTTTGCAGATTTGGAATAATGATAAGCTCTTAATATTTTAACGTTTTTTTTTTTAATCTGGAAATATCTGAATAGAAATAATAACTCCTGTAAAACTGGTTCTAGTAAAAAAAAAAAAAAGGTAGAATGAGGTGACAAATATTTGAATACACCACATCAAAACTGGTTAGAGTACTGCAGATTTTTTCTCTGAAATGAAAGTGTTTCTTACCCGTTTCTTTGTTACAACATAATCACTTCTGATTCACTTGCCTGTTTCTTTATTTTGTTACAACATAATCACTTCTGATTCACTTGCCTGTTTCTTTATTTTGTTACAACATAATCACTTCTGATTCACTTGCCTGTTTCTTTTTTTGTTACAACATAATCACTTCTGATTCACTTGCCTGTTTCTTTATTTTGTTACAACATAATCACTTCTGATTCACTTGCCTGTTTCTTTATTTTGTTACAACATAATCACTTCTGATTCACTTGCCTGTTTCTTTATTTTGTTACAACATAATCACTTCTGATTCACTTGCCTGTTTCTTTATTTTGTTACAACATAATCGTTTCTGATTCACTTGCCTGTTTCTTTATTTTGTTACAACATAATCACTTCTGATTCACTTGCCTGTTTCTTTATTTTGTTACAACATAATCGTTTCTGATTCACTTGCTTGTTTCTTTATTTTGCTACAACATAATCGCTTCTGATTCACTTGCCTGTTTCTTTATTTTGTTACAACATAATCGCTTTTGATTCACTTACCTGTTTCTTTATTTTGTTACAACATAATCGCTTCTGATTCATGCACAAGATAATAACAGTCACCAGAATTATCACAGGAAGTACAACTAACACACAGCCAATAGCTAGGAGGGTGGTATCTTTGCTGTTTGTGGATAGCACTATTAGGATAATTCCTGCAATATAAATCCATTCACCAGCACTTGATTTGAGCAGGTTTAAAAATATGAAAGGAAATAAAAGTGGAAAAATGAATAATAGGTAAGATAATGGATCTGACAAATATTTTAGGGTAAGTCATTGTTCTGTCTTTTTTTTTTCTTTTAAGATAAAAGTACAGATGACTCATCATCATCATCAGGTGCCGTGCTGATTGGCGTTGGCTATTATGCTTCTCCAGAGTACACGATCCTTCATGCAGGCCATCAGCTCAGTTGGTGATCTCCTCTCACATCATCCCGTCAGACTGTCCAGTATCATTTCTCTTGGTCTTCCTCTGTGAAAGTACATTCTCTCTCTCCTATCTTTTTGACAAGGTTTTTTTTGTCTCTCCAGCTCTTCTCATACATTCTTCATTAGTTATTTTTGCTGTCCAGGGGATTTGCAAAATTCTTCTAATAAACCACATTTCTGCTGCTTCCAATGATTTTTGTGCAGACCTGCCTACTGTCCATGATTCACTTCCATATAACAAGATAGGTTCAATATAGCAGATGACTAAGGAACAAAAAGAAAACACTACTTTTTCACAAATGGTGACTGTAACAAATGACAGTCTATCCAATGAAACATACCTGTTGGCAAAGCCACAAAGAATGCAAAACCAACTGCTGAAGCTGCAAGACATCCTTGGAAACAGCAAATACTTGACTTGCTATTTTCTGGGAATAACAAATATAGGGATACCTTATACATGGCACAAGGAATGGTCTTGCTTGTTGTTACAAATTTTACCTATTTTTTACACCTAAAGAGATCCTATAAATTTTACATAATTTTTTATACCTAAAATGATCCTATAAATTTTACCTATTTTTTATACCTAAAATGATCCTATAAATGTTACCTATTTTTTTATACCTAAAATATCTTATGTTTATCAGAATATTGTAGAGGGCTTGGCGGACAACTCTGATTTGTTATTTTTATTTTTTTACTGATATTCTTATTTCTTGAGAGATTATTTGATAATTTCTCCTTTTCATGAAAGATTCTTTCAGTACTGTCTTCCTGTAAGAGATTATTTGATCACTGCCTTCCCCTCATGACTGATTCTTTGATCACTGTCTCCCTGTGAGAGATTAGTTCATTCTTACTTTCCATAACAAATTATTTGATTATTATTTTCCTATTAGACATTATATGACTATTGCCGAGAGAGTCTTCGATTATTGTCTTCCTGTGAGAGATTAGTTCATAACTGTCTTCCCATATCAGATTATTTGATTTTCTTCCCGTATGAGATTATCTGATTTTCCTATTAGATAATACAAAACTATTGCCTTTCCATGAGAGATTATTTAAATATTGTCCGCCTATAATGGACCACTTGATCATCTGATTTGGGTCTGAAATGAAGATCAGAACTCCCTGGCTTCTAGTCTTCTTTATTTACAGTTACTGTCAAACCTAAACCATCTCTGTTGGTGCTAAACTGTCTGAGTCTTTCTTTTTTTTAATCCATATGGTAGTCTGTAACTATGATGTAACTATCTGTAACTATGTACAACATTAAAACATCTGTCAAGAAAATGAAGCTTCTATGCGTGGAAAACCATAGGACTGAAAGAAATGTAAAGCTGTTAAGTTGTGTACAGTGACAGTTTTACCTACCTTTTTCATCACCCAGCTCAAAAGGTCTTCCTTTGTGAGACAGATCAGGCGCCACAGTAGGCTCCACCAGCACCCGGTTCTGACTCATTTCGTCCGGGCCACTTTTTAACCCCAAACTTTCTTTTTATCACGTAGATAGTTTACCTCATAATTCATTCATTTTTGGAAACTGAAAAAAGAGTTAAAGGAACTTTAAAGGAACTATAAAGGAAGCTGTGTTTGGTCTATTTTATTGTTCAAACAAGTAGTATGCGCTTCAATGACGGCCCAAGACACGGTGTTACGAGCCGGTGATCAAAGGAGCTGCGGTAGCGGTGATGACACTATATATCATAGAGAGAATTAGTAGATAGCTATCTATTCTGAAAATATGTGTCATCCTCTAATAGTTTATATCGATGCTCAAAGAAGTCCGGAGCTATGACAGTTTTACTATTGTAATTCGTCCGAAATGAATGAACACGCCTGTTGCTAGTTTTACAACAGCGAAGTTTTCCTTTCACTCGCTACAAGGACACTCAAATAAGGACACAAGTGTTAATTATTGTTGACTGGATATTCCAGCGGATGTCGAGAGCCTACTGTATGCTTTTGTTCACTTAATACTTTGTTTTACACTGCAGCAAACAGGGTTTTCAAGTGTAGGCAAACCGGAATAAACTAAACGAGAGGCAGATACTTTCGAAGTCAGTCATTCTTAGCATGTTTGCGTTTCCAAAGTATACACTGCGCATATGATTTCTATGAATCTTTAAATCGCGTGTAACTGGTGGCTTCTAGGAAACACACAGTCTCGACTTTCTAAACCATGTCGCCACGGTAATATCTTGAATTAACCATAACTTAAGCCGAGATTTTAACTTTGTAGGGGTCATTGTAGAACGTCCTAAATTTCCAAAACTCGCCCAGACCAGCCACATACTTATGCACAGTTATGGGAAATTTTGCGAAATCAACTTTGTTCTTGCTCTGTCTATGAGCACGATGTTCTTTGGAGCCGATGCTGCGCAGCTGTTGGGGCGCTACATCGTGTCGAATGAGAAGCAGGCTCGTCATCATCATCATCAGATGCCATGCCGACTGGCGTTGGCTATTATGCTTCTCCAGAGTACACGATCTTTCATGCAGGCCATCAACTCAGTTGGTGATCTCCTCTCACACCATCCCGCCAGACTGTCCAGTATCATTTCTCTTGGTCTTCCTTTTGATCTTCTTCCTTCTATATTTCCTGTTGTTATAATATTTTCAATGCCCCCTCTTCTTACTGCATGTCCTATGAAAGTACATTGTCTCTCTCTTATCTTTTTGACAAGGTTTTTTTTTGTCTCTTCATCTCTTCTCATACATTCTTCATTCGTTATTTTTGCTGTCTAGGGGATTCACAACATTCTTCTAATAAACCACATTTCTGCTGCTTCCAATGATTTTTGTGCAGACTTGCCTATTGTCCATGATTTACTTCCATATAACAAAATAGGTTCAAAATAGCATTTTAGGACTCGTTTTCTAACATTCATTGATATGGATGTGTTGCATAATATGTTTCTCATTCTCTGAAATGCAATCTTTGCTTGGCCTAATTCTGTTCCTAATTTCTGTTCTGCATTTCCCATCT
Source organism: Achatina immaculata (assembly GCA_009760885.1). NCBI lineage: Eukaryota > Metazoa > Mollusca > Gastropoda > Stylommatophora > Achatinidae > Lissachatina > Lissachatina immaculata. Next base: position 28,000,914 of record CM019704.1, read on the forward strand.
GAAGTTATTATTGCTCCAAGGTATTTGAATTTCTGCACCTGCTTTAGAATAGTTCCGTTTAATTTTATACTGCATGCTGGTGGATTCTGTTTCTTAGATTAACTACAGTCTCTGTCTTTTTGATGTTCAAAGTAAGGCCTTTCTGTTCACTTTCTTTGGCGACTTTATCCAAGAGATTTTGCAGGTCTTGTTGGTTCTCAACTATCAGTACTGTGTCGTCAGCATACCAAAGGTTGTTAGTATTGTATCCTCCAATTTGTAGGCCTGGTTCTGTGATGATCGTTCTTAGAATATTCTCGCTGTACAGAGAAAAAAGTTCTGGAGATACATCCTTGTTGCACCCCTTGTTTTATAGGTTGGTATTTTCCAGTTCTATTTTCAACTCGAACTGCTGCTTCTTGCTGCCAGTATAGAAGAAGCAGGCTACGGCGGCTATTTTGTCAGAGCGTGAGTGAAGGCTAAAAGAACACTGGGGAAGTAGGAGGGGGGGGGGGTTGCGGTACTTCTTTTAGCAGATTATCCTCATGGGGACTATAGTGATTCCTGCCCCGACTGGGCCTGTTGAATAGGGGTATCAAGGGAGACGTAGGGCAGGGTCTCAGTCGGTTATGGTTCGCCAATCTTGGCGCAAGCTAGAACTGAGCAGGAACCGCATTAGGAACCGATTCTTTCGGTTCTTCCGGTTAAAGGGGTTACTCGGTTCTTCACAAACCGATTCCTGATACCGAGTAGTACCCACTTGGAACCGCATTAGAAACCAGAAACCAAATCGGTTCTAGATATGAGTAGAGAACCGTTTTGTGAGTTTGTGAACAGAAAATCGTTTCAACAGCGTAGGCTGACTTACGTGCAATAGAGGGACAGTTTGAAACTCCTGGCATCAAAACAAACCGCACCGTGTCATCCCACAACAGCCGACCCCTCCCAGTATCCTTCCTTTTACAACACACATTAGAGCCTTTATTCTTTCAGTGTTGACTGATGAACCATTTAAACCACAGCAGCCATATATTTCTGTACTGTTGCAGTTATTAAATGTCCTGACGTTAAATGTCTTAACGTTGAGCACACTGGTATTCCCTCAAAAAGCTGTTTAAAGCATGTAATTTTTTTTTCTTGAATCACCGTTTCTGTATTTACTTCCGCGTTTTACTATGAACGTTATGTGCAAATAATGGCTCAAAGATCGCATAGTAGTTTTGTGCCGGGACATATGGGAAGGCAAGGGGAAATTGTTATTTTCCTATTTGTAAATCATCACTCACATTTAGCAACACATGAATATTTTTTTGTTTTTTTGTTTTTGGATGAATAACCAAGAATAACTATACGTAAAGCCACTGCAGTAAAACTGTGATAACAAAATGTTTACAACTATTTCAGACAAAAGTAGAAACAGCTTTATTAATTAACTAGTTAGTTCAAAATCCAGCTTTATTTAACATTCCCTTTCTGCGCAGTGATTATTCCTTCTCGACTAAGTTCTACTCGTTTTCTCACCTGTAACTTATATTCCAGAAAACTCACTTGCAAAGATTACAAACCCTCTACTCAACCATATTCATCTATTCCACCAACTATTTTCTTGGCTTGATTACCATTATATCCCACCCCCCCCCCCCCCCGCTCGCTCTCTCTCTCTCTCTCTCTCTCTCTCTCTCTCTCTCTCTCTCGCTCTCACCTTCTCGGTTTTCCCACTCAAGATTTAAGATCCCAAATCTTCTTTTAACATTCACATAACTCCATCACAAGCGCTCTCGGACTCAGATAAAATAGGACTTGAAATTAACAAGGAAGAAGCAAAAATAATGAAACTTCATATTAATCAAGAAGGAAAAATATACGTAGAAGGAACAACTGTTGAAGAAGTAAACCAATATGCATACCTCAGCTGCTACACAGACCAGGATTGTGACACCAGAAAGGAAGTTAGAATTCAAATTTCAAAAGCAGTGTTGACCTTCAAGAATCTTGAGAACATATGGCATTCAAAAGTTATAAGCACAAAAACCAAGTTAAGATTATTAAATTCAAATGTAATATCCACCCTCATTTATGCACGTGAAAGCTGGAAAACAACTAAAGAAATAGACAAGAAAATAGACTCTTTTGAAAACAAATGTCTAAGGAAAATACTCGGTATAAAGTGGAACGAATTCAAGAACACAGAAATAAGGCAGATGAGCGAGAACAACTAGTCTCATTGATGATTAGAAAAAGAAGATGGATATATGTCAGTCATGTGATGAGAAGAAACAAGCAGAGAATCCCAAACCAAGTTATCAAGTGAAGCACAAAAGGCCGAAAAAAAAAGAGATCGACCACGTGAAACTCTAAAAGTGACATTGTTAAAAGAGGCCAAATTAGTAGGCATAAAATCCCTTGATGAAGTTAAAAATACTCACCGAAAACAGGAAAACTTGGCGAACTACCATGCGAGCCCTATGTGACATTTAACGACACGGGAAGGATGTAAGATGTCAGAAATATTTTATTAGTAAAATGTGACAATAAAAGAACGTGAAGGAAAATTAAATACGTACAAAGCACGTAGAGTAGTCGTGATGAATGAGTTGAAATCCTTACCCCAAAACAGAAACTGTCTTGTCAAGTGTGGGGAAAGCGCTAGCAATTATTATTGATAATGGGGAATGATTAGACGTTTTCCATTCACTCTTTATATGTTGCCTAGACAACATTTGGCGAGCACACTACTCTAGTCTGTGTGGTCCTTGTTATCTACTCGTATAATCAGATCTAAAGCCGTTCTTTTCCCGTGTCACTTGATAAATCTGTTTATATGTTTTCTAATGGCCTCCATTTTTTTTAACCCCTTGAATTTTTCATGTTTCTCACTTTCTCATGACACGCAGAAGGAATTTCTTTCTAACCACATCTCTTCTTCTTCTTCTTCTTCTTCTATCATGTCCCTATAACTGCGAGCTGGTTAGTGCAGCCGATGTAGTGAAGATGTTTAGGCACAACATCGTGTCGGATTGGAAGCGGGTTACGGCTGGTTTTTTTTTCAGTCCCTGAATAGAGCTAAGAACAAGAGGCGTGCACTACTTCTTTAGCGGACTCCACCGCCATTAGAACCATAAAGATCCCTGCCCCGTTAGCCAGGCTAAACCTATTACTGGGGGGGGGGGGGTAACCAACGGCGACCTGTAGCAGGGTCTTGGTCGGCTATGATTCGCTAACTCTGACGCTAGGGGTCGCTGACTGCAAAGCTGGACAGTGTCTTCGCTCCCCTGTTTCATCTTTTTGTCTGCTGTACAAGTCCCAAGAGGACGAGATAATGCCGGCTTATTTAGGCGGCTGGCTGAAGCTTACAGAGGTATAATATATAGCTTACTTAAGGGGTTTAACCTGCCACACCGTATAGTTCTGCCACACCGTATAGTTCTCACTTATTCATACTATAATGTTTGAGCTGTGCAGTAACTGGGTGAAAGCGTAGATACTCGCAGAGGTAGGGGAGGGAGGAGCTGTCATTAGTACGAAGGCAGGTAAAAAAAAATCGCAAATCAAGGGAAGTAACCATTCAAAATATATGAAGATTATTTTTTACTCGCCTTCGAAGTTTTTTCAAATATTTTCAGTGGTACCGCCCCTTGATTTGCTGCGGTTACTTTTCGACTCTCCCCCTACATGAAAAGAGCGAAAGAAAAAGGCTTCATATTTTTTAAGTGGTTACAACCATTTATCTGCGGTTACATTTTGACCCGCTATCGCATTTATCTGTTCGAGGCATTTAATATGTCACTTCTACATGCTGTGAAAGTAACACGAACCCTATCTAATGCGGTATCGTGACATTTTGCACAGCATTAAGTTAAAAACAACGTCGAGAGAGGTAAGAAGAGATATAATCACACAAGCATACATAATAATAACGAACAATCAAAATGACAACTAGCCACGGAAAGATATTCATAAAGACAAATCAAATACAATCAGACAATATCTGATGTTGTAGTTTTCGATGTCTGTTGTCAGCATCATTTTGGATCAACCTTTCAACCCTTTTATCACGAAGATGCCCTTGATACACTTATCAAATTTCAGTGAACCCCTATATTGCTTGAAATATTTATCAGATTTCAGTGAACCCCTATATTACTTGAAATACTTATCAGATTTCAGTGAGCCTTTATATTACTTGAAATAGTTATCAGATTTCAGTGAACCCCTATATTACTTGAAATACTTATCAGATTTCAGTGAACCCCTATATTACTTGAAATATTTATCAGATTTCAGTGAATCTCTGTATTACTTGAAATACTTATCAGATTTCAGTGAACTCCTATATTACTTGACATACTTATCAGATTTCAGTGAACCCCTATATTACTTGATATACTTATCAGATTTCAGTGAACCCCTATATTACTTGATATACTTATCAGATTTCAGTGAATCCCTATATTACTTGAAATACTTATCAGATTTCAGTGAACCCCTATATTACTTGAAATACTTATCAGATTTCAGGGAACACCTGTATTACGCTATTTATACCTGCGACCAGTGGCGGAGCAACCACCACCTAGGCTTTTAAGCTAAATTTATCATGACACCCGCACTCTGCGACCTGAAACGTCCATCTCCTGATGTATAGCTGGACTCCCCTCGGGCTATGATCTCTACTGTTACTACACGGCTTTGTGCTGCAGAGACCAAACACCGTAAATGATACTTTGCTACTTTTTGGATGATATGACAAGCTAACGCATCAATCATAGCTATAAATGACTGCCGCATGAAACAGTAGTATGCTGGGCTCTGTGACCTAAGCTTCTTCAGCTTAAAGACTAATCCTCTTCTGTCGCAGCTCATGGGCTGTTATTGTGATTAATAAGCTAGAGCTTAATTCATTCGAGTGACATGTCAATCTGGGATGAAGTAGTCCACAAAAAAAAAAAAACGTGTCACAAAAAGAGCCATTCTGTATAGAGAAGACGCGTCATATGAAGATGAAGCGAGAGCTAAAACTGAAAAAAAAAAGGAAACAAGAGAAAAGATAAGGGACATAGCAATATGAACACTGAAGTCAATCCAACCAATCAAATACTGTAGAATTAGCCATATGATAAGTTGTTCAGCAATGGTGATAATCGACGCCTTTCATTAACAGCTGACATCCAACTGCATCAAACCCGTCTACTAATAAGAAAAGAATAGTTTTACAACAGCCCTGGACAGTACATTTCTGTTTATGCTTCACAACCAATTTTACTAATGGGAAGGAAGAAATAAAAGGGCAGTCTTCGGAGCTTCTACTTTTTGATTCTTCGTTAAACAGAGCATGACAGACTTAGCTGACCGTTTATTTGATTCTTACAGCGGTGGACTAGGTTGATGTCCTGTTGTTGTACACAGAACCTGAGACAATCGATCAAAACCTGCGAATGTTTGAAGAATACAGCCTGAACTTCAGAGCACATGAAGAGCTGTACCGGAATACAGCGTGAACTTCACAGCACAAGAAGAGCTGTATCGGAATACAGCCTGAACTTCAGAGCACAAGAAGAGCTGTATCGGAATACAGCCTGAACTTCAGAGCACAAGAAGAGCTGTATCGGAATACAGCCTGAACTTCAGAGCACAAGAAGAGCTGTACCGGAATACAGCCTGAACTTCAGAGCACAAGAAGAGCTGTACCGTAATACAGCCTGAACTTCAGAGCACAAGAAGAGCTGTACCGGAATACAGCCTGAACTTCAGAGCACAAGAAGAGCTGTACCGGAATACAGCCTGAACTTCACAGCACAAGAAGAGCTGTACCGGAATACAGCCTGAACTTCACAGCACAAGAAGAGCTGTACAGCACTGGTGTCTTCAGTCTGTGTACACTGGAGGAGGAAGCTGAAGCATCCCTGGCCTTTCCAGTGTGCGGTGATGATGAACTTAACCAGGAAAGAGGAAACAACGACGGGTTAACCACTTAAGCGCTCCGTATTTTTCGACGCTAAAACACAAATATACAAAGTGACAGACAGAAATACCAGCCAGGCAGACGGTTAAAATGCACAGAAGTACATGTACTAGTAACCAGACAGACAGTTAAAATGCACAGAAGTACATGTACTAATGACCAGACAAGATAGTTAAAATGCACAGAAGTACAGGTACTAATGACCAGACAAACAGTTAAAATGCACAGAAGTACATGCACTAATGACCAGACAGACAGTTAAAATGCACAGAAGTACAGGTACTAGTGACTACGACTGTTCAAAACTGCCACTTCATTTATTAAAATCAATCGTAACAAAGCGTTCTTATCGAAGATCGATGTTGCCAAGACAATTTCTCCTCTCGCGGGACTATCCAGGTCGATAGCTGAGTACCTGGATAGCTCGTGTCGCTGAGAGAGGCTGCGGAGCTAGACACATAATATTGTCTGTAAAATCAATGTCGCCTTGAATACCGTCACACGACAGTACACGTCTGAGTACTGTCTGAAAGCCTCGAGCAGCGATCACAAGCCAACAACTAGCAGACTTCTGTCATGACAGACGAAGACTATCCGGTCTTTCAGACCGTGTTTCCAATTTATGGAAATTTATGGTATCAGAGGAACACCTCGAATCATAACATTCTGTTTATCGGAAGCATGTTGTATCATAACAGTCTGTTTATCGTAAAGCATGTTGTATCATAACAGTCTGTTTATCGTAAAGCATGTTGTATCATAACATTCTGTTTATCGTAAAGCATGTTGTATCATAACATTCTGTTTATCAGAAGCATGTTGTATCATAACAGTCTGTTTATCATAAAGCATGTTGTATCATAACATTCTGTTTATCGGAAGCATGTTATATCATAACAGTCTGTTTATCGTAAAGCATGTTGTATCATAACAGTCTGTTTATCGTAAAGCATGTTGTATCATAACAGTCTGTTTATCGGAAACACGAAATGAGGATTGGGTAGTTTCCACCTGTTATGATTATCTGCCCCTGGCAACAGTATAATCACTGGAGTAGTAGATAAGAATAGTAGACAGCTGATACGAAATAAACTCCTAAGTATGTACTTATACTGGAGTCTGGTATAACTATTGCATGGTGACTGAGAAAATCTGATTACCGCCAGTTCCAGTTAAAAGCATCTGTCCTATTTTCCCGCTGACATACTTAATGAGTTACCATCTTGTACATAACAAACGAATATTTCATTACTGTATTACCCATGTTTGAAATGAACCAACCCTTTCGCCCGGTCGTGGTGGAGCTAACTGTGAAGCAGGACATTGCTGCTCGTTTGCGGAGCATCATCTCGTTTTTTTTCCGTATGCATCAGTCATGAGGAAAGCTGTAGAAGTCATTTATCATTGTTGTATATCGTCTATTATCAATATCTAACTTCGTCGTCTACTGCAGTAATTTGTCATCGTCATCTGTGACATTTATTTTAGAAAAGTATCTATGGTCATCTGCTGTTGTCATCTATCGTTGCCATATATCATCATTATGATGTAATCTTTGTTATCTATCGCTGTCATCACCCTGGACAAAAGAAAAGAATCATAGACGTCAGCAGCAACAACGAACTTCACATTCTGCGCTTGCTATCTCTGCGAGGGCTACAGATCACATGAGTTGCCTAGTGCAGTGGTTCAAAACTTTTTTCTAAGCCCAAGGATCATTTTCCCCTCCTCTGTTTAAGTTGCTGACCACCGACATATATGCAGTATTGTAATGCCATAAACCTTTCAGTGTTTTTTATATAACAGATGGCGCTTAATACGGAGTATACAAGACAGCTGCAGACCACCTAATAATACACTGACGATCACTTGTAGTTCGTGGACTACAGATTGGGATTGGGAACCGCTGGCCTGGTGGACTGATCTAGATATGCCTTCATACTGCCTGCTAGGCAAACTAAAATACTGATTTGTTTCAGTGCAGACTTAATCTCCCGCCATTCTTTATCAGGTAAACAATGACTGGGAAGAAAGGGAAAGAAATAAAATCAGTTGGGATTTTTCCCCTATGACGTTCTGAAACATTTCTTCTTCTTCTTCTTCGTCGGAGCTGTGAGCTGGTGTTCTTTGCAGCCGAAGCGGTGAGGATTATGAAGCACAGGTCATGTCGGATTGGGATCAGGATTGGGCTCCGCGAGTGCAGCAAAAACCCACGGGGTGTGAAATACTTCTTTATCCAGCTCCACTGCCATGGGGAGTCTGTCGAACCAGATTACCCAGTCTAGGCTAACAGTTTCTCCAAGGGAGAAGCTGGGGGCAGGTCAGCTAAGGTTTACCAACACTGACACTAGCCAGTCAGCTATGAGTCGCTGATTGCCTAACCGGACATGTCTTAGCCCCAGAAGACAGTTGTGTAAGAGAAACACAACACGGATGCATGAGTGAACAGTAAGAAGCCATGTGTTACGATCTAAGGCACGTATTTCGCTTCAGTAAGCGAGGACACCATCACACATTGTTGTGTTATGAAAGTACGGATGCCGTTTTCCTCATGTTTGTGAAAAATGTATAAACCTGGCTCAGCGACACTATTTTCCTATTTTGTTCGGCTAAAATAAATAAATAAACTATTTACTGAATCCTGTACGTGGCCGAGTAGAATTTAATATTCGTGTAATTTTAAATAACTTCGGGGTGACGAGAATATTTTATGCCCTCTAAAAGTACTGTAAAACCTGAAAGAACAATCGAAGTATTTTTTAATTAATGGGCTACTTTCCTACATCATTAAATACAGTGGATTCTTGGAAGATGAAATCGATAGCAAAGATCTTGGAAGCCAACATCGAGTCGAACTGAAGGTCAGACGGTGATTGAGATGTTTTTGTTACCGTTTATCCTAAAAGTGTGGGATTGGGTGTGTGTTATCGCCAGACATTTTTTTTTCTCTGCATAGCTAGAATATTCTAAGAACGATCATTACAGAACCAGGTATAAAAGTAGGAGGATACATTATTAACAACTTTCGGTATGCTGACAACACAGTGCTGATAGCTGAGAACCAATAAGACCTGCAAAATCTCTTGGATAAAGTAAAAAAAAAAGAATAGAAAGGCCTTAGTTTGAACATAAAAAAGACAGGCTATAGTTATATCTAAGAAACAGAATACACCAACATGCAGTATAAAATTAAATGGAACTATTCTAAAACAGGTGCAGAAATTCAAATACCTTGGAGTAGTAATAACTTCAGATGGGAAATGCAGAACTGAAATAAAGAACAGAATAGGCCAAGCAAAGACTGCATTTCAGAGAATGAGAAATATATTATGCTACAAATCCTTATCAATGAATGTTAGAAAACGAGTCCTAAAATGCTATACTGAACCTATGTTATTATATGGAAGTGAATCACAGACAATAGGCAGGTCTGCACAAAAGTCAATGGAAGCAGCAGAAATGTGGTTTATTAGAAGAATGTTGCGAATCCCGTGGACAACAAAAATAACTAATGGAGAATGCTTGAGAAGAGCTGGAGATAAAAAAAAAATCTTGTAAAAAATAAGAGAGAGACAATGTACCTTCATAGGACATGCAATGAGAAGAGAGGGCATTGAAAATATTATAACAACAGGAAAAAAATAGAGGGAAGAAGAGCCAGGGGAAGACCAAGAGAAATGAAACTGGAAGGTTTGACGAGATGGTGTGAGAGGAGATCACCAACTGATCTAATGGCCTGTGTGATGGATCGTGTACTCTGGAGAAGCATAATACCCAACGCCAGTCGGCACGGCACCTGATGATGATGATGATTATCCTAGGAACTCAGAACTCGAAGTTTTTTAAATCGCTCCTGCCGTAACTAAGAGTGATATTTATCAACGATACAGAACATGCTTTGCCTTAGCCTTAAAAACCGGCTCACATACGTGAACATATAGAGGGAAATACAAACTGATTGGCAAACGTTAATATAAAGGTAAACTAAAGCCAACTCTGTTATGACATGAAGGTTCCTAAAGGGATATGGCGTGTCCATAGCTTCCTTGACTTATTAACACACCAGATATCAACACCACGTCTGGCTACTGTTTCTTCTCAACTCCAGAGGAAACCAAGTAACCATTTCTACAGCTGGATGACTACATAACCTTCCAGAGGATTCAAATCCCCGCCTTCGCCATAAGAAACTGGGGCATTAGCCACACAAGCGCCCATAAATAAAAGGAGAAATAATAATTGTCTGACAGGCGCTAATACAACATAAAGAGAGAAATATAAAATGACTCCCGGAAGTTACTATAAAGAGAGAAACAAATACTGGCTATCAAACGTTGTTTTCAAGGGGGGATGACGATCTAAACAAACACAATTAATACCAGTGTATTTACCGAAGCAAGTAAATATCTGGACTTTAAAAGCTAACACGAAAATGTTGTTAAATATGGTAAATTAAGCCGATAAAATGTGTTCCATTTAAAATGGGGGCTCAAAATCTAGAGCAGAGCTACTTTAGATCTCGCGAAGAGGAGGAACAATGACGTGGGTGAGTATCAGGATATAAACGTGACAATGACGTGGGTGAGCATAAGAATATAAACGTGACAATGACGTGGGTGAGCATAAGAATATAAACGTGACAATGACGTTGGCGAGTATCAGGATATAAACGTGACAATGACGTGTGCGAGTATCCGGATATAAACGTGACAGTGACGCGAGTGAGTATCAGTATATAAACGTGACGCAAGGCAAGAGTGAGTACCGTCACCTGACCTATTCTCATTACACAGTGAAAATATCATGAGAGACATTAAAAATGTGAAAGGAATTAAAAGAGATAATCAGAGATATCAGGATGGCATCGTTCTAATGGCAGAAAGTGAAAGCAATTTGCAGAAGTTTGTGAACACGATCACAGAAGAGAGCAACAGATAATGCCCAGAGCAATAGAAGTGGTCTGGAGCCTAAACAACAACAGGATAGAAACAAAGATAATATCGAAAAAAGAATAAATATACCAAAGTGCAACATCCTTTCAAAAGGAAAGACACTGACACAAGTAAATGAATTCAAATACCCTGGAACAACAATAACAGTCGTGGAAAGTGGACAAATAAAATTAAATCACGAATAGGTAAGGAAACGACAGCTTTTTTTATGAAATGAAGCAGGTACTAACAAATAAGATGTTCCTAAAAGTGAGGAAAAGAGTATTACAGTGTTAAACAGAGCCACACGGCTGTGAAACGTGGACAGTAAACAAATAAGACGGCAAAAAAACTAGAAGCAAGAAAGATGTTCTACCGAAAGATGCAACAAACAGCTGGTACAGACAGAAAAACAAATGAAGAGGTCCCCAAATAAGCTACAGAACAAAAAATACTAACTAAAATGGTCAGATAAAGACAGCCAAAATTTCGTGGACATGTCATGAGAAGATAGAAGATGGAAACTGGAAAATTCAAGGGAAACGGAAAAAAAGAGAGAGAAAGGCCTTGAGAAATATGTCTCAATGGGCTACCAAATGACATGGACAAAGAAAATCATCTGAATTAATCGGAAACACCAAGGACAGCAAAATATGAAGAAGCATGATCTCCAACGCTATCCGACATCTTACATCCTTTCAGTGCTGCTAAACGTCACATAGGGCTTGCATGGTAGTTTGTCAAGATTTCCTGTTTGCGCCAAGCTTTTCAACCACATCAATGGATGTTATTCCTACTAAACCAGCCTCTCTTTACAATGTCCTCTTTAGAGTTTCACGTGGTCGACCTCTTTTTCTTCGGCTTTTCTGTGTTCCACTTGATAACTTGTTTTGGGATTCTCTGGTTGTTTCTTCTCAGCACATGACCGACATATGTCCATTTTCTTTTTCTGATCATCCATGAGACTGGTTGTTGTTCGCTCATCTGTCTTATCTCTGCGTTGTTCTTGAATTCGTTCCACTTTATACCAAGTATTTTCCTTAGGCATTTGTTTTCAAAAGAGTCTAATGTCTTGTCTATATATTTAGGTGTTTTCCAGCTTTCACATACATAAATGAGGGTGGATATTATATTTGAATTTAATTAATCTTAACTTATTTTTTGTGTTTATAACTTTTGAATGCCATATGTTCTCAAGGCTCTTGAAGGTCAATGCTTCTTTTTCAATTCGAATTCTAACTTCCTTTCTGGTGTCACCATCCTGGTCTATGTAGCTGCCGAGATATGCAAATTGGTTTACTTCTTCAACAGCTGTTCCTTCTATGTATATTTTTCCTTCATGGTTAATGAGACGTTTCATTATTTTTGTTTCTTCCTTGTTAATTTCAAGTCCTATTTTACTAGCCAATGGAGACAGGGTATCTATTTCTTCTTCCATTGATTTCACATTGTCACTGATAAGAGTTATGTCATCTGCAAAATCAAGATCTTCCAATTGGGTCTCATGTACCCAATCAATGCCCATTTTACCTGTGCAGCATTTTTTCATTATGAAGTCTACGCCAATTCCAAAAACCAAGGGAGATAATATATATCATTGTTTCTCACCCGTGTCTTCTTCTTCTGAGTTCGAGGTTGTTGGTCACATCAGATCCTGATCCCTGTTGACAAGGCAAAGCCCGCAGTTCTCTGCAGATCTTGATAGGAACTCAAAGCTTTTGCCCCAAGCTTGTGTCCTCTGGCCATGTCTCACGCCTCAGGTCTGCATGGTTTGGGCATTCTTGAAGGATATCTTCTGGAGACTGGACTCCACTGCCACGTGCCACTTGTCTGTGTGAGACATTTTGAGTGGATGTATGTGGCTTAGTAGTCTGCAGTGGCCTGTCCTTAGGCGGAAGAGGATGGCTTGGTGATGTCTCTGTAGTTGGTGTATTGGATCTGGTTCATTGTTGCATTTCAGTTGCTTTTTTCATTCAGATCTGCACTGGTTACAGATTATAGTTTTCACCTCTTGGTAGTTTACTGGGAGATTTGTTTGATCTTTACTGCTGCCAGCTTTGGATAGGCTGTTGGCTATTTCATTGCCAGCTATTCCACAGTGGGATGGTACCCAATGTAGGGCAACGGTTGTTGACAGTGTAAGGTGCTTCAGTTCTGTTGTGATTTCCTATATGTTTGCCTGTGGGTTCTTTGTTATTTTTAGATATTCCAGAAGTGCCCTGCAGTCTGTGAAGAAGGCTGTTTTGTGTGGTGGGTGCTGGTTTTCTGTTTTAAGTGTTCTGAGGGCTTCAAGAGGGTTGTTGTTTCTGCCCTGTAGTTGGAGGAAATCTTTCCCGTCGCGAAGGCCTTTTTGGTTTGTCTCCCATCTGTGTATCTTATGTAAACGCTCCCACCTCCATTTTTTACTGCTTTTTCTTCGGACTCATTTGTATACACATGTGTCCATTCAGCACGCTCGTGTCAATCTGGAACCATTCACTCATTCCTTCTTCTTCTTTGTTGACTGCACAAGCATATCCATTGTAGAGGTCCCTAATGATGTTGACAATCTTAGACGGTATTCCATTTATTCTTACAATTCTCCACAATGAATCTCCTTGTATGCTATCAAATTCCTTTTTAAAGTCTATGAATTTCAGGATTAATGGCTTATGCCTTTCGACATGTTCTTCAAGCATTAGTAAAGGTCTGGTCGAGATAGCTTCTCCATGTTCGAAATCCTGCTTGTTCTTCTCTCACTGCAGCATCCACTATATTCTTGAATTCTATTCAGAATAACTTTGTAAAATACGTTTACCACAACTGTAGTAAGGTTACTCCCCTCCAGTTATTGCAAATCGCTATATAATCCGGCAAGGCAAACAATAATAACAACAACAACAACGTGATTCTGTCCTTTCTCAGCCAGTAAGCGTGACTGAACTACTATAAAACAGACAATGAAAACAACGTTTTACTCACCTCGCACTAGAGACATTCTAGCCATAAACAAGGGAGCACACCACACACAGCGAACTTTAGTTCTCATGTACCGTCCTTCGGTGCTACCGGAACAGCCGAACCTAAGTGTGTACGCTGCACTATTAGGTCATACTTTCTACCAGAGCTATGACAGAACGGTACAGGACGACCCACTAATACAATCAAGACATCGCGTTGAAAGCACACACTGATAAATAAACTGTGTTGTGGTGACAAACAAGCACAGGTCTTAGCTTCCACTGGAATATAGGATCTCTCTACAGCTTTGTACTGTACTACACGTACAACACAGAGATGACAGCTTTGTCCCGGGTGGCGGAGTAATCCAGAAACAGGTTCAGCCAGGCGGAAAGAGATAAACACCTCGAGGCCAAACGGGAATTGAAAAAAAAAAAATGCTTAGTGTGGTTTTGGCTAAACCTGTCCCATCTGGCGACCTAGTCTTGCTTGAATGAATGGCCTACCGGATCGAGTGGAAAAGCTGAGTAGCTAGACCAAGGTTCACTCCAAGCTGTAAAAGTAAAATTGGGTGGAGGTTTTCATAAGCAACAAGACAACACTGATTTTTAAAAAATTATAAATAGAAAGCAACGAAATTTTAGCATACAACAGTGTGTTTTACTACACCCGTGTACTCGACCAGCGGTTCTCAACCTTTTTACATCCAAGGACCTCTTTTCTAATTAACATATTAATTGCGGATCACCAGCTTATTTGTAATACAGTATAAGATACCATAAACCCTTCGTTATAAAATAGATTACACTGTCAGATCGATAATGCAGCCATGGGCCACCTGATAATGTACAGGCAGTGAATCGCTGTACTAGACCACGATATGGCTAGAATCACGCCTGATTGTCTTTCCTTACCCAGCTCCAAGAGAACAGGAACATTTTGTTTTTTTTATAAATAGGAAACTACAAGGCTGTGGTACGGTAAAGTAAGAGAACAAATTTTGTAGGATTAGACCTCGAAAAAATCGTAGACAAAGCACTTTAGTGAGACGTGAGAGAAAGAAAAATCACAAGAGAATTACCTGGGATTCGAACCACGGACTCTGGCAGGACGAGCAGCCGTCTAGCCACGAGAGAACAGCGTATGATATGACAAGAGAACAGGAGGGTTTCTGGCAGCGCCTCAGACAACCTACGCCACTGATACGAAAAGCGAATTTTCGTGCCTGCGTTACTTTTCGTGCTTACAAAAAAAAAAACAAAACAAGAAGCTAATTATTGAAAGTCTTACCTGTGTAGGTCCATGATAATACTTTACTGTGCTTACAATTATCTGATATTATTTTGTAATGTTCAAACATTCTCCTGCAGTTATTGTTCTTGAACTTTTATTTCCCGAGGGAACCGAGTAGCTGCTAATCAGCGGCGGATTCCTCATTAGACTGCATAGGGCTAGGGGCCCGGAAGGGGAATGGGCCCTGAGTCAAGGAAAAAACTGAATAGATCTAGGGGCCCGGAAGGGGAGTGGAGCCGGAGTCAAGAAAAAAAAAAGCTGAATAGGTCTAGGGGAACGGAACGTGAGCGGGCTGGCGTCAAAGAAAAAACAGAATAGGTCTAGAGGCTCAAAAGGGGAGTGGGCCCGGCGTCAAGGAAAACAAACTGAATAGGTCTAGGAGCCGGAAAGGGGAATGGGCTCGGCATCAAGGAAAAAAAAAACAGAATAGGTCTATGGGCCTGAAAGGGGAGTGGGCCCGGCATCAAGGAGAAAAAAAAAACAGAATAGGTCTAGGGGCCTTAAAGGGGAGTGGGCCCGGCATCAAGGAAAAAAAACAGAATAGGTCTAGGGGCCTGAAAGGGGAGTGGGCCCGGCAACAAGGAAAAAAAAACAGAATAGATCTAGGGGCCTGAAAGGGGAGTGGGCCCGGCGTCAAGGGAAAAATCTCTAAAAATCCAGAATATTGCTTTATGAATTTTTATATCAGGAGATAAACGGTTTAGTATAGTGGGGTCGAGAACTCTTACTAAATTTAGCATAGGGGCCTGGGCTATGGTTAATCCGCCACTGTTCTTAATTGGACCCATGTTTCAAGTTAGAAAAATTCTGTACTTCTTACACGAGCTTGGGTTATCGGGAGCTAGCTGACCAAAGTAACACGGGAAAAAAAAACAAGCGATCTTTTGCATACGTTCAAAATCGCACATCTGTGCGAAATGGCCTCCCATCCTAACATGATGATGATAGTCTTGCTTGAACATAGTGTTATGAAGCACGTTCAGTTTTCAGTGGTTCCCCGAGAATATGGATAGGGAAAGTATGATAAGAAAATACCGAAGCTTGTATTTCTCTTTCTCTGCTGTATACAAGAACTTAATATTGAAGAAGAAGAGGATTAAACAGAGAAAACTGAAATATTTTGAACACTTTAAACGTCATGATAATTTAGAGAAGACCGTCTTGAAAGGGTACATAATGGGAAAAAGAAAGAGAGGAAGACCAAGGCGAAGATGGCTGCAAGACATTGTTGATAATCTGCAAATGGATGCTTCAGCATCAGGGGATCTTGCTTACAACCGAAAGGCCCACAGGAGAGCTGTTAGGGAGGCAAAATTCCACAAGGGATATGCAAATGACTAACTGGCTGCTATATATAGTTCCCCGTGTACGTATCTTTTCGGATAATTATCAAGTTTCACAAGCGAAAAATATGACAAAAACACCGGTAGTATTCCATAAAAATCCGGTTGTCTACGTTATACTTACCTCTCTATTGCCCAAAATACGAATGCATGTATAACAAACACGGTGAGGCTGAGTGGAAGAATCACCGAAACTAGACCGCATCCTTCTGTACCAGAAGCGAGAAAAAGACAGCAACTTGGACGTTGTTGTTGATGTTGTTTTATCACAGGAACCGAGAACTTGATGCTTTCCGTTAATTGCATAAGCAGATCTTAGAGGCATGTTTCTCGCCAGATTTAGTTATAAAGAAAAACATGTTCTGTACTATACTTTTGACTTTCAGCTTAGATAAACAGATAGACAGGTAGATAGACAGGCAGGTAGACAGGAAAAAAAATAGTTTTTTTATATACGCTTTCTCAGTGGCGAAGTGGTTAGTGCACTGGTCTCTCATTGCGAAGGTCGGGGGTTCGAATCCGGCCGGAGGCACCCCAGTCACCCAGCTGTAGAAATGGGTACCCGACTTCTTCTGGAGGTGGGAAAGGAAAGGCGGCCAGGCGTGATACTGACCATATCACCCTCTAGTGTGCTGACAGGTCAAGGAAAATATGAGCACTAACACCATATCCCTATGTGCCTCTAAGGCACGACAGGATTACCTTTACTTTACTTTGCCTTTTCTCTTTAAAGTGTATCACTCCCTCATAACCTCTCCATTTTTTTTTGTCTCTTATATCTCTCAAGGGGCCCGGCTAGCGTATTGGTTAGAGCACTCGTCTAGCAACCGAGTGGCCGAGGGTTCGAATCTCCAGCTGGGGGGGATTTTTTTCCGACCAATACGGCTCTGAGGTCGACCCAGCCTTATAAAATGGGTACCAGAGAAAATCTGGGAAGGAAAGGCAGCGAGGAAAGGAACTGGCCAGCCTACCTCATACGTTGATGGGCCAGCATAATGAGGTCTCTAACGCTTCATCCACTACGGCATTTGCTATGGGACAATCTTTATCTCTTTTGTTTTAACCTATATCTCTTCAATATCTAAGAGAAAAGTTCAGAAATCGCATTATGGGAAACCCCTGGGTTAAAGTTGTGATTAAAAAAAAAACAAAAACAAAACAAAAAAGAGTTAGAATTCAAAGATTCAAACGAAACAACTGACAAGGACACTTAGGTCAAGAGGACATACGAAACATAAAGTGAGAACACGCAAGCAGAATATCTTCAAGAACGTATAATCTGTTACTTCTACCATCATCTTCTGTTACTCCTGCTATCATCCTCTGTTGCTCCTACTATCATCCTCTGTTACTCATGCTATCATCCTCTGTTACTCCTACCATCATCCTCTGTTACCCTTACCATCATCCTCTGTTACTCCTACTATCATCCTCTGTTATCCCTACTATCATCCTCTATTACTCCTACTATCATCCTCTGTTATCCCTACATTCATCCTCTGTTACTCCTACCATCATCCTCTGTTACTCCTACTATCATCCTCTGTTACTCCTACCATCATCTTCTGTTACTCCTACCATCATCTTCTTTTACTCCTACTATCATCCTCTGTTACTCCTACCATCATCTTCTGTTACTCCTACTATCATCCTCTGTTACTCCTACCATCATCTTCTTTTACTCCTACTATCATCCTCTGTTACTCCTACCATCATCTTCTTTTACTCCTACTATCATCCTCTGTTACTCCTACCATCATCTTCTGTTACTAATACTATCATCTTCTGTTACCCCTTCCATCATCCTCTGTTACTCCTACTATCATCCTCTGTTACTCCTACCATCATCTTCTGTTACTCCTACCATCATCTTCTGTTACTCCTACTATGTTATTCCTACCATCATCTTCTGTTACTCCTACTATCATCCTCTGTTACTCCTACCATCATCTTCTTTTACTCCTACTATCATCCTCTGTTACTCCTACCATCATCTTCTTTTACTCCTACTATCATCCTCTGTTACTCCTACCATCATCTTCTGTTACTAATACTATCATCTTCTGTTACCCCTTCCATCATCCTCTGTTACTCCTACTATCATCCTCTGTTACTCCTACCATCATCTTCTGTTACTCCTACCATCATCTTCTGTTACTCCTACTATGTTATTCCTACCATCATCTTCTGTTACTCCTACTATCATCCTCTGTTACTCCTACCATCATCTTCTGTTACTCCTACTATCATCCTCTGTTACTCCTACCATCATCCTCTGTTACTCCTACTATCATCCTCTGTTACTCCTACTATCATCCTCTATTACTCCTACTATCATCTTCTGTTACCCCTACCTTCATCCTCTGTTACCCCTACCTTCATCCTCTATTACTCCTACTATCATCCTCTGTTACCCCTACCTTCATCCTCTGTTATTCCTACTATCATCCTCTGTTACCCATCATCCTCTGTTACCCCTACCTTCATCCTCTATTACTCCTGCTATCATCCTCTGTTACTCCTACCATCATCCTCTGTTACTCCTACTATCATCCTCTGCTACTAATAGCTAAGTAAGCAAACAAGCGCTGTGTCATTTCCTCCCTTCTAGAGAGCTAATAAAGCGCACACAAAAATCTCCCCATTGATGAGTAAAAACACACACGAGAGCACGGCAAGTATCAACAAACATTGCTGTTTGTTATTCTTAATGGTCTCCGTTCAGCTGAGCCACGCCCTGTTTAGGTACATCAATCAATCTTTTGTGCTTAAAATAAACCGGAATTACAAAGGAGTGTGAATAAATCTTTGGTGAATTCGCACACCTTTAACCACACACGACCGAAAACAATGTCAGGATAAAATGAAATGTGAATGCTCTTGCCATAAATGGCACGAAGATCTCCTCGTTATAAATGGTGCTGCATATGTTCGTTGTAAATGGTACGGGTATATGTTTGTTATAAATGGTACGAAAACTTTCATGTTATAAATGGTACGGAGATCTCCTCATTAGAAATGGTGCGGGTATATGTTTGTTATAAATGGTACGAAAAATTTCTTGTTATAAATGGTACGGAGATCTCCTCATTATAAATTGTACGGGTATATGTTTGTTATATATGGTACGGAGATCTCCTCATTTTAAATGGTAAAGGTGTATATTTGTTATATATGGTACGGGTATATTTTTGTTATAAATGGTACGGATACATTTTTTGTTATAAATGGTACGAAAAATTTTCTGATATAAATGGTACGGAGATATCTTAGCTATAAAAAGTATGAGAATGTCCTTGTTATAACCGGTACGGTGTCTTAATTATGGAGATACTGAGAAGTCCGGGAGAGCTGCTCTCTATGGAGGCATGATCTCGTCTTCTTTTCTACACATCCTTGTCACCTGTCGTCACTATCATCGTCAAATGAGCGAAACAACAAACTATAATGCCCTACAGCTGTCAGCAGAACACCAGCAACATAAACGATTTGGTACTTCTCTTTGTGATAATGAAGAGAGAGAGAGAGAGAGAGAGAGAGAGAGAGAGAAGGAGAGAGAGAGAGAGAGATCGATCTCAAATACAAGCCTTAATTTTAAAAACAAGATTCGTATAATGATAAAAATACTGACAGATTGTTATCTGAGTTATGATTTAGCCTTGATGTGCTGATTTACTATGAAATAAACTGCACAGGCCAAATTAATAGACATAAAATCCCTTGATGAGGTTGAAAGACTCCCCGACGACAGGAAAAATTGGCGAACTACCTTGCGAGCCCTATGTGACGTTTGACGGCACGTGAAGGATATAAGATAAGATATAAGATAAGAAACTGCACAGAAAAAACATTAATTAATCTTACAGTAAAACTCTTGCTGCTTTTTTTTTTCTTCTTCAAAAGCACTCCTTAAACCAAATATACTTCTCTGTGGTCAGTTTAATTGGTTTACTTTTTCTTTTAGTTGTGTCCATCTTCTTCGTCGAAAAGACCTAAAAGAGGAATGGTAGAAGTTTGGCAGTAAATTAAACAATTTAAAGAAAACAGAAATAAGTCTGTCGTTTAAGAAGTATTTGTCACTTTAGCTTATCTTATCTGCTCGCACAGTTTGCTCAGTAACGTTTGATGCCGTTGAAACTTGTTAAAGATAATGTTACTATAAGTATTTTAAAAACTTGTAAAATTTCGAAATATGCGTACTTTCTGAAACCTATATAGTACTTTCTGAAACCTATATAGTACTTTCTGAAACCTGTATAGTACTTTCTGAAACCTATATAGTATTTTCTGAAACCTGTATAGTACTTTCTGAAACATATATAGTACTGACTAGCAACCAACACAGCACAGAAGAAAAAGTACTGTTGTAAGATGTTGCTGGCGGTGTCTGGGTGAAGATCGTTCAGCACTTGAGCCAGACATACCTTGAACAGAACATACTGAGACACAATTACTGGCCGTAAGCCTGCCCGGAGATCCGTGTTTCATTTGTTCTACATAACTTTAATGCTGAGTAATGAAACGATATAAAGTCTGTCATAAATCACATGTAGAAAACAGTCTTTGTGTACGTGGGCGATAAAACAATCGAAGAAAATGTGTTCATAACACGCAATAAAACAATGAAATACAGCTTTGTGTATGTATACAGAAACAAAAACAAGTCAGTGCAGTATTATATGTATGTGTATGCACACATGTAACATTTGAACAGCGCCAGAAACATACGCACAGAAGAACACATGGAAAGTATTCTTAAACTTTACTCACGACAGATATTATGCTATATAATCCTGTATAATCTCACCATAATTAAAGCCACGGGGCACCCAATTAAAATGAAACATTTAGCATTTATCTATTACTTAGCCAACAAGTGGATAGCACTCCCCTAAAATGAAATAGATGAAATCAGCAAATGTTTGCTACTGTTACATAGAACACCTTGTGACACTCTTGCAGGTATATAAATAGTTTTCCCTGCACAACCTGGCCTGTCACAAAACTAAAAATTGATTTTCCCACACGTACGGAAATATCACGTGGTCAAGCGAGCGAGTGAGTGCGTATACCCAGGTACGGCGGAATTTATAGTGCCTTTTTACCAGATGTTTGATGTTAAATCAAGGGCTACCTTTCAGCCAGTCTAGGGACGGACCAACCAATGAACTTTATTTTCAAAGGGTAAAGAGCTGAGTGCGAAGACCCCCCTCTTCTAACATTATGTCCTTTTTAATCTCTTAACTTTTATTTCCTTGCAAACATTCACCATCGGTTTATTACATGCAAACTACACACATGACGAGCGAGCGTAAAAGAAAGGGTGGGGGGGGGGGGGAGTGAGGGGAAGTGGGGAACTAGGTTTGTTCTTTGACTGTACTCTGCTACGTAGAATATTTCTTTCTTTCCCGGATCTCCCTGTAGCTGCGAGCTGGTGTTCTTTGCAGCCGATGCTGTGACGGTGTTGAGGCACAGCATCGTATCGGCTTGGGAGTAGGTTGTGGCGGCTATGCTTTTCAGTCCCAGAGTACAGCTAAAAACCGGGGGAGGGGAGGCATGCAAATCTTCTTCGGCGGATCCACCAGCATGGATACTTGGCTTGGCTAAGCCTGTTACTGGATGTACCAACGGAGAGATGGGAAGCGAGTATGTACTCTTTTCCTGGTACATTTCTTTCGTTTTCAACTAATGGCATCTTTCTTTAAAAAAAAAACCCCATATCTCTGTTGTTTTTCTTTCCTGTCAGTCTCACACTCGGGGAATAAAGACAGAGAAACAACCACACAATATTTTATACTTGAGATATATATAAAATAAAATCTGCCAAAAAAAATATACAGTTTCCCATAGGAAGATTGGAAGAACGAATAGACGGTATGAAAATAACTGTCTTTTCACATCTGGAGACACTACGCAACCTTCACCAAACTTTGTGCCATGGCGTGTACGTCTTAGACAACATCTACCAAACTATGCCGGTGGTATGCATGTCACGGTAAGAATGTCAAAGCCACTCAAGAGATTCTGAACATCCTGTCACCAAAAGAGATATGCCGTATGTAAGTGTGGATAGCTTCGTGTACAGGGTGATTCAAAATTGTTGAAAGAGTTTTATTTTTGATGTTTCCAGTTTTAAAATCATGGGCCAGATAATAATTTTGAGTTACCCTGTATCATATACTTAGAGCTTGTGTGTTTGTTAAGTCAGTGACGGGCGTTTCAGTAGGAACATGGTGAGTTATGTCCGTCTGTCTGTCTGTCTCTCACCCTCCACTCCCTCCCCTCTCGTTCACTCTCTCTCTCTCTCTCTCATAGAGAAGGGTAGGTGATCGATCCATTCTAGAACAGCCCTAATCAACTCATTTCTACAGAAATTGGCACCTGACTCCTCCTGAAGTTATGGAAGAACATCCAGTCAGGGTTGGACAATATCAGCATCTAAGGTGTCAACAGATCAAGAGAAATATAAAGGAAAAAATACGAACAGAATGTTCTCTGTATATTTCAGAGAATATCATATTTTAGTTTACCTCATGCGGACAGAAGAAGCACTGCTGATATGACACAGTCGTCTATGAGGACAGGCGAGACCAGTTCCCTTTTCCCTTCTCCTTTGTACAATGAACGTTGTGTTAGTTTGACTTGGCTAACGGGAGCAGATTTTTATGTTCCTCAAGGTAGTGTACCTTCCTGAATAGCTTGTTTATCAAGTTCTTTTTGGTAGTTAGAGAAAGCCACATCAGCTCACATCCTAGCAGACGTGGTGAATGCTTGAAACGAATATCAGAACAGGCCTCATCCGCCAAGAACTAACGCTGACGTCTTTTTTCTTTAAGATCAACAGCAAATCTTTCTTTTTAAGATCAATAGTCAATCGTTTTTTAAAAGATCAACAGTCAATCAGATGAAGTTACTACTAAATAGTCAACCTACCAATCAAGTAGCAAAATCAGTCAGCCAAAGCAGTCACAGAGCGAACAAACTAACCAGTTTGTCAGTCAGCCAACACATCAACAAAATAATGAAACAGCCAACCAAGTATCCAACCAATCAACCAGTTAACCACTCAGTCAACCAGCCACGAGGAAGCCAATCAATTAATCAGTTAACTAACTAGTCAGTTAGCCCATCAATCAATTAACCAGCCAACCAACAAGTCACTCAACAATTAGCCAACCATGCACCAGCCAATCAAACAATCATTTAACCAACTGGCCCATCAGTCAATCAACCAGCCAGGCAAGTATCCATCCAATCAATCAGCTTTTCCTATTTGAAAAAAAAACGGTCTCAGTTCAGAATATTTAACCATCTGCCATCAACATTTCTAAATACTTGAAACATGTTGCATGGAGAACGAAATATGCATGAGTTTGACGTATTAGGTAATGTATTATTTAATTCCTAGACGAAAAATCGACAGCATCTGTTACCATATATCGATAATTTTAAGTTGTTTTTGTTGAAGCGATCATAACAAAAGGAATTATGTTAGAGGAGAGGATCGGTAGACAGGCAGGCAGGCAGGCAGACAGACACAGACAGACAGACAGGTAGGCGGGCGGGCGGACGGACGGACATAGATAGATAGATAGATAGATAGATAGATAGATAGATAGATAGATAGATAGATAGATAGATAGATAGATAGATAGATAGATAGATAGACCATCTGTTTTTTTTTTAGTTATAACTGAGGAGACGACATTCATCTTTGGTTGCTGTCAGAGATCTCCCTAATTAACCTAAACTGTATGAGACATTCTAGGCATGTCCGCCACGAACTGCAATATTAGAACAAACACACAAACTATGAATGAGGTAAGAATGTGTGAAAAGGTCAAACTGGGTTGTCCAACAATAGCAAACCACAATGGTAAAGATTGACAGACCTCATCCAAAATAATTTATTTAATCATAAAAATGGTTGAGGCCTGGTAGACAAGAACGTGGCAGCATGAAAAAGCGTGAGAACCGTTGACTGATGTAAAACTTTCAAATGATATGAGAGAGTATAAATAATTCCGAACTGCAAACCAAGTGCAGCATTTAAATTTCTGATTATCCACATCCTAAGTTGAGTGGGGTACTTGCGAAGCTCGCTTTGTAAGTATCTTTCATCATCTCTAGCGGATATCAGAGCCAAGACACCTACATTTTGTGGGCTGTAGGGTCCAGGAAGCGTAACAATAGTATATACGTATGGGCTGAGAATTCCTAATTCGAAATCCGAAATGCTAAAAAAATCCGAAACTTTTGTTGAGTGTCGACATGACACCATTCATTAATTCATTCATTTGCATATCCCTTGTGGAACTTTGCCTCCCAAACAGCACTCCTGTAGGCCTCTCAGTTGTGAGCAAGATGGCCTGCTGCTGATGCATCCATTTGCAGATCATCAATGATGTCTTGCAGCCATCTTCGCCTTGGTCTTCCTCTCTTTCTTTTTCTCATTATGTACACTTCCAAGACGGTCTTCTCTAGATTGTCACGTCGTTTAATGTGTCCAAAATATTTAAGTTTTCTCTCTTTAATCTTCTTTACTAGCCAGCCTTCTTCAATATTAAGCTCTTGTTGTATAGATATATTTATTCTTTTCTGTGTCCACGATATTTGGAGAACTTTTCTGTAGCATTTACATTTAAAGGCATTTATGTGTTTCTCAGCTGTTTTGTTAAGTGTCCAGGTCTCATAGGCATATGTTGCGATGGGAAAAATACATGCCCTTAAAAATCTTATTTTTGTAGTTCTGCCTGCTCCTCTCAACAGATTCTTTATTTGTTTTACTTTCTGAAGAGCGATAGATGTCCTCCTTTTAATTTCCCTCGTTGTATCTCCATTATTAGTTAGCAGTGATACAAGATATTCAAAATTCTCCACTTCTTCCAGTGACATGACGCCACAAGTGCAAAAATTCCAGGCCCGATCGCAGCCAAAATGTAGACAAAAAAAAAAAAAAAACGAACAAAACAGACAGCTTATTTAGTGCTATCCTGCGGCTACGTTTTGTGATGATGATAAAGGGGGAGGTGATTTCCAAAGATTCAGTATGTCAAATATTGAGTAAAAAAATAATGTAATGTCTGGTCTCCTTACATATTCCTTATATACCTTCAAAGTCCGCCGACAAACTGGAAGAAGTGAAAAATGGAAGATGTTTTTAACCACCGATAATGAGGTTCTAGTAGTGAAAGGTTCCAGTTGTTCATTCATTGGTTGATAGTGAGGCCGTAAGAAATAGTCTTGAACGCCGAAGACGTCCTGAGTCTACATGATTGTGGTAATGATGCCTGGAGGATGGCGTTTTTAACACTACATGGGGGCGAAGACTGTAAGATTAGGCAATCAGCGATCCACAGCTGATATGCCAGCGTCAGGGTTAGTGAACCATAGCTGGCCATGACCCTGTCCCATCCCTCCGTTGGTACCTGCAGTAAACAGGCCTAGCCTGGCTAACGGGACAGGGATCGCCATAGCACCCATGGTGGTGGAGTCTACTAAAGAAGCATTGCACACCCCCTGCTATTTATACTGTTCAAAAAGAGAAACGCAACAAATACAATGTTGCGATTTAAACTGAAGTTTACTGACAAGACAAGGGCAAATTGCCTGAAACGTTCACTTGGACATCAACTTCACGTGCTGACCTGAACTGTACTCAACAGATGATTCATGAGCATAGAAAAGCAACACTAGTCAAAACAGCATTTTTGACAATAACTCATGACAGGTTCACGAGAATCTCGTGAAACTTACTAAACACAAAACTCACTGACCATGTTATTGAATGCCTATAAAAGATTGAAGCTCCTCGAATTAATTCATTTGAAAATTCAATGCGCAGCAACGACTCATCATCATTTGACGTTTACAGACTGGACAGTCACAAAGTGTAGTGGCCAAACAATTTAATGTGGTTAGAAGCACTATTAGTCTCCGTTGAAGATGATTTCGAGAAACTGGCTCAGTTGCAGACCGGCCGCGCAGTGGAAGACCCATAGTCACAACTTCTGCCGAACACCGCTTCATACGGCTACGTCACCTCCGAAATCGATTTGCATCTGCATCCTCAACGGTCCCGTCAATGATAGCAGTTCGTTGAATTTCAGATCAAACGGTTAGGAACCGGCTGCACGACGCTGGTCTTTGGGCTAGAAGACCCTACAAAGGTCTTGTTCTTACGGACCGATATTAGCAGAACCGATTGCAGTAGGTGAACCAGCATCATCATTGGACCGTTGCGAATGACTGAAGAAGTCAACTGCGGGTCAAATTGAAGGAAAAGCGTGGAGGGAAATTGACGAGAGGAGTCATCTTTCATCAAGACAATGCTCCAGTTCACAAGTCGGTGGTGGCAATGGCTGCCATTTATGAATGCGGCTTCCAGCTTCTTGAACATCCTCCTTATTCCCCAGAATATTACCTGTTTACAAAACTCGGAAAGGAGCTCAGTGGTCGCAAATTTGCTTCAGATGATGATGTCATTCATGTTGTAGACCACTTTCTACTGGCACAAGATGCTGACTTTTACAAAGAAGGGATCCGTATGCTCCAGGATCGCTGGACTAAGTGGATAAACTTGCAAGGTGACTATGTTGAGAAATAACCCCAAAAAGTTATCCACAAATAATCCATTGTATCTTATGCTGAGAACTTATCAGTCAATCCTCGTTTTTGTAACTAACACTTTGGTCTGTATATTGTATTACGTAAATCACATTATTGAAAGTAGACATTATTTTATTTATTTATTTATTTACTTTTTTATTTACTGTTCCCAAAGAGCCTTTTTCGCAGTAAATGTAAACACGCAAAGAGTTATTACGGGGACAAATTATATGGGAGAATACCCATGTTCTATCAAGCATGATCAAAAAGTTTTGGTTATATCCCTTATAGGAAAGTGCGCAATGCACAACGCGCAGCGGAAACATTATTTCTGCTTCTGCTGCTGCTGTTTTTATTTTCATTTGTTCAGTCAACACACAGAAAAGGGTCCACCGTCAGAGCCCCATCGTCAGTAGGAATTCGTCATCCGCGTCCTCCAATTTTCCCTCTACGTCTTTTGCTTCTCAGGAACAGATTTGGTTTCTCGTTTCCACTGATTTTTCTCTTCATTTTTTTCTTTTCTGTTAGTTGTAGATCTTTCAGGCCAGAAAACGTGTACATCATGTGTCATTCATTTGCTGTTTTTTTTATTTTAATATTGTAAAACAGAAGTTTGTCTGGCGTAGTTTTAACTTGTAAGAAGTTCTGAACTATCAGAAACCAGGCTATACCAACTAGTGAGAGAGAGAGAGAGAGAGAGAGAGAGAGAGAGAGAGGGAGGGAGGAAGGGAGGGAGAGAGAGAGAGAGAGAGAGAGAGCTGTTTTCAAACAACTGAAGTTTCCAACTGCCGTTTATTTGTGAAAATTTTTTTTAAACAATATTTTTGTTGTATAATAATCATCGTCATCATCATCATCATCATCATCATCATCGTCGTCATAATCATCATCATCATTTCCAAGAGAAAAACCTTGTACTAGCAGCGTGGATAGACCTGAAGAAAGCCTTTGATAAAGTATGGAAAAAAGGTCTGCTGTGGAAACTAAGAAACTGCAATGTGAATGGAAGACTGTACAACTGGATAAAGTCCTATTTACACAATAGAAGAGCTAGAGTAGTAATGGATGGACACAAAAGCCAGAAAGTACTTCTGCGACACGGTGTACCACAAGGAGGAGTCCTTTCGCCTACACTATTCCTTGTATTCATTAATGACCTGGTCAAGGAACTTCCCTATGGAATCAAAGCAGCACTGTATGCAGATGATCTGGTCATGTGGTGTACAGATGAATATGCGACAGTTGCTACACAGAGACTCCAAAGAGCAGCAGACATCTTGACATCATGGACAAACAAATGGTGTGTAAGTATAAACACAGAGAAATCAAGCACCACTCTGTTCACCCTCTCATCTAAACAGAAAGCAGGTAAGATCTTTGTAAATGAAATATCCTTAAGGATGGACAACCAACCCACTTACTTAGGAGTGACTCTTGACTCAAAACTGACGTGGAAGCAACACATCAACAGTGCAGAAGCAAAAGCCAGAAGAAAACTAGCCATATTAAGAAAATTGAGTGGGACTACATGGGGAGCTAGTGAAAGAATCCTCAAGAATGTATATCAGCAAAGTATTCTACCACATTTAGAATATGGCTCAACATCTTGGTGCACAGCATCAAACACTACGCTGCATAATCTAGACAAGGTTCAAAATCAGTCACTACGGATTATCACAGGTGCCATGAGGTCCACACCAATAGTAGAAATGCAGAAAATAGTTGGTGTTCAACCGCTAAAGGAACGTAGAGACACAAAGGTCATGACCATGGGAGAAAAATTCCTTAGCTCTGTAAGCCATCCCCTGAAGGAGAGATTCAATAACTTGGCATTAGGACGGCTTAAAAGAAGCAGCTTCATTCATCAGGCCAAGCGTATGCGTAAGCTGATACCTGACCTTCCAACTGTAGTCACTCCATTATCATCTGTACCAGAGCATACACCATGGAAAGAAGCAGATTATACACAAATAACTATTCAGACTGAAGTGAAAGGTGTGCAGAATGGTGAGATGCAGAGCAGTCTTGTAAGATCAACAGCCACACTTAGTGTTCTAGATGACAAATATCCATGTGACACCTGGATACGTGTGTATACAGATGGATCTGCACATAATGCCATAAAGAATGGTGGGGCAGGAGCATATATTGAATATCCAAACAACACCATTGACAAGATTTCCATACCCACTGGTAAATACTGCAACAGCTTTGATGCAGAAGTTAGGGCAATTATTGCTGCAGTTGAAAAACTATCAGACTCCAGAATTGATACATGTCCTGTAGTAATTCTCACAGATGCAAGATCAGTACTGGAGGCTCTTCAGTGCAACAAACTACCAGACCTTAAGGATGCCTTGTCAAAAATTGGCTTACAACATGGAGTCACTTTGCAATGGATTCCCTCCCACTGTGGGATACCAGGCAATGAGAAAGCTGACCATCTGGCCAAAGAGGGCACTGAAATGGAGCAACCAGACATACCAGTCACCTATAATCAGAAGAAAAGCATGATAAAAACCTACAGGAAGCCACAAACACCACCACATGATGACTATCACATGCTAAACAGAAAGGAACAAGTCACCATCTTCCGTCTCCGAACAGGACACAGCCGACTCCGAAGTCATATGTACACAAAGTTTAAGGTTGGTACTACTAATCTATGTACATGTGCCCAGGTGCCCCAAACCGTGGAACATATCCTCCAGAACTGCATCAACTACGAGACACTGAGAAATAATTACTGGCCCAGTGAAACCACTAAAGAAGATAAGCTCTACGGTTCCATACATGAGTTACAAAAAACAGTGAAATTTATCCAAGAGACAGGACTGCAGATATAGACAGACAGTGCGAACGAAGAAGAAGAAGAAGAAGATCATCATCATTATCATCATCGTCATTGTCATCATCATCGGCATCGCCATCATCATTACCATCAGTGCGAGGCTAAAAGACTGACGCCATTGCTTCTCCATTGGTTTGTTTTTTTCATCATCATGATTCATTCATTCATTCATTCCTTTGCATGTCCCTTGCGGAACTTTGCCTCCCAAACAGCACTCCTGTAGGCCTCTCGGTTGTGAGCAAGATGGCCTGCTGCTGCTGCATCCATTTGCAGATCATCAACGATGTCTTGCAGCCATCTTCGTTTCGGTCTTCCTCTTTTTCTTTTTCCCATTATGTATCCTTCCAATACGGTCTTCTCTAAATTATCATGACGTTTAATGTGGCCAAAATATTTAAGTTTTCTCTCTTTAATCCTCTTTACTAGCCAGCCTTCTTCAATATTAAGCTCTTGTAGTATAGATATATTTGTTCTTTTTTGTGTCCACGATATTTGGAGAACTCTTCTATAGCATTTACATTCAAAGGCATTTATGTGCTTCTCAGCTGTTTTGTTAAGTGTCCAGGTCTCACAGGCATATGTTGCGATAGGAAAGATGCATGCCCTTAAAAATCTTATTTTATCACAATTACTAGTACCGACCTCTGCCTCACACTCTTCCCCAGTGTTAAAATTAGATCTATCTGGCCTGGGGGACTCACCACCAGATCTTTATTGCTGCTTGGGTTTCTTGGTATGTTTCCAGAAGGTAGTTTACCATTGCTTTCCTTCCGGGCAGTGACTGTACTAGTCAGTGATCGTAGCCATTGTCCCTACATTGAGATCATCTGCCTACCATCATAGAATGGTGACCATAACCAACATTATCTGTCAGCTGCTCTCCCATTCCATCCACCACCTGCTCCCATGGCTTCACGTCACCCTGATCGGGGGGCTATACGGGTACTCCACCTTGCCCAAGGGTGTCCCGTAGACTGACGGAGGTAAGGAGGCGTCTTACATCATGATAGCTGGTGATATTTCTGTCATGCCATCTCACTACACCGTGCGTAGTCTTCTCTTTTTGGCTTCTCTCGTCTCTACCTCTCTTTCCATTTATCTTTCTTGCTCATATGAGTCTTCAGTCCTCCTCTTCTTTTTTTTCAGTCCCTCAGACTTAACTCTCCTCCCCTCCCTCCCCATAGCTTTATTTAGATTTCTGGACTTTTTTGTTATATTCCTCACCTACACACAGAAACTATTTCTTATGGTTCGTGATGACCTTTAATAACACTAGTTTATAGTTTATTCCTTTTTGTACAGTCTTAAATTTCGTGTTTCATATTTGTATATTCAAGAGTTCTTTTTTCAGTACAAAGGTTATAATTTTTCTTAATGTTTTCAAGGAAGCTCCATAATTTCTCTGTCAAGGGCAAAGCCTCCAACCATTTATAGCGACGGATGAGCATTCTTGTTGAAAATTTATGGAGCTTGTATTTCGCTGGCACAAAGACATACATTAGTGTATGTTTCAAGTTCTTAAATGAAACAGCGTGACCTACCGGATGAAAGAGCATGGCTTGGCGATGCCATATATTTTATTAAGTTCACTATGATGTTTTTATTTTGCTAACCCACAGAGCCCTAAAGAGATATCAGAATAATATATTGTGCCTGGCTTTTGGATTGCTTGCAGACTACTGCGTCTGTTAGAGAATCGGGGAAACTATATAGTCACTTACAACACAGATCAGGGAAAGGCGATCAACTGATTGTTCAAGGGCATGGTTGTATACGGATTTGTTAGTTTTATAAGTTATTCACGCTGCAGAACAGGCTGATATTTGCGATTATATATTGTTATTTTGTTGTTTAATTCTGTTGTCCACTGTAGAAATTACATTTTAAACATAAGTGGTACCATTTTGTTCACAAGTAATAATAATAATAATAATCCTCTTTTCCTTTTCTTTCAGGATGTCATTGACGAGACCTCCACGAGCCAGAGATGTGGTGAGATCGAATGGATATGCTTCACGCGAGGACTTCTACCCAGATCAAGAGAACAGCTCCCGCGGACTTGCCCTGGTAAAAGCTGCGGAAAATGAAAACTTCTGTCATGAAAGTGATCAGTCAGAGAAAGAAAGCGTAAGCTCTGCTCAGTCTGGAAGTGAAGCAGCTGATGATCTAACACCAAAAAGTGCTGGGACTCAAGGTCTCTGTAAGGAAAGTCAATATCCTAACACTCCAACAGCAAATTCTATAATCCCTGATAGGAGTAGCAAGGGCGTGAACTCACATCGATCTGGAAATGCGAAAACTGGTTCTATTACTGCTGAAAATTTCGAACAACCCTTGACGCACAATGCCGTCTCCGAGAACAATGGTCTTTCACGTGACAGCTCCGGCGGTAGAGTGTTTTCAAAGTTGAATGATTCCAGTCGAGACAAGCAAGAAATCAGCACAGGAAGCAATATTCCTTTGAAAAATGGAAAAAGAGGAAACTCTAGGATTCCAGTCGTAGTTATAAGTACAAACGAAGGCGACAACGAACGCGCAGAAGATGAACTAGATAAGCAGAGAAGAGCTTTAGATTTTGGGTTTTACGAACCATCCAGAGGGAAAGCGTATACAGGAAGGTATGATGCTGATGTGACGCATGCGGATTTGTCTTCAAAAAGGGTGGATTTTAAGGTGGGAGGGGAGGACGAGACCGAAAGTGAAAGTTCTAGAAGCTCTAGTTTAGACGAAAGATCAGAAGCCAAATTTTTCAAGAGAGCCAGGCCAACAACTGAGTACAGGATAAAAGAAAAGATCGATTCTGACTCTAATGATTCCTCTGACAGATCTGAGAACTTTAGCAGAAAATCGTACGACGCAGATAAAGGGTTTGTAAGACCATCAGGAAGCAAGAAAATGTCCGCTGGTTTCCAGCGATCACTTTCTGCAGAAGCTGGGAGCAACAACAAAAACTCTGGGGACGCGAGAGTTTCTTTCAGCGACGAGAATATCAGCATCCTAAACATTGATACAGCCCCGGGGGAGGAGAGCGCTTCTGGCAACAGCACCGGAGTAACAGGAATTCTCAAGAAGCCACCCTCTCGATTTGAAAATCGTGGGAGCGACCGTAGCCTCGAGAGAGAGAGACTCTCGCCGACCATGAATATGAGCGAGGGACTGCGGAGATACAGACGCCGTTCTCAGTTGTCAGTCTCTTCAGACATTCCCACAGATATTCCGCTGAAGAACAGACAGGTGGAAAACGAGCAACGAAACAGGGACAATCTAGAATTCATCAAGAGACGCGTTTCAGTACAAGAACTGCAAGATGAGGGTCCTTTGTCAAATGAGGCAACTGTTGTCACCCGGAGAAGTCCACCTTCGCCAGGACATGTCTTTGCACATGACCAAGATAATCATTTTTTCCCAGAACAGAACAGGAAATACGGCGATCTCCGCTCCCCATCTCCAATGAACAATGGCTACAGCGCTGACCTGGAGGACTCCAAACATGGAAACGAAAGTACTCCAACTATTGAGAGAATTCCACGTAATGCTAGCCGGGAAAGCCTTGGAGAGCGAATAGTTGTTCAGAGAGAACTCAGTGATGAAGAGATAAATGAGTGCCTGGGCAATTTTCAACCACACGAACGCCACTATGGATTGCCGCCTTCTCCACAAGATTTAGAGCGTCCCAAAAGAGTGCCAGGAATCTCTGCCCCGAGGATGGGCATAGCCGTTACTGAAAGTTCAGGGTCTTCTATCGCTGGAAGACAGGGCATTGGCAGCAATGATATCGCTCGAGAAGAAAATGTTTGCATCGAGCCCTATGTTCCGATCAGAAGACAACACGCAAGTGCTGAGCTTTGTGTCCCCAAAGCCAACAGAATAAACATGAAAAGGATGTCAGGTTAGCATATATTGGATATCTTTTTTTTTCTGTTGTTCGCTTGTACGTATGACTGATGATTACTTGGATAACTAAGTGTTCTACAGGGGGTTCGGAAAATGGCTATACAGTGTCTGTCTGTCTGTCTGTGTTAAGCATCTGTTCTGTTAAGCATCTGTGTACACCGATCATGCGTACCGGTCAGAAATGTAAAAATTCTAAGCTTGTGTGCTGGACTCTATCGTCTGATACGTCATGAAGTGAGATTAAATCTGAGACCTACCGTCTGATACGTCATGAAGTGAGATTAAGCGTGAGACCTATGGTCTAATACGTCATGAAATGAGATTAAATGTGAGACCTATGGTCTGATACATCATGAAGTGAGATTAACCGTGAGATCTATGGTTTGATACGTAATGAAATGAGATTAAGTATGAGACTCTTCAGTCCACGTACTTGTTGACTGCTTTGCTTCCTTGTCCAGGCATCATCTTACAAGAGATGTTACCTAAAACTGTTGTTTTCAAACCTGTGGTCCACCGACCCACAACGGTGTTATCAAATTCGTGATAAGTGTCATCTGTTGAAAAGAAACAACTGTTTATGGCATTGTGATAAGCATTACAACTAGCGGCACGCAACTTATATGTAGTTTAAAAAATGGTTCTCTTGGATGTAATAAGATTGAGGGGAAAAGTGTATAGTGCAACAATTCAAAGACGTGTCATCGAATTTACAACAAGAATCACTGGGATTGGGATTTTTTTGGGGGCGGATAATGTCATTTTCTTATATACTTCTCGGGAATGCGTAGTGTTTAATTTACGAAAAATAACCAGATGAGTTTTTTTATTACCATATTTATTACCATATATAATTACCATACAGTCATGATAATTTAAAGAAAACCGTCTTGGAAGGGTACATAATGGAAAAAAGAAAGAGAGGAAGACCAAGGCGAAGATGGCTGCAAGACACCGTTGATGATCTGCAAATGGATGCATCAGCATCAGGGCATCTTGCCTACAACCGAAAGGCTTGCAGGAGAGCTGTTAGGGAGGCAAAGTTCCGCAAGGGACATGCAAGTGATTGACTGACTCTTCTTCTTCTTCTTTCAAAGGTTATTCATTCATTCATTCATTCTTCTTCTTCTTTCACATTGTCTGTCTATATCTGCAGTCCTGTCTCTTGGATAAATTTCACTGTTTTTGTTTTTTTTTTTTTTTGTAATTCATGTATGGAACCGTACAGCTTATCTTCTTTAGTGGTTTCACTGGGCCAGTAATTATTTCTCAGTGTCTCATAGTTGGTGCAGTTCTGGAGTATATGTTCCACAGTTTGGGGCACCTGGGCACATGTACATAGATTAGTAGTACCAACCTTAAACTTTGTATACATATGACTTCGGAGTCGGCTGTGTCCTGTTTGGAGATGGAAGATGGTGACTTGTTCCTTTCTGTTTAGTATGTGATAGTCATCATGTGGTAGTGTTTGTGGCTTTTCTTCTGATTATAGGTGATTGGTATGTCTAGTTGCTCCATTTCAGTGCCCTCTTTGGCCAGATGGTCAGCTTTCTCTGTGGTATCCAACAGTGGGAGGGAATCCACGCAAAGTGACTCCATGTTGTAAGCCAGTTTTTGACAAGGCATCCTTAAGGTCTGGTAGTTTGTTGCACCGAAGAACTTCCAGTACTGATCTTGCATCTGTGAGAATTACTACGGGACATGTATCAATTCTGGAGTCTAATAGTTTTTCAACTGCAGCAACTGACTGACTGAACCAGCTGAGGTTAAAAAAAAAAAATCAGATTTTCATTTCTTCCACTGTCATATTTTAAATACAGCTTGGTATTATACGTAATTACAGTTTTTCACTCTTGAAATTCAATTTTTATTTATAATGAATAATCTTATTGTCAAAATTATAATTTCTTTCATCGACAGAACCACCAGTTCTGCACAGACCACACTCAACAGGTTCTTCTGCAGCTTCTCTGGACTCGGCCATTCTGTCTAGCCTGAGTCCAGCTGGTCTACGTTTTGCTGCTCACCTGAAGAAGAATTCCATCGCGTTGTTCAACAATAGACTGACCAGCGGCGGACCAGGCAGATTCAGGCGATTCTCCCAGGCATCTCTGGCGGAGCTCGACCAACTGAGAAAAAAGCACGTGAGTAATGGTTTTTGCTAAGTCCCTCTTTTCCATTACGTAGAATGGTGAAGGTAAAGATCTTGTCTTGTGCTATCTTCCTGTAACTGCGAGCTACTGCTCTTCGCAGGCGATGCTGTAGAGATGTTGAGCCACAGCATCGTATCGGCGTGGGAGCAGGTTACGGCAGCTATTTTTTTCAGTCCCGGAGTACAGCTAAAAAGCAGGGGGGTGTGCAATGCTTCTTTAGCAGACTCCACAACCATGGGGATTATGGCCCGTTAGCCAGGCTAGGCCTGCTACTAGGGGTACCAACGAAGAGGTGAGACAAGGGTCTTGGTCATTTATGGTTCGTTAACTCTGACGCTAGTATATCAGCTATGGGTCGTTGCTTGCTTAATCGGTCAGCGTCTTCACTCCCTCCTCCCCACCCCACACCCCCACCCCCAAAGTAAAAATAGCTCTATTATACCACAGAGGCACTTGGGGAATACGGCGCTAGAATCTAAAATACCACAGAGGCACTTGGGGAATATGGCGCTAGAATCTAAAATACCACAGAGGCACTTGGGGAATACGGCGCTAGAATCTAAAATACCACAGAGGCACTTGGGGAATACGGCGCTAGTATCTAAAATACCACAGAGGCACTTGGGGAATACGGCGCTAGTATCTAAAATACTACAGAGGCACTTGGGAAATATGGTGCTAGTATCTAAATACCACAGGCATTTGGGGAATATGGTGCTAATATCTAAATACCATAGAGGCACTTGGGGAATATGGTGCCATTATCTATGCTTTCCTTGACCTGAAGCATGCTAGAGGGTGATGTGGTCAGCATGCAAGAGGGTGATGTGGTCAGCATGCTAGAGGCTGATGTGATCAGCATGCTAGAGGGTGGTGTGATCAGCATGCTAGAGGGTGATGTGGTCAGCATGCTAGAGGGTGATGTGGTCAGCATGCTAGAGGGTGATGTGATCAGCATGCTAGAGGGTGACGTGATCAGCATGCTAGAGGGTGATGTGGTCAGCATGCAAGAGGGTGATGTGGTCAGCATGCTAGAGGCTGATGTGATCAGCATGCTAGAGGGTGGTGTGATCAGCATGCTAGAGGGTGATGTGGTCAGCATGCTAGAGGGTGATGTGGTCAGCATGCTAGAGGGTGACGTGATCAGCATGCTAGAGGGTGACGTGATCAGCATGCTAGAGGGTGATGTGGTCAGCATGCTAGAGGGTGATGTGGTCAGCATGCTAGAGGGTGATGTGGTCAGCATGCTAGAGGGTGATGTGGTCAGCATGCTAGAGGGTGACGTGATCAGCATGCTAGAGGGTGATGTGATCAGCATGCTAGAGGGTGATGTGATCAGCATGCTAGAGGGTGATGTGATCAGCATGCTAGAGGGTGACGTGATCAGCATGCTAGAGGGTGACGTGATCAGCATGCTAGAGGGTGATGTGGTCAGCATGCTAGAGGGTGATGTGATCAACATCATGCCTGGTCGCCTTTCCTTCCCTAGCTCCAGGAGAATCCAGGTATCCATTTCTACAGGTGACTGACTTGGGGCAGTCTCTTCCGGATTCGAAATCCTGAGATTCGTCATGAGAGACCTGTGAACCAACAATTCCGCCATTCAGACGGAAATCGTGTGGAAGATGGGGGGGGGGGGGGAAGAAGGGGGGACAGACTGCTGGGAGAAGACCAAAAGCGGAGTCTTCTTGTATTATTTATGTTTAATTTCTACTTTCCTGTCTTCCTGTCTGTTTTCCTCTCTTCTTGTCTGTTTTCCTGTCTCCTTGTCTGTTTTCCTGTGTTCCTGTCTGTTTTTCTGTCTTCTTGTCTTCCTGTCCTCTTGTTAGTCTATTCTTATACTTCATCATCCCTTAGAACCTGTCCATGTTAAACTTACTCCTTTTCTTTCATTCTTTATTCTTTTTCACTTTTCATATCCTTCATCTTCCTTTTTCCCCCCTTCATGTCGTCGTTGTCTCTTTTCTTTTTACGTTATCTTCCTTTTTCACTTTATTTTTCTTTTCGTCTTTGGCATCTTACATCGGTATTATCTTCGCCCGGTACGTGATAATAATCGTGGTAGATTACACTTCTCTGCTAATCCTGATTTTAAAAAAAATGTTTCCATCTGGTATGTTGGTGAATTTAAAAAAACACCGCACAAACACACACACACACAGATATATATATATATATATATATATATATATATATATATAATAAACACCTTTATAACTTCCTTTTTTCTCCACTGGTAATTAATCTGTCTTGATTCACGTCTTCTTACGTTGCATCATTTCACTCTGCCCTTTTTCTTCTTTGCTTGAATCTCGGATTGGGCTTCTATTATTATTATTATTATTATTAGTAGTAGTAGTAGTAGTAGTAGTAGTAGTAGTAGTAGTAGTATGAATTATCTGCCTGTGCCAGGTTACGTTGGTGAGCATGCTTTTCCAGGGTGTGCAATCTTTGGTGTTTCCGCCAATTCAAACGCTTTTCATTTCTCCATGTCACTTGGTCGGTTTAGTGAGATGTTTTTCTCTCTTGGCCTTCCCTTCGTCTTTTTTTGCTTGAATTTTCCAGTCATTACTAGATCTTCCGGGTTCTGTCTTCTCGTGACAATAATTTTGACTGTCCATTTTCCTATAATTGTAACTAGTTCTCTTTGCTTTGAAACTTCTTTGAGGGAACTTGTCGATTGTTTTCCTGTCTGTCAAGGCTATTTGTTGCTTTTTTTTCCTTAAAGAAACCACATCTTTCTTGCTTCCAGTCACTTTATCATCTGCTTGTTAATTGTTCAAGTTTCACAGACATATAGCGATATTAGTTCTATATAACGCTATAATACCCTTCCCCTCTCTTTTATGGGCATCTTCATATTTGTTGGTATCTTCTTCATACATAAAAAAACCTTACGTTTGCCTTACTTATTCGTGATTTTTCTTTATTTGTGCACCTGCCATCAGCTGTTGTTGTTCTGAGCTCAGTTTAGTTATTTGTGTCAGTGTCTTCTCGTTTGAAAAGATGTTGAGCTTTGGTATATTTACTCTTTTTTGATATTATCGTTGTTTCTGACTTCTTGTTGTTTAGCTCTACACTTTTTTTTTATTGCTCTCTTTTTAGTAGTCTTGTTCAAGAGTTTCTGGAAACTGCTTTCATTTTCCGGTATTAGAACGATGTCACACGGGTATATCAGGCTGCTGATATTATGGCCTGCAATATATCTATTCTTTTGAGAATGTTAATGCCTCTTATGATGTTTTCACTGTATAATGAGAATAGATCAGGTGACAGTACACATCCTAGTCTTACGCCTAGTTTTGTATCCTGAAACACATTAATCTGTTTTATTTCTTTACTGCAGTCTTATTAATCTATTCTAGAATCACTAAGCTTACAGTACGTTGTTGCAGAAAATTATACAAAATATGCTCGATACAGCGAGGGAAAAAATGAAGCATGTTGTAAATTTCAGGTCCATCATTCTGGGGGATTGCTACGATTTGGGTGTGCTTTGCTGTTGGTTTTTGTGCTATATGCGATGTGCTTTGTTAGTGTTTTGTGTGACATATGTGTTGTGCTTTGTTAGTGTTTTGTGTGATATATGTATTGTGCTTTGGTAGTGTTTTGTTGGCTAAATATGTTGTGCTTTATTAGTGCTTTGTGTGATATATGTGTTGTGCTTTGTTGGTGCTCTGTGTGCTATATGTAGTGTGCTTTGTCAGTGTTTTTGTGCTACATGTCTTGTGGTTTGTTAGTGTTTTGTATGATATATATGTTGTGCTTTGTTAGTGTTTTGTGTTCTATGTTTTGTATTTTGTTAGTGCTTCGTGTACTATATGTGTTGTGCTTTGTTAGTGTTTTGTGTGGTATATATGTTGTGCTTTGTTAGTGTTTTGTGTGGTATATATGTTGTGCTTTCTTAGTGTTTTGTGTGCTATATGTGTTGTGCTTTGTCAGTGTTTTGTGTGCTATATATATTGAGTTTTGTTAATACTTTGTGTTCTATGTTTTGTGCTTTGTTAATGCTTTGAGTGCTATGTGTTGTGCTTGGTCAGTGTTTTGTATGATATATGTGTTGTGTTGTGTTGGTGTTTTGTGTGATATATATATTGTGCTTTTTTAGTGTTTTGTGTGCCTTATGTGTTGAGTTTTTTTATGCTTCGTGTTCTGTTTTGTATTGTGTTAGTGCTTTGTGTGCTATATGTGTTGTGCTTTGTTCGTGGTTTGTGTGCTATATGTGCTGAGTTTTCTTAACGCATTATATACTCTGCTGTGTATTTTGCTAGTGTGCTATGTGTGTTGTTTTGTTAGTGTTTTGAGTGCTATATGTATTGATGTTAGTGTTTTATGTGTTATATGTGTTGTTTTGTTAGTTTTGTGTAGTATACTTGCTGTGTTTTATTAATGTTTTGTGTGTTATATGTATTGAGTTTTGTTAATGCTGTGTGTTCTATGTTTTGTATTTTCTTAGTGCTTTGTATGCTATATGTGTTGTGCGTTGTTAGTGTTTTGTGTGATATAGTGTTGTGCTTTGTTGGTGCTCTGTGTGCTATATGTAGTGTGCTTTGTCAGTGTTTTTGTGCTACATGTCTTGTGGTTTGTTAGTGTTTTGTATGATATATATGTTGTGCTTTGTTAGTGTTTTGTGTTCTATGTTTTGTATTTTGTTAGTGCTTCGTGTACTATATGTGTTGTGCTTTGTTAGTGTTTTGTGTGGTATATATGTTGTGCTTTGTTAGTGTTTTGTGTGGTATATATGTTGTGCTTTCTTAGTGTTTTGTGTGCTATATGTGTTGTGCTTTGTCAGTGTTTTGTGTGCTATATATATTGAGTTTTGTTAATACTTTGTGTTCTATGTTTTGTGCTTTGTTAATGCTTTGAGTGCTATGTGTTGTGCTTGGTCAGTGTTTTGTATGATATATGTGTTGTGTTGTGTTGGTGTTTTGTGTGATATATATTGTGCTTTTTTAGTGTTTTGTGTGCCTTATGTGTTGAGTTTTTTTATGCTTCGTGTTCTGTTTTGTATTGTGTTAGTGCTTTGTGTGCTATATGTGTTGTGCTTTGTTCGTGGTTTGTGTGCTATATGTGCTGAGTTTTCTTAACGCATTATATACTCTGCTGTGTATTTTGCTAGTGTGCTATGTGTGTTGTTTTGTTAGTGTTTTGAGTGCTATATGTATTGATGTTAGTGTTTTATGTGTTATATGTGTTGTTTTGTTAGTTTTGTGTAGTATACTTGCTGTGTTTTATTAATGTTTTGTGTGTTATATGTATTGAGTTTTGTTAATGCTGTGTGTTCTATGTT
Source organism: Achatina immaculata (assembly GCA_009760885.1). Classification (NCBI taxonomy): domain Eukaryota; kingdom Metazoa; phylum Mollusca; class Gastropoda; order Stylommatophora; family Achatinidae; genus Lissachatina; species Lissachatina immaculata. The sequence goes on from CM019704.1 coordinate 28,042,158, forward strand.
TTGTATTTTCTTAGTGCTTTGTATGCTATATGTGTTGTGCGTTGTTAGTGTTTTGTGTGATATATGTGTTGTGTTTTGTTGGTATTTTGTGTGAGATAAGTGTTGTGCTTTGCCAGTGTTTTGTGTGATATATGTATTGTACTTTGTTAGTGTTTTGTGTGCTATGTGTGTTGAGTTTTGTTAATGATTTGTGTTCTATGTTTTGTATTTTGTTAGTGCTTTGTGTGCTATATGTGTTGTGCTTTGTTAGTGTTTTGTGTGCTATATGTGCTGAGTTTTCATAATGCATTATATTCTCTGCAGTGTATTTTGTTAATGCTGTGTGTGTGCTGTGTGTGTTGCTTTGTTAGTGTTTTGTGTGCTATATGTGTTGTTTTGTTAGTTTTTGTGTGCTATACTTGCTATGTTTTGTTAATGTTTTGTGTGCTATATGTGTTGTGCTTTGTTAGTGTTTTGTGCTCTATGAATGGTGTGCTCTGTTAGTGTTTTGAGTGCCACAAGGGGAGATTGATAAGTTCTCGGCATAAGGTACAACTGATTATTTGTGGACAACTTTTCTCGGTTATTTCTCAACATAGGGCAGAGTCACACGATGCAACGTAAGAAGATGTGAATCAACACAGATTAATTACCAGTGGAGAAAAGAGGAAATTACAAAGGTGTTTATTATATATACATATATATATATATGTGTGTGTGTGTGTGTGCGTGCGTGCGTGCGTGCGTGCGTGCATGTGTGTGTGTACGAAACAAGAATAGAGGAGCAGCATCTATTCAAATGTGAGAAGTACAATGAGCCGGTCAAGCAACTGAGGCAGGGGGCAGGACCCAGGGCAAAAATGAGTACAAGAGAGTAGAGATAATGAAATGTTAAGGGCGTCACTTGGAGTGTGGCTTGTTATTTCGTGTTGATGTGTCATGACATGCTCATATTTCTCGAGCGTGGGGCTGAAATGGCGTGGAGAGACCTGTTGGGTGTGTTTATACGTTGTCTGTTACAAATGTCTGGAGTCCGGTGTCTGGTGTCTGGTTTCCGGTGTCTGGTTTCCGGTGTCTGGTGTCTGGTGTCCGGTGTCTGGTGTCTGGAGTCCGGTGTCTGGTGTCTAGTGTCTGGTGTCTGGTGTCCGGTGTCCGGTGTCTGGTGTCCGGTGTCTGGTGTCTGGCGATGTTAATAAACTAAACTCTTATTTTTCCTGTAGCACATTCACGCCTTCTGAGTATTTATTGACTGTTGGAGGTGCTAGAGAATGAATGAGATGATAAGTGTGTTTTTTTTTCCAACCATAATGTTATTTAAGGGAGCTTGTATGGACACCAGCTGTCAGAGGAAAAGGAGCTGGGTAGGATCGTCAGGAGGGGCTGGGTAACTGAGAGTGTCCCAGGCACAGATGTACTTCATTGGGCACCATCTATTAGCGATTTAAGCCACGAGCGCTATGGAAATCTCCATTGACGGCCATTTGACGGCGATAAAGAACGACTAAAGCTAAAAGATGAAGAAGTGAAACTGGGGGGTGAGAAGCGAGATGAGGGGGAGAAGTAATAAGTGGAGACGTTAGAAAGGAGATAAATTATTAATAAGGAGAAATAAGAAAGTAAATAAGAATTAATAAGGAGAATTAAGAAGTAAAATAATAAGTGATAACGATCCCCAATCACAAACATCATCCCAAACCATAATCATAATTAAATAATAATTTAAGCAATATTTTACAATACGCTCAGTATGTTGTCTTACATAAGAGAAGTACACCATACAGAGAATAGGAGAAGCGCTTTACTAACGAGACATAGCAGAAAGAAAAAAAAACAGAGCACAATAAACGAGTACTTACGAGGGGTGATTGATAAGTTCTCAGCATAATGTACAGATACTTCAAACACACAGTTGATATTAGGTGCATTTGTAGACCAGGTTAATGTAAGATTAAACACAAAGTTTCAAGAAATTAATTGCAACCAATTTTTTTATAGGCTACTGAAGTGGTAAGGGGTGGCAGAAATTGAGAAATTAGATAACATTTCTCATCGAGCTACCTCTGCATCAAGGGCTTATCATCGAAGGAGATCCATGAGGATATGGTAGAGACTCTAGGGGAGAGTGCCGCTTCTTACAGCATAGTGAAGAAATGGGCAGTTCAATTCAAACATGGAAGGGAGAGTCTGGAAGATGATCCCCGTCCAGGAAGACCAAGAACGGTAACCACCGATGAAACCACAGGCAGAATCCATGACATGATAATGGAGGATCGACGACTAACTGAGCGGTACATTGCTACTGAGTTGGGCATCTCCAAGGAACGTGTTCATGCCAGTATTCACAATGGTCTTCAAATGACAAAGCTCGATAGACCCCCAAACTTCTTCGAGCTGATAAAAAACGACAGCGTCTCAACGTGTCTAGAGATAGTATTTGCCATTTTTCTGTATATCCTGAAAAGTTTCTTCAGTAATTAGTGACTATGGATGAGACTTGGGTTCACCATTTTCAACCAGAAACCAAAGAACAGTCAAAGCAATGGAAACATCATGGATCCCCACCTCCAAAGAAAGCGAGGGTGGCTCTATCTGCAGGCAAAATGATAGCTTCCATCTTTTGGGATTCAGAAGGTGTGCTATTGGTAGACTATCTTCAAAAGGGGCAGAACGGTCACCGGGGCCTATTAGGCTAATCTTGTGAAACAACTGCGGGTCAAAATGAAGGAAAAGAAAAAGCGTGGAGAGAAATTGAAGACAGGAGTCATCTTTCATCAGGACAATACTCCAGTTCACAAGTCGGCGGTGGCAATGGCTGCCATTCATGAATGCGGCTTCCAACTTCTTGAACATCCTCCTTATTCCTCAGATTTGGCCTCTTCGGACTATTACCAGAAAAGAAAAAGGTAATAAAATAATATAAAAAATAAAATAAAAACACACTTATCATCTCAGTCATTCTCTAGCACCTCCAACAGTCAATAAATACTCAGAAGGCGTGAATATGCTACAGGAAAAAATAAGAGTTTAGTTTATTAACATCACCAGACACCAGACACCGGACACCAGACACCGGACTCCAGACACCGGACACCAGACACCAGACACCGGACACCAGACACCGGACACCAGACACCAGACACCGGACACCAGACACCGGACTCCAGACACCGGACACCAGACACCAGACACCGGACACCAGACACCGGACTCCAGACATTTGTAACAGACAACGTATAAACATACCCAACAGGTCTCTCCACGGCATTTCAGCACCACGCTCGAGAAATATGAGCATGTCATGACACATCAACACGAAAGAACAAGCCACACTCCAAGTGACATTTCATTATCTCTATTAATCTCTTGTTTTCATTTTTTTTTCTCTTAGAATACATCTTCCTCTTTAATTTAGAACTGGCTACACACTCCCTTCATATACATAGGAGCTAACTTGCCAATTCATACATATCACATATATGCGCAGAAACTCTGCCTGCGCCAGAATATAAAACATATAATGCAAATATGAAATGATTCACTGACACGTAAATTCAACCTTGATGATTCAGTGACACGTAAATTCAACCTTGATGATTCAGTGACACGTAAATTCAACCTTGATGATTCAGTGACACGTAAATTCAACCTTGATGATTCAACGATGAAAGTGAATGATGAATATATCCTATCGTTAATAAATCACGAGCATTAGCCACTGAGCAACACAACCACGTGCAACACACAACCACGCGCACCACACAACGACGTGCGCCACACACAAACATATAGAAATCACATTCCAGTGTCTATAACTCAAACGTTAACTTGTGCATACATGAAGCATGAAAAGTTACGATAATGGAAAGTATACATTTCAGTGTCTTAACTCACTAGGCACATCATTAAACACTCAACAGTGTAAACTGATCACTTCTCACGGTACATACTCGCACAACTCTGCCATCGATATATTTACCTAGAAGAACGTCACCCACACGAGCCGGCTGGAACAACACTTGGGTTCGTAGCTAGAAGACAATCCTTGTATTCTACATCACAAATATATAATAGATAACTTCGTAATATACCTCAGACATATCACGGTATGGCTCCCCCAGACCTACGTGCTGCCGCCACAAGCTCTACACAAAGATTGACTCTTTTCTCAACACATTACGCCCACCTGACCACACGTCACGTGACCAGGTAGGCTCCAGATAACTGTGAAATAGGCCAACCCTTGACCCTCCGAAACGGCCGAATTTCGAAGAACCAAGCCTAGCCTATTCCAGGGTATTACACACTTAAATCTCACAAATCTGTTTCACTTACTAATAGTGGGTTTAATTAATTATATAATTTAATTATTTTATCGTTGAATATAAGAAACGATATATGAGATGTGCAGCCATTCAATTGTTTGTGCCAGATTATCTTTCAGGTAATAAAGAATCTTTATAAGTGTCGATATTTCAAGATCAAATATAACCGTGGTGCACAGAGTGGCCCATTTGCACCTCTCACTCTCTGTCTGTCGTTCACTGTTTCTCAAACACAAATACACTCACTTTGTCTCTCCCTCACGTTCTTTCTCTAACATACACAAATAAATATTCTATCCCTCATTCATTCTCTTTTTTTTTCTCTGTCTGTCTGTCTCTGTCTCTCTCTCTCTGTCTCTGTCTCTCTCTTTTTCTCTCTGTCTCACAAACGCATTCGCCCTCTTTCATTCATTTTCTCTGAGACACACACACACGGGCTCATTCATTTATTAATCCTCTCTCTCTTTCTCTCTCTCTTTCTCTCTCTCTCTCCCTCTCTTTCTCTCGCACACAAACACACATTTTATCTCTCATCTACCTTCTCTGATACACATTTGCGCATTCATTCTCTCTTTTTCTGAGTGTGTGTCTCTCACTTTCTCGCTCTTCGAGAGAGAATATTTGGAGGTGAGTGGCGGAATATTTGGCCTGCGTGCTCAAGCACTATCTATCTATCTATCTATCTATCTATCTATCTATCTATCTATCTATCTATCTATCTATCTATCTATCTATCTATCTATCTATCTATCTATCTATCTATCTATCTATCTATCTATCTATCTATCTATCTATCTGTCTGTCTGTCTGTTTCTCTGTCTGTCTGTCTATCTATCTATTCGTCCGTCCGTCTGTCTGTCTGTCTATCTATCTATCTGTCTGTCTGTCTGTCTATCTATCTTCTTCCACACAAATGAATACCATATTTCATATTATGTCGAAAATATCGTGAAAAACCAGACTAATAAAACAAAATAATAATAAACTGTTTTAAATCAACACTTCTCGTCTCATTCTAAGCGCCTTCAACAAAACTGACACGTTATACCCTTCTTTGATCGGATTCAACAAAACTGACATGTTATTGCCTTCCTTGATCGGATTCTACTATCCTTGTTATGGTCTTTCCATGTGTCAAGATTTGCATTTGGACACATTCATCTATCACTCCATGAATTGCTATATAACCTTCATTTATTGTCGGGTCAGCTGAAACTTTTACCTACGAATGTCGAGATTTTACAGTGTTTTTTTTTTTATAGAGAAGATCGCTGATATCGAAAGGGATACTGATTCCCAAAACAGACATGTTAAAATATTTTAAGTGCATCGTATAGCTTGATCTGTTGAGACTTCAAGACGACGTCGTCTACATTTTTATGGTATATTATTTTATCGACTTTTTTAATGTCAGTTTTATTGCAGAAAATAAATTCGAAAGAAAAACAAGAGGCTAACAAAGAAAGATACGAGTAAGTTATTTATTTCTGACCATGTACTAGAAACTGCAATATTAAATTAAATGACATATTTGACCTGGCATATGTCACAAACACGGGATGGTACCTGTTGTTTTTCACTGGCGTTTTCGGTCATTTGAACTTCTGTACTTGATAATAAATTCTAAGGTATTTGTCGCTACAAGCATAGTAAGAGATACTTACCGGTACAATCATAGTAAGAAATACTATGGGTACAATCATAGTAAGAGATACTTACCGGTACAATCATAGTAAGAGATACTTACCAGTGCAATCATAGTAAGAGATATTTACCGGTACAATCATAGTAAGAGATACTTACCGGTACAATCATAGTAAGAAATACTATCGGTACAATCCTAGTAAGAGATACTTACCGGTACAATCATAGTAAGAGATACTTACCAGTACAATCATAGTAAGCGATACTTACCGGTACAATCATAGTAAGAGGTACTTACCGGTACAATCATAGTAAGAGATACGTACCGGTACAATCATAGTAAGAGATACCAGTACAATCATAGTAAGAGATACTTACGGTTACAATCATAGTAATTCTTTGGTTCTTTTTTCTAAGTTTTTAGTCTGCCTTTGTTATCGTCTGTACGTCTTTTCGTTAATTTTAGATAACGACGAATGTTTCTAATTGGTTTTGTTCTTGTATTTTATTTTTCTTTCTCTTTTCATGCTGCTGAAGCTTCTAGTTCAGCCATGGCGGTTGGTAGCATTTGAGTGCTTCACGCTCTCACAACTAACACTCCGACTGTTGCGATATTCGATGTCGAGTTGCATTTGTGCGCTGCCAGTTGAAAGTGCTTGGGCCCTATGGTGCCCCTTAGTAGTTTGACTGAGTGTGGTGCGAACAGGAACGCAGAAACGTGTCAAATGAGTGAGCATCATCAATGTAGTCGTTGTTTTCAAGATGGAGGTCGGTTCTGAGTTTTAGTGCCATAGCACCACCGTAAGCTGTGACAGCACTGACGATTCTTCGTTATGTCTACTCGGCCAGTGGTGGACTATGGTAGCCTTTTGTGTGTCCTAGTCCTGCTTGGCGCCTTGACAACGGAGTTCGTGCCGAGAGCGAAGCTGACTAGTTTCGCCTTTAGACTTTTGCAGTTACTAAAATGGAATCGTCACTGGGTGGCTCATCATCACGAACTAATACTAATGACCGTCGATGGACATTATGTGCGATATTCACTGGCACAGGTGGTGGAGCGATTATAGGAGTGTCTCGTTCGCGATGATGCCGAGAACTTAGTCAAACTCAAACTCAGGCAAATGTGTTGCCCTTGTCTTTCATTCTCGCCGAATTTACTGGCACGCAGCTTTTCGAACAAAAGAAAGTGTGGTTTTGCCCCTCCACCACCGCCGCTACTGAAGCTACTGAGTTCATGCACGGTTCTGGGCTTCTCCACCCGAGTTGGAGACTGAACAATGGACTCGCCCGGGCTGCAGTGACGAAACTTCTTGTATCATTTTCAGTTTTTGGCGCGGGTTTGGTGAGAAGAAGGTAGGAGAAGGAAATCAGTTACTTCATTCTGTTGACTGATTTGTAGAAAGTGCTGCATCTGTCATGAACTCGTGTTACAGAGCGATAACTTGTGCTTCGAGCACTTGGACACGCCATATCATTATCTGGGATTAAATTAGTATTTTCCTGCTACCAGGATCTTGAGATGTTGGTTCTTTTGAACAAACGTTGCAGTCATATTACACGGGACATATATCAGACAATATATGCATCTTAATCTAACTCTGCTTCTACAGTCATACAAAAGCTCAATACAACTTTTATATATATATATATATATATATATATATATATATATATATATATATGTACAACTAACTGAGCGAACAGACTACATTTTTTTTCAAAGCAACATAAAAAATATTCACGTTTCAGCAAAGTACAGTTTTAAAGTGCCTTTTCCTCAAAAATGTATCCCTTTGGTGTTGCATCTGAACTAAGCTTAAACGCGTGTACATGATTTGTTTGTTGTACATGATTTTGTCGAGCACAAAATTTTCAAACTGACCCCGCAACTTCCAAAAGATTTAAGAACCTCTATTTTTAAGAACCTCTGTTATGTTTTTCTTTTTTTTTTTTCCTAGAAGTCCTAACTTCAAGTGTTGCTACCTCCACTAGACTTAAACCTCTCGATCTGGGCAATATAGTTTCACTCCGTTCATTTCAATTTGTCATCGTGCAGGAGTTTATTGCTCCTATCATTACATATTTTTAAAACTGTGTTTAAGAAGAACTAGATACCGGACATGAACAGATCAGAGAATTTATTTTAATGAAAGACCATGATTTCTATATGTTGTATGTCGTAAACTTGCCAAGAATTATCCATGAAGATGAAATATAAAAGAATCTATGTTGTAAAACACTAAAAATCAGTGCGAAGATTTATTGGTCCCTTCTTCCATGTGTCAAATCTTTTTTTTTCCGGAATTAATGGCCATTTTCCTATACGTATTTTGATAATAACAAGTAGCCATCACTTTTCTTGTTTACATGAGAGTGACGACACAGTAGATTGTATATCAATTCTTAGGTAAACATCTCTAAACATGACTCCGTACTATAACGGTCAAACAGTTTATATAACTCATTCTCACATAGTTCCTGTCTAAAATCTAAAGTTCGTGTAGAAAAGGAGAACCACTACTTGTTTTTTTTTTCAAGCTAAATGTTTCAAAACTGCCTCTTGAACACTGATTTACTGTTTGTCCGTAAAGATCTAATTTCTCTTTTACTGTCTTTGAAGTGCAGTTAAAAACTTATGCTATTTTATGATGTATTCAGAGAGCGAGAACTGCGTTATAGTTTACAACAATGATAACATTATTCTAACTCTTGAATTTAGGTATATACGCAGTTTCCTGGGCTTGCTCGCGTGATTTTTTTCAATAAGATTCAGCGACAAGTTAGACGTTGCTTTGCAGTTTTCTGTATGTTTTTAGTCATTGTTTCCGTTTTTAAAATAAATTTTGGTAGCTTTAGTTTTGTTCGGCGCCATAATCTTACAAATCCGTGTTTTATTTCAATGTATTTTTGCAGGTATCTTTATCTTACATTTTGTTCTTTGCTCCGATATGCTATATATATATATCCACTGTGTGTGTGTGTGTTAATTTCTTTCATATACTTCAATTCACACTTTTATATTTGCTTTCAAGCATTCCTTTTTTTCCTCCTAAGTTGTCAGTTGGTTTTCCTAGCCTGTTTTATTTTGTGTTATTTCGTCAAGCTTTCGTGTATATCTTCTTCTTCTTCTTCTTCTTCTTCCTGCGTGCCCAATTCTTTACCCTTTAAAAAATAAAGATTATTCATTCATTCATTCATTCTTTCATTCTTCTTCTCCTTCTTCTTCTTCTTTGGCCAGCTGCTGAATTCCTCAGGTTTCTGTGCCATTGACGCTTATTGCTGCAGCCAAGACACGTCTCCAGTCCTCTCTGTTCTTGCTCTTTTCTTGCCAGTTGTCGATTCCAATAGTCCGCATATCTTCTTCCACGTTAAAGATAAATATGACACCGCGTTTATCTTCTTCCACGTTAAAGATAAACATGACACAGCATGTAACCTATTCTAGATTTCATATATAGCCTTATTCTTTATTATTATTTTTTTTAATTCATGGGCACTTTTTATTAGGTTTTTGTGTCTTTTAGTGGTTCTGTACATTTCTTGGACACGCAGGTTCTAGGAGTTGTTTTTTTATATATTAGAATGCAGTCTAGATTATCGATTTTAGCTTATCCTTCTACCTGTCGGACTGTTACATGCTAATAGTTTTCTTATGTTGCTCTCGTAAATGTTGGAAACAATGAGCTGATTGTCCAGACTAGACTGTTGCAACCTTTCCTTGCATTCTTCTCAGGGTCTGCCGTTTTTCCTTGTTTTCGTGTTCAGAGAAAGCAGTCTTGCCTGATTCAAGTGTGATTCTCTTTTTCTCTTGGTGAACCAGCTGAGACGTGCATATAGTGCACCAGAAATTCGCATCCTGCGCCTGCTCATAACTATACACACACACACACACGCACGCACGCACGTACGCACGCACGCACGCACGCACGCAAACACACAAAAAATATATATCCGGCGTTGCTCTGGAATTTGTTAATTGTTAATACTACGGAGTGGATTTGAGATCACCATGTTTCTCTCATGTTTCTCTCATGTTTCTCTCATGTTTCTCTCATGTTTCTCTCATGTTTCTTGCTCAAGAAATTATTTACTCTTTTTCCCTGGGAGTGAAATTAAAAATGTTATATATAATCAACTTTTGAATTAAATTAATATTATAGTGAATTTGTAAAAGAATTTACTCTATAATGTGTAGACTGCTCCCTGTGACTTGTTGATCGTGATCAAGAACTCAAGTCTCACTGGAAATTGCAATCTATAAAAGTTAAAAGGGAGATCCATCGGAATTAGTGGTATCCGTGGGATAAAAACTGCTTCACCCTCTCCTTGTCCTGTTAAGATAGTCGCTTCAGCTATACTGCCCAGCGTCCTCTTTACACACAGCCTTGTGCCGTTGCAAAGTTTTGGCAGATTGAGGTTACGTAGTAAAATAATTAGACATCCCACCCTAATTTTCAACCACTCTCACCCCCTTCCCATGCCGATGGAGGATGAACTTTGACGTAAACGGTATCGGGAGTGTCAGTACTCAACTCAGCGACACAGAAAACTATGGAATCGACAATAATATCGGTCGTTGTCGATTATTTTTACATGTCACACTCTTCCCGCCCCCACGAAATTGTACACATTATGTGGCTGTTATTTTGTCTTTATTGACACCTCATACACCGTTCTACCTATCATAGTTTTTTAAGAAATCATTTTTCTTAATCGGAGAAGAACTTTATTATCAGTGATTTTCTTTACCCGTATATCATGTAAATGTTTTTTCTTTTATTTTTACATTTGTGTCCTTTACGTTTCAAGTTTCTTAATTGAAATTTTTCAAAGAAAAAAAACATGCCAAGAAATTATTGAAATTAATTTTTTTTAATAAAAAAAAAGAAATGTTGATGTGTGAGCAGTAGCTGTGTTAGTACGGTCTTATTACTGCAGAGAGCAAGAAACTCCACCTCAGCTGGGTCAAACCCTGCTTCGTTGAAGCGCTGTTTACATCTCTCTGCCTATGTAATAGAAACTAACACAGATACTGCTCGATGTATTAATTTGAATGTTTTTCTATGTGTTTTTCTATGGTAAATTTAAACTACTGATACAGTAACACATTCTCTTAAAATAACACATATCTGTGCCATAAAAACATTCATACAGACACATCAAACATTTCTTCGTCCTCAGTTGAAGAGCAGCATCGAATAGAGACCAGGCCACCGTACAATAACACTTAATTTATCAATCCGAAAGGTGTAGTTTTCAATTTAGTTTTTGCAAAAAAATTTTATTATTCTTCCACCTTCTTCTTCTTCTTTTTCTTCTTCTTCTTCTTTCTTCTTTTTTTCTTCTTCTGCTACCTCTTCTTCTTCTTCTTCTGCCTCTTCTTCTTCTTCTTCTTCTTCTTCTGCCGCTTCTTCTTCTTCTTCTTCTGCTTCCTCTTCTACATGGAGAGAAACTAATTGCGTACACGTACAAGTGTAAACAGCCCTGTGCCATGTACTCAAAAGCATTAAATACAAGTGAAAGATAAGATACACGCCTCGTAAACACTGAATATTCATGATTAAATCATCATGACTGTTTTCTTCACGTAAATAGCACCGGCAAGCAATTAATATTCCACTAAACGTGGAAACTAAGTTTGGCAATCTCTTTAGAAATTACGCAATTACCCGTATTTGTCAACTTTGGTCTCCAAGTAAAGATTGCTTGCGCTGTTTATAATATAATATACAACAAATTCATTACTACACGTCAAATAGTTTGCTGCTCTAAGGAATTTCACGAAAATGGAACTTTGCCTAGAACATTTTTAGACGTATGCGCGGGAGATCTCAATTTAGGTAATTACGCGCACCTGCCGCCACTCCTGGCGTTGCTGTTTGATTGCTCACAGTTTCTGCCAAAGGAGAGAAAGTCCGAGACCTGAATAGGTCATTGTCCAGTACGTCCATTGCATATCGAAATTTTATTTGTTCTCCCCTGAAACTGTACCTGGTTGGCTGAGTGGTTAGACGCTTGGTTTACTAATCCCATGGTACCGAGTTCAGCTCCAGCAGTGGGATTTTTTTTTTCTGGTACACACCAAAAAGGCCCCTTCGTTCATCCAGCCTCTAAAAAAATGGGTATTAGAGGAATCTCGGAAGGCGTGGCGAAGATCATGGAAAATAATACGGGCCTAACACCGTATTCTCCAATATGCCTTAGTGGCATGGAAACCGGAATATTACCTTACATGGAAACCGGAATATTACTTTACCTTTACCTTACTCCAGCTGTACCCACAGTCATCTCCGACGCTGATACCTATATTGTTCTCCTGCCAGATCCCAGCTTTGATACTTCTCCGCACGCTCCGATCCGACGCTGATGAACTCTTGTCATGAAGTAGGATTATCTTGCCATGTCAGATACTTTTTTGTGGGTAGCACATTTTGCTTTTTTTTTCTTTCGTGACTTTTGTTCTGTAGAGATTATCCCGTCTCACTGATTTCCTGTGGTATATGGCATTGCGATATTGATATTTAAACTGATAGCCCGCAACTAAACGTCATGAGAATTTAGAGAAGACTGTCTTGGAAGAATACATAATAGGAAAAAGAAAGAGAGGAATACCAAGGCGAAGATGGCTGCAAGAAATCGTTGATGATCTGCAAATGGATGCATCAGTAGCAGGTCATCTTGCTTACAACGGAGAGGCTTACAGGAGAGCTGTTAGGGGGGCAAAGTTCCGCAAGGGACATGCAAATGACTGACTGACTGAGCCCGCAACTGATATAAGTAGTTGGGAAAAAAAGTGGTCCTTCAGTGTAAGAAAGTTGGAAACCACTGGTTTGGCCAGTCAACGTAGAATGTTATCTAGGGCAGAGTTGTAGCCGTCAGTGTTCACGAACAATATTCGTGAACTTACTCCTGTGCCGCAGAAGTGGACTGAAATCCTTCCTATATCTCATGATATGACTGCTAGCTTTTCTTGAGCTCCTGTCATTCTCTGTCTTTCAGTATTATTCAATGAAAGTAATTTAAAGAAAAAAAAATGTATTCTCTGTCTTTCAGTATTACTTAATGAAAGTAATTTAAAGAAAAAAAAATGTATTCTCTGTCTTTCAGTATTACTTAATGAAAGTAATTTAAAGAAAAAAAAATGTATTCTCTGTCTTTCAGTATTACTTAATGAAAGTAATTTAAAGAAAAAAAAATGTATTCTCTGTCTTTCAGTATTACTTAATAAAAGTAATTTAAAGAAAAAAAAATGTATTCTCTGTCTTTCAGTATTACTTAATGAAAGTAATTTAAAGAAAAAAAATGTATTCTCTGTCTTTCAGTATTACTTAATGAAAGTAATTTAAAGAAAAAAAATGTATTCTCTGTCTTTCAGTATTACTTAATGAAAGTAATTTAAAGAAAAAAAATGTATTCTCTGTCTTTCAGTATTACTTAATGAAAGTAATTTAAAGAAAAAAAAATGTATTCTCTGTCTTTCAGTATTATTCAATGAAAGTAATTTAAAGAAAAAAAATGTATTCTCTGTCTTTCAGTATTACTTAATGAAAGTAATTTAAAGAAAAAAAATGTATTCTCTGTCTTTCAGTATTACTTAATGAAAGTAATTTAAAGAAAAAAAAATGTATTCCTTGTCTTTCAGTATTACTCAATGAAAGTAATTTAAAGAAAAAAAAGTATTATCTATCTTTCAGTATTACTTAATGAAAGTAATATAAAGAAAAAATAACTTACTCTTACATTTATTATTTTATTCCTGACTATCTCTAATAAACATAGATACCTAATTCCGTATTAGCACTACTTCCCCCTCTTCCAGACATGGCAATACAGTACTCTTTGCTGAAACAATGCATGGCATTACAGCTCTGATAACGTAATGTTTAGATGCTAAACTGATAGTCCTCTCGACGGGCAGAGAAATGTAAAGAAGAAAGCTGATAATCTCGTATACGAGTGACGCTATAAATCAATGTTTCTCATACCTGTTCAGGCTACCATCCCCATTTTCTCCTGGACCATATCCCCACCGCCACCCCGACCCCCACCCCATGTAATTCTCGTACAGTCGCCTATTAAACTAGGATGTGCATTACACAACTTAAGCTAGCAAAACAGTCTATTTAACAGTGTGAAGGAGTGCACTTATAACTCACCTACTGCATTATTTTCTCAACTTTTAATGAGATGGATGAGTTTCATGTAGGGACACAAGTTTCTCAAGATCAGGTTGAAAAGTACTAGGAAGGAAGGTATTACTGTCCCCATCTGCTGGTTCGTTTTCCTTCAACGTCCCCTACTGCCCCCTTTTCTTCCACTGTCCCTTTTTCTTTCACCACCTCCTTGCTCCTTTCCAACGCCCCCTGTTGAGAAAAGCAAATGGCAGAAAGTATGAAAGTAAGATGAGAATGTATAAATGAAAAAACATACAACATCCAATATTTCGGCGTCAGCCTTTTTCAAGGCTTACATACAAAAACATAACACATAAATAAAAAGAGGACAAATAAAAAATGAAAAACTTAGTTTTGTGGCATCTTCATCCTAGGTACAGAATCGGTATGTTGTATATTTTTTTCATTTATACATTCTCATCTTACTTTCATACTTTCTGCCATTTGCTTTTCTCATTTTCCTCATTCTCTCTGTCGTTTTGTAAAACTGAACCACAAACCTCCGTCTACTTTTACTACTAGAACCAGTTTTACTACAGTCGTTATTTCTTTTATCTGAAAAAAATTCACAAGAGAAAACTGCTAACAAAAGATTTATAAATCGGTCTATTCTGTACCTAAGAGGCATTCGGTCTATTCTGTACCTGGGAGGCATACGGTCTATTCTGTATCTAAGAGGCATTCGGTCTATTCTGTACCTAGGAGGCATTCGTTCTATTCTGTACCTAAGAGGCATTCGTTCTATTCTGTACCTAAGAGGCATTCGGTCTATTTCGTACCTATGAGCCACTCGGTCGCTTGAAAAAGGCTGACGCCGAAATATCGGATGTTGTATGTTTTTCATGTATACATTCTCATCTTACTTTCATACTTTCTGCCATTTACTTTTTTTCATTTTCTTCACCCCTCTGTCGTTGTTTTATAAACTGACGCATACACCTCTGTCTATCTTCTTTTTTTTTCAGTACTGGTTCAGTCATGAGCTCCAGCAACATACGCAAAGAACCTGTAACAGGTTGCCTGACAATGTCACGGTGTACGTGCTTTCCATAATTTTGTTCATATCAACCGGGTACCGCCACCCCGTGAAATATCAGTAACAAGAGAGTCTTTCAAAAGCTTGGGGCGGGGGGTGGGGTTATCAACATATAATCAGTCACTTAACACTTTCTTTTTTTTCCCTTCTTTTTTTACTTTTCTCCAAAGGCTTTGAGGGTCCAGATTAAGAATACACAAAGTGAGAACAGAGTCACAGTATAATTAGTGTCAGCGAAGTTTGTTTTTGTTTTTGTTTTTTTTTAAGTGGATACTTTAAGGAAGGTATGAATTCAGCAATTCCTTTGTTTACCATACAGTTATTCTGCGGTAGAGCTACATCGATATAAGAGCAACCTTTTGGCATTAACGGGAGAAAAAAAAAACGAACGTTTTTCTTGTTAACTCTTTTACTCCCGAATTATTTTCCCATGCCGTGGCGGAGTATATTTTGTTGGTAAACTTCAGTAGAAAGAAGCAAGAAGGAAGTTACTTCTGTACTATGGGTTAGGTAAGAAATGAGCCGGTTTTCATTTTATTTAGACCTTGTCTAATCATCACTCTGAGAACGGGATTTGCATATGCGTGCAAAATTTTAGCAAACCTTGCCAGCTTTGTTTTGGAGCAGAAGAGTAAAAAGCTGCTGGCTTTTCGTGCATTAACGAATGCTGGAAGTGTTAAACTAGCGGCTGTGAGTTAGCAACATCAGTGATGTATTTTACTGGGCATGCTTGTGGGTAAGATATAAATAGTTAAGACCGCGACAAGTTTTGTGATATGGTATGCTTGTGGGTAAGATATAAATAGTTAAGAGTGCGATAAGTTTTGTGAAATAGTGTGCTTGTGGGTAAGATATAAATATTTAAGAGTGCGATAAGTTTTGTGAAATAGTATGCTTGTGAGTAAGATATAAATAGTTAAGACTGCCACAGGTTCTGTGAAATAGTATGCTTGTAGGTAAGATATAAATAGTTGTGACTACGACAAGTTTTGTGGCATAGTAATTTCCCGACATTTTATAACGAAATATTTGCCACAGTGTCTTAGCTTTGGACTTTTTGTGTCTTCACTAAATTAAAATATTATCACTGTCAGTTTCATTCAGTCATTTCTGATCATGAGGTGATTCTCTTTCACAAAGAAACCAGCTTCACAAGTACAGGCATACCTCCCTCTATTGCATTTCGCAAATATTACTTTTTTTAAAATTATTGTCTCTACAGCGATTAAAAGGAAAAGACAGCACTGGACTGGCCACATTACTAACGTCACGTCGAGCGAGTCGAACGACGCCATTTTGCTCACTACTTTTGCCGTCTCGTGTCTTCATGTTACACTTGTATATCAGTTCTTGCCGAATTTCGAAAGTTGTTTTCATTTTTATTGCATTAAAATTGGTCCTATTAATAGCCATACAATGACCCTTAATATTTTTCACTCCTGAATAAATGTTGTTGAGAAATATCGACTGAAAGAAACTAAAAGGAAGATACTCAATAACTTTAAAACGTGAGTTGGATTAGAAATATGCCACGTTTTCTTTTATTTAGACTTGCTTAAATATAAACTCTGAGCATTGATTTGCATAAGCGTGCACACGTGCAAGTTTTACCAGCCCTGCCTGTGCTGCTTTGGAGCAAAAGGGTTAAACGTGGGTTTTAAAAAAAACGTGGAAGAAGGGGAACAGAAGTGAGGGCAGACCAAAGGAGACATGGAGAAGAACCACAGAGAGGATGTTGAGCAATAGAGGGCTCACTTGGGCAAGAGCGGAAAAAAAGGCAAAGGACAGGCGTTTGTGGAAAACCCTTGGGGAAGCCCCATGTGCCTTGAGCACTTAAGGTTCAGAGAGAGAAAGTGGAAGAAAGAGTCCAAACATCGCTCACTTAAAATAAAAGCTAGAAATTATTATGCTTATGGGTAAGGCATGTCGTACTTTGAAATAACTCAGAAGCTAGGCCTTACGAGCAGACAGGTAGCCAATGTATGAACAATAACGTAAAATATGGGTGCGATTCGTTTTACTGCGATATTCCCTTTATTGCGGTGGTCTAGGATGGAACTAGCAATATATCGGGTGCAACTCGTTTTACTGCGATATTCGCTTTGCTGCAGTGGTCTAGACTCGAACCCGCAGTATCTCTATGATGTACTTGGACGTTTCCACACAATAATTAGTGTATAGGCATACAACTATACACAAAGCATGCAGTAAAGCTGTGATACCAAAATGTATAAACTAGGAAAAGAGTAGGAATAGCTTTATTATTTAACGATAACACACTTGTGACGTTTCGGCGCGAGCCTTTATCAAACAAAAACAAACATGACCAAGAATCAGAGAGAGGAGACAAAGTATAGATTCACATCAAACTATTGTAAACAAAATAAAAAAAAATGAAAAAAAATTAATGACAGATGTAACTGAATGAAAACTTATCTCAGTCCTTGTAAAGGCACAAAAGTATCAATCGTATGGATTCAGGAACATAAACAATATGTGTCCGTTACCATGGTTATAACGCCTTCGTGTTGAAAGGTGCAAAATAGTGCATGGTTGAGTGTAGAAAATAAGAGACAAGGGATGCGCATAGAAGGAGCATAGAATTATACAAATAACAGGGATGACTGGAGGGTCAATGTGATGACGTGTGAGAGTACTAAACAACAAGTGAGAATGAGTATGATTGTGGAAGATTACTTGTGGCTAAATAATGAGTTCAAACCATGTGGTTCCAGCGTCCCATAGTCTTGAATGTAGCGGTTCTCAAGTGCCAAGCGGCTTGTGTCATCTGCGTGGCACTGTTTGATGGCGGTTACCACATAATCAGAGTCGCCTCTATGGCTGGGGCAGTTGAAATGATTAGGGGCGATTTTCGAAGCACGCTGGGTTATATCGTACAGATGTTTCTGTATGCGGTCCCCTAGCCTGAGGCCAGTTTCAGCAATATAAGTTATCCTGAATCTGTTGCATACGATGGCATGTGCCACATTGCTGGATTCGCATGTGAATCATTCATGGAGAGTCAGGATAATTTTAGGAAAGGCTATTGTTTTCGTTTCCCAAACTACAGGGCAGGTTGTTTGGGAAACGAAAACAATCGTTAAATATCTTTAAATTTTAAAAAAAAAATGTTCTTAATTTTTTCCTAGTTTATACATTTTGGGCGTTTCCAGAGTTTCTTCTGTGCCCAGCGTCTGACATTCATCTTCGTGAGTTAATGGCTGAGGATGCATTTTCGCTTGAGACGGGGGAATAACATAGCTCTTCTTTATAATGATATTTAATCCCTGTTCAGTGCCTTCAGGAATCGTTTCCACAGATCTTAGAACTGCTGCTTTGGGAGTGCATCTGTTCCTCTGTCATACTGTGGTTTCCAGCTATAAATGTGGGGGGGGGGGAGGAAATCAGCTGCATTATCTTTATTTATTTATTTTTTTTTGGTGCTATTATTATTCAGAACTATAGAACTTATCTATAAATGACTTTGAATGTAAATGCTACAGAAAAGTTCTTCAAGTATCACTCACTCACTCACTCACTCACTCACACACACACACACACACACACAGAACAAATATATCCAAACTACAAGAAATTAATATTGAGGAAGGTTATATAGTAAAGAGGATTAAACAGAGAAAACTTAAATATTCTGGGCATATTAAACGTTATGAGAATTTAGAGAAGATCGTCTTAGAGGGGTACATAATGGGAAAAAGAGAGGAAGACCACGGCGAAGATGGCTGCAAGACATCGTTGATAATCTGCAAACGGATGTATCAGCAGCAGGGTATCTTGCTTACAACCGAGAGGCCTACAAGAAAGCTGTTAGGGAGGCAAAGTACCTCAAGAGACATGCAAAAGAATGACTGACTAAGCTCTTATCATGAGCACAGTAAACATTATTTTACCAATTGTTGCCTATTCTTGCCGAACTGGTGTTTGACCTGTTCCTGCTCTCCACTACTGTACTACCATTCTTCCAGATTTTCGCCAGTGCTACGGAGTACATGGACGGTGTTTCACACGATGAAATCGTAGCACTTACGGATATGCTCACGGTGCAAAGGTGCTAAGATGTTAACTCTTTGGATAGACAGGCAAACAAACAAACAACCAGGCAGACAGACAGACAAACAGACAGAGAGGCAGATTTTGATTATACAACTCTTCACTGCCTGTCATGGACAATTTACGAATCTACCAATGTACGTTTCTATAATTGTCACCGATAAAGAAAAATACATGATAGGACTGGTTGTAGAGAAACTCGCCAGTTTTCTTCTCAGAAATTTGCTACATCGTTCTTTCTGGTTTATTAAATAGTTTTGTTAACATTACTTTCATAAAAAATAGTCCTTACAATCCATTAAAATTACATTGCAGACCTACATCAACATAGCCATGACAAATAGAATGTAATAGATACATTTTGAAGAAGAAATCACACTGTCGGTGTAAAGTTATGTTCTAGTGAAATGTAAAGGAGGCACAGAACCGTGAATGTTCAGATTTATATAAGCTGTTCATCCGAACCGAGCTGAACCATATACAGGATAGATCGTATTACCGAATGTGAAAGGACATTCAAAACCGGAGACCGGCGGTAACGTCTGCGTACCAGCCTCTTGTTATGCGAACAGCATGTCTCAGCTTCCACATGAACTCTGAACTCTGCCAGCGCTTTTCAAGTTTTTAACTTGTCGTGGTACTGTAATTTTCTTTCCCTCGTTCTTGCCTTTACTGCAGTGTGGGAAAAGATGTTTCCTGTCCATCTGTGATGCAGCCCCAACTATCAGCATCAGTGTGGAGTTCTTGAACATTTGTTTCGGTCTTTTTTTTTTCATTTTAAAATGTATTAATCATATTATTATATATCTGGTCTTGTCTAAAAATTGTTAAATTGTCTGGTTCTAATGTTTTTAACTAACGCTCTTTTTCACTTCTTCATTGCTTTTCTTTATCTCCATTCTTTTCTGCTAAAGAAGAGTGGCCTATATTTAAATACATACATCGTATTTCTACAGGATCTCATGTTCTTTTCCATTTTTTTTTCTTATTATCCTTTTGTTTCTTCCTTGTAAAATTGCGTTGAGGACACATACATTTTTATTTTCCGTTTTTGAGCAGTTTCTTTCTCCAAATAATAATTTTGATTCATGACACTGAAAGCTTATTTTAGTTCTCTCTCTCTCTCCCTCTTTCTCTCTCTCTCTCTCTCTCTCACACACACACACGCATACGCACACAACATAGAATGTTAATTTTCGCTTTATTATTCTTTTTCTTCTTTTTTCCTCCTTTCTTTTTTTCCTGTTGCAGATAAATGAAAGATAAATGCTCATCTCTTCACGTACATTTTCAAAATTTCCATATGTTTGTTCTGTCGCGTGAATTACTACAGCAATTTTTTTTCAATATTTATTTTCATTCCTGATAATCTTAGTCTTTATTGTTTGTGCAAGTCACTGGGTTCTACAAGTTCTCACTACCTTTCACCACACGCTTTGTGCTGTTTTCACATCGTACATCAGTGATTCTTAACTTGCGGACTTGCGGCTCACAACAGAAAGATTTTCGGGGTCCATGGACCAGCAAGTGATTAAAAAAACAAATCCTTAACATCATCTGGGTCCCGTTTATTGCTTTATTCTTAAAAAAAGGATCCACAGCTGTTATAAAGCCGAAAAAGGGTTGGGGGCGGGGGCTGCACAGCCAAAAGAAAGTGAAGAACAACTGTCCTAGATTTAAAAAAAATAGTTTGTCCAAACATTACTTTGATATGTGTTGATAATTTTTGGTACAGACATTAAACAATAATTTGGAGAGTATATATGCTCTTTATATAAAGTGGATAGTACATATGCTCTTTATATAAAGTAGATAGTACATATGCTCTTTATATAAAGTAGATAGTACATATGCTCTCTATATAAATAGACCGAAAGTATTAGAATCAGATCTTGCTAGTGAGTTTTTTTTCCCTCTATCTCCTCTCACTTTTTACCCCCAAATATGGATAACTTTATGGACATATGTTTTAACTCTGAAACAGTTTTATTTTAATATTTCTTTTTTTCTGCCCGGTTGTAAGCAACACAAATGTGATACTATGTATGGGTTGGCTGCAGATTGTGAGAAGTGGTGTGAATTTGTTGCTGCACTGTAAGAATCCACAAGGCGTAAGGAATGATTATTGCTTCGTATATTAGCGTCCAAAAACAAAAACAAGAAAAAAACCACTGGAGGGTTTTCTAGTTTGCAAAAAAATTTTAGTGTTGTACTTGCTTTTGTAGTACGAACTCCCTGTAAATGTGAGGTGGGGTTCTTTGCAGCCGATTATGTAGAAGTGTTGAGGCACAGCATCGTATCGTTACGGCAGCTATTTATTTCAGTCCCGGAGTACAGCTAAAAAGCAGGGGGTGTGCAATGCTTCTTTAGCAGACTCCACAACCATGGGGACTATGATGATCCAGGGGTCGTCAAAGTCCTCGTGCTAGTGGAGTCCCGTTAACCATTCTAGCCTGCTAATGGGGGTACCAAAGGAGAGGTGGGACAGGGTATTGGTCAGCTATGGTTCGCTAACCCTGACGCTAGCATATCGGCTATGGGTTGCCGATTGTCTAGTCGGGCAGCATCTTCACCACACACCCCCCCCCCCCTTCCAGTTAATGATGTACAAACTATTTCAAGAATCTGTCCTTAACGTTTGAAGAGCCACGAGCTACGTCGAGTGAGTGGATGTGCAACGTTTGAAAAGCCTTGAATAAACTGTGCTCGTTCGAGAGAGCTCACAAGTGTCCCTCTGGCGACAGATGGGAACTAATTATAATCTTTCTGTGCCACTGAACACATCTCGGCTCTGAAACATGTTCAGTGAGAAAGAACATAGATATTTGTTTCAACTGTTTCATTAGAACATAAGATATCTGTTGTTTCCACTATTTCGTTAACTTGAAAACACTTGGAGAAAAACCCATTTCTTGGATTACGAAACCGGAACAACAAACTTCTCGTAACAACACGTGAGTGATTTTGTTAGATCCACGGATCCTGAAGTCAAGTGAAGCAGTGTGTGACCTACTTTCGATTGTAGGACTGGGATTCTTTCAGAAAGTGTGTGACTCTTTATTTGTTAAGTAAGGATACATCGTTTGATGCTGTAACTTGATCTGTATGCTGGAACATTTTCAGCTTTCTTGTTACAAAAAAACGTAAGATATTTTCGGTAGTATTTTGTAGAAATATAAAATTTGTAAGAATAAACGAATCAAATTTTGATTTTTGCAATAGTGTCAGGTGTAAATGTATTAGCAGTGAAGGCAGGAAAATGTTGCTATATTGTAAATACGTATAAATTTGCACGAAAACTTTTTTTTTTGGTAATGAGTAACATTCGGTATATGTGTATAAATTCAATAGGAATTTCTGGAATATATGTTTATGAGCGTAGGCAGTCGTAATGTCTTGAGCATACAGTGATGAGGCGCATTTGAGAACGGGGAGGGGAGGGGAGAGTGATGGAGGGGTCCGTCCTCAGTCGATTGTTATAGAGAAAACAAATCCTTAGCATCATCAGACACTAAGTGCAGGCATCTCACCGCTGTAACATGTCACAAGACGAGCAGACATGTTTACCATCGGTTTGCAATATAATCATATCGCACACCAGCACAGAGATCATAAAATTAATCATAAAATGTGAATCACAATATAATGTAATAACTTTTCACCAAAAAAAAAAAATCTACATACACACCGGCATGCATCCTTTTCTGCACCCAACAAATGATGAGCCAGCGCGCTTGTTCGTCTCATTATCTTGTCTTGTGGTGAATTTATAGTGTATGTAGAACCAGCAAATTCGTGTAAATTAATCACAACATGCTTTTTCCCGTGGGACCTAAGCCGTAAGTACGAACGGCCGTAGCTCGATTGGCCGTAAGGTGGCATACGACTGTACTTTTAATTTCGCATATATAACAAAGCCCTTTTAAAAAAATGCTATCTGAATGCAGCAGAAGCATATCGCAGAACTACAGTTTTCAAACCTAAAAATTAACTTTAATAATAAAGTTAAATATAGGGAACTACTATGCGAGCCCTATGTGACGTTTAACGGCACGAGAAGGATATAAGATATAAGATAGGGGTCATTTTTATTACACATTCCAGAGTTCCATTACAGAGGGGCAAGTCTAGTCAGCTGTGCTACCTTAATTCTTTGGTTTGATGTATCAATTCTAGTCAGCTGTGCTACCTTAGATCTTTAGTTTGATGTATCAATTCTAGTCAGGTGTGCTACCTCAGTTCTATGGTTTGATGTATCAGTTCTAGTCATGTGTGCTACCTCAGTTCTATGGTTTGGTGTATCAATTCTAGTCAGGTGTGCTACCTTAGTTCTTTGGTTTGATGTATCAATTCTAGTCAGCTGTGCTACCTTAGTTCTTGGTTTGATGTATCAATTCTAGTCAGCTGTGCTACCTTAGTTCTTGGTTTGATGTATCAACTCTAGTCAGCTGTGCTACCTTAGTTCTTGGTTTGATGTATCAATGTATTTCACCTCAAAATATCGAATACAGATAATCTTGATCGCATCTTTTTATCCACGGAAGTATCTTTTTACCGTTTCAATAAGCGTAGAGAAGTAAATTCTTATCTTGCGTTTCGCTGTTTTAAGACTGACCAAGGATACGTTACAGTAGTCCAGTTGGCGAGGAAATTTTCTAGCAGATTTTAAACTATGTGTTAATGTGATGAATGTGTATGTGATGATTGAAACAATGTGTTGTATGTAATGATAGAAACAATGTGTTGTATGTGATGATTCAAACAGTGTGTTGTATGTGATGGTAGAAACAATATGTTGTATGTGATGATAGAAACAATGTGTTGTATGTGATGATAGAAACAATGTGTTGTATTTGATGATAGAAACTGTTTTGTATGTGATGATACAGTATGTTGTATGTGATGATAGAAACAATGTGATGATAGAAACACTGCGTCTATGTGATGATAGAAACAGTGTGTTGTATGTGATGGTAGAAACAGTGTGTTTTATGTGATGATAGAAACAATGTGTTGTATGTGTTGATTTAAACAGTGTATTGTATGTGTTTAATTGAAACAGTGTGTTGCATTGTTGATTTAAACAGTGTGCTGTATGTGTTGACTGAAACAGTATGCTGTATGTGATGATAGAAACAATGTGTTATGTGTGATGATAGAAACAATATGTTGTATGTGATGATAGAAACAATATGTTGTATGTGATGATAGAAACAATGTGTTGTATGTTATGATAGAAACAGTGTGCTATATGTGATGATAGAAACAATGTGTTATATGTGATGATAGAAAAATTGTGCAGTATGTGATGATTGAAACAGTGTGTTGTATGTGATGACTGAAACAATGTTTAAGATGAAGAAGTGAGAAACATGGCTGTGGGCAGTCGTATTGTGTTGAGCACACAGTCATGAGTAGGTTTACAACCGCATCTGAGACTGATTGGGGGTTAGGGGGTGGGGGTGGGTGCGGCCGTAAGTCGTTATATTAAAGAACGGCGTGAACTGGGCGACATGACAGCTGTGCTGGACACTGCGCAATTCATGCATCACTACAAACTAAAACACTGATTCTTCGCGCCTTTTAGGCGCTGGGCCTACTTTCTGGCCTAAGAAGAGCTGTAGGCACCTCATTAAAAAGAAAACAGTAAATAGAACCCATGCTAAGATTCTCTTATCGACCTTAATGCTAAGATTCTCTTAATTGACATTAATGCTAAGACTCTCTTAATCGACCTTAATGGTAAGATTCTCTTAAGCGATCTTAATACTAAGATTCTCTTAATCGATCTTAATACTAAGATTCTTTTAATCGATCTTAATGCTAAGATTATCTTAATCGATCTTAATGCTAAGATTCTCTTAATCGATCCAATCATTTGCTGGTTCATGGACCC
Organism: Achatina immaculata; assembly: GCA_009760885.1. Lineage (NCBI taxonomy): Eukaryota > Metazoa > Mollusca > Gastropoda > Stylommatophora > Achatinidae > Lissachatina > Lissachatina immaculata. Next base: position 28,067,280 of record CM019704.1, read on the forward strand.
TCAAAAATTGTTATTTTGACACCAGGGGGCTAGGAAGAAGGAACTGAAAAAGTATGCAACAATAAAACTAACATCCCAAAGCGGTGGCGCTGTAACAGTATGGGAAGCAAATAACTGGGTGTACGGGGCTCGATTAATGTTCACTAAAACCATCCAGTATTGTTACGTTACAGTTCTCGTTCATTTCTTCTTCTTCTTCTTCTTCTTTTTCTTCTTCTTCTTGTCTGAGCAGCTGCTGAATTCAGCAGTTTTCCGAGTCAATGAGACTCACAGCTGCAGAAAAGACACGTCTCCATTCTTCTCTGTTCTTGATCTTTTTGTTGCCAATTGTTGATTCCAAGATCGCGTATATCTTCTTCTAGGTTGTCTCGACATCGTTGTCTAGGTGTACCTTTTGGTCTCTCCCCTTTCATCACTTCTGTATAGGTCATCTTTGCTTGTCCATTCTCCCCCCCCCCCCTCATTCTCCCTAAATGAGTGAGCCACCTCAGTCTGTTGTTGTGTTTTTCATAATGGCAGAGAGTTTGACAAAGGATAGATTTCTGGTCCTGTCTATCTATAAGTAAATAAACGTAGGCCATGAATCACTTACTGGTACATCATAGGAGTGGCGGTGATGATGATGTTTTCGACAGTCAGGCTAAATGAGTGTGGGTTATCATATCTTATATCATACATTCTTCCCGTGCCGTTAAACGTCACACAGGGTTCGCATGGCAGTTCGCCAAGTTTTCCTGTTTTCGGCGAGCTTTTCAACCTCATCAAGGATTTTATGCCAACTAATTTGGCCTCTCTTGACAATGTCCTCTTTAGAGTTTCACGTGGTAGACCTCTTTTTTTTCTATCTGTTGTGTTTCACTTGATAACATGTGGGATTCTCTGACTGTTTCTTCTCATCACGTGACCGATATACGTCCATCTCCTTTTTCTGATCACCCATGAGACAGATTGTTGTTCACTCATCTGCCTTATCCCTTATCTCTGCGTTATTCTTGAATTCGTTCACTTTTATACCGAGTATTTTCCCCACAGGATATCTAAGAGTAATGTTCTAAGTGTACTACTCTATGGACGTGAATGCTGGAAAATCACCAAAACCACAGAAAACAAGTTGAATTCTTTCCAGACTAAATGTTTACGAAGAATTAGAAAAATATTTTGGCCAAACACCATAAGAAATAATATCTTATTAGCAGAAATGCAGATGAAACCACTGACAACAATTATTGAGGAAAGACGCTGGCGATGGTTGGGACATGTGCTCCGAATGACTGACAACTCACTACCAAAAATAGCATTAAGATGGACACCACAGGGGAGCAGAAGTAAGGGTAGACCAAAAGAGACATGGAGAAGAACAACAGAAAGGATGTTGAGCAATAGAGGGCTCACCTGGGCAAGAGCAGAAAAAAAAGACAAAGGACAGGCATTTGTGGAAAACCCTTGCGGAAGCCCCATGTGCCCTGGGCACTTAAGGTTCAGAGAGAGAGAGAGATTTTCCTTAGGCATTCGTTTTCAAGAGTCTAATTTGTTGTCTATTTCTTTAGTTGTTTTCCAGCTTTCGCATGCATAAATGAATATGGATATTACATTTGAATTGAACAATCTTAACTTGGTTTTTGTGCTTGTAACTTTTGAATGGGAGAGGGATTCGGGGAGGGGGTCTGTAATAGTAAAATTTTAAGAATCCTCGCTCAATAGATCATGTATATATTCTTCTCTAGGCGTTTCCAGTACGCACGTAGTGTTTGCCCTGCGGTATATCCCGGCCAAATCAAATTAGGCCAAAGACAAGTTCTGTGGGATTATAATCCCACTTTTTTTATAATCTAAACTCTTTCTGTCTAGTGAAGCTTCCAGGTAGGGAACAATTTCTTTGACTATTTCCATATTACTTAATAAGAACATGAAAACCGGACCCAGTGAGAGTCAGCTTCGACTGGTACATGGCTCCTAATCCAGAGGTCTTCACTTGTTTTAATTTAGGATTCGGGGGGTTGCGGGGTGGGAGCAGATGTGGATGAAAACAGAATGGCTCATCAATGAGGTATAAGAAAAAGGAAGAGGAATGGACAGGCTAAAAAAATTCATCTGGGAGACCTTAACATCAACTAAGCTCTTTTTGTTCTCAATCAGTCAATCAAGTGCAGTGCCGCGAGGCGTAGGCGATCATTTCTCTCCACAATTCCCTTTCTTTAGACTTGATTATGAGATCCGCTGGTGACTTTCTTCCTAGCCACACTGACACTCCATCCAGTAACTTCTCTCTCTCTCTCTCTCCCTCTCTCTCTCTCTCTCTCTCTCTCTCTCTCTCTGTCTGTCTTCCTCTGTCTCTTCTTCCCTCAATTTTTCCAATTGCCACAGTGTGTTCAACTTTCCTCTTCTCAGAAAATGTCCTACAAATCTCGCTTGTCTGCCTCTGATCTTTGATATAATTTGCTTTTTAACTCCAGCCTCGCTTAGGACTTCTTCGTTGGTTTTCTTAGCTGTCCATGGAACCTTAAACATCCTTCTTATGAACCACATTTCCTTGGCCTCCATATCTCGCTGTACTCTCTTATTCATGAACCATGCTTCACATTCATAAAACAAAGTTGGCTCGATTTAACATTTAAGTACTCGGAATCTTGTTTCCATTGATATAGATCTATTGCACAAGATGTTTCTCATTTTCTGAAATGCTGACGTGTCCAGAGCACGTCTGCTTTTTATTTCGTTGTGACATTTCCCATCAGCCATTATAATTGTTCCTAAATACTTGAATCTATCAACTTGTTTCAGTTCTGTGCCATCGAGGGTAATGCTACATTTTGGTGGTATTCTTTTCTTTGAGATGACCATCACTTCAGTCTTCTTTTTATTCAGGCTGAGACCTTTACTTTTACTTTCACGAACCACGATGTCCAGAAGAGCCTGTAGCTCCCATTCACTTTTAGCAATCAGAACTGTGTCGTCTGGATATCTCAAATTGTTAAGATTGTACCCACCAACTGATATTCCTGACAAGCTCTCTATATTTCTCACTATGTTTTCGCTGTACAAGGAAAAGAGGTCAGGAGATGAATTTTTTTTTTTGTTTTTGTTTTTGTTCTGCACTTCTAAACCGATATTTGAAACTCAAACGTTTGTTTAATAACCTTACACTTTTCTAAATTTGTTCATGTGCTACATCACAGAAATACCTGATCTGTATCACTTCTCTGCTGTTTATTTGATATTCCTCTCAGACAGAGGCTTTCTTCCAGTCACCCACCACATGTAGGTCACACCTGCCAGATCTTGTCACTGATATCAGGGTTCCATTCATGCTTATGGTCACTTGCTACATGTCCATGATTCACTTAACTCGTGATGTTATGAGCATTGTCAGTGTCCACGATTCACTTACGCCTGAGATTATTGACACTTTCTGCTGTCCATGATTCACTTACGCCTGAGATTATGGACGCTTTCTACTGTCCATGATTCACTTACGCCTGAGATTATGGACGCTTTCTACTGTCCGTGATTCACTTACGCGTGACGCTATGGACAATTTCTACTGTCCATGATTACAAACGCATGAGATTATGGGCAATTTCTAATGTCCATGATTACAAACGCATGAGATTATGGGCAATTTCTAATGTCCATGATTCATTTACACACGATGTTACACTTTCCGCTGTTAATGTTTCACTTATACGTGACGTTATGGTCACTTTCCGCTGTCTATGGTTCACTTGCGTGTGATGTTATTGACCATGTATCATTTAAAAAAAAATCTTTCCTATTTTCGAGATTTACAACAACAACAAAAAAAAAATTCTAAGAAAAATACTGATCTCCCCCTCCTCCCCCCCCCCTCCCCCGATTCATAGTTTTGCGCAATCCCAGCCTGTAATATGGAAATGTAACTTTATTTGATTTTTTATTGCAATAAAATGTGTGCGGTTTTGTCCCTTGAATACATCATGGACGTCAACAGCTGCCTGCAGTTGTTCACACGATTAAGTTCACATTGGCTAGATCAGTGGTTGTCAAACTTATGTGGGCTGCTGCTCCCCTTGATGGTGGACTATATCCCTGTCGCCCTGTCAAAACAGTTCTTTCCTTACCCGATCAGGCTGTCCTGGGTTCGATTCTGCGCTGCTTTTTTCCTCACCGACTGGCACAAGGGTCGTGTTAGCCTGGGAAAAAACAAAAGGATCTGTGCTGATTTCCCTACTTCACGTTGCAGTGGCCTAGAAATGTAGTTTCCTCAGTTTTGATGCCTCTTTTGCCCCCACTACTTCCCCCTCTTTCCCCCAGTCTTTCCACCGTCCATAGGAGGGACAATATCACCCAGTCTTTCCACCGTCCATAGGAGGGACAGTATCACCCAGTCTTTCCACCGTCCATAGGAAGGACAGTATCACCCAGTCTTTCCACCGTCCATAGGAGGGACAATATCACCCAGTCTTTCCACCGTCCATAGGAGGGACAATATCACCCAGTCTTTCCACCGTCCATAGGAGGGACAGTATCACCCAGTCTTTCCATCGTCCATAGGAGGGACAGTATCACCCAGTCTTGAAAACAGTTTTAGATGCAGCTCCTATATATATATATATATAATTTGAGACTGTCATTAAATTACAGTATCTCTAACCCAGAGTAGATCGATCTTAGTTCCTTATACTGCGTGATAAACATGATTTACGCATAAATGCTAGTCATGTAGTTTACATATAAACATGAGGCCAACATTTATTATTCAGTTTACTGTGATCCTGGTAATGATGATTAGGAAATTCTCTGGACATGTCACCAGCAGACAGAAGTTAATCACCACTGAAAAACTTAAGGGAGATAGAAGGAGAGAACAGGAGGTAAATATCTGAATATTCTGATCAGGTGTTACAGAAAAAAGAAAGGCAACTTGACCTGACTGAAGCAGTAAGGCGTGTACAGAATTACAGAAGCGGCACTATCAGTCGCTTGACAAAATACACAGGGAATTGTTGAGCAATATCATCTTACATCTTACATCCTTCCCTTGCTGTTAAACGTCACATAGGGCTCTCAAGGTAGTTCGCCAATTTTTCCTGTTTCCGGCGAGCTTTTAAACCTCATCAAGGGATTTTATGCCTACTAATCTGGTCTCTCTTAACAATGCCCTCTTTAGAGCACGTGGTTGACCTCTTTTTCTTCGGCCTGTTGTGTTCCACTTGATAGCCTGTTTTGGGATTCTCCGATTCTTTTCATCACATGACCGACACATGTCCATCTCCTTTTTCTGATGACATGTTGTTGTTCGCTCATCTGTCTTATCTATGCGTTGTTCTTGAATTCGTTCCATTTTATACCAGTTATTTTCCTTAGGCATTTGTTTTGAAAAGAGTCTAATTTCTTGTCTGTTTTGCATAAATGAGGGTGGATATTACCTTTGAAGTGAATAATCTTAGCTCGGCTTTTGTGCTTATAACTTTAGAGTGCTATATGTTCTCAATGTTCTTGAAGGTCAGTGTTGCGTTTGTAATTCTAACTTCCTTCCTGGTGTCACCATCCTGGTCTATGTAGCTGCCGAGGTATGCAAATTGGTTTACCTCTTCAACAGCTGTTCCTTCAACGTATATTTTTCCTTCTTGATTAATGGGGAGTTTCATTATTTTTGCTTTTTTCCTTGTTAAGCAGGACGACCTGGTTAGCCGAGTGGTTAGGCGCTCGGCTTACTAATCCAGTACACCCCAGGAAAGCCCCGGGGTTCATCCAGCCTCTAAAAATGGGTACCAGAGAAATTTGGGAAGGTAAAGCAGCCAGGCGTGATACTGACCATATCACACTTTCATGTGCGGAAGGTCATGGAAAAAACAACGTATTCTCCAATATGCCTTAATGGCATGGAAACGGGAATTTGACCTTTACCTACTGAGTGATATGTTAAGCAACATTCAGGACTAAATTAAATTAAATTAGATTCTTGATGAGATAGGATATCAGCCTCATACTTAGAAAAAAAGCATAGAAAAATGTAATTTGATTTGCCAGAACATACAATTTCAAAGCGTGGAGTTTAAAAAATCTCCTTGGATGTTTCAGTTTTCTTCTAATTAATTTATGATTTATGATCTGGATCATCGCTATTACAATCTGAAAATATCCATAGACACTCAGATTCCATCACCCCCACCCCCCTCTCGACATAACCATCAGCGTCCTCCGACTGATAATGGCCGTCCTGTGTTGGTTAAGTCCACTCGTGCGTCCAGTCCTGTGTTGGTTAAGTCCACTCGTGCGTCCAGTCCTGTGTTGGTTAAGTCCCCTCGTATCATCCAGTCCTGTGTTGGTTAAGTCCCCTCGTGCGTCCAGTCCTGTGTTGGTTAAGTCCCCTTGTGCATCCAGTCCTGTGTTGGTTAAGTCCCCTTGTGCATCCAGTCCTGTGTTGGTTAAGTCCCCTCGTGCGTCCAGTATTCCTCTCGTTCCTGGCCGTTTTCTGTCTGTACTCCCAGCTTTCTCAGTCTAAACAGAGACGTGTATTTGCTGCTCTCGAAGTCTTCCATTCTGCTTGTTTCTCTGAGCTAATTAACCTCTAAGTAATTACTACTCGCGAGAATTATAGATCTTTTGATTTAAGTAGAAACTTTCTGTCTCTTTGGGCATACGATATTCTGCGAGTCGAGTAAGTCAATAATCGAAGGCGAGTAAGTTAGTAATCGAATCTTTAAATCTTTCATTCTTGAATTAGTTTCTAAACTCTGCCAACAACAATTTTGATTAGAAATTCCGGTAAAATTAAAGTGGAAGGAAGTTACTCTACAATTGAAAAATATTTGTTGAGTGAGAAATTTGTTGTAAGTTTCGTTTGCCTACATATCGCTCTGAGCATTATTCGCATAGATAATGCAAGATCCACCAACCCTCCCAGTGTTGGCTTGGAGTAAAAGAGTTAATTCTCCTGTAAGTATAAATCTGTTTTCTATCTAATCCACACAGAGAAGATAGGAGAATCTTAAACGATATTAGAACACATGTATTGTCTAATCAACAGTGGGAGAACAATCAGGTACCTCAGGTACGCATGCAAAAAAATGTTGGTGGCAGAAAGTGTGGAAGAATTGCAGATTCTTGTGAGACAGATATTCAACAGACCCCAAATTTATATGGCTAGAAATAAATATTTTAAAAAAAGATAAAGATAATGGGAATCAGTAACAAGGACAGAAACCAAGTCCACTTATTAACATAACTAGAGTCAGTCAGTCAGTCAGTCAGTCATTTGTATGTCCCTTGCGGAACTTTGCCTCCCTAACAGCACTCCTGTAGGCCTCTCGGTTGTGAGCAAGATGCCCTGCTGCTGACGCATCCATTGGCAGATTATCAATGATGTCTTGAGGCCATCTTCTCCTTGGTCTTCCTCTCTTTCTTTTTCCCATTATGTACTCTTCCAAGAATGTCTTCTCTAGATTATCATGACGTTTAATGTGTCCAAAATATTGAAGTTTTCTCTCTTTAATCCTCCTTACTAGCCAGCCTTCTTCAATATTAAGTTCTTGTAGTATGGATATATTTGTTCTTTTTTGTGTCCATGATATTTAAAGAACTCTTCTGTAGCATTTACATTCAAAGGGATTTATGTGTTTCTCAGCTGTTTTGTTAAATGTCCAGGTCTCGCAGGCGTATTTTTTTAAGACAACGAAAACAACAGGCCATGGATCCCGTGGTACTGCAAATCGGGCCTACCCGTTAAACGAGATGTGGACCCTACCCCCGGCATCGAATGTACAGGGCAGGCCTCGGGCATATCATAGTTTAAAAAATCTACTCTTTTTTCTTAACCAAAGGGCATGTTGATCAGGGTACCTGCCAAGAGGACACTGTGATCGTAGCCACTTTGATCTTAACCAATGTTGCGATGGGAAAAACGCATGCCCTTAAAAATCTTATTTTTGTAGTTCTGTCTGTTCCTCTCCATAGCCTCTTTAGTTGTTTTGCTTTTTGAAGACCGATAGATATCCTCCTTTAATATCCCTCTTTGTATCTCTATTATTAGTAATGATCCAAGTATTCAAAACTCTCCATAAAGTGTAAATTTTTATGCAGTCAGAGACATTGCAGACTCGGTTCTAGACTTCCACCCCTGTGAAACAAATATCGTAATAAAGTGAGTTATGCCCCCTTTTCTCCGCTTCCCGAGCATGTACAAGCCTAAACTCGTGTAGGCAATGGGTTTTCTCTAAAAACATCAAGAAGAACAATATGCTATAAATGTTAAAATACTTAGTGGCTTAAAAATGCTAATCTACGTCATCTTAGCCAGCGGCGAATTGTAGTCGTTTCGCTAATGGAAAGTTTTGTCTCGATGTTGATATCTGATGACTGATGCAGGTGCATTGTCAATAATCTAACTAGCTTTCGGCCTACCTCGGCGTTAGGAATGCCTTCTTCACCAAGCTTAATCATGTCCGGATGTGTTTTTGTCTGTCTGTGTGTCTGTCCGGGTGTGTGTGTGTCTGTCTGTGTGTCTGTCCGGGTGTGTGTGTCTGTGGAAAAAAAAGGGGGGGGGGGTGGAGGGAGCAAAGATGCTGTACCATTTGGCAATCAGCAACCCGTAGCTGACATGCTAGCATCAGGTTTGGTGAACCATAGCTCTGACCCAATCTCCGGCGGTACCCCCAATAACAGGCCTAACCTGGTTAACGGTGGAGGGATCGCCATAGCCCCCATGGTTGTGGAGTCTGGTAAAGAAGCATCGCTCACCCCCTGCTATTTAGCTGCACGCAGTGACTGAAGCAAATAGCTCACACCACGCCGACACGGTGCTGTGCTTCAACGTCTCCACAACATCGGCTGCGAAGAGAAACCAACTCGCAGTTGGCTTCTGACTAATGGGAGACGTGGGAGTTTCCTTTCACTTGCAAACTGAGGGACCGTTGTACAGTTGTTGGTCGGTCCAGTTTCATAATGATAATAATAACGATAATGGAAAAGTCGAAAATGGGAGAATTCTCAGAATGTGACAGTAACACGAAGCGTGCACATGCGGTAAACAAAATAATCTCGACCGATTCGCTCAAGGTGATGTTACCTCCAAAAACAACCGAAAGAAGATGGCACGTTCTGAAAGAATAAACATGATTTTTTTTAAGTTCTTTTTTTTAACGCAATAAGGCGATGGCTACCTGTAAGTCTGGGGACATTACTTCTGGTAACTGGAAAGGATGGAATAGGAGAGCAGGCGGCAGATAATGTTGGTTATGGTCACCATTCTATAATGCTACCCAGATGATCTCAGTGTAGGGACAATGGCTACGATCACTGACTAGTACAGTCACTGCCCTGAAGGAAAGCAATGTTAAATTACCTTCTGGAGATATACCAAGAAACCCAAACAGTAACATGGAAGGTCAGATAGGGAAAAAAAAACGGGTAGCGAATCCTCCCAGGTCAGATAGATCTAATTTTAGCACTGGGGAAGAGTGTGAGACAGTCAGTACTAGTTTCAAGGCGAAGATGGCTGCAAGACATTGTTGATAATCTACAAATGGATACATCAGCAGCAGGGCATCTTGCTTACAACTGAGAGGCCTACAGGAGTGCTGTTAGGGAGGCAAAGTTCCTCAAGGGACATGCAAATGTCTGACTGAACTGGAAAGGTTAAACTGAAGTAAACAGAACTGTACCTTCAGCAGAATGAAGAAGATCCTCACCTCCAAACAAACAACAGCAACAGAAGACGAGACTTGGCGTGTGTTTATTTCGCTCTCCTCTGCGGACTTCAAACAAGAAAATGGAAGGGGTGGTGGAGGGGGGGGGGGGAACTGAAGCCACAGAAAACAGGCAAAACTGGGGGGGGGGGGGGGAGGAGGACTGAAGCCACAGAAAACAGGCAAAACTGGAGGGGGGGGGGGGAAGGACTGAAGCCACAGAAAACAGGCAAAACTTTGGGGGGGGGGGGGGGGGGAAGGACTGAAGCCACAGAAAACAGGCAAAACTGGAGGGGGGGAATTGAAGCCACAGAAAACAGGCAAAACTGGGGGGGGGGGGGAATTGAAGCCACAGAAAACAGGCAAAACTGGAGTCTTATTTCGTGGAAAGAGAAAAAAAATCAAGAAATATTAAACAATTGGCATTGAAAAGAGAGAGAGAGATAGAGAGAGAGAGAGAGAGAGAGAGAGAGAGAGAGAGAGATAATGAAAGTCATGAGAACAAAGTGTAAAATATTTTGGTCATTACCAAGAGCCATAATACAGTCATGAAAACTATAGCTGTGGGAAGAACTGAAGGAAAACGATCGACAGGAAGACAATGGTATAGATGAGTTGACTGTATCAAGCTATAGGCAAGAAGTCAGCTTGACTAGGTGGGTGGACTGTCTCTCTCTCTCTCTCACACACACACACTCACACAGAGCAAACTGGAGATCCACTGCAACCAACTTGCTTTGCGAAATTGTACCAGATGATGATGACCCAAAACAGGGAAAGGAAAACTTGTCAGACTGACAAAACAGTCCATCGAAGACCATTTAGGCAACACTCTAGGACACAACGAAAAAAAATGGGGGTGGGGGGGGTGGGAGATGTTAAACTGGTTATTTGGACTTGGTAGAACGCACAATACACTGACCCAGGCGCCAGAGATACGCTGGTCGCGCTCTTATCTTATATATCTTATATCCTTCCCGTGCCGTTAGACGTTACATAGGGCTCGCAAAGTAGTTCGCCAATTTTTCCTGTCTTCGGCGAGTCTTTCAACCTCATCAAAGGATTTTATGCCTGTTAACTTGGCCTCTCTTAATAATGTCCTCTTCAGAGTTTCACGCGGTCTGCCTCTTTTTCTTCGGCCTGTTGTGTTCCACTTGATAGCTTGTTTTGGGATTCTCTGATCATTTCTTCTCATCAAGTGGCCAACATATGTCCATCTCCTTTTCCTGATCACCCGTGAGACTGGTTGTTGTTCAGTCATCTGTCTTATCTCTGCATTGTTCTTGAATTCATTCCACTTGATGCCGAGTATTTTCCTTAGGCATTTGTTTTCAAAAGAGTCTAATTTCTTTTCTATTTCTTTAGTTGTTTTCCAGCTTTCGCATGCATAAATGAGGGTGGATATTACATTTGAATTGAATAGTCTTAACTTGGTTTTTGTGCTTATAACTTTTGAATTCCATATGTTTTCAAGATTCTTGAAGATTGATGCTGCATTTGCAGTTCTGATCCTAACTTCCTTTCTAGTGTCACCATCCTGGTCTATGTAGCTGCCAAGGTATGCAAATTGATTGACGTCGCGCTCTAGTACACCTGAAAAAAAATGAAAAAAATCACAAAGAAGAATGACCAGGCTGACCACTTCTTGACCTCCACCAGATTCCTGCCTCTGTTGGCCTGCTTTCGTCCCCGTCATTGCTTTTAACGATCTTAAGACCAGGCCGCGACGTTGTGTTTGCTGATAACGGAAGGCTGTGGGGTTGGGGTTTGTAGCTTTCTAGTTTCTTTTGTCTACATTGTTTGTCGATTATTATCTCTAACGTGCGTTCAACAACTTTTACTTACAGTTATATATCCTCACAGAAACGTTGTTTGTTCCGAAGGTGAGATTTTTAACATCATCAAACGAAAATCAAAGTTTGAGAAGCCAGTCAAGTGTAGCGATAAATGTGTAGTAAAAGTGACAACTTCACGGTTTCCATATTTCCAACTCGCTAATGTAAACGTACTGAACTGTAAAAAAGTGACTCAGACAAGCTGTTCTTGTATGCGAACCCGCCGTGAAGAACTTCTTTACTAATACGGTGATTCTAAAACTGTGAAACCACAGACAACATGTGACATCGGCTGGTCGAGCTATCATCATCATCATCATGTGCCGTGCCGACTGGCGTTGGCTATTATGCTTCTCCAGAGTACCCGATCCTTCATGCAGGCCATCAGTTCAGTTGGTGATCTAGTCTCACACCATCCCGTTAGACTGTCCAGTATCATTTCTCTTGGTCTTCCTCTTGATCTTATTCCTTCTATTTTTCCTGTTGTTATAATATTTTCAATGCCCCCTCTTCTCATTGCATGTCCTATGAAAGTACATTGTCTCTCTCTTATCTTTTTGACAAGGTTTTTTGTCTCTCCAGCTCTTCTCATACATTCTTCATTAGTTATTTTTGCTGTCCAGGGGATTCGCAACATTCTTCTAATAAACCACATTTTTGCTGCTTCCAATGATTTTTGTGCAGACTTGCCTATTGTCCATGATTCACTTCCATATAACAAGATAGGTTCAATATAGCATTTTAGGACTCGTTTTGGTCGAGCTAGTGATTATTTTTTCATTGAACCATATGCTCAGATAAGGTTAATAATTTTCAGTGTTATGCCCCTTTACCGAGGTAAATACAAGCCATCTGTACGAGTATATAGTATATATATTTCTTTAATAACAGACGACCATAAATATATTTAATCATTGAGTTTTTTTTTAATGGATGCAGATATGAGGAATTTTAAAGTTAACAGTAAAACTAATACGAGTTTTAAAAATACACCAACAGCTACACGGATTTTTAGATCTGAAAAAGAAAACGCGAATTTAGGAGTAGCTTTAACATTAAAGTTTCACTCAACTTTCAGACATAAATAAAAGCTGATATACATTTTAGAAATAAAAGAGATAAAGAAGTTAACAAGAGTTTTAGAAATTTAAATAAGTGTTAATTATCTTTTGTAGCTGTTTTTTTTTTATTTTACTGCATTTTTCAACCAACAATCTATTTAGATTGTGTAACGCTCAACAGTTTTGTAATCACTCTACCGTAGTTGAAAATAGAACATGTAATAGTTGATATTTAAAGTTGTATCATTCTGCTGACACATGCCAAAGTGCAACATCCTCTTAAACGGAAAGACACACTGACACAAGTAAATAAATTCAGTTACCTTGGAACAACAGTAATAGCCGACGGCAGGTACACAAATGAAATAAAATTACAAACAAATAAGGCAAAGACAGCTTTTTATGACATGAAGAAGATGCTGACAAATTAAGAAAATGTCTCTAAAAGTGAGACAAAAAGTATTAGAATATTGCTGTACAGTTGTGACACTTAGGCAGTCAACAAAAAAGCTGCAAAGAAACTGGAAGCAACAGAGATGTGGTTTTGGAGGAAAATGCAACAAATGCCCTGGACAGACAGAAAAAGAAAAGAAGAGGTCCTCAAAGAAGTTTCAGAACAACGAAAACTAGTCAAAATGATAAGAAAAAAAAAAGATAATCAAAAATTTTTGGACGTGTCATCAGAGGACAGAAGGTGGAGAACCTGGTAATGGTTGGAGAATGTAGTGTAAAAAAAAGAAGAAAGTAAGGCCAATAGAACAAAAATATCTTCATTGGACTGACCACAAGGTATGGGGAGGGGAAGCACATGAACTAACAGGAAACACGATCAGTGACACAAAATACAAAAGCATGACTGCCAGCGCTATCCGGTCATTCATTCATTCATGTGCATGTTCCTTGTGGAACTTTGCCTCCCTAACAGCACTCCTGTAGGCCTCTCGGTTGTAAGCAAGATGGCCTGCTGCTGATGCATCCATTTGCAGATTATCAACGATGTCTTCCAGCCATCTTCGCCTTGGTCTTCCTCTCTTTCTTTTTCCTATTATGTACCTTTCCAAGACGGTCTTCTCTAGATTATCATGACGTTTAATGTGTCCAAAATATTTAAATTTTCTCTGTTTAAACCTCCTTACTAGCCAGCCTTCTTCAATATGAAGTTCTTGTAGTATGGATATATTTGTTCTTTTTTTGTGTCCATGATATTTGAAGAACTCTTCTGTAGCATTTACATTCAAAGGCATTTATGTGTTTCTCAGCTGTTTTGTTAAGTGTCCAGGTCTCACAGGCATATGTTGCGATGGGAAAAATGCATGCCCTTAAAAATCTTATTTTTGTAGTTCATTCTGTTCCTCTCCACAGATTCTTTAGTTGTTTTACTTTCTGAAGAGCGATAGATGTCCTCCTTTTAATTTCCCTCATTGTATCTCCATTATTAGTTAACAGTGATCCAAGATATATCTATCCGGTACGACACATAATAATATACCGTATCCCAACCAGTGTGTTAAATTAGTTCTATGACCAAACAGCACACAGTTCACCACGCTGTGCACATATTACACATAACTCTTTACATTCTCTGTACATGTTAAGTGGCCCTCGTGAAGAGTCGTGTGCCCCATGTTAGAAAGAGACTAGTTCCTTCAGTAGATTGACTGTTGTAACCCACACTGCAGTCCAGTAGATTGACTGTTGTAACCCACACTGCGGTTCAGTAGATTGACTGTTATAACCCACAGTGCAAATCTCGAGGACCCTTTCAAGCATGTATTATTTATGGACTAAGGATACCGTCTACAGTAACCTGTTCTGCTGTGTGGTATAAGTGACAAGAGCTACGATATGTAAGGAAAATAACTGTTGGCGCTTAGTCTGTTTTATACTGTTCCGTTATATACATATAGTGTAATAAATAACAGTGCTCTCCATGAATGAAAAAAAAATGTGTAACAGAGAGACATGGGCTTTCTGAATGATCAGTTATTACCGTATCTGTTTTGTGGTACAGGCCTTACAAAGTGCTGTTTTATAAAAGTGTTGAGTACACGGTGATTTCATCGTCTTGGAGAACATTTCAAGGAAGGCAGAACGTGACTGAATCTCAGACAAAACCAAAGAAATGGATAATAGACTTAAGAGGAGATTACCTTATTCAGGAGAGAAAGCCAAGGATGAAAACCAGTCCAGGAAATCCGGCGAAACGGGAGATAACATTTCTCCAGGCAACAATGAGAGTTTGAGCCAGGTCGAGGCGGAGCAAGTCATGGTTCCTCTGCTTTCGTCTACAGACAGGTTGCATGGAGACTCTCACAGAAGGAGCATCCAGTTCAGCCAGGGAAATCAGGTTTACAAAGAAGGAGTCAAGAATATGCCGAGCAAACCTGAAACAGGTGAGCCTCCTTTGAACCGGAAATCCAGCAAGGACAGCAATGAAAGTCAGCAAAGGAAAGACAATTTAACAGTTCCACTGCTCATGGTGTCTGCGCCATCTCAGACGGAGCTTTGTCCGGAGAAATTCGACATCGTCGACAAACCAACATCTGAAGAGACTTTCAAAGCTGATAGAGTTGATAAACGTGTTGATGTTTCGAGAGATTTGTTCCATGAACCAGCAAGCTCTAGCGCCTCCAGCCGTAGCAACAGCAACTGGGAAACTGAAGAGAGCCGAAGAAGTTCAAGGACGGTGCTCCACCCAGATGTTTTGAGACACAGGAAGTGGAAATTGTTTTACACAGCGAAGTCTGACGCAGAGGTGAGTATGTACGTACGCTTGTAGCTAATTCTGTTTACAGAGCAATGTTTTGTTGGTTGTGTTATTAATATTAATTCTGATAGTTAAAACACCCTCTGATTTAAAGCAGAATTATCGCTTCTGTGTAACTTCGTTAAAAAAAAAAAAATCTCTTCTTTAAAGACAGCCTAGGCGAATTTTGCCCCTTTCATAAAAGTGCTTCAGCAGTTTAGCTTTTTCTCGGTTATCTTCCTTCACTTGTAGGGCTACCATCGATCACTATTCAATCTAAGCAGACTTGCAGATACAAAGTTATCTGTAAAATGTCTGGTTTCATAAGCCACCTACCTGGGTTAGTTTGAAATGAGAAGAGTTCTATGACACTCTGTGACAAATTTTGCACAGAACTAACAGACAAGACATTAAGAAAGTAATGGGGCATTTTAATGGTAAAGTTGGAGAAGACAGGCTCGATCATGAAAGGAAAGTGAAGGGACCCGTGTTCAGGGTCAGAGAAGTGACAGAGGTGAACAACTGATAACATTCTGACTAAAGAGCAATCTCACAATCACAGATACCTTCTTCTTCTTCTTCTTGAGCCATTAAGGACAGCAGTGAAAGTCAGCAAAGGAAAGACAATTTAACAATTTAATAATGACTCTAAAGTTCGCCTCCATTCCTAATCTTCTCTCTCCATTTGGTGACACCAATTTCTTTTATATCCTCTTCTGTGTTGTCTTTCCATCTCTGTCTCGGTCTACCCCTTGGTCTGTTTCCCTCTTCGCTTGTGCATACATAATTTTCATTTGTCTGTTTTCTTCCATTCTTTCTACATGCCCTAGTCAGCGTAGTCTGTTCAGTTTCAAGACATTTATAATTTGTTGGGATTTAAATAAGCTATTCAGTTCAGTGTTCTTTCTAGCTCTCCATTCTAATGGTATCCTTTATCGCACAAAGACTCTTCTTAGGATCTTGTTCTCAAAGA
Organism: Achatina immaculata; assembly: GCA_009760885.1. NCBI lineage: Eukaryota > Metazoa > Mollusca > Gastropoda > Stylommatophora > Achatinidae > Lissachatina > Lissachatina immaculata. Next base: position 28,083,560 of record CM019704.1, read on the forward strand.
TCTACAATTGTTATTCATCCTTCTTTGTTGTACTCCACGTTTCTGATCCATACATGACGGCTGGTCTTATTATAGTTTTGTATATTGTCATTTTGGTGTTGTGGGACAGGACTTTGGATTTTAACAGGTGTTGCAAGGCAAAGCATATTCCTTACCTGTACTCTGCTTTTAATTTTCTCGCTTACTGTGATGCTTCTGTTGAATTCTTCAAGCTTACTTACTCTAGTTACGACAGATGTGTGACACTTTCCATATATTTTACCATGTATTGACCTGTAGCTTTTTCTAAACGACCCAGTGGTTTCCAGCCTGTGACCCGGCGACCAGAAGTGCATCGTGGCTGCTTTATCATTTTGATATTAAGTATTAAGTACTACCTACTGAATAAAAATAATTAAGACTTTAGGTCAGTGCGATATTATATATATACACACACACTCACTCACACACACACATACATACATACATATATATATATATATATATATATATATATATATATATATATATGTTCGTGAAAGTAAAAGTAAAGGTCTCAGTCTGAATAAAAAGAAGACTGAAGTGATGGTCATCTGAAAGAAAAGAATACCACCAAAATGTAGCATTACCGTCGATGCCACAGAACTGAAACATGTTGACAGATTCAAGTACTTAGGAACGATTATAACAGCTGGTGGGAAATGTCACAACGAAATAAAAATCAGACGTGCTCAGGCCAAGTCAGCATTCCAGAAAATGAGAAACATCTTGTGCAACAGATCCATATCAATGGAAACAAGATTCAGAGTACTTAAATGTTACATGGAGCCAATTTTGTTTTATGGGTGTGAAGCATGGTCTATGAATAAGAGAGTACAGCGAGAAATGGAGGCCATGGAAATGTGGTACCATGGACAGCTAAGAAAACCAATGAAGAAGTTTTAAGAGAGGCTGGAGCTAAAAGGCAAACAAGATATATAGGACATTTTCTGAGAAGAGGAAAATTGAAGCACATTGTGGCAACTGGAAAAATTGAGGGAAGAAGAGACAGAGGAAGACAGAGAGAGAGAGAGAGAGAGAGAGAGAGAGAGAGAGAGAGAGAGAGAAGTTACTGAATGGACTGTCAATGTGGCTAGGGAGAAAGTCACCGGCGGATCTCATAATCAAGTCTAAAGACAGGGAATTGTGGAGAGAAATGATCGCCTAACCACGCGGCATGACACTTTACATATATATATATATATATATATATATATATATATATATATATAACGGCTGAGAGTCGCCACACCGTTGGCCCCAAACCCTGCTAGTCCAGCGTGAATACTGTGCATATAAGAGAATGATACTCTTTTAGCGTTTTGACCACTCATGATAATGATGAGCGTTCCAGGGCACTCCTCTTGACCGCCCTCCTTTTCGTCTTGGGCACTGTAGGTGAAACGTTGGATTTCCATTTCGTGTTGATAGTAAAAGGCAGAGAAAAAAAAACACGATGCACACAATAAACTCCAGGTAAAATTAATCAAAGCCTGTTTATCATGGCACTCTTCCTGACATTTTATCGCGTCCTGTTAGCAACAGTAAGTAAGTACTTTCTTTGCCAGGTAACTATGACCATCAGACAGGATTAACTTTTGACACGACAAGCTGACCAGACAATGACCGTCAGACAGGATTAACTTTTGACATGACAAGCTGACCAGATAATGACCGTCGGACAGGATTAACTTTTGACACGACAAGCTGACCCGACGACACCCCCGCCCTCAAGGGGGATTAAGATAACATGAAAGCGATGCTTAAAGACAGATAAAGCAGCCAGAACTCAGACACAGACAGCGACAAGACAATAGAGATAATAGTAACAGACGACGCCCTTGATCACCTCTGTCCACTGCAAGAAACAAAACCTTGACGGTATCAAGCATATGAGAGAGAGAGAGAGAGAGAGAGAAAGAGAGAGAGAGAGAGAGAATTTTATGTAAACCCTCCCCCCACCCTTGTTTGTCAAAATGTTACATTCAGATGTACCTATATTATATTTATCATACGAATCACTATCGTCTCATGATTTGTAAAACCGCACCATTTCATTTTTTTTTTCATCTCTCGGGCAATCATCCGCAATTCACGTCACTTCACTCGACTTCGTACCTATTACTTGTTGAACGCAAATAAACTTTTAAAAAAATGATCTAGGTTGGATTTGCCATTGATCACAATCATGGCTATGAAACCTCTAATCAAGGCAGACATTGTGAAGAAGCGAACACAGAAGTTCATTCGCCACCAGTCTGACAGATATCATTCGGTCACCATTCTGACATATATCATTCGGCCACCAGTCTGACAGGTATCATTCGTCACCAGTCTGACATATATCATTCGGCCACCAGTCTGACAGATATCATTCGGCCACCAGTCTGACAGATATCATTCGGCCACCAGTTTGACAGATATCATTCGGCCACCAGTTTGACAGATATCATTCGGCCACCAGTCTGACAGATATCATTCGGCCACCAGTCTGACAGGTATCATTCGGCCACCAGTCTAACAGGTATCATTCGGCCACCAGTCTGACAGATATCATTCGGCCACCAGTCTGACAGATATCATTCGTCACCAGTCTGACAGGTATCATTCGGCCACCAGTCTGCAGGTATCATTCGGCCACCAGTCTGACAGGTATCATTCGCCACCAGTCTGACAGATATCATTCGCCACCAGTCTGACAGATATCATTCGCCATCAGTCTGACAGGTATCATTCGCCACCATCTGACAGATGTGGGAAAAATTAAGCCCAACTGGCGCAAACCGGAGGGTATTGACAACAGAGTTCAGGAGGAGTCTCAAAGGTTAGCATAAGATGCCCAACATTGGCTGCTGAACATGGGAAAAGTGGAACCATGTCTGCCCCGATGGCCTCAATAAGTTCTTGGGTCACAGTGTAAAGGAACTGGAGGTCTTGGTCATACAAAATCGAACATTCTCAGCCGAGATTGCGCACAGCGTTTCCAGCAAGAAGAGGGAAGACATTGTAGTTGCCCAGCAACTGCCCATCAAATTAACCAATCCTGATGCTCGCCTCCGATCTAAATTAACCAATCATGATGCTCGCCTCCGATCTAAGGAAGATGAGTAATGTGTGAGAGATTTGATTCATGAAATAAAGATATTTAAAAAAAAAAAAAATCCAAAAATGTATCTAAGATATTAAAAAAAAACAAACTCCAAAAATGTATCTAGTGAATTATCTGCCCGTCTGGTTATTACACTCATTTTAGAGACACATTTTACCAGACGGGCAGAACAGTACGTAGTGAAAGTGTGGCACCGCTGTCTAAGTGGCAGCAGTATGATGCGGGGACACTGAGAGCAGAAAGAGAATGAGAGCATAGATAGAGAAATGTGAGAAATGTATGTACGACACGCCACCCCTGGTACAAATGATGGACAGAGACAAATGATGGACAGAGACAAATGATGGACAGAGTACTCAGCCAAACATTTCCTCTGCTCCATCAAACCTATCTCATTAGGCTTGACAATGACTGGCACAAGTTGTATTTTAGCCCAGGCTTAAATATGCAGGAAACTCTCTACTGTAGAGAGCGGAACAACAACACAACTCCTTCAGATCATCAGAGGAAGTAAACCCCCCCCCCCCCTTTTCAGACAAGTGTTTCGGCCCTATTAAACTCCTGACACTCTAAGGCGGGTGGGCCCCTCTGGGTCATGACTCCCAGAGGTCTTGTGAGTTGTTGCTTTTTTTTTTTTTCGGTCCCGGGATTGAACCCGTGATCTTCCAGTTGGCACTGCACTCTTTAAGTGAGTCTTTAGCGATTTAGCTACGGAGGACTGGTATTGGTTGTGGCACATGAAATTACTTATGTTCCAAATGCTTGTTTCGCATACTCCACGGCCAGCATGAGGCCTTTTCTACTGTTTCTGAAAGGCTTCTCAATCCTTTGCTCTTCCTTGTCCCTTTATGCCCAGTTGCATACATCCTCTTCCTCTCACTTCTACAGCTATCACTTTTGCACTGACTCCTGCCCCCTGCCTCAGTTGCTTGACCAGATCATTGTACTTCTCAAATTTGAATAAATACTGTTCCTCTATTCTAGTTTCGTACGGGACCGTAAGCTCGATCATTATAAATTATCTCATTAGGCTTGACAATGAGTGGCACAAGTTGTATTTTAGCCCAGGCTCAAAAATAGAACTCTGGATTTGGGAGGGGGGGGATATGAAACCCAGCAGAATCACCTCGTAGGTAGTGTTGTACATGTTGTTGCTTTTGGTTGTTAGTGCGAAATCGTTTGCAGAATCTAGACCGGCATTTTCTCCACGAACCACCATATCCAACATACTTAGGTAAGGCTGAGTTCAGGCGTACTCTTGGGCCTTGGTGACACTGCCTATGTCAGAGTTTAGAAGAACTGTGAGGATCAAGCTCGGAGAAACTTCACATCTGTTGTCTTTCAGCAAGACATTTGCCTTCCTTTCTTAGATGTTTCGATCAGCGTGATGGCAGACGTAGTAGTGCAGTGTTTCCCCAACGTGGGGTGTGCGCCCCACGGGCAACGGTGCAATTTGAATATGACAGTTAGGATATATTTTTATAAGTTTATTCGTACCATTATGCTGGGAGTGGAGAGAGAGAGAGAGAGAGAGAGAGAGAGAGAGAATGACATAAAAACTTTTGATGCGTTGAGGGGTGGGACAAGATCTAAAAAAAAAAAAGGTTTGCCGAAAGTCGCAGATACTGCTGGCCTGTCTGCAAACTGTAACAAATGCAACCAACTCTCTTTTAAGAGAGGAAACAAGAAAAAGAAGAACAAGTAAAAGACACTGTCTAAGTAACCAGCGTACAATGCACATTTATTTTTTTTTTCATTTTTTTTTTAAATAAAGTTTGCCAAGTTACCTGCGTTATTACAGTACACTAATCCAGTGATAAAAAATATTCTACAAATTTTATGTGACAATAAATAATTATATATATATATATATATATAAATATATATATATATATATGGATTAACGGATTAACGATTATAACCTCGAACCACACCAGAGGCTGGATGATACGCCCAACAAGAGCATTCATGTGTGATGAAGTCATGCGGTATAAGCGTAGAGGAAGTAGTACATATGAATCAAAATTTCTTACAGAGAAACATGCATGTGGGAGAAACGTTTGAAAAGGCGATTTTATATGTATATAAAGAGAGATGGGGCTCGGGTGCATGCTGTTCTCTTATTTAACTAATGAAATAAGACATGAATAGATGTAGTTCTCTTACTTATGTAACTACTCAAATGAAGCACAGATGGATGTAGTTCTCTTACATGTTTAACTACTGAAATTAGACAAAGATGCATGAGGTTCTCTTATTTAACTTTTTAAATGAGTTAAAGATGGATATAGTTTTCTCACTTATTTAACTACTGAAATGAGACAAGGATGGATGTAGTTATCTTGCTTATTTAACTACTTAAATGAGATAAAGATGGATTGAGTTCTCTTGCTTATTTAACTACTTAAGTGAGACTAGGATGGATGTAGTTCTCTTGCTTATTTAACTACTTAAGTGAGACTAGGATGGATGTAGTTCTCTTACTTATTTAACTACTTAAATGAGATAAAGATGGATGTAGTTCTCTTACTTATTTAACTCCTGAAGTGAGACTAGGATGGATGTAGTTCTCTTACTTATTTAACTACTAAAATGAGATAAAGATGGATGTAGTTCTGTTACTTATTTAACTACTGAAATAAGACAATGATGGATGTAGTTCTCTTACTTATTTAACTACTGAAATGAGACAAGGATGGATGTAGTTCTCTTGCTTATTAACTACTGAAGTGAGACTAGGATGGATGTAGTTCTCTTACTTATTTAACTACTGAAGTGAGACTAGGATGGATGTAGTTCTCTTACTTATTTAACTACTTAAATGAGATAAAGATGGATGTAGTTCTCTTACTTATTTAACTACTGAAGCGAGACTAGGATGGATGTAGTTCTCTTACTTATTTAACCACTTAAATGAGATAAAGATGGATGTAGTTCTCTTGCTTATTTAACTACCGAAGTGAGACTAAGATGGATGTAGTTCTCTTGCTTATTTAACTACTGAAGTGAGTCTAGGATGGATGTAGTTCTCTTACTTATTTAACTACTGAAATAAGACAGTGATGGATGTAGTTCTCTTACTTATTTAATTATAAATGAGACTAATTTTTTTTTAAGTTGTAGAAATATCTGTATAGTCAGAATTTTTTATCTGTAAAAAAAAAAAAAACGCACGGCAGCCCTTTCTCCTCCTCGATAGACAACAAAATTCTCCGACCTACATACAAATTTGAAAGTTAGGCAAATTTAGCAAGAGAAAGCTGCTTTATATTTACACCAGATCTACCCTACATAAGGGTGAAAATATTCGCCATGTTAGGGACATGTCCTCAACTATCTCATCTCCATTCTCGGGCCTTGTTGATATCTGTTGCTGAATGGTGACCTTGAGGCAACCATGTTCTAAGATTACCTTATCGGGACAGAATATGATAAACGAGATCCAACAATTCTCTTAAGTACCAGATATGTTTTAGTCTTCATTGAGGAAGAATGAGGATTCTCGTGGAAATAAAATCTGCTCCTTCTGAGAACCCCCCCCCCCCCCCCAATTCACTACATCTGAAAGAAATGACTAGTGTATTAACTCCTTCAGTCCTAAGTTGTTTTCCATGGTGTGACAGAATACATTTTCTGTCGAAGTTTTCAGCATAAATAAACTAGAAGGAGGTTATCCTATAATTTGAAACACGTGTTGGGTTAAAAAAATGTTTGTTTAACGTTGGCCTAAATATCACTCTTGGCATTGATTTGCATATATACCAACCATCCAAGTGTCGTTTTGGAACAGAAGAGTTAATACTGCGATGAAATTGTGAGAGTTCCTTGGGCATTTATTATCCGAGTTTCATATGATATCTACAGACACGGATGATTTCTGTTTAATTAGACTGAAATTTCTTTAAAATTTCTATATCTCATTCCAAAAAGAAAGTGTGTCTTTTGCGTTTGTTGGAGGTTTATTAACATCGAAAAAAAAACAAACACACTTGCGAACCTTGACATTTCTTTATCACCACTATCATCATCATCATCATCAGGTGCCGTGCCGACTGGCGTTGGCTATTATGCTTCTCCAGAGTACCCGATCCTTCATGCAGGCCATCAGTTCAGTTGGTGATCTCCTCTCACACCATCCCGTCAGATTGTCCTGTATCATTTCTCTTGGTCTTCCTCTTGATCTTCTTCCTTCTGTTTTTCCTGTTGTTATAATATTTTCAATGCCCCCTCTTCTCATTGCATGTCCTATGAAAGTACATTGTCTCTCTCTTATCTTTTTGACAAGGTTTTTTGTCTCTCCATCTCTTCTCATACATTCTTCATTAGTTATTTTTGCTGTCCAGGGGATTCGCAACATTCTTCTAATAAACCACATTTCTGCTGCTTCCAATGATTTTTGTGCAGACTTGCCTATTGTCCATGACATCATCACTAGAGGGCAGTTTTTTTTTCAAAATAAAAATTATAAGCTTTTCATAAAATACGATAGGGCTGATAGGTGCATCGTCTATTGTACTTTTCGTATAAAGAGTGACATCCGTGAATGTATGTAGCAGTAGTCTAAAAGGATCTGGAACTTTTCTTTTGCTTTTCTCACCATCTAAACAACAACAACAACAACAACAACAACAACTGTGTATATATATTTTTTTACTAGACTTAACTGCTTTTTTTTAAACCAAATTTCACTGCTAGTTTTAACTAAACTTCACTTTTAGTTTTATCCAAACTTCCCTGCTAGTTTTAGCCAAACTTCACTACTAGACGGCTAGATTTCACTGCTAATTTCAGTCAAATTTCGCTGACAGTTCTAAGTCAAACTTCAGTGCAATGAAGGCACTGTCTGACCCTGATAATTGTTCTTATTTTAATGCTGTTCTATATTTGGCAAAACTGGCCTTTTCCGTTGTCAGACGGGGCTTGCCTGTTTTGTACTCGAAGCACTTTACTTGCATAATCGGCAGGCCTACAGTTTGCAAATCCTGTTTGTAACTGTATACAGAAGCCTGCAGATCATGAAAAATTGACTACTAACGGACGGTTCAGGGAATTTTGCTTAGCAGGCTCAACTGTCTGACTGATCCTTTCCAGCTGGCCTCGCTATAGAAAACACTGTACAGAAGTAAGATAGGTTCTTGACTGGTCTCGTTGATGACAGTTTATCTCAGCTACTTGTTATCTAAATATATCCATACCACAAGAACTTAATATTGAAGATGGCTGGCTAGTAAAGAAAACTTAAATATTTTGGACACATTAAACATCATTATAATTTAAGAGAAGACAGTCTTGGAAGGGTACATAATGGGAAAAGAAAAGAGAGGAAGACCAAGGTGAAGATGGCTGCAAGAAATCGTTGATGATCTACATATGGATGTATCAGCAGCAGGGCATCTTACTTACAAACGAGAGGCCTACAGAAGAGCTGTTAGGGAGGCAAAGTTCCGCAAGGGACATGCAAATGACTGACTGACTTGTTATCTGTTGAGAAAACCACTTTTTATCTATTGAGAAAATCAATCTATCGAGAAAACCGCCTTTTATCTACTGAGAAAGTTGCCTTTTTTATCTCTTGATAAAACCACCTTTTCTATTGAGAAAACCACTTCTTGTCTATTGAGAAAAGCACCTTATATCTGTTGGGAAAGTCACCTTTAACTCTTGAGAAAACCTCCGTTTATCTATTTACGAGAAAACCATTTGGTTTGCAGTAGTGATCACAGCAGCAGACCGTAGTGTATCTGTAACTATTTTGCAAGTAATTGTAATTGAAAATCTAACCCAGAAACACAAACATCACACACGTCACGGAGACATCAAATTATAACATGACATGCGGCATCTCCCTGTCAATTGAAAAAATGTGCCTGTGTCATGTAACCTGGGCGGGTCGGGGTTAATGCATGTCGTGACCCGACCTGCTTTCGGCTGGGCCTTCGACTGTTTTATTTTCTTTGCTGATTGAAAGACAACATTCACTAGCAGACAGCGTTGCTGGGTTGGATGTGAAAGATATCTTGGCGTATAAAGAGTACTTGAAAAATAACATTCTTCTTGTCTGATCATGAGTCTGTTGGAACAGTCTTTGTAATACACAACGATGAATTCAGTGCGGAAGTGAAGGTTCACTTTTTATCTGCGTGAAGACGCTGTCCGATGAGGCAATCAGCGACCCATAGCTGGCTGACATGCTAGCGTCAGGGTTAGCGAACCATAGCTGACCAAGTCCACGTCACACCTCTCCGTTGGTACCCCTAGTAACAGACTAGCCTAGCTAACGGGGCAGGGATCGCCATAGTCCCCATGGTGGTGGAGTCAGCTAAAGAAACATTGCACATCCCCTGCTTTTTAGCTGTACTCCGAGACTGAAAAAGTAGCTGCCATAACCCGCTCCCACGCCGATACGATGCTGTATCCCCACACCTCCACAGCATCGGCTGCGAAGAGCACCATCTCGCAGTTACGGGGAGACAGAAGACAAGACAATGCAAGACAAGCCGAGGCAGTAAGTAACGATGTTGTCAGATAACTGTGATCCCCGCTTTTTTCGACCGCTCTGTTACAACAAGAACTCACGCATTCGATTGTATGGGCGGTTCTTTAAACCTGTTTCCCCCCACCTTCCACGTGGTTCAATTTTGACCAATCAGACCTTTCACATCTGACTCGACTCGGCGCCATCATTCTGTTCTCAGAAGTTGTTCGGAGTGATTTACTTGTGTTCGTTCTTCTAATAATCTTATTTCTGTGCTTATAATACCTCGGCATTTGAATCTATGATAATGCCTCCTAAATCAGGAGATAAAGCAAAACCTATAAAGCTCTCCTTTGGAAGGAAAGCTGGAAAAAAAGGTATCTAACCGTCCTCACTTCCCTAAACAGTCGAATAAGCGGGGGATGCCTATATGGGGTCATCTACTATGGTTTGGCTCTAATGTATGAAGTAGACCTACATAGGAGGCTTCTAAACCGACTACCTTTTCTGTTGATACACAGCTGAGTTCTACCCTGTTAGCTGAGTTGAGTAAGGCAACATTCTGTTTTGGGGAGGGGGCATCCAGAAAGAGCTAGGACAGCTGATCCGCCAACCTTATTAACTATGACATCACTCTAGTACAGATCTGTACACTCTTATCCTTTCGTTAAAATGACCGTAGTGCTTTCTTGAGAATTGAATTCTACAGTTTACTTCTTCTGCTCGCTGTGTTTACAACATTATGGTTAGTTGGTGTGTGTGTGCGCGCGCGCGCGTGCGTTAGGACACCCACTATTGTTACTATTCTGTAGTTGTTTTGCGTTAGGGCACTCACATTCTGTATACCACCGCTATTGCTAGCCTGTAGTTGTTTTTGCGTTAGGACACTCTTTAACCACTATTGTTACTAGCGTGTGGCTGTTCTAGATAACTGTTGTTACTTATGACTATGGTTATATACTTGTGGCTGTTTTTTTACGTTAGGGCACTCACGTTCTTTTCTATGCACAAATCTCGTTGTTTCTGATTTGTTGAATCTGTTGACTGGTCAGAGGAGCCGTTTTTAAAATGGCTGCCAAGAGAGCAACTTTCTGCAAAAGGACAAGACCACCTAGACGATCCATGACAATTCATGAATCGAGAGTATTCACCCATGCCCTTAGTGATCGACTAAAGAATCAGCACTCAGTACGCCAAGTGTGGCGTGTTTCAAGGTAACAACACGTTCTTTCTACTCCTCGCGGTCTGCAGCCAGCATTTTATATTGTGCCTCAGCTGTGCTGCATGCTACTCATCTCTGCTTCTACATATCTTCGCCACGATCTTTCTCTTCCTTTCAGGTGTCCATTTCATGGTTGTTTGAGTAACTTCACAGTTTATTTTTGCTATAGCTACGTGTAAGTCTATATGCCTGTGAGACCTGGACTTTAACAAAACAGCTGAGAAACACATAAATGGCTTTGAATGTAAATGCTACAGAAGAGTTCTTCAAATATCATGGACACAAAAAGAACAAATATATCCATACTACAGAAACTTAATATTGAAGAAGGCTGGGTAATAAAGAGGATTAAACAGAGAAAACTTAAATATTTTGGACACATTAAACGTCATGACTGATACAACAAAACTGAAAGACCAGCAAACAAGGCATGCATTCTCAGTAGTATTTAAGAACCGCTCCAGTGTCCTACAAGACGAAGCAGAAATGTCCATATTAGGGTTCAATAAAACACTACAGGAAACAGCAAAAGGGGTGCTGGGATATCAGAAACAGAGAAAATAGGAATGGATAAGCATGACCACATGGGAAAAGATAGAGCAAAGAAAAGAAATCAAGAAAAAATTACTGAACACCAAATCACAAAGGCTAAAAGAACAAGTTTTAAGTAATTATATACAAAAAGACAAAGAAGTGAAGGAATCATGCCGTCAAGATAAACGCCAATACTATGAGAACTTAGAAGAAATATCAAGAGAAAGCAGCACATGCAAATGACATGAAAACCATATACAGAATCACAAAGCAGATGATAGGTAACTTCAGCACAAGATGTGAGAGTGCAGTAAGGACACATAAGGGACAACTGGTCAGTGGAGACAGAGAAAAAAATTAAAAGATAGAGGGAACACTTTAACACCCTACTAAACAGAACACATACAGCACAAACAATAGACATACCTGAAGCAAAAACGGAACTAAATACAGGACCAATAACAATAAATGGAGCAAAGGAGGCAGTAAAGAAGCTAAAATTAGGCAGGCACTAGGTGAAGATAAAGTGACTGCTGAGATGTTGAAAGTAGAAGAAACAGAAAGACCAAAACAACTTTGCCGGATACTACAACAAATTTCGGATCTAAAAAAAGCTCCAGATGAGTGGAAAACGGGCCTTATAGTAAAACTACCAAAGAAGGGTGACCTCAGAGATTGCGGGAACTGGAGAGGCATTACCCTATTGCCACTCACCAGCAAAGTATTTTGCAGAATAATCATCAACAGAGTTGTACCAGCACTTGAGGGAAAACTTCGGAAAGAGCAGGCAGGATTTAGGAAAGGAAGATCATGCATAGATCACATATTTGTACTTAGACAAATATTAGAACAGGCAAATGAGTGGCATAGCACAACATATGCATTGTTTATAGATTCTGAGAAAGCCTTTGACAGTGTCAATAGAGATGCACTGTGGAAAATCCTAAGATTGCATGGCCTCCCCTATAAGATAGTGAATATAATCAAAGGATTTTCATTGCAAAGTGATCTGTGGAGAACATACCTCCAGCAGCTTTAGGGTACAAACAGGAGTGAAGCAGGGATGTGTGCTATCACCAACATTATTCACGAATACGAAAATCAAGATATTTAAGAGTAATGTTCTAAGTGTACTACTCTATGGAAGTGAATGCTGGAAAATCACCAAAACAATAGAAAACAAGTTGAATTCTTTCCAGACTAAATGTTTACGAAGAATTAGAAAAATATTTTGGCCAAACACTATAAGAAATAACATCTTATTAGCAGAAATGCAGATGAAGCCACTGACAGCAATTATTGAGGAAAGACGCTGGCTATGGTTGGGACATGTGCTCCGAATGACTGACAACTCACTACCAAAAATAGCATTAAGATGGACACCACAGGGGAACAGAAGTAAGAGTAGACCAAAAGAGACATGGAGAAGAACAACAGAGAGGATGTTGAGTAATAGAGGGCTCACCTGGGCAAGAGCAGAAAAAAAAAGACAAAGGACAGACATTTGTGGAAAACCCTCGCGGAAGCCCCATGTGCCCTGGACACTTAAGGTTCAGAGAGAGAGAGAGGAGAGAGAGAGAGAGAGGGGGGGGGGGGAGAGAAACGTCATGATAATTTAGAAAAGATCATCTTGGAAGGGTACATAATGGGGGAAAAGAAAGAGAGGAAGAACAAGGCGAAGATGACTGCAAGAAATCGTTGATGATCTGCAAATGGATGCATCAGCAGCAGGGCATCTTGATTACAACCAAGAGGCCTACAGGAGAGCTTTTAGGGAGGCAAAATTCCGCAAGGGATATGCAAAAGACTGACTGACTAACATTAATAAATAAAATAAAATGACGAAGAAGGAAAGTAAAACTAGTTTCCTTTCTCTGTGAATGATAGGAGAAATGATGACTGCAGTAAAACTAGTTCTAGTAATGAAGGCTGACTAAGGTGTATGTTTCAGTTATACAAAAAGATAGTGAGGAAAGCTGGCAGAAACAAGATTGACAGAAAATAAGATGACCACGTATAAATGAAGAGTATATAACAATCCAATATTTCGTCTAAAGCTTTCTTTTTTTTCAAGAATCATATACAAAATGTACTTTGTGTCCGTCTTTCGTGCAAGGAAATAACAAGCTAAGAGTTTAATAATTTTCCTTGTTTTTATCTGTTCGTGATCCTTGAATAAAAAGCCTTTCGCCGAAATATTGGATTGTTGTATGCTCTTCATTTATGCGTGCTCTTCTTACTTTCTGTCATTCTTGTTTCTGCCCGCCTTCCTCGTTCTTTCCTTTCTCTGAAGCAGTTAATAAATGGAGACAATGATTGCAGACACACTTCCTTGTGTGTTATACAGTTTTACCATTTAAATTATATTTTTTAAAAAAAAGGTAAAATTCCCGTTTCCATGCCCTTAAGACATTGTTTGAATTATATGAATGAAAGAAATACCAAATTACTAACTACTTTCATAGTTTACGTCCGCAGTTTTTCCTGTTGGGTCTGGGTTATTGAAGGGATTACCATCAAAGACTAGGAGGAATATACTTGGTTTAAAAATGAATGTAACACTTTAATATGTTGGAGTACGTGTATAATGTGATCAGATTAGTCCGTCTTGTTCTTTCATTAGAAAAAAAAAACAACAAATCAAGCCGGGATTTAGTCTGGTACCTGAGGCTGTAGATTTTACGCTTAATCTTATTTTGAAGTGTTAACGACTTATCTTGTATGATTGTGTGTGTGTGTGTGTTTTATGTGTGGAAGTGGAAAAAAAGATGGGGAGAAGGATGATTTAAAGAAAGTAATTTTATAATTTAATTATTAGGGCTGTTGTTGTTGTTGTTGTTGTTGTTGTTGTTGTTGTTTAATTAGAAAAATTTAACCGCGAGTAATCGCACGAATGACATTTGTAATCGCAAATTAACTGCATATTAATGGACATTTTACCTTTTTTTCTTCCACGCTCATTCATAGTATTCTGTAAAAGAACTAACTCAGCGCTACTGTCCGACACTGAATAGTTTTAATAACCGCTTGCCAGTAAATATTCAATTATTCCAGTTAGTTTAATAACAGTTTTGTGAGACTTGAATAACTGAATAAACATCATCATCATCACCATCGTCTTTCGTTCCCTTGGGAGCACAGGCCACGGATAAAGACTCTCCAGTCATCCTCGTCCTTCGACTTGTACTTCCTTCCACGTGTAAACCTTGTCTCTGAGAACTTTTATAATTTCCCTTCTCCAAGTAGTTCTAGGTCTTCTTCGATTTCTATTTCCCGGAGAATGTCCACTTCAGAAGCCCGTTTTGTAAATGCCTGTGTCGGGTTTTCTCAGTGTGTGGCCAATCCACCTCCTTTTCCTAGACGTGATTTGTGAGTTCGTACTCTTTTTTTCTTTTTTAATGCTCTTTCCCCACATCTCCTCGTCCCTGGTATTGCCTTGCCATTTAATGTTTTAAATCCCTCTCAGGCAGTGTTTCATGAATGTTTGTATCCTCTGTTATATTGTCTTAGTCATCAGCCAGGTAATTGAATAAACAGTGAAACAATAACCTGGCCCCGGGGTGTGTCACGGTATTTAAATCTGCATCTGAGTAGTTGTGACATGTGTCCGTCTTTCAATAGACTCTAATCTTCCCCACAAGTAAGCGACGCCATCTGTAATCTACCGGCTACTCGCTGTCTACAAGATGCCCGACCTTCAGTAACTTTTCTGTGTATTGCGATTTGAAATAAGAATCTGGCAAACAGAGGCCTGCGCCCCAGATACTTTCTTTACTATTTGTCCAGGTTCATGGTGCCCGCGGTCTCTAATTAACGCATGTGGGCGCTGCGTTAAAAATTTAATCGTGGAAATTTTTCAGGCATTAATGGGGATCATTAAGTTCGATTAATCAGCAACCCTAATAATTTTGTTAAGATGATGATGATCATCATCATCATCGTAAGCTCTCAATATCATCAGAGGATATGTACAGGATATGTCCATTCCCCCTCCCCCCCCCCCCTACACACACACACACATACAAAGAGGAAACAATCTCATCAATCCTTCTGCTCTTTTCACAAACGAGCCTTAAATTGGTTGATATCTCGGAAGTCCAGCCACAATTAGACCCACATAAACACTGTTCAATGAAAAAAAAAAACTTTACGAGTGACCTTAATTCACCTGTATAACACATACGCTTCAGTAAATTATAACGCCCTTGTGCTTGATTCACCTGACAGAGGTAAGGGCGTTGCTTCGTTCCATGACTGGAGGTGTACTGCTTGTAGGTATTAAGTATGATTCACTCTCGACGGGTCAGGGCACTCCCCTCCCTCATCAAGATTGCCAATATTCACGACGAAAGGTTTTTTATACACCGGATGTAAACGACACGTAGGAAACGAATATTTTGAAATAAAATGCTTTAAATACAACATGTTGGAAAAAAAGCGGTCTATGTTTGGCAACACAATCGTGCGTTCAAGCCATGCTCTGTTGTCATTCTTTTGTATTTCAACAAGGTGGTATTTTGTCCCAACAAACAGCCTCACGTATTTGGATAATATGTTTTGTGGTGGTCATTTGTAAACACTGTTTAGGTTTGAAATAATTATATTTCATAATAGACATAATGATGTATATATATAGGAAAGGCGCTGGCAATGGTTGGAACATGTGCTCCGAATGACTGACAGCTCACAACCAAAAGTAGCACTAAGATGGACACCACAGGGGAACAGAAATAACGGTAGACAAAAAGAGACATGGAGAAGAATAACAGAATGATATTGGCACCTGGGCAAGAGCGGAAAAAAGGCAAAGGACATGCAGTCGTGGAAAACTCTTACGGAACCCCCATGTGCCCTGGGCATTTAAAGTTCAGATACACAAGGTCCGACAATTAAGTAATGAGACTAATTCCATTAAAAAAAAATAAACAACAGTTGAAGATATAACCTGTATTTTATTCAAAGTAAGCCCCTTGTGCATTGATACAGCGAGTGGCACGATCTAACAAACACTGGAACTACCTCTGTAGTTCTTCTGTTGGTACGGCCCTTAAACTCGATGTTACGTCCCTTTGGATGTCATCAGTATCGTCAAAGAAGCGTCCTTTCAATGGTAACTTTAATTTTGGGAATTAAAAAAAAATCAAAGGGAGATAAATCTGGGGAAAAGAGTGGATAGTTGAGAACATGCACTTGTTTTTGGGCCAAAAATTCCTGTACAGCTACCGCCCAGTGAGCTGGTGCATTATCATGAAGAAGGAAAAAACTGCCAGGTGTTGAAAATTCGGGTCGGACTTGGAGAATCCTTTTCAGTAGGCGTTTGAATATATAACATATATTGATGTGTCTGTGTGTATGTTCCAGCATAACTCTGGAACGCCTGGAGCAATTTCAACCAAACTTGATACAAATATGACGTACAGTCTGGAGAAAAAAGTACTGTGGGGGTAACACATCCCTAGCACCCATAGAGGGGGCCTGGAGGTGTGACTAGGATGGGATAACATGTAAAAATAATCGAAACGACCGATATTAGTGTCGAATCCATAGTTTTCGTGGTCGCTGAGATGAATAGTGACACTTCTGATGCTGTTTATGTCCAAGTTCACCTCTCATCTGCATGGGGAGAGTGTGAGAGAGGGGTAGGCGTGGGGTGGTGGTGACATATAAAAGTAATCGAAAACGACCATTATTAGTGTCGAGTCCATAGTTTTCGGGGCCGCTGAGATGAATAGTGACACTCCCTACGGCTTTTAAGTCAACGTTCAGCCTCCATCGGCATGGGGGGTGAGAAGGGGGTCTAAAATTATGGCGGGATCTCCAATTATTTTACTACGGAACCTCGACCCGCCAAAACTTTGCAACGGCACAAGGCTGTGTGTAAAAAGGATGCTGGGCAATGTAGTTGAAGCGACTATCTTAACAGGACAGGGAGAAGGCGAAGCAGTTTTTATCTCATGGATACCACTCATTCCGATGGATCTCCCTTTTAACTTTAAGAGATTGCAGTTTCCAGTGAGACTTGAGCTCTCGATTACGATTAACAAGTCACATGGGCAGTCTACACATTATAGATTAAAATCTTTTACAGGCAGTCTACACATTATAGATTAAAATCTTTTACAGGCAGTCTACACATTATAGATTAAAATCTTTTACAGGCAGTCTACACATTATAGATTAAAATCTTTTACAGGCAGTCTACACATTATAGATTAAAATCTTTTACAGGCAGTCTACACATTATAAAGTCTTTTACAAATTCGCTATAATATTCATTTAACTCAAAACTTGAGTATAAACAACATTTTTAGGTTCACCTATAGGAGCAAGAATAAATAATTTTTTGGGTGAAACCCCCCACCCCCTTGAACAAGCAGCATAACGTTGTCCGTGGGAGAAACATGGCGATCTCAAACCCACTCCACAGTATGAATAATTAATAAAATTCCGGAGCAACGCCGGGTAATCAGCTAGTACTTAAATAAACTTTGGTAGTGACAGTCTGTCCGTCTGGAATAAATTCTTTGTGAATAACTCCTTTGCCGTCATAGAAGCACACCAACATTGTCTTCACTTTTGACTTTTGAAGACGAATTTCTTTTTTGCCTTTTGGTGATGATGATGATGACTTTCACTGAGCACTTTCGTTTTTAGTTGTGGGATTATAGCGGAAAATCCATGTTTCGTCCTCTGCAACAATCAGATTTAAGAAATGTTTATTTCTGCGACACGTTTTGATGATGTCTTTTTGCGTACTGAACACACTGATGTTTTTGGTCATCAAACAACGAATGTAGTACAAAACGGCAAGCAACTTTTTTCATGCCCAAATCATCCACTAAAATTTTACGAATGGTCTCTCTGTTAACCGTCATCCTCACAGTCTAACAACGATCTTCTTGTATCTGTTCTCTGACTTTTGCAATAAGTTCCTCATTAAGAACAGAAATTGGACGTCCATGTCTAGTTTCATTTGTAATCGTTTGCACATAACTTTTGAATTGTGAATACCACCTGAATATATGTGCACGAGATAAACAGTTATCCCCATAAACTTGTCGCATCAATTCAACTGTCTCAATGGCACTTTTTCCGAGTTTTAAATAATGTTAGATTTTCGCTCCATGCTAATTACCTAACACTGCACCTCTGACTAGGTCAACACAATGGCGGCTTGTTTGTCGTCAGCTTTTCGGGCGGCGATGAAAAGTTGCCATATTATAGATGAAGGCTGCCTCTTTGGATTCCATGCTTTGCTTCATAGATTGAATTTTTGTCATAACAAAATCAGTCTCATTACTTAATTGTCTGACCTTGTATATATTTGTCAGGAGTTTAATAAGCCGAAACACTTGTCTGATGTTTTTTTTCCTATTATGATTTAAAGGAATTGTGTTGTTGTTCCGCTCTCTACAGTAGAGAGTTTCCTGTGTATATATATATATATAAATATATATATATATATATATATATATATATATATATATATCTGAACCTTAAGTGCCCAGGGCACATGGGGCTTCCGCAAGGATTTTCCACAAATGCCTGTCCTTCGCCTTTTTTTCTGCTCTTGCCCAGGTGAGCCCTCTATTGCTCAACATCCTTTCTGTTGTTCTTCTCCATGTCTCTTTTGGTCTACCCTTACTTCTGCTCCCCTGTGGTGTCCATCTTAGTGCTATTTTTGGTAGTGAGTTGTCAGTCATTCGGAGCACATGTCCCAACCATCGCCAGCGTCTTTCCTCAATAGTTGTTGTCAGTGGTTTCATCTGCATTTCTGCTAATAAGATGTTATTTCTTATAGTGTTTGGCCAAAATATTTTTCTAATTCTTCGTAAACATTTAGTCTGGAAAGAATTCAACTTGTTTTCTGTGGTTTTGGTGATTTTCCAGCATTCGCTTCCATAGAGTAGTACACTTAGAACATTACTCTTAAATATCTTGATTTTCATATTTATGCTTAGTTTTTTTGATTTCCATATATTCTGCAGCATTGCAAAAGCCTGGTTTGCTCTAGTAAGTCTGCTGTTGATGTCCTCTGTGCTGTCTCCATTTTCTACTACTCTGCTGCCAAGGTATACAAATTCGTTTACCTCCTCCACTAACTTGTTATCTATTCTGAGTACATTTCTGTTGTTCACATTTTGCTTCATTAACTTTGTCTTTCCTACGTTGATCTTTAGTCCTATGTTGTTTGCATTCTGAGTTAGCATGTTTATTTTATCTTGCATATCTTTGTGACTGCTTGATAATAGACAAATATCATCCGCAAAGTCAAGGTCCTCCAGCACTGTGTCAAGGGTCCATTGTAATCCTCTGCGTTTGTCTGATGTTGCCTCCTTCATTAACCAGTCTACTGCCAAGATAAATAATGTTGGTGATAGTACACAACCCTGTTTCACTCCTGTTTGTACCCTAAAGCTGCTGGAGGTATGTTCTCCACAGATAACTTTGCACTGAAAACCCTCGTATAGGGCTTTGATTACATTAACTATTTTATGGGGGAGGCCATGCCATCTTAGGATTTTCCACAGTGCATCTCTGTTGACACTGTCAAAGGCTTTCTCAAAATCTATGAATAATGCATATGTTGTGTTATGCCACTCATTTGCCTGTTCTAATATTTGTCTAAGTACAAATATGTGGTCTATGCATGATCTTCCTTTCCTAAATCCTGCCTGCTCTTTCCGAAGTTTTTCCTCAAGTGTTGGTACAATTCTGTTGATGATTATTCTGCAAAATACTTTACTGGTGAGAGGCAGTAGGGTAATGCCTCTCCAGTTCCCGCAATCTCTGAGGTCACCCTTCTTTGGTAATTTTACTATAAGACCAGTTTTCCACTCCTCTGGGGCTTTTTCTAAATCCCAAATTTGTTGTAATATCCGGCAAAGTTGTTTTGGTGTTTCTGTTTCTTCTGCTTTCAACATCTCCGCAGTCACTTCATCTTCACCTGGTGCCCTGTCTGATTTTAGCTTCTTTATCGCCTCCTTTACTTCATTTATTGTTATTGGTCCTGTATTGATGTTTAGTTCCGTTTTTGCTTCAGGTATGCCTATTGTTTGTGCTGCTTGTGTTCTGTTTAGTAGGGTGTTAAAGTGTTCCCTCCATCTTTCAATTTTTTCTCTTTCTCCACTGACCAGTTGTCCATTTTGTGTTCTTACTGCACTTTCACATCTTGTGTTGAAGTTACCTGTCATCTGCTTTGTGATTTTATATATGGTTTTCATGTCATTTGTATATGCTGCTTTCTCTGCTGTTTCTGCTAAATTGTCATAATATTGGCGTTTATCTTGACGGCATGATTCCTTCACTTCTTTGTCTTTTTGTGCATAATTACTTAAAACTCGTTCTTTAAGCCGTTGTGATTTGGTGTTCAGTAATTTTTTCTTGATTTCTTTTCTTTGCTCTATCTTTTCCCATGTGGTCTCGCTTATCCATTCCTCTTTTCTCCTTTTCCGATATCCCAGCACCTCTTTTGCTGTTTCCTGTAGTGTTTTATTGAACTCTAATATGGACATTTCTGCTTCGTCTTGAAGGACACTGAAGCGGTTCTTAAGTACTATTGAGAATTCATTTCTTGTTTGCTGGTCTATCAGTTTGCTTGTATCAAAATGTATCTTTCTGTGTTCTCCGATTTTGGCTTTCCTTAATTTTAGTTTTATTTTTGCTACCAGAAGGTTGTGATCACTTCCTACATCTGCTCCTTTCCTTGCTCGTACATCTTGTAGTGACCGTTTCCACTTGTTGTTTATTAGTATGTGATCGATTTGGTTTTCTATGGTTTTATCTGGTGACCTCCAAGTCACCTTATGGATGTTTTTGTGTTGGAAAATTGTCCCTCCGATGGTCATCATGTTTTCTTCACAGAAACTGCACAGTCTTTCTCCATTTTCATTTATTTCTCCAATTCCTTCTCTTCCCATGATTCTTCTTCTATCTTCATTTCCTTCACCTACTTTTGCATTGAAGTCGCCGAAGATGAGTAGCATATCATGCTTGGGTATTGTTTCTACTGTTGCTTGGAGGCTGTTGTAAAAATCTTCTTTTAATTCCTCTTCAGCTGCTTCTGTTGGTGCATAACAAACTATAATAGACAGCTTCGTGAATCTTGAGTTGAACCGTGCATATAATAATCTCTCATTTATTGGGGTCCATTTCAGCAATGCTCTTGATGCTTCTTTTGTTATAATCAATGCTACTCCTCCTTCATGAAGATCTTCTTTACCTGACCATATTATTGTATCTTCTGTGTGCTGTGTTGTTAATTTCCTTCTGCCTTGTCCTGTCCATCTTGCTTCTTGTATTCCTAGTATGTCTAGTTTGTATCTGTGCATTTCCTTGATGGTTTGTGCTAGTTTTCCAGTCTGGTTTAGTGTTCTTATATATATATATATATATATATATATATATATATATAATGTATATATATAATATATTATTATATATATATATATTATATAATATTATATTCATTCATTCTTTCATTTGCATGTCCCTTGCTGAACTTTGCCTCTCTAACAGTACTCCTGTAGGCCTCTCGGCTGTGAGCAAGATGGCCTGCTGTTGATGCATCCATTTGCAGATCATTAACGATGTCTTGCAGCCATCTTCGCCTTGGTCTTCCTCTCTTTCTTTTTCCCATTATGTACCCTTCCAAGACGGTCTTCTATCGATTATCATGACGTTTAATGTGTCCAAAATATTTAAGTTTTCTCTGTTTAATCCTTTTGCTAGCCAGCCTTCTTCAATATTAAGTTATATAGATAGTAGTTATATGGATAGTAGTATGGATATATTTGTTCTTTTTTGTGTCCATGATATTTGAATAACTCTTCTGTAGCATTTACAGTCAAGGGCATTTATGTGTTTCTCAGCTGTTTTGTTAAGTGTCCAGGTCTCACAGGCATATTTTGCGATGGGAAAGATGCATGCCCTTAAAAATCTTGTTTTTGTAGTTCTGTCTGTTCCTCTTTACAGATTCTTTAGGTGTTTTACTTTCTGAAGAGCGATAGATGTCCTATATTATATATATATGAAGACAGTGACGCTAAAACTTCTAACCGTGACCCTGAAATGATCCACCCATCTTTTGTTTCGGTTGTTTGCTTCAGGCGTCGCTGTTAACTGCAACATTTAGCTCCAGAAATATAGATAAGTACGTGAAAATTCAGGTCAGTTTAAAACTGACTTTAATCGCGAATTGACCATCGAAAGAACTGAGACTAGTTACAAGCAGAGCTTCACACATATGAGCCATGAACTATCGCAGATCTAAGTAACTGAAGCGATGAGAATACACCCACCTGGTGAACAAACAGGAACTTGATCGAATTCAATCAGGTGCTAACATTTTTTTTTTTCACAAACATTCATTCCCCTTGAGTGTTTTATGTCCTCGCATGGCCTCATAGTTAGCAAAGGAGTCCATACTTAGAAAAAACGGGAATTACCTGTCTATGCCTGTCTGAAAGTAGAGACACATTTAAGCAAGCATTTCAAATGTGCTTCAATGCACCGAAGTAAAACAGGCTTTTCACATTTTAAACAGCTCCTTTTGTATTGGTTCAGCGCCCGAGTGGTTGATGAAAAGAAAAAGAATAGGTAAAGAGTGGCAGAGTGACCCATGAGAACAGGCAGCGAAGGCCAGAGGAAAATGATGAAGGATAAGCAACAAAAGTCTTGAAATTAAATTCTAAAACAAGACAAATTACTGAAATGTTATCCGTTGCATTTGCTGTACTTATGAGTAAAGACTGATTGAGGATAGTACCAATGAGGCGAATAGCAGAAACATGATTTTTCCTAGTGAATATAGAGCAAGACTTCACTATAGAAATCTTACGATCCTACCTTAAATGGGACAGATGGAAGATGTATACTGCGGGAATGGAATCAAAGGAAGATAAATATTCTTAGTGTTGAGATTTGTTGATAACGAGTGGGGTTTTTTTTTTATCCCCCTTGAACTCTCGCTCTCCCAACAAACTGCAGTGCCAGTTTCTTAATAGGCCCCATACCCCGTGGATCCATTTCTGTTTGGGAAACCGAACTGATGCGAAACGATCATTGGTGAAATCTTTAGAACCCTGTAACGGAAGGTGGTTAGACATGTAGACAGCTGAAAGCAAGAACTAATGTCCATACACTGCAGCTGGGATGTAAACATGGACCACTAGGAAGGGCCGCTTTAGGTAACAGTAAACTTTCAGGTAAAACCGCCAGGTTAAACTCTGGCGAAGGAGGAGTGGTGGAGAAAAGAGGTTTTTAAAGTCCAAAGCCTGGAGGAAGGGTGTGGGGAGTTAAGAGAGAGAGAGAGAGAGAGAGAGAGAGAGAGCTTTATTTTCAAAGTGTGTAGTGTGGCTTAATACTCTTTCATCTATCACTCTATGGCAAACATACACATAATGAGAGTAAAATTTGAAAGAACACACACAAACACACACACACACACACACACAGAGGAAGGGAAAAGACCCGTGTTCCTCAATCAAGCTTGAAAGATTGTTTCGCCCTCAGATGTAAAAACTAGCAAAACCTAAGGTGTATATTTTTTGTTAACTCTATAAATAATATGTTGGACGTCACAGAGGGTAAACTAGAACTAAACTAACCGAGGAAACAAACAAGCCCTTTTTTTGGAGGGGGGGGGGGGTCGTAGAAGCAAAAGCCAATAAATGTGTTTTTGATAGTTATTCTACAAGCGAAAAGATATCGCAGAAGACAGGACAAAATAAATTAATGAAGATCCGAAAATGTAGTATTTAGAGTAAGGAAAAAAGTAGTCCAGATTTCTAGTAGCAGTGATTTCTTTGCCCAGCAAGGCACTTGCAGAATATGTTGTCTATGCTGACGTTTTCCTTGACCTGTCAACACAGCAGAGGATGATGTGATAAAGATCAACACCTGGCGACCTTTTCCTTCCTTAGATCCAGGAGGAATTAACTACTTATATTTACATCTGGGTAGACCTTTCACATCAAGTCGGGATCGAACCGCCAGTCTTCGCCAAGACAGACGAATGCGCTAACCATTTCGTTTGCTGAGATACCTAGTAAATGCTGCGACTTCACTTAGTTCGACAGCGAGCAGGAATTCTCCACACTCTGCCTTAGTGTGCAGTCATTGCAATTCGCGTATCACAGAACTACAACTGCCGGTTGTTCTAACGAATAGAACATAAAATTTAAGGATTGTGTATTTTTTTTTCCTAACTGAATCCTTGAATTCTGATAGGGAACGTTTACGTGTTTAATACTTCTTCTTCTTCTCGTCATCCTCCTCCTTCTTCTTCTTTTCCTTCTTCTTCTTTGCGGACTAGGAATGTACTGACATATCTTCTTTATATTCTAGAGAAAGTAAAAAGAAAAAACAAACAAACAAACAAGCTTTTTACAGAATTGATCATCGTGGACGTCATGGCAGTCCCTATCTTGCTAGTTATGCTAGAGTAGTACACATGACGAAGTATTATTAAGCTGGATGCTTGAGAAGGCAGTGAACTAGTGTACGTTACTACTGATACTGTTGATTAGTCTTCTTGTGGAGTACAATTTTCGTTATAGAAATACTTCTTGTTGTTGGTGCTAATTAGTCAGAATGTATGATCTAAATAGACAACCTAATTTCCTCTGCTAAACACTAAGAACATTCAACAAGAACTCCCAGGCACACAACTCCACAGAATAATATTGAGATACGACAACTTAACTAAACTTACAGTCTTCCGACATAAACAAACTTGTCAACAATGAGGGTTCCAACAAAGTCAGTAGCGTAGTTTTACATCAGGCAACACAAATTTATTAATGGATAGAATGAAGGGTGAAATTGTGAGGATGAATAAACATCACTGACACAAGGCAGGAAATATAGAATACAGTGAGAAAAAAAAACTTCCCGGCGAGAACTAGTTCGCCGTGTGGGAACAGAGCCACGTATGGCAATAAGGAAAAATACCACCTCACATATTTACAATTCAAATTCACAATGAATACAACTTCACTTCCAAAAATACCACATCACAATTCCTTAAGTGGTGAACATCACTCTTGTAATTATTTCATCATTCTATCTAGGATTCTTAACAAACCTGCAAGTCTGTCCTAAAAAGCACAAAATCTCCCAGACTACATAATAACAAAGCCAAAAGAAACTAATAACTCCAACTATTTACTTAATCTGACTACACCTCAGAACAGATCCCAAAAAAAAACCAAAAAACTGGAGTAACTCAAAACACTAACTATCACGTGACTTGACTCTAGCCAAGTTCATACTCTGACTCTCTCTGACTCATGCTCTGGCTATATCTCATGGTCTCAAAAATCAGTTTTATAATCTCTGGTACAGCCCCTACTATCCCGTGATTCTCACTTTCTCCCACGCTATAAATAATCGCATGAACTCCACTACTCATTTTAACCTTGCTCTATTTTCAGTACAGAACCTGGCGGAGCACTAAGTTTCTCTAGTGAACTATATTGCTGAAAACTGGAAACTTCTAAATCATTTATCACGAGATTTTGTTTCCTAAATTCATGTAAGCTGTGAAAAGACACTCAGGGGGAGAAGTACTGCAAGGTATTCGCACTTTACTTGGTTATGACCCTTACACTAATGGCTATTCTGTAATAAGCAGCCTGTTAATATGAGCAGCCCATGGATGGATGTAAGTTGTGGTCTTTTAACCAGCCCTGAGTCGCTGACCCTGTTGACGCAAGCAAATATTGGTTGCCCACACAAACATTCTTGAACTGAGCATGCGCAAAGAGACACACAAGTGCGCCAATATACAAACTCAGTATTTAGGTTTCCCTTCTTATCTTTACTACGTTTCAAGGAGGTACGATACTGCAGGAAGAATCTGTTTTTTTTTTCTTTCTTCCTTTCTGTATTTTTTTCCTTACTTGTTTTTGTTGTTGGTGTTGTTTTGAAAAGGATTGGTGGTGGAATGTATGTGACAAATTTACTTTAACAGTTTAACCAACTTTCATCGAAGCTTTTTTTTTTCCTCTTACAGGATACAGCGCGACACGTAGTAACTATTCTTCAGACTGTGTTTTTCCTCAGGTTTGTCGTCAGTTAGTGATGGCCATATTTGGTTACCTTCACTTCCCTAGCAAAAGGCAGTCAACCATTAATGGTTATATTTGGTTACCTTCTGTTCCCAAGTAGTAGACAGTCAACCATTGATGGCCATATTTGGTTACCTTCAGTTCCGAAGGAGTAGGCAGTGAGTCATTGATGGTTATGTTTGGTTACCTTCAGTTACAAAATAGTAAGCAGTCGATCATTTATGGCCATATTTGATTACATTCAGTTCCGAAATAGTAAGCAGTGAGACGTTGATGGTTATATTTTGTTACCTTCGGTTCCCAAGCTGTAGACAGCAGTTGAGTTACCGGTCTTGACAAACCTTAACTTTTCACATTTTCTCTGTGCGTGTGTGTGTGTGTGTTTTTTTTTTCATTTACTGATGCTGTTAAGTTTTTGGCTCGTTTTATTTCTCTTCCTTGCCCCTTAAATATGGATAATTTCGTTGCCAGTCTGATTCCGTTGCTAATCGGATAGAAAACATAAGATAAGATAAGATTTTGTTTATCTCAAAATATTGTCATTTGAATACTTCCGTACCTTGTGCATTCTATATTAGGATTTTAATTAGAAAAAAAAAATAATGGCACCGCTTTTCTTCACGTCAATAAATTTAAAAGGTACGAGGCAAACAAGACGATGAATGTTTAGAAGAATTTGGGGTTTGAATGCATAGATCATCCACCCAGCTTATCAATACGACGGATGTTTAGAAGAATTTTGGGTTTGAATGCATAGATCATCCACCCAACTTATCAATACGATGGATGTTTAGAAGAATTTTGGGTTTGAATGCATAGATCATCCACCCAACTTATCAAACCTTGCTTCATCTGTTTCCCGCTCTCAACCTTAAAGAGTGTTTGAAAGGGAGCTATAATTTTCGAATGATTCGGAGTAGGTAGCAAAGAGCAGAACTTTATTTCGGTGGCTATAAATCAGATGGTTTTTCAAGAGTTAAAGAAACTTGAGAAACGATATGCCAAGTGTTTTAGACTTTAGGGTGAATATGTGGAATAACATGCACAAATGTGCTTTGGTCATTTCCTTTTTGGTAGGGGCGATACTTTTTTCAGCATCCACTCTTGTGCTTCGCTGTATTATTTATTTGTCTTAGTTTTCTTAGTTCTTGTAGATCTTTTTATTTTATTTTTTTTAACTTGTTTTGGACATTAACAATATCCATTTCTTTGTGACATTCAGAACGTCATGTTTTATCTTATATTTCCTCTTTCATGACTGAATTTTTGACATTCAGTTAAATTGTGAACCCATAGTGCCATTCCAGCTTTTTTAGCCAGTTAAAATTCACGTTGGCCTTTTATCTTAGTATAACTTTGTATAAGCAATTGCTATATATACTCCCGACCTATATTTATCTCTTATTGTCTACGCTTGTTCAAGTATTTGTGACAGAAGGCCGCTAGATGCGAGATTTTGTGACGGCTCTTCCGCCGTTTTTACAGACAGCCCCGAGTGACGAAGCAGAGTAACCAATCGCGCTGATTGTAGAAGTTTTCATATGTCAGGTCATGTAAGTGTGAGAAGATGGTCATGGGATCTAAGTTTTGATGTTGGTGTGAGAGGTATGTCATGGGATCTAAGTTTTGATGTTGGTGTGAGAGGTATGCCATGGGATCTAAGCTTTGATGTTTGTATGAGAGGTATGTTATGGATCTAAGTTTTGATGTTGGTGTGAGAGGTATGTCATGGGATATAAGCTTTGATGTTAGAGTGAGACGTATGTCATGGGATCTAAGATTTGATGTTGGTGTGAGAAGTATGTCATGGGATCTAAGATTTAATTTTGGTGTGAGAGGTATGTCATGGGATCTAAGGCTTCTTGTTGATATGAGAGGTATGTCATGGGATCTAAGTTTTGATGTTAGTGTGAGAGGTATGTCATCGGATCTCAGCTTTGATGTTAGTGTAAGAGCTATGTCCTGGGTTCTAGGCTTTGATGTTGGTGTGAGAGGTTTGTCATGGGATCTAAGATTTAATGTTGGTGTGAGAGGTTTGTCATGGGATCTAAGTTTGTATGTTGATGCGAGAGGTAGGTCATGGAATCTAAGCTTTGAACTAAGAGATATGATTAAAGAAATGTTGAAATGGATATTTTATTTACGTTATAAATTTAATTTTAATAGTTTGATTTTCTTTTGATATTTGTTTCCCTGCAGTCTGCCCTGGAGAAAGTGATTTTCTAAAAAAATAGAAAAAAAGTATTCTCCGACTTACTTTCTTTTGTAGACATATTCTGTTTCCTGAGACAATTCTTCAATACATTTGACTGGAACTCGCCCGCAATCATGTTAGAATCTGCCTTCTTCACCTTGCACCGCATAATCCTATACTTTGCATTTAGTAATGGAAGTTTCTTCCTCTTCTTCTTCTTCTTCTGCGTTCGAGGTTGTTGGTCACATCAGATCCTGATCCCTGTCGACATGGCAAAGTTCGCAGTCCTCTCCAGATCCTGATAGGAGCCCCAAAGTTTTTGCCCCAAGCTTGTGCCCTCTGGCCATGTCTCTCGTCTCAGATCCTCCTGGTTTGGGCATTCCTGAAGGATATGTTCTGGAGTCTGGACTCTACCGCCACTCGGACACTTGTCTGTGTGAGACATTTGGAGTCGATGTAGGTGGCTCAGTGGCCTGACTTTAGGCGAAAGAGGATGGCCTGCTGATGTCTTTGTAGTTGGTGTACTGCATCTGGTTCGCTGATGCATTTCAGTTGTTTCTTTCATTCAGTGAAACAACAAGACTTGTGCACGGCAGAGTGTTAAAGAAGGTCATATGACTGGCCCAGAAAAAAAAGTAGACTATGCACTTTAGGGCGTTCAGGTGACGAAGTGGTGTGACTAGTGCAATAGTCTCTCATGGCGAAGGTCGGGGGTTCGAATCCAGCCGCAAGCGCCCCAGTCACCCAGCTGTAGAAATGGGTACTTGACTTGAGCTGGGGAAGGAAAGGCGGCCAGGTGTGATATGTGCCTCTAATGTCATGACAGGGCTACCATACCTCAGTGCACTTTACGCGTGGGAGAATTCAAAATAGAATGTATTTGAATCGAACACCGGCTCCGACTGAGAACAGGATGCAATGGACTGAGACACTGTCTATAGGCGCCTATTTTAAGCTGAAAATTAGCCCAACAGACCTGCCGTAAAGACAAAGGGCCACCTCGTCACATTCCCCCAGAGTTGTCAGTAACACAATCCACTTAGATAGAGGACCTCGTCATATCCCCCAGAGTTGTCAGCAACACAATCCACTTAGGTAAAGAACCTCGTCACATCCCCCAGAGTTGTCAGTAACCCAATCCACTTAGGTAGAGAACCTCGTCACATCACCCAGAGTTGTCAGTAACCCAATCCACTTAGGTAGAGAACCTCGTCACTTCACCCAGAGTTGTCAGTAACTCAATCCACTTAGGTAGAGAACCTCGTCACATCACCCAGAGTTGTCAGTAACACAATCCACTTAGGTAGAGAACCTCGTCACATCCCCAAGAGTTGTCAGTAACCCAATCCACTTAGGTAGAGAACCTCGTCACATCACCCAGAGTTGTCAGTAACTCAATCCACTTAGGTAGAGAACCTCGTCACATTCCTCAGAGTTGTCAGTAACACAATCCACTTAGGTAGAGAACCTCGTCACATCACCCAGAGTTGTCAGTAACCCAATCCACTTAGGTAGAGAACCTTGTCACATCACCCAGAGTTGTCAGTAACACAATCCGCTTAGGTAGAGAACCTCGTCACATCACCCAGAGTTGTCAGTAACACAATCCACTTAGGTAGAGAACCTCGTCACATCACCCAGAGTTGTCAGTAACACAATCCACTTAGGTAGAGAACCTCGTCACATCACCCAGAGTTGTCAGTAACCCAATCCACTTAGGTAGAGAACCTTGTCACATCACCCAGAGTTGTCAGTAACACAATCCACTTAGGTAGAGAACCTCGTCACATCCCCCAGAGTTGTCAGTAACACAATCCACTTAGGTGGAGAACCTGGACAGATCTCAGACCCCAGACCCCCTACAGAAAGAGGCTCTACGGCGATGCTGAAAACCAGAAACGAACTGTCGCATCATTTGTGAGAGAGATTGGTGTCGATTGACACACTAGAGAAGAAGAAGAAGAAGAAGACCAAAACCTAATAATAACCGTCTACCTAAGAGAAGACAACATACTGTCATATCGGCCGTTAAAGTGCTTTGTTCCTGTCCGCTGAACACTGGGATAGTTTTATTATAGACATTTACATGTTTCTTTCTTTAAGATGAGAGAGAGAGAGAGAGAGAGAGAGAGAGAGAGAGAGAGAGAGAAAACTGTAACGGATGTCAGATTTCAGTCATGTTTGTTTATTACAGCTCTTGCTCCAGTCATAACACAAGGACACTAAAATAAACTGAAATGTAAATCTCACATGATTTAAAAATAAACAGAAAACCGTTAATTGTTGGAAAAAAAAACAACAGTGCAGGTTGCCCCTACCTCAATCACAGTGTAAACATGAAATATTTTCCATGTGACCGGGGGGGGGGGGGGGGGAACTGGAATCGGAGACGTGGACAGACGCTTGCACACACAGGGGAGGGAGGACGCAGTTGAACTTGTCCTCAGTCACAGATCGCTCCGCCCCCTTTGACGCACCTTTCATAGTGGAAGCCCTTAACGGAATAAAGCTGTCGTTGTAGTTAGGACAATGTCAAGCAGTCCCATAATGTATCTGGAAAAGGTGTCAATGATCTGTGTCCACTTCATCATATAGGCTTTGTTTTTCCGTAGGCCACGAGAAAACAGGACTTTTGTTTTTTTTAAAGACAGCTTGAGGTTTTTAAAAAAAAATATATTTGAATTGTTCGTTGGATTCTTAAGAGGTAACTTAGTCATTTTTGATGCAAAAACTCTACAAGATTGTCTAAATGTGAAAACGTAACTTAGATATCTAAAAAAATATGAAATATATATATATGAAAAAAATATATATCTAAAAACTATCAAATTTATTAGACATGCAGTTTAATGCCCAGTATTTATAACTGAAGCCGCTGTGATAGAGAATATATAGAGAAATTGTGTGAATTAATATTTAACATTGGTTATTACTAAGTATTAAATTAAATAGTATGTCTGGCAGTGAGTTGTTTTAAACAGTTGATTGTAAGATATATATATATTTGTTAAAATCAGTTTACGTCTGTTTTTATTGTTTCTAATATCAAAGAGCTGATAAATGCTTTGTTCCCCTGGGGTTGGGCGGTTGTTTGTCCTACCAGAGCATGTGGTTCGAATCACTGTCCCTCTAGTATTATTTATTTATTGATTGCCTTGTCTGATTTCCTTCGTCATATACCTGTCACTACTGAAGGGGCAGACATCTTGATAGGGCTGCAGGATTTGCTTCAAACAATGGGGTATTTAAGGCTTCTGTAGTTTCCTCCCTCCAAATCTAGAGTGGGCAACTTCTCTCTCTCTCTCTCTCTCTCTCACTCTTTGTCTTCTACAGGTGTAAACGTTTTCTGTGATATAACGTCAGGCCGTAGCCGTGTAACTTAGCCAAACCGTTTACCTTGTTGTTTCTGGATGTTGCGTAATACCGGTGTTACTCCAACCGTTGTTCTAATAGTGTCATTTCTGATTTTGTCTCTCCAACCGTTGTCATGATAGTGTTATTTCTGATTTTGTCTCTCCAACCGTTGTTCTAATAGTGTCATTTCTGATTTTGTCTCTCCAACCGTTGTTCTAATAGTGTCATTTCTGATTTTGTCTCTCCAACCGTTGTTCTAATAGTGTCATTTCTGATTTTGTCTCTCCAACCGTTGTTCTAATAGTGTCATTTCTGATTTTGTCTCTCCAACCGTTGTCATGATAGTGTTATTTCTGATTTTGTCTCTCCAACCGTTGTTCTAATAGTGTCATTTCTGATTTTGTCTCTCCAACCGTTGTCATGATAGTGTCATTTCTGATTTTGTCTCTCCCACCGTTGTCATGATAGTGTCATTTCTGATTTTGTCTCTCCAACCGTTGTTCTAATAGTGTCATTTCTGATTTTGTCTCTCCAACCGTTATCATGATAGTGTCATTTCTGATTTTGTCTCTCCAACCGTTGTCATGATAGTGTCATTTCTGATTTTGTCTCTCCAACCGTTGTTCTAATAGTGTCATTTCTGATTTTGTCTCTCCAACCGTTGTCATGATAGTGTCATTTCTGATTTTGTCTCTCCAACCGTTGTCATGATAGTGTCATTTCAGATTTTGTCTCTCCCACCGTTGTCCTGATAGTGTCATTTCTGATTTTGTCTCTTCTTGTTACATTTAGTAATCTGAGATATCGCATGTATGTCGTGGAGATTTTATTTTTATTATTAGTGTCCATGTTTTTCTCTTTCTCTTTCGTCTAAAATGCTTTGTCTACTACTTGTAAAGGCAAATTATGCGCCCTGTGCTCTATCATTTTCTGGAATAGAGAAAAAGAAATGAAAATCTTCAACAACGTCTATAAAAGAAACTAAGTCTTCATATTTTATGTCATCATAATGTGATGTCTTAACGAGTGTAAGCGATGTAGGAAAATTATGTTTACAGGTGTCACCAATACCAGTTAAGGATAAACTTAGATTAGAAGGACGTATGCATTTCTAAAGTAGGCGTGTATCCGTTTCTGAGACTAAGCCGAAGTCATAAGGAATATTAAGCTCTTCTTTGTTTTACTAGTTTTAAAGCAGTGAGTGACGGTGCCTTGTGTTGCTGGTGTTGAACGTGAAGCGGGAATTGTTTATGAACTACACCGAAAAGTTATCTTATTCAAGATCTGATCTTATCGCACTATGAATATAGAGATTAGATTCTTTGGCAGGTGAAAATATTTTTCTTAAGCAGCGGTTCTAAAGCTGTATTTCTCTATAGTTATAGGTTCAAATGTTAAATATGTCTATAGCGGTTGATCTTTCCTTTAATTTTTGTTTCTGTAAGTCATAGAATGTTTCATTGCCTACATTTTCTTATTTCTGTACCTTTAGTTGCTTTCCATGTGTATCTCTTTTTCCCTGTTTAGAAGCTTAGCTTGCCTCTCAGCTAACGGCTACATTTGGCAGCAAATGCGAGAAATTTATCAGTTTAAAACGTAACAGTTATCATTTGATAAAGAATCTTCATCATTATCATGGGAAGAGTCAGACAATAATATTTACGTGAAGTAGAGAGAAAGCTGAAATAAGTAACGACAAAAGCCATAGAAATGTATTACTTGGAAAGATTTTATTCCGTTATAAGACTGTGGTCCTGATTGTCATGCTTATATCAGTTCTGTTTTTATCGCTGCTTCCAACTCACCGCTCCTTTTTTTTCCACGTCTTTTACGGAAATTAAAACAAATTACATATTATTTTACTTCACGACTGCTATCAATACGATGGCCCTTCATGTAACAGTTTCAGAACCACCATTTCGAGGTAGTAACTATAAGTGGCTAAATATGCGTTATGGATGGTAGAGATGTAGTAAAAAATGCCATAAGATATGCAGAGAGAAGTCAAGCCATATACGAAGAAAGTAAGTTGCAAATGTTTGTTTTTCACGAGGCACAGACAACAGATAAAAGCGTAGGTAAGTCCTTTATCTATGTTTATGACTCCGTCCTTGCAGAAAGTGAAGTTACAAGAGCATAGGATAAAATCAGTCAAACTCAAGGTTACAGTCTGAGGCACCACTGACACTGCTATAAAGCTAAAAGAAACCATAATTTTAAAGATCCATACAAACCCTTCTACGTAAAGATCTTGCAGCCCACATGCCAGAACAGTATCCAGACTCCTGAAAACAATCTGCAAACATTTATTCTCTACAAAGATTTTAGAACATAAAACCATGAAAACAGCATAAATGAAACAATGTAGATGCACGCATAAAGAACTCTTGCTAACGACGAGATTCACGTAGGCAACATGCAAACTGATTCACAGCTACGCGGAAATATAGCAGGGCCTGCAAAAGTTGTCATGTCAGAGATATGCCATGATATATGGAAGAAAATTAGTCCTACAAGCACATAATTTTTATCTTTGTTTAATGACACAGTCAGGCGGAAAAAAAAGAATGTTTAAACACATCAAGATCATCATTACTGCATTTTGGACAAGTCCACGGATGCTCTTAATCTCCAGGGAAGTAGCTCAGTGGATAGGTGCACTCACGCCGGAACATCGGCTAGACGCCATATTGACTGGAAGGCGGCCGATAAGGAGAGACAGAATACTACACAAGAAGGCGCGTCGCTATTGATGAGGCCAGTCTAATCTCTCAGAAATGATGCAGTCCTTTTCTTGGAGATATTCAACAATCAGAACTACAGGGAAAAAAAAACAACAACTAAAATAGAGCCTATGAGATTCCCTGACTAAGAGAGAACAGACTAATGCAGAGGTTTTGGCTGATTCTTGCTCCATCTGGCAATAAAAAGTCAAACTGAAATAATATATAAAAATAAGCCCGTAAAAGACATAAATATACATACAGTGTATTTGAAAACAATGGCAGCGCGCACTATTACGTATCCTGAAAGTTTAACACCGTGTCAGAATAAACACATACAGGCGAATAAACATGAATAAACATAAAGGCAGTATAAAGATCTGACCTGATTGAATATTCAATAAACTTGAGATGTTTTCATTTACTGCTCGGGTTAAAAAAAAATACTCTAGTCACAATGTCTGAGTTGAAGGGCCTTCAGCTGTGCTTTTTCTTCTGCTAAACATTCTTAGAATTTGTTTGTAACGTGTGTTTGTGTGAAGTGCTCAGGCGGCCCCCAGATTTGTTCAGCGTCTCCATCTGTAGCAGGAACCAAGAAGTTGTTGAGGTAGTGGCTGCACTGATGGTTTCTGTGGGGGACGTTTGAAGGTAACGAAAATGAGCTGTTGCAGTGACCGTAACAACCGTGGTAGTGTTAACAGGTGCAATATCAATACTACTACTACTACTACTACTAGTAGTAGTAGTAGTAGTAGTAGTAGTAGTAGTGAATGCAGATGCCTTTGAATGTAAATGCTACAGAAGTGTTCTTCAAATATCATGGACACAAAAAATAACAATTATATCCATACTACAAGAACTTGATATTGAAGAAGGTTGACTAGTAAAGAGGATTAAACAGAGAAAACTTTTGGACACATTAAACGTCATGAAAATTTAGAGAAGACCATCTTGGAAGGGTAGATAATGGGAAAAAGAAAAAGAAGAAGACCAAGGAAAAGATGGCTTCAAGACGTCGTTGATAATCTGCAAATGGATGCATCAGCAGCAGGACATCTTGCTTACAGCCGAGAAGGCCTACAGGGGAGCTGTTAGGGAGACAAAGTTCCGCAAGGGACATGCAAATGAATGAGTAAATAACAGCTGGAATAACAGTAGTAGTATTAGCAGCAGCAGCAGCAGACGTAGCAGTAGTAATAGTAATAGTAGGTGTAGTAGTTGCTGCTGCTGTTGATGTTGTTGTAAAACTACCATTAGGAGCTGTAAAACTTGTCACAAGTACTAGTCGCACTAGCAGTGCGCGTTGAAGTGATACTGATAGTTGTAGCAGCACTACAGTCAGTAGTGGTAACAGAAGTACATTACGTTGGAATCAACGAAGCGTCATCTCAAAAGGTAACAGACAACAACGGTTTTTGTTGCGACACTGGAGGAAGTATGCAGTACTATTACTGGCAGTAAGTTAATGTTCATATTAATTTCAGCTGTGGAAGTTCTAGTTAGTAATGGTTGTAACAGAAGGGTAGTAACATATAGAGGCACTAATTATGGGGAGTGGTTGTGTCTTCGAATGATAGTACTTATGATGAGTAGTAATTATTTCTGTAAGCTATTTTGTCTTCAGCTGCATTGTCTAATCTCTGTATGGCATCGTAATATTCTTTGTCTACTTCTTCTCTAACGTTCCTCATTATATTTTCAATATACAAGTTAAATAAGTAATGCGACAATATGCACCCCTGACGGACAAGTTGTTGTTTCACCATTTTTTCATACTGCTGCCTGTTGGTCTAGATATAGCAGTGACATTAATTGTAAGACATGTGTTGGAAATCCCATTTTTTCCCCATTATTTCCCAAAGTTTCTGGTGTTGTACACAATCAAATGTCTTTGAATAGTCTATAAAATATAAATATTAATTCACATTAATTTCTCTGCATTTCTCTATGATTAATCTTATATTGAATATATGATCTCTTGTAACTCTTCCTTGTCTATAACCAGCGTGGACCATAGTGATTTCTCCTTCTATTTTCTTACGAAATCAAACCATTATGATTTTTAATACATTTTTCCGGCCATGACTAATCAGGGCAACAGTTCTGTAGTTTATGCATAATTTCATGTTACCCCGTTTCGGCAGTGGAATGAATATATTTATTTTCCATTCTTTTGGCCAAATATCTGAATGCCATATCTTTTTACATAGTGCATGATAGATTGTAGCACATTCCTTTCCTCCTGCCTTAATAAATTCAGCTGTTATCTTATCACATCCTGTTGATTTACCATTTTTCAGATTGTTTATTGCCCATAAAACATTTTCAGTTGTCGGTTCGAGTTCTTTCTCCTCCAATAATAATTCACACTGTTGATTTCTGCTTTCACGGTAGTTGTTTCATACATTCCTCTGCAAAATTCCTTCCATCTTTCTAGAATTTCAACTGTCTCTGTTAGGGTATTCCCCATCTCGTCACAAATTACATTTAGCTTAGGTGTGACATTTCTCGTCAATGTCTTCATTTCTTCAAACATTTCACTATCTCTTTCAACACTTCTGATATCCTTCTATTCTCTTACAACAATCTGAGATTGAGAAATCTACGCATTCTCTTGTTTAACGTATGTCTCGTTATACGATAAGGATTGTTTTGCTCAGCTTTTCAGTCCCCATAAAACGACTGTAGAAATAATTGTTAACTGTTCCATTGGTTTTTAGCGAAATCCCCGTTTGTTCTTCAGTTCATGAAACGAAGATGAGTCAAAAGGTAAACTTAATCAGTTTTTCTTTGAGTATTTATGTACAAATTTGATTGAAAACTCTTTTACACTTTTCAACAAATCCACCACGTTCAGTACAGATCTACCACAGCTTCACTAATGCCTGGATTTCCCAAGGAAAAAAAAAATGTGTGTCTGACCTTGTAGCCAACTATGCAGACTCTTTAATCGCGTCGTCTGTATTGAACGTCTTCACATCTAGCATTTAATTAAGGGATCGAAACACATTAATTCACGGTGCGAGGTGGGTTGAATATGGATAACGTGGAAGACACTTCGAAACGCAGATTCGTAATTTGTTGAGTTGTTGCACGTGTTGTGCGAGGCCGCGCGTTATCACAACGCACCAGAACTGAGCAAACCGCGACATTTTGACCTGACTACAGGTGTAAAAGTGATTCTCGAGCAGATCACAGTGTACTTCGCTGCTGACGGTGGTTCCTTATGGGTATGTAATGTTTCACGATTCGTCCCAGAAGAATGTGAGCATCAGTTTTCAAGCCTACGGAGATGTTGGAAACTCTTGGTTTTGACGAGAAAGAATGTCACAATTCCTTGTTGGCTCGCTTTATCTCAGGATGGAAGTAACGTGCACAGCATTCGTCTCCAGTGACTATACGTCTTAGAAAGTCATCTTATTCAGCTTCACAACGCAATTCTTCTCTCGGCTTCCAAGGTTATATCCTTGTTTGATCCGGTGTCCTGACGTCATATTTTCAAAATGGCCAACGTGAGAGGGATGACATATCTGTACTGCAACTGTCGATTTAAATTTATAACACAGTTAAGGTTACTTTTTGACTCGCCCTCTCATTTATTCTCGTACATGCTTACCCAAGTAAAGCTCGTATTACCGGTACTGTAATGGTCACGTTTTCTGAACGTGCTTGTCTTACAATGAGAATGGAGTAGTTTGTGTGTGTGTGTGTGTGTGTGTGTGTTGTGTGTGTTGCGTGTGTTGTGTATGTGTGTGAGAGAGAGAGAGAGAGAGAAATTTGCCATATACAGTTAGTCGAATATAAAGTAACAATTCTAGTCTTTGACGTTTCTCTGCTTTGCCGTTTTTTTTTTTGCCCTTTCTTCCTATCTGTTTCTATGTGTTTTTCACAGGCGTTCTCTTCTTTCTTTTTTCCCCCTTTCTTCCTATCTGTTTCTATGTGTTTTTCACAGGCGTTCTCTTCTTTCTTTTTTTCTCCCTTTCTTCCTTTCTGTTTCTATGTGTTTTTCATAGGCGTTCTCTTCTTTCTTTTTTCCCCCTTTCTTCCTTTCTGTTTCTATGTGTTTTTCATAGGCGTTCTCTTCTTTTTTTTTCCCCTTTCTTCCTTTCTGTTTCTATGTGTTTTTCATAGGCGTTCTCTTCTTTTTTTTTCCCCCTTTCTTCCTTTCTGTTTCTATGTGTTTTTCATAGGCGTTCTCTTCTTTCTTTTTTTCCCCCTTTCTTCCTTTCTGTTTCTATGTGTTTTTCATAGGCGTTCTCTTCTTTCTTTTTTCCCCTTTCTTCCTTTCTGTTTCTATGTGTTTTTCATAGGCGTTCTCTTCTTCTTTTTTTCCCCCTTTCTTCCTATCTGTTTCTATGTGTTTTTCACAGGCGTTCTCTTCTTTCTTTTTTTCTCCCTTTCTTCCTTTCTGTTTCTATGTGTTTTTCATAGGCGTTCTCTTCTTTCTTTTTTCCCCCTTTCTTCCTTTCTGTTTCTATGTGTTTTTCATAGGCGTTCTCTTCTTTTTTTCTCCCTTTCTTCCTTTCTGTTTCTATGTGTTTTTCATAGGCGTTCTCTTCTTTTTTTTTCCCCCTTTCTTCCTTTCTGTTTCTATGTGTTTTTCATAGGCGTTCTCTTCTTTCTTTTTTTCCCCCTTTCTTCCTTTCTGTTTCTATGTGTTTTTCATAGGCGTTCTCTTCTTTCTTTTTTTCCCCTTTCTTCCTTTCTGTTTCTATGTGTTTTTCATAGGCGTTCTCTTCTTTCTTTTTTTTCCCCTTGAGTATGGTATTATTATTGTTTGCTTTCATTCTTCGTTAAATGCTAAACCATGACAAATCTGAGACATTACGGTCAAGATAAAATTTCACACTTTTTTCCATGTTTTTGTGGCTGAAATGTCACACTTTTCTACATATTCTTGTGGCTGAAATTTAATATTTTTCTCCATTTTCTTGTGGCTGTAATTTCACACTTTTCTCTATGTTGTTGGGCTGTGTGGTGGGATACTTCTTTGTTTGGGTGGTGCCACTGTGTGTCCTGTGTGGCAAGTCTTTTTTACCAGAAATTCTACTGGGACTTGATATTCATTACCTTGCACCTGCCTCTTGTCTTCTGCCTCAGATAGACCTCCGCCCCGGGGTCACGCCTGTCTGCATAGGTGTGGCACTTTTGCTGCATGTTTTCTGGTGGCTGTACTCCTATACCTGTTCGTTCGTTTGTGTTGGATACATAATGTTGTTGTTGTTGTTGTTGTTGTTGTTGTTGTTGGATAACTTGAGTCAGCTTAGATGTCAGAATGGCCTAGAGTGACTTGTTTCCTACGCAAATAAATATGTCTGCTGGTGCCCCCTTTGTATCTATGATAATGTTTACTCATAGGGAAAAAAATGAGAATTAGGCTTGTAGGTTTCCGTTTTAACACCGAAGCAGAAAAAAAATTATATTAAAGGCTAGATTTAAAAAAAAGAATTAAATAAGAACTGATTCACAGTCGTATTTTCCTATTTATGGATTTTTTTTTGTTCAGATTCGATGTACAAGCAGTCCTCTGATTTATGAAAGAGTTCTGTTCCTAAGTCTATTCGTAAGTCGAATTTGTGCGGAAGTCGAATCTAAAGTCGGTTATGTAGTAAACAGTGTACATCTCAATGCATAAAACAGTCCACCCCCAGTGAACGCGCAAATAATTTGGTGTGCGTCTCAAAGTAGCGCTCGTTTATTATTACCGACCATCATGTGTAACTAGAGTGTTTAATACAATAGGCCTTACGAGAGTTGATCGTAAATACACATTGTACGTAAGTCGGACGTTCGTAATTCGAGGACTGCCTGTATGTTCCTGTGCGAGTATAAGATCAAAGAAAACTTAAAAGACTGCGCATCATAGAATGTAAATGTTTGTGCTAACTGCTCATTATAGGCCAAAATTTCTGATACGAACACTGGGCAGTACGTTTTTTTTTAAACGTGAAACTCTTGAACAATCAGTAAGTTACAGATATAAAGGTCCAGCGTGTGACTGACATAACATTTTCTATGTAACAGAATTATTGGTGACCGTGGCAGCTACGTCATATAAGAGCCATAGTTACTGTGATATCAAGAGCTGCCTTAGATAATAAAATTTGCTATATTCTTTGCAACAAAACTAATAATGGATAAGACACACCACCAACAGATGTTCAGCTTTCTATTCTGACAGTGCTCTGGTTCGTGACCGTGCAAAAAAAAATTCGTTTAAATGTTTATGCATTTGATGGACACATAACAAACTTCACATACATCTACACTTTTGCATATGGCGGACCAAACTTCAGATTCTCGCCAGTGTCTACGCGTGGCAGAGAAGTTAGAAGTTAATGTGGACACAACAGACCTTCCCGCTTACGAACCACGAATTCTAAAGGACAAAGTAGAAATCCTGTCGAATAAACTAGAAATTCCTGTGGATGAGCCAGGAATCCCTGCGCACGAGCAAGAAATCCCGACAGAAAAGCGGAGATTGTCTGCAGATAAACTAGAAATCCCAACGTTTCACCTAGAAATTCCAGAAGATGAACCAGAGCATTCTGACAGCGACCTAGAAATTCCAACAGATGAACCGAAGTTTTCCGCTGATAAACCTGCAGTTGAGATACAGATTCCTGCTGATGGAACAGAAGTTTCTGCTGGGGAGTCAGAAACTCACGTAAATAACCTAGAAGCTCCAAAAGATGCATCCGGAATTCCTGCTAGCCAGCAGCAAGCTCCAGAAGTTCCTAAGAATCCAGATACCGACGGAGCGGTGGTATTTACCATTTCAGTGCCAGCACTACCAAAAGTTAGAAGCGCTCCGGATTTATCTACGATGAGGAATGGAAGCGCTACCTATTCTGAAAGTAGTGCCTCTAGCACCAAATCTGCAGCAACTGACGACAAAGACAAGGGCAAGTTGGACAGCGGGAAAGAAGGGAAGGTAAGCGTGTTTGTTGTGTTTCGTTTTGTCTACGCAGCAGGGTCGTATTTGGCGGGTAAAGTGATTTCCCTTGTTTTCCCCATCCATGGCTGAGTGGGAGGGAAAACAATATGGGACATAACTGCGGCAGCGTTTAAGCTAATTATATTCTGTCGCACTTGTCATCTGGGTTTACTTTACTGTCATGTCGTCTTCCGATGACTGTTATTATAAGCTGCTGGTATCAGATAGCAGTAGCCTACGAGGGCTTCCTTCACTCTAGGGAAGGAAGTGGGGGTAGGGGGGAGGGGGGTGGGGGAACCCAATGACCTGCTATAATACAGTGTATAATTATCGCGATGGTAACAAACAATAATTAGTGTATGAGTATATAACTATGCACGGACCCACTGCATTAAAGCTGTGATACCAAAATGTATGAACTAGGAGGAGAAAAAAAATAGGAACAGCTTTATTACTTAAAGTGTGTGTATACTTATTTACTTGTTAAATAATAAAGCTGTTCCTACGTCCCACCCCCCAAGTTTATACATTTATGGCCATGGATGTGTTTGCGTTGTGTGTCTGTGAGATGCCTAGAAATGCTGCCTTCAAGAATGAATACAACTGCGGAATTTCAAGCAACACTTTTCTTCATTCCACCCCACCCACCCCACCCCCGGGTAACAAAATAAAATAAACTATGCCTTGCAGATTTATATTGTCTGTTATAGCCTTTTTTTTTTTGGCGGCCGGATGGCTGAGAGGTTAGGCACTCGGTCTACTAATCTGAAGGTACCGGGTTCAAATTCCGATATTGAAGTTCTTTTTTTTCTGGTACCACATCTTGGAAGGTAAATGGGGCGAGGTGTGTGATACTGACCACATCACAATTTCATGTGCCAATGGTCTTAGAAATACGGCCCTAAACCGTATCCCAATATATCTAAATGGCATGGAAACGATGATTTTTTTTTACCCGTATACATATATATTTAATATTGTCTCCACTATGTCGTTTGATGTTGGTGGTAGTCTCCATTGCTCTGAGTTAAAATCTCTTTTTAACTGATGCCAAGCTGAAGAACTTTGCTCTGTTTTTTTTTTTTTTTAGAAGAAGCCACTTTTGAATTGTAGAGTGTCTTGAGATTGGTGATTTCAAGCTATTACAAATCGATGTAATTGTCAAGCTCTCTGTCTAATACTAGCATACAGTCGGAGAGCAAGGAAAAGTTTATAGCCATAATCTGTTAAGTTATGGGAGCTTCAGAAATATGGCATCAGTGCATTTGCTTTTCTACATATGTTCTGGCTTTAATTATGCACAAAAATCCAATATAGATTTTTTTTTGGATTGATAAAATACCAACTAAATATCCAGTCTCATTGTTAGTTTCCGCTTCTTCGTGGGGTTTATAGCAATTCTTCTTAAAACATAACAAATAAAGATCAACTGGGAGCTTGGAAGGCGGAATCTATATCTTTTCAGACTAAAGATCTTCAACTGTTCCTTAAACGTCTGCACTCGGTGGCCTCATGTCAGGATTCGTCAGCCAAGATTTTATAGCAGAAATCTCTCAGAATTTCTAAGTATCATATTCCAGGGTCGCAACACTCAACCGAGGTCTTTATGGTAATTAAAATTTACGAAGCGCATCCGGCCCCGTAACAGCCAGTAACGGGTTAACCACCATCATCGTATATTTTTCTTTTCATGTTAGGGATAAGTGAAACATAAGCTCCACTCCCAGAGAAGTTCGGAACTTTTTGACCCCTGAAAGACCATATATCAGAGATATGAAGTGAT
The DNA here is from genome assembly GCA_009760885.1 of Achatina immaculata. NCBI lineage: Eukaryota > Metazoa > Mollusca > Gastropoda > Stylommatophora > Achatinidae > Lissachatina > Lissachatina immaculata. The sequence continues at coordinate 28,126,980 of CM019704.1, forward strand.
CGTGCGTGCGAGATGCGAGATAGAAGCCTTAGTAAACTTTGTGCCTACCTTCGTAAAGTTTATGCGTACCTTCGTAAACTTTGTGCATACCTTCGTAAACTTTGTGCCTACCTTCGTAAAGTTTGTGTGTACCTTCGTAAACTTAGTGCATACCTTCGTAAACTTTGTGCCTACCTTCGTAAAGCTGTTATATTTCAGCGCCCTTTGCCGGATTATAAATGTATTAAGCCTGGCTCTACAAAACAAAACAGGATCCCCATACCTTCATGACTTGAGTTTTCATTGAGCCTAATTTTAGACTTTTTCTCCCCATATTATGCTTTACAAACTAGCGCCCATGTTTTGTTATTTTTTTTTTAATTACAGGATATCTTTTTCAACAAAAAAAGCGTGGTATCTTACAAACAAAAGCGTGGGTTGGGCTATTATAATACAGTGTTTTTGTATCGGCTGGTTTCCTATTATTTTTTTCCACGTGGTTTTCTTCTGTAGTTTTGTTTATGGCTTTGGTGCGTGTATAGTTCAAATCCTGTAATTGTATGTGCTGATGTGTTTATGTTGTTTATATTTTAAACGTGTTTTTGTTGTGCGGTAATAGTTTTATGTACTCTTGTCAGTCACCTGAACATGGCAGTTTTCAAGAAGAAGAGCAGTTCCTAGCTGACACAGAGTAGTAGTTTCTGTTTTTGATACGGTATGTCTAGCAGCACCAGAAGCACACTCATACAGCACTGAGAGGCTTGTCTGCACACGAAACACATTCATTTCAGTACGTGCCTTGTAGGTAGACTTTATCGACAGTGCTTCGTCATTTTATATAGTCATAGGTTATTTCTGCTGTGTTAAATGATAAATGCGTATAGATTTCTTTTGTTCTCAGTCTTTCATTCTCCTTTCATTTCTTTGACTTATCCAATGATACTCATGTTCTTTGATTACTGTCTTCTTAAAATAATTTTGACTGTCTTCCTCCACAATCACATCTCTGTTGCGTCCAATTGCTTTGACATTGTTTTGTTAATTGTCCAAATTTTGCAACCATATGGTAATATTGGTTCCATATAGCGCCATAATACTCTTTTCCCCACTTTTAGTGATATATTTTTATTTGTTAGTATCTTATTCATGTCATGAAAAACTGTTTTTGCCTTATCTGTTTTCTCTGAGCATAGCGATATTGCCAAACCTTACCTAAATGTGCTGAATCACCGTCGAGTTTCCTAAATTGAACGGTCTGTTCTGTAAACATAAATCACGACAATATCTAGTTCAAACTGGTTATACACGGTTAAGACAGTTTCTGCACTTAGGATTGGTACACATTAAATTATTGTCTGTCTTTTAAGTCATATTAGGGCGTTTAACGGGTACTTATTTCTCCTTTATGTGAGAATTTGTCAATCATTGGCCGAGCAAAGATGGCCATGGTAGTAACACGACGTAGTTTGAAGGGTCGACAAAGTAGAGCTGGTCAAGACCCTAATCTACCTCACTGGAAGCAGTCTGCAGCTTTACTCTAGCCTGGACAACGGAATCGATTTAGATTCAACTTCCAAGAAATCTCTCTTTTTGGGTCCACTACGGGATTTGAAGATAATTGGTGTAGCCTTCCTTCGTATAAAAAGTATACCCTTTTTTTCAGGATAACCATACGTTAAATTCCCAGTTAATTATTTAAAGAGAGTCGTTGACAGTGTGACTGCCATATTTACGTTAAGTGGATGTCGAACCGAAGAGTCCTTCACATATCATGGACACGAAAAAGGAACAAATATATCCATTTAATATCAATTTAATATTGAAGAAGGTTGGCAAGTAAGGAAAATTAAACAGAGACATTTTGGACACATTAAACGCCATGATAATTTAGAGAAGACCGTCTTGGAATGGTACATAACGGGGAAAACGAGAGGAAGACCAAGGCGAAGATGGCTTCAAGACATCGTTGATGATCTGCGAATGGACGCATCAGAAGCAGGGCGTCTTTCTAACAACCGAGAGGCCTATAGGAGAGCTGTAGGGAGGCAAAGTTCCGCAAGACTGACTGACTGACTGACTGCATGTAGTACAGCCCATCAGGTTTTTCCCCTCCTCTCTGTCTCTGTCTCTCTCTCTCTCTCTCAGAATGTAAGACGGGCCTGCGTGCCCAATTCTTTACCCTTTAAAAATAAAGATTATTCATTCATTCATTCATTCATTCATTCATTCATTCATTCTCTCTCTCTCATCACTTCAGTGCTAGACACACATACGAGACTGGTAGAAAGAGATCACTTTTTGTTGGTCCTTTGCTGTTTTTTTTTTTTTTTTGACTGTCTCAAATGCCAATCCATCGTTTAGAACCATTTTCTCTGCTGTATTGGTGTACCTCCATGTCTCATTGGGTCATCCCATTCTTCTTTTAACCTATGTGGTTCACATCAAAGCTGATTTTGGTAAGAATTCATCTGTCATTCTCATAATGTGGCCAATTCATCGCCACCTTCTCCTTTCAGTCACTGTTGACAGCAGTGTCATGTTTGTCTCTCTTAACACGAGGTCATCACTTAAGGTATTTGACCAGAGCACTCCTCTGATCTTACCTAGACATTTGGTTTTCTTTTCTTTTCTAGACGATATAAAGAAAAGAACTTGCCATTAAAAAGAAAAAAAAAACTCTAGAATTCTTAGAGAACCTAAAAAGGTTTTTACGGAAGAATGTGCCGTAGGAACACGAACGTTGATTTGAACACACTGTCGATATAATTTTGTTTGTTTGTTTCAGCTTTGACAAAATGTAGTTTATACATGTATTACTACTTTATCTTTTCCTCTTTCAGCTTTGACAAAATGTAGTTTATACATGTATTACTACTTTATCTTTTCCTCTTTCAGCTTTGACAGGCCTCTCTTAATAATGTCCTCTTCAGAGTTTCACGCGGTCTGCCCCTTTTTCTTCGGCCTGTTGTGTTCCACTTGATAGTTTATACATGTATAAACTTGTAGTTTATACATGTATTACTGTTTCATCTTTTCCTGTTTCAGCTTTGACAATACTTGTAGTTTATACATGTATTACTATTTCATCTTTTCCTGTTTCAGCATTGACAGTACTTGTAGTTTATACATGTACTACTATTTCATCTTTTCCTGTTTCAGCTTTGACAAAATGTAGTTTATACATTTATTACCACCTCATCTTTCCCTGTTTCAGCTTTGACAATGCTTGTAGTTTATACATGTATTACTACTTCATCTTTTTCCGTTCCAGCTTTCACAACGTTTTTAGTTTATACGTGTTTTACAACATATGGTGTCGGAGTGTCACATAATAAAGACTTTTCCCAAGCCATCTGACCACGAGGGTAACTTTAAACCCTAACAACCCTCGTAGTGTGCCGGTTTCAGGCAAAGAATCAACCTGTTATCTTACTGAAGCACCACAGAGACATGATGGCCAACTTTTACAGTTATAACAGAAGCGCATTTCCGTTGCGCCCTCCTTCTAACTATTATGTTCCAAATTCGGTGCATAGGATTTTCAGTTTGTATTCATATGTTGCAGCTATTTGATCAGTTTATCTATTTGCATTACTCAGAGTACTACATGCATTGAATCGTTGTGGTATTTCAAGTCCTTATATATAAAGTGAATGCCGCCTAAACTCTACTCTGGGCATGTCAAAACAGTCTCCAGACAACAGAGCAGACCCCGTTTATCTCCACTTTTTGTAGAGCCCCAAGATCACCCCAAGGAAAAGGAATCAGAACTTGTGGGCCACCCATGAAGCATTTTTCCTGGCGGAGAGATTTATGGAAGTGACCCTTCTCTTCATCCGGGTAGCTGAGCATATGAAACCGAAAACAGACACACACACACACACACACAAAAAGGAATGATTTTAGTGCTTCATAACAGCAACAAGATGGCCTAACTGGCTGAATGGTTAGACGCTCAGTTTACTAATCCGATGGTACCCGGTTCAAGTCCCAGCAATCAGGATTTTGTTTTTCCTCTTGTACCAGAGGTATATAGAAAGATAAAATACGGGCCAGACGTGATACTGACCACATCACTCTTTCATATGCGGATAGTTATCGATATACGGGCCTAACACCGTATGCCCAATATGCCTTAATGGCATGGAAACGGGGATTTTGTCTTTATAGAAGTAGCGAACAAAGATTTCCGCAAAATCATATATTTATGATGCACATTGATTTTATTATTTGTACATTGCTTATGTTTACGCTTCACAGAAAGAACTGACAAAAGTGGAAGTACTAAAGAGTTATCGTCTGCATATATTTGTGGCAATCATCTTCGTCATCACCGTCGTCTCCGTGAGTCTGGCCTGGTATTACAAGAACGAGGCCGATCAGAAGCTCTACTCCAGTCAAGCCATCTTCTTTGACCCAAGAACACGGGTGCTCACTCTGTCAGGTTTGTGAAGATCAAGATCTATGCAGCTGAGGGCGTGAACTCATTATGTCAGATTTTTATTATAAATTAACATGAATTATCATATAAGGTGCATTTATCATATAAGATGCAACTGTTCAACCTTTTTTTGCAAAATTATTATTTAAAAGATAGTAGTTAGTAGTAATAGTAGTGGTAGTAATAGTAGTGGTAGTAGTAGTAGTAGTAATATTAGTAGTAGTAATAGTAGTAGTATTAGTAGTAGTAGTAGTAACAGAAGTAGTAGTAGTAGTCTTCTTCTTCGTTCGCTTCTACCACCAAGACCGCCCTGTGATCCTACTGAATTTACTCATGTGGTCCTCTATAGGTCATGTCGTACCCCGTGTGGTCCCCGAAAGGGCCACACGAGGTCCCCGAGAGGACCACAAGAGGTTCAGAGTATCACAGGGCTTGAGCCTGTACTATTGGTGGGTCTCAGAAGCGGGATTGCGTGACACCTTGGTTTTCGTTGCACCAGTTTAGTCTAGAATTGGACTTTCTCACCGGAAAACATCGACGTGTTTTGAGATACCGTGTATCCCCGCCGGGTGAGAGGTGGTTGCCTATCTAGACTGCCCTGGTCAAGTGTCTCCGACTTCAGCATTTTGCAGTCGTGGCCGCTACCATTCCTAGTTGTGACCAGGACGTAGCTTTTGTCCAGGAGGACGAATCCTCGCCACTAGTGACTTCCACCACTGGGTTGAGCCGGTTTAGGCATATTATCCCAGTATAGGCATGTTTAGGACGTGACCGATCTCTAGAGCGGAGGTACCGTGATATGAGTGGCCATCAAGTTTCACCCTGTGTAAGCCGGTTTAGGCATATTTCACCAGTATGGGTGTATTTAACTAGAGCAGAGTTGCCGTGGTATGAGTAGCTCTCGCCGCGATACTGCTGAATATACCGATTAAGCTTCACCTTATCCTTCCTGTCACCTTTTCACATCGGCGCCACACAGCAACCCTAATTGCTTTTCCGCATTTCCTTCCTTGGCCGGGAGGAGTTTCACTCCTCGCACGGCATGCGAAGAATCTGGCCAGCAGTGTCTTAACCTCTGGATTAAGCCAGTTCAGGCATTTCGCCCGATAAAAGTGCACTTAGGACGTAGCCGACCTCCAGGCTAGAGCTGCCGTGATTTGACTACTGTTTACTTCGCGTAGCCATTTGTTTCACTATTTCCACAGTGGTGCCGCGCGGCAACCCCATTCGCACCTTTCTTCACTAGCCAGGAGGAGCCCCACTCCACGCACAGCAGCTGAAGAATCTCGCCAGCAGCGGATTTTGAACTAATAAAAGCGCTCTTTCCACGAGGGTCAGAGCGTGGTAAGCACGTATTAGCTCTAGAATTGCCACAGTTATCCAAGTAGGATCGTGTCATCTAAGGAACCTCGACTGATTAAATGAGCCATTCGCGATTTTACCGTGAGACAGTGTGAACTTAGACATGCATGGCTTAGTCTTTGAGACAAGCATATGACTATTGGCAGGATCAACCAGATAGCTTTCTTCACTGAACCTTAGTCGGATATCAGCCGACAGACCGACGCGGGGCAAGGGAGACAGCGCTCTGCTCAGAGCGGATCCCTTTCGACCCCGGCGGCGTTTCATTTCCTTTAACCAGCAGCGGTTGGCTCACTCTGCTCTAACGAACGAGAAGAAAACCCGGCACCCACAACCAACGCACATTACATACTGCAGACCCCATACTCTTTGCGAGAGATGGGCCAATTTCGAGACCATCGGTCGACAAAACCTTAGTACACCGTTAGCACGAACCTGGCTGGCTAGCCGTTTATAGGCCTCGCTCGACGGACAAACCACTCACTTCTGCACCGAAACACCTTAACTCTCCCCCTCCGGGAAGGGAGCGAAAGCTTTTTTCGCCATGCACGGAACTCGAGAGCTGCTTTTTCGCCAGAAGAACGGTCGCCCTGCGCAATTGCAGCCCGCACTGTGCAGCGCGGCGCGGCTCTACGCCACTGACAGTAGTAATAGTAGTAGTAGTGGTAATGGTGGTAGTAGTAGTAGTAGTAGTAGTAGTAGTAGTAGTAGTAGTAGTAGTAGTAGTAGTAGTGGTAGTAGTAGTAGCAGTAGTAATCTTTAGTAATAAAAATATATGAGTATTAAGAAAATATTTTTTTTAAAACTTTCTCCGTAAAATTATTCCTCTAAGAGATTTTCGTTGTGTCTCTTAGACCTCCTCTTTAGACAGTTTCAAAGGTTAGTCTAATGTAGGCACTGGCAACGTTTTCTTTCCAGCGGGCCAGGGTAAAAGAAAACAAAACTTTTTTGCCTTCTTCACAGGGGCCACACTTCTAAAAAAAATTTGTCAAATTTACGAAGCTCACGCTTTCTATACATACATACATACATACATACATACATACATACATACATGCAGAGAAAGAGAGAGAGGGAGAGAGAGAGGGAGAGGGAGAGAGAGGGAGGGAGAGAGAGAGAGGAAGAGAGAGAGAGGAAGAGAGAGAGGGAGAGAGGGAGAGGAAGAGAGAGACGGAGAGGAAGAGAGATATAGGGAGAGAGAGAGAGGGAGAGAGAGAGGGAGGGAGAGAGAGAGATAGGGAGAGAGAGAGAGGGAGAGGAAGAGGAGGGAGAGAGGGAGAGATTTATTTGAAAGAAAATGTAAATCTTCTTCTTCTTCTTCTTCTTCTTCTTCTTCTTCGTTCTATATCTGCAGTCCTGTCTCTTGGATAAATTTCACTGTTTTTTTTTTGTGTAATTCATGTATGAAAATGTAAATTCTTATTTGAACTCGAAAAAGCTTTCGCTAAGTAGTCAAGATTTTCTGGAATAGAAGTTGTCGCAACTCTCAAGCTGTTTTCAAAGTGTAAATCCCTTATCCTTGATCTTGTTTTAGACTTGATTAATTTCAGTCCAGAAAATAACTCTTCACTTTTGTTGGTACCTTCAAAGATTGAATATAAAATCAATATTGTTAACGACTCCAGCAAGTCATAGTTTTTTTTTTAAAAGAAACTACTTAAATCGACTGCAGACCATAAAAAAAAAAATGTTGCCGCGGGCTGATGTGGCCCGCGGACCAAAGTTTGTCCATATGTGGTCCATCCATTGGTAGTGACAAGTCCCATGTGTGCTAGTATGCATGTTGATCATTCACTGGCAGTAACAAATAACTCGCTCCGTTATTTTATTCACACCAACATTGCTGGATTTTTTTATTTTTTAGATAATTCTCTTGGTTTAATAACGATAGATAGCAGTTTTAAACAATGTGACTCTAGATAGCAGTTTTAAACAAGGTGATTTTAGATAGGAACTTTAAACAAGGTGATTCTAGATAGCAGCTTTAAACAAGGTAATTCTACATAGCAGTTTTAAACAAGATAATTCTAGATAGCAGTTTTAAACAAGGTGATTCTAGATAGCAGTTTTAAACAAGGTGATTCTAGATAGCAGTTTTAAACAAGGTAATTCTAGATAGCAGTTTTAAACAAGATAATTCTAGATAGCAGTTTTAAACAAGGTGATTCTAAATAGCAGTTTTAAACAAGGTGATTCTAGATAGCAGTCTTAAACAAAATGATTCTAGATAGCAGTTTTAAACAAGGTGATTCTAGATAGTAGTTTTAAACAAGGTGATTCAAAATAGCAGTTTTAAACCAAATGATTTTAAGACTTGCAACTTGTATTTCAGATACACTCAAAGTCGGCAATGTTCAGGGACTTCTAGGGCGCGATATTCCAAGCTGGATGCTGCCTTTGCACTGTCCAATTGTGCAGGGAGGTAACCCTTACTATAAAGAATGTCTATGGAAAAATATAGCCAACTTAAGAATCACCTACTTTCATGGTTCAGATGTCCAGTGCTACAACATATCGTGGGAGTCTCTCGGTCCGCAGGTGCACGTTTGTTCTCGATCTGTACTTAATGTTTGTGTTCTTTTCAAGTTATCTTAAGCAGTCACTTAACACGAATTTCTTCTACAAGTCTCCGTTTCGCATGTTACCAGTTCATATTCTACATTAGTCATCTTGTACTAACAGAGCAGGGACTAGAGAATGGAAAAGAAAGACACGACACCGGGATATTTATTATTATTATTAGTAGTAGTAGTAGTATTATTGCGTTTACTCGTATTTATTTATGTATTAAAGACGCTGGCAATGGTTGGGACATGTGCTCCGAATGGCTGATAAGTCACTATCAAAAAATAGCACTAAGATGGACACCACAGGGGAACAGAAGTAAGGGTAGATCAAAGGAAACATGGAGAAGAACAACAGAAAAGATGTTGAGCAATAAAGGGCTCACCTGGGCAAGAGCAGAAAAAAAGACAAAGGACAGGCATTTGTGGAAAACCCTTGCCCTGGGCACGTACAGTTCAGAGAGAGAGAGAGAGAGAGAGATTATTATTATTATTATTTCACTTACAGTATCTGTACTGCATCATTTGAGCAGGAAAGGTTGAAGATAAAATGTGCGACAGAAAGGTGGCTAACTTTCCCATGATTTTGAGTAACACACAATAATTAGTGTATAAGTATACAACTATACATGAAGCACTGCAGTAAATCTGTGATACCAGAATGTATAAACTAGGAAAAATGTAGGAACAGTTTTATTATTTAAGGACTACAAAGTTGTGACGTTTCAACGTGAGCCTTAATCATACAAAAACATACAGGACGAAAAAATAGAGAAAGGAGATAAAGTATAGATTCACATGAATGCTATAATAATAAAAAATTAAATAGAGCACTTAGCTGTAACTTGTAAGAAGATGTGGGTTGTCTGACGATGTGTGTCAGAAATAGGCATGGTAGAGCATACAGACTGTTTAAATGGAGACCTGTGATCTGTGGTCGGTGAGTCGTAATTGGGTGTGGTGAGTTGGGAAACTGGGGAGGGGAGAGAGAGTGATACAATGCTAACCTAGCCAAGAGAAGTTGAAATAGATGATTATAGTCAGGGTAGAGGAGTTGTAATGTGATGCCGTGAGGAGGTTCTGAACTATGTGCAACAAGCGTTCATGTGGATCTATACTTTATCTCCTCTCTCTATTTCTTCATTTTGTATGTTTTTGTATGATTAAGGCTCACGCCGAAACGTCATAACTTTGAAGTCGTTAAGTAATAAAGCTGCACCTACTTTTTATCCTAGTTTATGATTTTGAGTGATTCTGCAAATTCCGCTATCTATACTGATGGAATTATCTATTATGAGACGATTTGCTAAAAAAAAAAATGCTTACCAGCATCGACAAAAAGGTTAACAAAGACGGAATAAAGATTGTTGTATTCGTTCCTTCTCCTTCCACCCCTTCCTCCTCTCTGTCTTTTCTCTCTACTGCGTTGTTTATGGGGGCTGTTGAAGGCGCAAGTCGAAATATTACATCACCACCTTGATGTTATACAGAGTTTTGCTCGCTTGGTTTTTCCCGTTGATATTTTATCATTGTCTTTTCATTAATGCCCTTTAAACTGCACAATAACAAATTCATGTATAGAACTTATGTATATGTTTGTATATTTATTATTACGTTTCAAGGTTTTTATTTAATTCCTTCGTACAGTATGTCCCGCACGACTGCTTCAAAGTTAATACAGATCAGTGGTACGGCCCTTCAAACCAGAGCCTGAACATATTTCCCATTCAAGGTCAGTTCCAGTTCATACCTCTGAACTACACCGTCAGCAACAACGGCCTCTTCAGCAACGTCGTCGACTTCTATTGGCTGTCTTCCACGGGAGCAGCAATCGCTGTGAATGAAGACAACCCCATTCAAGTGACCTACAACATTTCAGGAAACAACCAGCTCTGCTTTATGAGCAACTATTCCGGACCTCTGTATTCAGAGTCGAACTCACGGAACTATCCGGTGATGAACTACACACTGTGTAAAGGACCAGACCCATTGAAAACTCATTTGTACATGCAAACCTTGTTCGCGCCAGCGAGTCCGGTGCAGTATCCTGATAACACAGTGCTTGAGAACACTCACTGGTCTCTCAAAAGTTTGATGAACACGGAGAACCTCACACAGGAGCATGTCCTTTCTCTAGCGAGTAATTTAACAGACCACGGTTTTAAAGATGCCGGTATAATAACGCTGGATGGCAGCTGGCAGACATCTCATGGAAATCTCGACTTCGACGAAGACCGCTTTACAAACGTGACTAGCATGATGTCCGCATTGAAAGAAAATGGTTATCAGCTTACTCTCAGCGTTAGTCCATATTTCCAGTACACGAGTGAGAACTTCCACATGGTAAGTGAGGTTTATAGAACATCTTTGTAAATTAAAGCTTTGAATGTGAGAAAGCGCAGAATTAACGGATTTTTTAAATGTGAAAAGTGCGTTGAGCAGGCTCCCGCCGCGCTCCATGAAACCCAGCAGTGACCGCGAGTACTAACGTTTGTGCTGGAATTGTTTCAGAAACTGAATTTTCTTCTTCCTCGTTGTTCACTCTCAGAAGGCGGATGGTTGCATTGTGTTGGGGTTATGCACCTGTTGGCCCAACACATCCGACTGAGAGGTAGAATAGGGTCTTGGCCAGCTATGGTTCACCAACCCTGACCCAAGCAGTCGTCTGTGGGTCGCTGACCGCTGTCTCATTCAGCTTGAAGTATGTTTTCGCCCCCGGGTTCGATTGCCCACACGAGAATACAGGTCTTACAGTGTGTAGTTTTCTCCATATAGAGAATACAGGTCTTACAGTGTGTAGATTTCTCCATATAGAGAATACAGGTCTTACAGTGTGTAGATTTCTCCATATAGAGAATACAGGTCTTACAGTGTGTAGATTTCTCCATATAGAGAATACATGTCTTACAGTGTGTAGATTTCTCCATATAGAGAATACATGTCTTACAGTGTGTAGATTTCTCCACATAGAGAATACATGTCTTACAGATTTCTCCACATAGAGAATACATGTCTTACAGTGTGTAGATTTCTCCACACAGGGAATACATGTCTTACAATGTGTAGATTTCTCCACATAGGGAATACATGTCTTACAGTGTGTAGATTTCTCCACATAGGGAATACATGTCTTACAGTGTGTAGATTTCTCCACATAGGGAATACATGTCTTACAGTGTGTAGATTTCTCCACATAGGAAATACATGTCTTACAATGTGTAGATTTCTCCACATAGGAAATACATGCTTTACAATGTGTAGATTTCTCCACATAGGGAATACTTGTCTTACAATGTGTAGATTTCTCCACATAGGGAATACATGTCTTACAATGTGTAGATTTCTCCACATAGGGAATACATGTCTTACAATGTGTAGATTTCTCCACATAGGGAATACTTGTCTTACAATGTGTAGATTTCTCCACATAGGGAATACTTGTCTTACAATGTGTAGATTTCTCCACATAGGGAATACATGTCTTACAATGTGTAGATTTCTCCACATAGGGAATACATGTCTTACAGTGTGTAAAATTCTTCACATGGGTGGAGTTGTTGTTGTTTTTTTTTTCGAATCAACGGCCCAGTTTCCTCAACTCAGCCGTTGGGTACCCGGGGTTCCATGGGAAGACCAAAGCATCGATGACAGATCCAGGTAATATCTCACGATGCTTTGGTCTAGAAATATGAAGGCATTTACACTCGCACTCCTACGGCATGCAAATAGCATGGGTCTTAAAAGAACAAAACAGAAAAACAAAACCCTTGGAAAACATCAAAATGTTATTAGTTAATACAGTAGCGTTACAAAACTACGCATCAAAAATATGAGGGCGGGGAGGAGGGAAGTGGTGCATTAACAATGTGATCGACTATAGTAGCATTTCTCAGGGCCATATATTTTTAACAGCTCCAAAAAAGTAGTAAGGCGGGAATTTTTTTGTTTGTTTTTGTAACTGAAGCAAAAAAAGAAAAGAGAGAGATAGGGAAAGAAGAGAGAGATAGGGAAAGAAGAGAGAGAGAGAGAGAGAGAGAGAGAGAGAGATGTGTGTGATCAGAAGAAGAAGATAGACATATATGGGTGATCAGAAAAAGAAGATGGACATATGTCGGTCATGTGATGAGAAGAACCAATCAGAGAATCCCCAAACAAGCTGTCGAGTGGAACACAACAGGCCGAAGAAAAAGATGTCGACCACGTGAAACTCTAAAGAGGACATTTGTTAAGAGAGGCTAGTTCAGTGGACATAACATCCTTTGATGAGATTGAAAAACTCACCGAAGACAGGAAATCTAGGCGAACTACCAAGCGGGCTTTATGTGACGTTTAACGGCACGGGATATATATATATATATATATATATATATATATATATATATATATATATATATAAAAGAAATAAGATCTTGTTGGCAGAAATGCAGATGAAGGCATTGACAGCAATTATTGAGGAAAGACGCTGGCGATGATTGGGACATGTGCTCCGAGTGACTGACAGCTCACTACCAAAAATAGCACTAAGATGGACACCACAGGGGAACAGAAGTAAGAGTTGACCAAAAGAGACATGGAGAAGAACAACAGAGAGAGGATGTTAAGCAGTAGAGGGCTCACCTAGGCAAGAGCAGAAAAAAAAGGCAAAGGACAGGCATTTGTGGAAAACCCTTGCTGAAGCCCAATATGCTCTGGGCACTTAAGGTTCAGATATATCTTCTTATATCTTATATCTTGTATCCTTCCCGTGCCGTTAAACGTCACATAGGGCTCGCAAAGTAGTTCGCCGATTTTTCCTGTCTTCGGCGAGTCTTTCAACCTCATCAAAGGATTTTATGCCTGTTAATTTGGCCTTCATATATATATATATATATATATATATATATATATATATATATAAAGTCTCACTACACTTTCTATGTAAAAATGAAGAAAATGACGTCATAAAAAATGTGCTGCACAGTCAATCGTGAAGAAAAATGCAGTGAATGGTTGCCATCTGCTGGAGTAATTTTTAGCACTCAAAACAGAATGGTGTTATCAAGCGGAAGAAAGAATTTTTTTTGGTTGAACAAGTGTTTCGAAATGGCGGTTGATACACACGGATGGTTGTTCAAAGATTTGTAGCAAAATTTCCTGATGAGCAACCCCTTCATAGCACTATGGTTAGAAATTTGTTGAATAAGTTTCATGATACTGGAACTGTGGAAGATGCTCCACGATCTGGTAGGCCTGCTGTGTCTTAATAAAAATGTCTAGATATCCAAGACAGAATCCTGAAAAGTCCATGAAAGGAAAATGTCACAAGAAGTGAACGTATCACTGAGCACAGTGCACAAAATTTGTAAACATCGGTTAAATTTTCATCCATACAAGATTTCTTTGTGTCTGAACTAAAAGAGTGTGACAATCAATCCAGAGTCAGCTAATCCACGTGGTTTCAAGCATTTTTAGCTGAAGAAGACGAGTCAATTCTCGATTTAACATTCTTCTCTGATGAGACATGGTTTCATCTATCTGGATACGTTAATACCCAAAATAATCGTATTTGGAGCAGTGTTAATCCCAATGCATTTTCATGAAGCGCCGTTACACGATGCGAAATTTGGAGTATGGTGAGTCAGTCGTCAGTAAAAAACGTTTAATTGGACCAGTTTTCTTCAACAACACTATAAATACCGATTGGTACTGTACTGACATTTTGGAGCCTTTTTTAGAACAGCTGAATGAACTTGAAATTGAAGAAGCGTGATTCCAGCAAGATGGTGCAACTGCACACAGCTAAAGCAACAAACGGTTTTTTGGAATAAATTTTCGCAAATCGCATAATATCTCATGGAATTTGGCCTGCTCGTTCTCCAGATATAAATCCATTGGATTATTATCTATGGGGTTTCTTGAAAGGAAATGTTTACAAAAATAATGTACAAACAATTGAGGACCTGAAAGAAGCAATCAGAATTGTCATTCAAGAAATAACAACAGACACGTTGCACAAGGTATTTGACAATATGAAGAGACGTGTACAGTCATGTCTTGAAGCCCGTGGTGGACATTTCCAACACCTGTTATAATGAATACTTCAGTGGTACATTCCAGCTAACCCAAAACAGCTTTGTATCATTGCAGTCACTGTTGTAACTAATTAAATGACTTTTTAGAACATTTTGTGATGACGTCATTTACTTCATTTTTCAATTTTTTTTTTCATAGAAAGTGTAGTGAGACTTTAAAACACCCTGTATATATATATATATATATATATATATATATATATATATATATATATATACACATACATAAAGTGTGCCCGGTAAGTAGTGAGACTGATTCTGTAAAATTCGATTTATTCAAGATATATATATAGTTAAAATTCCTCGAAATAACATCCTTGTGCATCAATACACCGTTGCTAGGGGTTCTGCCACGCGTCGTAGTCTGGAAGTCTTGAATAGGGATCTCCTTCAACGTACTCGTCACGGCAGCTTGCACGTCATTAACAGTCCCAAAATGGTGGCCTTTCAAGCTTGATTTGAGCCGGGGAAACAAAAAAGAAGTCAGCTGGGGCCAATTCCGGGCTGTAGGTAGTTGGCACAGCGTTGCCGCGGTTTGTTTTGCCAGAAACTCTCTCGCTTGGAGCGACACATGGCTCAGCGCATTGTTCTGATGAAGAAGCCAGGTATTGGCGATCTCCGGGCGGAGTCTGTTCTTCAGCCGTTTAAACACTTCCACGTAAAATGCGTTGACCATTTGTCCGTGTGGTACGAACTCCTTATGGACAAGACATGTAGAGTAAAAAAAGACAATGAGCATCGATTTCATCTTAGATTTGCACATTCAAGCCTTCTTTGGTTGAGGAGACTCGATAGTGTGCCACTCAGAGCTCTGTCTTTTCGTATCTGGATCGTACTCAAAGACCCACGTTTCATCACTGGTTATCACTTTCGATAAAGCATCCTTCCCGTAGGCTTTCTGCTTCATATCAAACGTCTCGGCGCGGATTTTTCAAATTTAACACAAAACTTTATCGCTGCTCGACACTCCTGCATTCTAACCATTACGCGATGCCTACACAGCTGTCCATTTTGCAAGTGATCCACACTATGTAAAGCTCAGAGCCAAAGGATGTGATATTGACCCTTTACCTAATATCCCCACTAACCTTCAGGCCCGGATAATCTGCCCCCTCCCCCCCCCCCGGTCCTGCTGTTTGACTGAATAAAATGTCTCATTATTTACCGGATATATATTATATTATATTATATTATATTATATTATATATCTTATATTATATTATATATCTTATATCCTTCCCGTGCCGTTAAACGTCACATAGGGCTCGCAAAGTAGTTAGCCAATTTTTCCTGTATATTATATATACACTGTTAAAAAAAAAGAAACCCAAGAAATACGATGTTGCGATTTAAACTGAAGTTTGCTGATCAGACAAGGGCAAATTTTGCTGATCAGTCAAGGGCAAATTGCCTAAAACGTTCACTTGCACATCAACTTCACTTGCTGACCTGAATTGTACTCAGCAGATGATTCTTGAGTACAGAAAAGCGACGCTAGTCAAAACAGCATTTTTGACAATAATTCATGATAGGTTCACGAGAATCCTGTGAAACTTACTGAACACAAGACTCAATGACCATGTTAATGAATGCCTATAAAAGATTGACCCTCCTCGAATCAATTCATTTGAAAATTCAATGCTCAAGTATGGCTCATCTCACTACAGAACAATGACTCATCATCATTGGGCAGTCACAAAGTGTAGTGGCCAGACAATTTAATGTAGTTAGAAGCACCATTAGTCGCCTTTGGAGACGATTAAAAAAAGAAAACTCGCTCAGTTGCAGACCGGCCGCGCAGTGGAAGACCCATAGTCACAACTCGTACCGAAAACCGCTTCATACGGGTGCGTTATCTCAGGAATCGATTTGCATCTGCATCCTCAACAATCCAGTCAATGACAGCAGGTCGTCAACTTTCAAATCAAACCTGCTTCACGACGCTGGTCTTTGGGCTAGAAGACCCTACAGAGGTCCTGTTCTAACTGACCGGCATCGCCAGAACCGACTGCAGTAGACGAACCAGCATCGTCAATGGACCGTTGAGAATGATTGGAGAAGGGTTTAGTTTAGTAATGAATCATTCTTTCTGCTCCAGTGACACGATAGACGGAGAAGAGTTTCCCACAGAGTCCATGAGGGCTACGCCCAGAACTGTGTAGATGAGGCTCCTCCACATGGTAGTTGAGGTGCACTGGTGTGGGATACGATCAACTTCATGGGAAGAAGTGACCTGGTGCAAAATGAAGGACACCTGGATGCCCAACTTATAAACGTCTCTTAAATTCTTCATCCTCATTCCTTTCCATTTCTGGCTGCACCAGGGTCGATTTTTCAGTAGGATAACGCTCGACCTCATGTGGCACAACTCACCGCCCAGTACCTCGCTGACAACAACGTCCAGACCATTCCGTGGCCATCCATGTCATCAGACATGAACCCATTAGAACACTTATGGGATGAACTCAACAGACAAGTCAGCCAACATGGCGCCAACAAATCTCCGACAGTTGTCTCTTGCACTGTAGGAAGAGTGGGCTAATATCCCACAACAATAGATCCAAGGGCTAATCGGATCCATGTCAAGGAGATGTCGCTCTACAAGCCAGAGGAGGCCATACACCTTACTGAAACGGAGGCCTTAGTCGCACAGAATAAAAGTCCAAAACAAATTTAATGAACATCATTTCATTGTTAAAGTCTTAAAGTTTCTCCCTGACAAGATTGAAACATTAATTCTGTAAAATAAAATTTTGATACAAGTTTGAAATTTGGTGTCCATTACGACTACAGTAGTGTTGCGTATCTTTTTTTTTAACAATGCATATATATATATATAAAAGCAAGCACATCTTTACCCAACTCACCTGTTGTTTCTTGGGCGAAGTCCCAAAATTTCTTTCTTGGAACTGAGCTGCGCGTGGTATCCCAGACGTTTTCCTTTATCAGGTGTGACTGCAGATATTTTCTGTTTCGGAGAACATTTGTTCTCAACACAGCGCGCCGAGTACCTCTTCATATATACTCGAGGACGGCAGCAGCGGGGAAGTAATTCCACTAACTTCAGTCTTCCACTGAACGGGAGTACGAGCTTCAAGCACTGAAAAAAAAAACAGGAAGAAGTTTATCTGAGTTGTAGGTGAAATTATTTTAAAGTAGAAAGGAAACGGACAGTAGCAAAAGAAATTCTTGTAATGCTATGGAACCATTTCTCGCCTTCCTCTAAGGGATGTAACCAAGACTTTTGGAGCATGCATGATAAAACATGGGTGTTCTCCCATTTCATTACTCCGGGATGCGCCCCTTAGTCACTAACTGAAAAGAGACTGAGGTGGCTATGGCATTTAGAGAGAAAGGAAGAGAGTAGATAAACAAAGATGGCCTATACAGAAGCAGTGAAAGGGGACAGATCAAGACAACAGTGGCGACACATCATGGAAGAAGATATACACGCTCTAGGAATCGACAATTGGCAAGAAAAGATCAAGATGAGAGAGGAATGGAGACGTCTGCACTAATGAGCCTCAGAGGCTCGGAAGGTTGCTGAATTCAGCAGATGCTCAAAGAAGAAGAAGATATTGGACAATATGAATACTTCAAGTTTTTCCCCGCTTCGGCACACATAAAGCTGTTTCGTCTTGCTGTAAATACTCAATAAATGACGATAGAAACTGTTTATTCTGATGTTTATATATTGATGATGGTACTGATGCCTCTTATATAAGTCTCTTGAATACAGTATCTTCCTTTCCTCAGGGAATAACAAAGTCCATGTTTGTCAAGGATGCCGGAGGGGAGGTAATTGGTCTAACAAACTTTCAAGGTCCCGCGGCCGTCTTGGATGTTTTCACCGATAGCGGCAGAGAATTCTACACAGAAAAACTGCAGGTATGTTTTTGTCGTTGTTGGTGTGGCGACAGGTATGTTTTTGTCGTTGTTGGTGTGGCGACAGGTATGTTTTTGTCGTTGTTGGTGTGGCGACAGGTATGTTTTTGTCGTTGTTGGTGTGGCGACAGGTATGTTTTTGTCGTTGTTGGTGTGGCGACAGGTATGTTTTTGTCGTTGTTGGTGTGGCGACAGGTATGTTTTTGTCGTTGGTGTAGCGACCTTCAGTTGTTTTCAGTGCTTGAGATAATCAACCCCATAAATTTGACAAAGTCGCCTTTCAGAATCATGAGAAAGTCATTGTATGTGAAAACAATCACTGACAGAGGTTGCTTGGCGAGTCACTAATGAAAAGTGCATGGCATGAGACATACAGCCATCCACAGAAGTTGGTTGGCGAGTCACAGAAAAATGTGTAGCAAGAGAAAGTTGTATATCATTAGGGAAGACTTCAAATGTGGACAGAGAGAGAGAGAGAGAGAGAGGGAGAGAGAGAGAGAGAGAGAGAGAGAGAGAGAGAGAGAGAGAATACGGTTTAATTTTTATATTTGATATAAGTAGCAGACATTCTTAATGATTTGGGAATGTATGCATTAGCAACAGGGAATCATGCCTACAACCAAGAGGCCTTCAAGAGAACTGTTATAGACACAAGTTTCCGCAAGGGACATGCTAATGAATGAATGAATGAATGAATGAACAGAGTTTCTACTTCTTTGTGCAATGATCGAAAAGCTGAGAAAGCAGAAGTGAAAATAATTTATGAGCAGCACACTTCTTATAAAAGAGGTTCTTCTGCATGCTTAAAAATGTACTTTGTAAGACAAACCTGTATGTAATAGTCATAACAAAGATATAGGTATGCGAAAGACATACAGGAATAACCTTTTCCTACAAACATTCAAATCAGCTGGGGCCGGCTGACCAGTTACAAATGGAGACGTTTAATTCTAACATGGAGGCAGTAATACATTCTCATACTTTCTTTTCTTTTTTTCCTCACTTTACTCACTCTCTCTGCCACTTTGTAAAACTACACCATACACCTCTATCTAAGTTTATTATTTAAACCAGTTTTGCTGCAGTCGCCATCCTTTTTATCTGTTACTATCTCACAGACCGACGATGTACACCATGGTAAATGTAGATAGTTACAGACACTCAAAATCTTCCATCCAAGACACAGTGATTGTAGACACCTGTCTCCCGTGTTCAGCCAGAGCAATCCTCTTCGCGCAAGAGCCATTTCACAACTCATCTCTTCCCCGTGTCGGTTCCCCCAGCCAAACTCTCGTGATCACTGAGCATTATTCAAGGCTGTAGTGTTATTTACTAAGACCTGTAAACACTACTGCTGTCTTCTTCTTTCTTTCGTTCTTTCCTCCTCCTCCTCCTCTTCATTTCTCGTTGAATTAGTTTAGTTATTAGTTTTAAATTGTGTTAATATGCAATTCATTTTAAAACTTAATAGTATGTCATGGAAATCATTACTGAAGACATGATAGAGAATTTATACTCAGATAAATATTATACAGAAGATTAACTGTACTCCAAGTGTTTGTTACTGAGGGAATTTGCATTTACAAATGGAGATGAGTGAAAAATTAATCACTCAATTTGGGACCATTTGTTTTGGCAATAACAGGGAGGTTGTTAAAGGGGGATAATAGAGAAGCTAAAAAATTAAGTCCCTTACATATTGTGAGTGTGTGTGTGTATAAGAGAGAGAGAGATTGTACGTGTGTGTAATATGTGTGTGTGATATAATATGATATTATGTATAACATCAAGTGTATCGTTGCAGTGTAATTACTTTGTATACTACCCATGACACTTATTAAAAAAAAACATAACTTAGGCAGGTGGTGAATAAAAAGCAACAGAATTTACGTATGTAGGCTGTCATTATGGCAAGTGAGCTGTAGTGGTTAAGACATCTTCTGTCGCGTGTATGCCTGTGTGTATATGTCTTTATGATATGTGTGTAACAGCTCCTTACACAAACACTTTACAGAGAGTTTCTGTTCTCAGGATCTCATAGACGAGTATGAAATTACGACTTACCGTTTGACATACGGGCAGCAGTCTTGGCTGCCATACAAGCCACATTTTGCCAATATCAGTGCTACGCCCAATATGTACAGGTAATGTACTACCATTGTCACTGAATGTAAGAAAGAAAGTATCACACTGTTGTATTGAACCTGTTTTGTTATATGGACGTGAATCATGGAAAATCACATGAGTATATCATTGGAGGCAACAGAGATGTGGTTGTTGAGAACAGTGTTGAGGATCCCATTGGGTAAAACTGAAAGAAGGAGAGGTATAGGATGACCGAGGGAACGGATGTTAGAAGGCCTAATATTGTGCCATGGGGAATAAAAATCAGCAAGAGTTACTCAGAAATGTTAGGGACCGAGATTTGTGAAGGAGTATAACTGCCCATGCCGCCCGGCATGGCACATTATGATGATGATGAATGTACTGTAACTAGCAAGCTGATGCATTTGTATGTTAATTTTTTTTTTTTACATTCAGCGCAGGGCATATCTTGATGTTCATTATGTTATAATATACTTATATATGTACATTCCTTCATCACCTACTAGTCTGGCAACAGATATATTTATATTTTATGTCTCTCAGCTTCAATGTTAGTTATGTTTGTTATATGAACAGCATATTTGTAGAATGTCTGGAATAGAGTGAAAGATGTATGATAAAGGGCAGAATGTCAGACGGGCCTGCGTGCCCAATTCTTAACCCTATTGAAATAAAGATCAATCAATCAATCAATCAAGTTAAAAATATGAGCATTAACACTGAATCTCCTAGGAACCCTTTGACTATCTTCACCCCTGTCTTACCAACTGTTCGATCAGCCATGTGTTCTGTGTAGCCTGCCCACATGTTTGTATGTTTAGCTTTGTGTTTCTGAATATCTGCCTACTTGTGAACCTGTTTGATAGACAGGCAGGCAGGTAGGCAGGCATAGATTGACTAAGACACCTTGGGCGAACAAATGACTTTCACCATGAGAGATGAGTACACTATCTACTTAGCCACATCAGAAGAAAATAATGTGGATATGGCACATTAGGAAGAGGATTGCCAGGATTTTGATTTGTGTCAGATTTATTATTTATTTTTCACGTGAACATTTCTTTACCCATAATGTCCTTACAACTATGTGCCATGTAGTTTAGTATGTCCTACCTTGCTGGCAGATGTTCACAAATTCCATAAGCAGTTTCTTTAATACATTTGTGTCACAATTTCATTTTTAAGCTTTTTAATGCTGGGTTTCTTACATCTTACATCCTTCCCGTGCCACTAAATGTCACATAGTGTTAGTTCGCCAATATTTCCTGTCTTCGGTGAGTTTTTCAATCTCATCAAGGGATTTTATGCCCATTGAACTGGCCTCTCTTAACAATGTCCTCTTTAGAGTTTCATGTGGTCGACCTCTTTTTCTTTGGCCTGTTGTGCTCCAATCGATAGCTTGTTTGGGGATCCTCTGATTGTTTCTTCTCATCACATGACCAACATGTGTCCATCCTTTTCTGATAACCCATGGAACAGGTTGTTGTTTGCTCATCTGTCTTATCTCTGTGTTGTTCTTGAAATCGTTCCACTTTATACCGAGTATTTTCCTTAGGCATTTGCTTTCGAAAGAGTCTAATTTCTAATTTCAATAAAATGCTGGGTTTAGTGAGCACTAAACACAAGCCTTAAATCTAGTTCTGCTTTGGTATATGCAAATGAGACCATAATTTTGTTGTAAAGAAAAATGGTATAAATTAACAAAGATGTATATCACATTCTCCTCTCGATTTCTGTTTTGAAGGAAAACTGTCACGGAGGTAGTTGGCGGTCTGCAAGCATCCTCGTTAGTGGTGGAACACACTTCAGATTCTCGTCAAGTGACAAGCTTAATTCCAGTTGTTACAGGGGTCAAAGTCATGAACGACAAGATGTGTCTCACTGGCGCCATAGAAACCGCCTTCACCTTGGGTTTGATGGGATACCCATTTGTGATGGCTGATGGTATCAGACTGGAAGTGTTGCAGAATCAAGAAGAGAATACCCGGCCTTCTAGGTTGGCTCTCTCTCTCTCTCTCTCTTGCACATACACGCACAAAAAACCTTATTACATTTTTAAAAATTAATTGCAGCATTCTCTAATATCATTTATTATCTTAGTCGATCAGATGTTGAGCAGTCCAATCTTCACGTACAAGCTAGCAATAAACTGGAAATAACCTGACTTAACAGACATGTTGCAAACGTTCATTTCTGTGATTCAGACATCATAGATGATGAGTATGTGCAAATAGCTAGGGAGTTCAGCTGTAGAAACCAGTTAGTTAACTGCAAATCAAGATTGCAAGTAAAGTTACAGAAGAAAGTTTTGACCCATAATGATTTTTATTAAAAATTATACTTGTATGTATCAAATTAATGGTGTTTATTAGAAACAATTGTGTTGCTGTACATGGCACAGTGAGTCATGGGACAATGACTACTTCATTATATCCAGACTGATAACAGAACTCTCTTTTTCTTTCTGGGTTTTGGAACTAAAATTGTCAGTGTGAACACTGCCTAAAGTCTCTTTCCAAAGTTAATAATAAGAAGATTCATTTACAGGTTTTAATTTCTTTAGTGAACAAAGGAAGCCTGAAGTTGTGCTGGTGTTCTGCTAAGGTAACATGACTCATAACTGATAGTTTGTCTTGCTGTCGTGAGATTTATGATACAAGGAGTTGGGGTAGAAGCAGATGAAGTTTGATTTCTTGTTCAAGAAAAAAAGAAACAAAAAAGACAGAGCACTTGCGTTCAACAGCTGCTCATAGGAATAAAAACAGTTTTAGCTACTGTTGCTGTAAATTCAAGTACTTATATATATCTTATATCTTATATCCTTCCCGTGCCGTTAAACGTCACATAGGGCTCGCAAAGTAGTTTGCCAATTTTTCCTGTCTTCGGCGAGTCTTTCAACCTCATCAAAGGATTTTATGCCTGCTAACTTGGCCTCTCTTAATAATTCCTCTTCAGAGTTTCACGCGGTCTGCCCCTTTTTCTTTGGCCTGTTGTGTTCCACTTGATAGCTTGTTTTGGGATTCTCTGATCATTTCTTCTCATCAAGTGACCAACATATGTCCATCTCCTTTTCCTGATCACCCATGAGACTGGTTGTTGTTCAGTCATCTGTCTTATCTCTGCATTGTTCTTGAATTCATTCCACTTGATGCAGAGTATTTTCCTTAGGCATTTGTTTTCAAAAGAGTCTAATTTCTTTTCTATTTCTTTAGTTGTTTTCCAGCTTTCGCATGCATAAATGAGGGTGGATATTACATTTGAATTGAATAGTCTTAACTTGGTTTTTGTGCTTATAACTTTTGAATTCCATATGTTCTCAAGATTCTTGAAGATTGTTCATAATAAAATCTGGATGAGGCAGAGCTAGTTACTGTCTCCCTTATTCTTCACAGCTCTTCAATACTTACAATTCAACAACATCTGCAATGAAGTCAACTTACACAATAAGAACTCCCCTGGAGAACTCCTCTTAACTTGGTTTTTGTGCTTATAACTTTTGAATTCCAAATGTTCTCAAGATTTTTTGAAGGACAATGCTGCTTTTGCAATTCTAATTCTAACTTCCTTCCTGGTGTCACCATCCTGGTCTGTGTAGCTGCCAAGGTATGCAGATTGGTTTACTTCATCAACAACTGTTCCTTCTGCATATATTTTTCCCTCTTGATTAATGAGAAGTTTCATTATTTTTGTTTCGTCTTTGTTTATACCATTACAAGAATTTAATTACTTAATTACCACTCTCATAAGTCCCTCACTCTCTCCCTTACATATAGAAGAAGGGTTGGAGTAGCACCATTATTAAAACTACATTCAGAAATAACAAGTCAAATGGTTTGACTACTTTTCATAGCTGTAGTGAGGCCCAGAGGACATTCTCGGTGAGAATAAATAAAAATAGATGGAGAGGCCTTCCAAGCAGAATATGAAAGAAGAAAATAACAAAAATCTTAGCTATCCCCTATGTCAAAGAAACCCACCAAGCTTGGTCAAGAAATCTGTTTGCGAACCACTTGCAGAAGGACACAAGCAGCTCAGATTTCATTATTTAGTAGCATTTCATTTTTAACTGATGCCAACACTCTGTAATGTATTAGTTAAAACATAATTTCCACATTTTTATATCTCACATTAAAAAGCATGGCAAATATTTTTTAAAACATTTATGTATCTGCCAATCTCAACAGGGAACTGTACATTCGGTGGCTGCAGCTGGCATCTTTATTTCCTGCCTATCAATACTCCATTGCACCATGGGAGTATGACCCTGAAGTTGTTGCCATAGCAAGAAATTTTAGTCAGCTTCATAATCAGTTTGTGCTACGTGAAATGAACAGCTTGGAGCTGAAGGAGGAAGTTGCCAAGGGTGCTCCTATTATAAGACCTGTTTGGTGGCTTGACCCACAGAATGAAACATTCCATGAAATGCAGGTAAATATGGCTCTTTAGGGTGCAACCATTGAAGAAGGCTGGCCAGTAAAGAGGATTAAATGGAGAAAACTTAAATATTTTGGATGCATTAAATGTCATGAAAATTTAGAATACATAATAGGGAGGAAGACCAAGGTGAAGATGGCTGCAAGACATCATTGATAATCTGCAAATGGATGCGTCAGCAGCAGGGCATTTTGCTTACAACCAAGAGGCCTACAGAAGAGCTGTTAGGGAGGCAAAGTTCTGCAAGGGACATGCAAATGACTAACTGACTGAGGGTGCAGCCATTCTTTTCAGTGAAAATTCATCTGTTGTGTTTAGTTATGATATCAGTTTAGTTATTTATTGAAATTTAGAAATATAAATGAATAGCTGCATAAAGAACAATGTTCTACTCAAAATTAAATTTGAAAAATGAAAAAAAAGACAGGAATCCATATGACAAAGAAATATAAGCAAATTATATCTTTACTATTTATAATAACTTCTTATTGTAGTACCAAACCTGCATATTAGCCAAGTGATTAAAAAAGTCATTGCAATGATTGATGTTTCTCTAACATGAATGTGTCGATGTTTCTCTCAAGCAAGGGTATTGGGCATTTATTTTTTAATGAAAGATTGAGCAAACTTTATCAGAGACTGTTAAATAACATTCCTTTAACCTCTTCAGTGTTAATTAATTGAAATGGTGATTAGATGGAAATAGGACAGACCTGAGATAATGCAGAAAGAGATTAATGTTTCCTTGATTTGGCTGTCCATTCAAACTTAAAGTTGAAGAAACCAACTTCAGAGTAAGATTGTTGAAGCTATAGTAACATTTTGCATCAAAATGCTTTTTTTTTCTTTTTTTCTTTTTTCAGATAGTAGATGAATTCCTAATTGGAAACAACTGGCTTGTGGCTCCTGTTTTATGTGATGGCATAACCGAGCGAGATATTTACTTACCACCTGGTGTCTGGGAAAATGAGAAGATGAAGGATATTGTAACCATAGGTCCAAGCACAATAAGGAACTACTCTGTGCCTCTAGAAAGTGTTGCAGTATTCAAAAGGAAAAAAGTTGAAGGACAGAAAAGCAAATTAGAATTTTAATTTGAACAACAGTTCTCTATATGTGCTCAGAATAAACATTCCTTCTGCTGGAAGATATTGTCAGTTCAGTAACTTTAAACATGGCTTTGCTCGGTGAAGAGTTATAGAGCACACAGATTATTTTCATTCTACTATAAATGAGCAGACAAAAATATTTGTGCAGCTTCATTTAAATTGTAGTTTCAAAGGTAATTTTAGAAAATTACTGCACCAGCAGAAAAAAAATGAGGATGTATACCTTTATTATAGATGTTTTAAGCACAAATGAGCATTAATTGCAGACTGCTACAAACTATTTTCAGTATTTTGTTCAACTGTGTTACTGTTACAAATAAATGAATCTGTTATATTAAATGGTTAAAAAAAAAAACAAAGAAAACAATGTTATGAACTTACATGTTTTATAATGTGATATTCATGAAATTTTAATTCTTTTCCTTCATTATATGTGTATATGATATGCTCGGCAACAAAATCTGTCAGTCATTTTGTGTGATTCTTTGCCCATGATTTTAATCATTTATCAGTGATTTCTTTCTGACTTTAGCATCTGGGTCCACTATGTCTTCCTGCTGACTCTTTTACTCTGGAGCAAAGGCAATTTCGCTGCGAGTTTGACATTTATCTAAACTGTAATATCCAGAGATTGAAAAGACCATATCCTCTGACCCTGTAGTGCTCCCATAAACAGTCAGTTGTCTTGCTCCACTCTGGTCATAAGGCTTGTGATGGGCTTGTTTCCTTCATGGAAATGAAGCCTGTCAGTTAGTCTGAATTCAGTTTTTTACTGTAAAACACTTATCCTACATCCTTCCCCTGGTGTTAAACATCACATAGGGCTTGCATAGTAATTCGCCAAGTTTTCCTCTTTTCAGCGAGCTTTTCAACCTCATCAAGGGATTTTATGCCTACTAATTTAGCCTCTCTTAACAATGTCCTCTTTAGAGTTTCACATGGTCAGCCTCTTCTTCTTCGGCCTGTTGTGTTCCACCTGATAGCTTGTTTGGGATTCTCTGATTGTTTCTTCTCATCATGTGACCAATATATGTCCATCTCCATTTTCTGATCACCAGTTAGACAGGTTGTTGTTCACTCATCTGCTTTATCTCTGCATTGTTCTTAAATTAATTCCAGTATCTAACATTATGGTTGTGCTTTATTTTTATCCCTATGGCAGCTGCAGAGAGCTCATGTTTGAATTACACTGAGCTGTAGTGGCAAGTCTTCAGAACCATTCCATTTTTAATTGTACATTTTCTATTTCTGTAATATTTTTGTCTTTGCTAGTTACATTTTTAAATCTTGTAACAAATCATTTGTTTTATAGACAAAGAAGCTTCTCTTATAGTAATCTCATATCACTCAGACATATTTAGCTTGAAAAGATTTACCGTGAACAACACTTGCATTATTATAATTCAGAGACTGATCTGATCAGCAAATAGCAAATTTATGTTATTGAAATGTCATTACTTATGGTGAGTGTATGTGTACGAAGAAGAAGAAGATGGTGAATGTAAGGTGTCAGAAAAGTGAAGTGTAAAGACGAATATGTTAGAAATATCAAGTAGAGGAGAATTTTGTTTTCATCAAAAAGAGTGAACTAGAAAGAATGATACATGCCAGTTTGGGATAGAGTGAACTGGCTAAGGACTTGTGTTCCTGAAGACAAAATGTAGAGAACAAAAATTCAGTGTATTCAGTGATGTGGACAAGCTCTTTTACATTTTAGACAAGGCAAATTTCAAGTACAAATAATCTGCTTAAAACCATGCACGTTAAAGGTCAGTACCTCACGTGTCTGAGGTAACATCCCTTGACAGTTGCCTAGTTGGCCTAATGATAAAGTAGATCCTGAATATATATATATCTAACTCTTTTTTGAATGTATAGTTTTCTAGGTTAAAAAAAAAAAGACACAGTACACCAACCACATGGTCATGAAAAATTCCAAAAAAAGAAAAGATGGTCATTTCTTCTTCTTCTTCTTCATATGCATTGTCTGTCCATGTCCGCAATCCTGTCCCTGGGATAAATTTCACTTTTTTTTTGTTTTTGTTGTAATTCACATATGAACCATAGAGCTTATCTTCTTTGGTGGTTTCACTGGGCCAATAATTGCTTTTCAGTGTCTCATAGTTGGTACAGTTTTGGAGGAAATGTTCCACATTTTGGGGCACTTAGGCACATGCACAAAGAGTAATAGTACCAACCTTAAACTTTGTATACATAAAGATGGTCACTAAATCAAGTTGTCTGTTCAGCCATCCTTTCATGTGATGAGCATTTCAGTGTGCTTTATATCTTCATTTCTGCATTGAAAGGCAAAATGATAACCTAAGAGCCAAAGTAAATGCATCTTAATCATTTGAAACATATCACATTATCATATCACTGTTTTTTATAACTTACTTTTCAGTTGTTTTGGTCCACTCATTAAGCATTTCAAAATCGTCTCCCTTAATGGCACAAAAACTAGCACTAGTGTGATGCTAATGCATTGATAAAAGTTTATATCCAATAAAAAACTGTATATTTTCATATTCATTTGTTGTTTACTGCAGTTAAATTTCAGTACATAGTTTAACCATTCAAGGAACATTATTGGAGCACACAGGAGACAGAATACTACATTTGTGACACTTGGAACACAGAAAGCAGAGAAGATACTGTCCCGAGCAGAATATTTTCGGTTTGGAGGATATTTAGATCAATTGAAGTGCCAACAGTTGAGACTGAGTTAATAGAAGAGTGAAACAAATTGTAGAAAATTACTTAATTTTAAAAAAATATTTACAGTTCTAAGTATAAGGAAATATTTCCTTTCATACTGATGGAAAATGAATATCATCATCAGAATTTAATGCATGAACACAGCCACAGGAGACTGAGATGAGAACTTTTAGTCAGATGTAAGTTTCTTGATTCTCTGTTTCTGATCTACGCCTCATCTTTCTTCACTGTGGAGTTCTACCCTGATAGGTTTGTCTCGGTGTGCCTCTGATTTTGTCGTGTCTTTTTCATCCTTGTGGAGTCTAGTTCAGAATCCTTGGCTGTCAGTTCTTTTTCTTTCGGGGTTTTTTTTTCATTAAGTGGTGCTCTACCAGTTTATCTACACCTCCTTTGCTTTATTTCAAAATTGTTCTTTTATTTCAGCTCAACTTTTTTATTTCCATATTTCATGCACATTCTTTTCAAGTTATTCCCAATTTGATTGTCTTCTATTATTGTCCCCAATATGCATATCTTCCAGATTTATTCTCAGTATTATTGTCTTTCCTAATTATTCTCAGTCAGTTCTGTTCTCATATTTTTACCCTCAGATCTCTACCTTCAGATTATTATCCCCTGATCTTTACTCTCAGATTTTTACCCTCAGATCTTTATCCTCAGATCTTTATCCTCAGATCTTTATAGAATAAAAATAATCTAATCAAAAAGCACTGATGTTTTTTTCTCATCTTTTTTTTTTCTTCAGAGGTTAAAGATGCTCTTGTAGTTAATGTATACATCATGCTCACCACATTTTGACTGTTAGCAACTCCATATTTCTTGTGATTTCGCAACCAGAAATATTTTGTTAATTATTAAAATTTTATGTACGTAGTTGACTTGCATAGTCTGGATCCAATTTTTTTTAATATAAATACTCATAATGGTATAAATATTTAATCTTTTATTACAGTTTGTTTCACATTTTAAAAAAAAATGAACTGGCCATCATATTTTTTAAAATGTACAAGTAAAAAGTAGAAATAATTTCTTTAAGAAAATTGCTTTATAGCACTTAATGTTTCTGTTCCTGGTGTTTTAAAGCAGTTTATTTCAGTATTCAACCTAAAACAGAAAGACAGTTTTAAAATGGCATGAAATACTGGCAGTAGAAAAGTTTGTTAATAATATTATAAAACTGATCACTTGCACAATCAGAAATTCAAATGGGAATGTGTGTATATATAGGGTGTTGATGTATAGTTAAGGAATTGGGACAGTTGTAATAATTGATCTTAAGAGTACTGCTTCAAGTCCTATTCATAAAATAGATTTCAAATACACATACTATCTGATAAAAGCTTCTGGCATGCAACAGACTGTGTGTAGGGTAGTCTTGCTGTGCAGTGTTGTACTTGTTTTAGACACAGTAACTTATTACACTGTAGCCAGTCTGTGATATACTTGTTTGGCAGTCTCTTGGTCATGACATTTTATAATAAGCCTGTGTCACTGCTTTTCACTTACAGTAAACTTTGAGCCAACAACACATTTTTTTTACGTGACATAATTTCTGATTAACATATCTTATGTGCTGCAGTGGTGTAGTAATTAATGCACTTGTCTGCTGATCAGAAGATCCCTGGTTCATTTTCACACTTGGGAAAATTTTTTTAGTCAGACTGACCAGAACTGAGGTCAATCCAGGCTCAAAATATAGGTATCTTGGGCTTTCCTAGGAAAACAAAGACAATGAGGACAGGTGCTAGCATCCCCACCTCAAATACTGTTGAGTCTCCTAGAAATGTGAAGGCACATCCCTACAGTATGCAAACGCTACTGGACATAGAAATCTCATGATTGAATGTTATGAACAAATTTTAGCTCTTTTTGGCATATACAGCACAGAAACTAAAACAAAAACTCTACCATGACAGACCACCAATTTTCACAATCTTTAAACTAAACTTTCATGCTGTAAAATCCTGGCCAATAAAACCTTGAGACATTATGTACAGACTTACTTTTACCAACAAAATGTCTGCACAGAAGTTTTGATTTAACAACGTGTTAAACCAAGAAAGAACAGTAACGTGTTTTTGTTTTGTCAGAAATCCCCCTCATAGTTATTACACAATAATTAGTGTATAAGTATACAACTATACACGAAGCACTGCAGTAAAGCTGTGATACCAGAATGTATAAAATAGGAAAAAAGTAGGAGCAGCTTTATTACTTAACGATTACAAAGTTGTGACGTTTCGGCGTGAGCCTTAATCATACAAAAACATACGGGACGAAGAAATAGAGAGAGGAGATAAACTATAGATTCACATGAATACTAAAAAAAAAAAAAAAATTTTTTTTAAAAGAGTACTTAGCTGTAAATTGCAAGGTGTGGCTTGTCCGGCAGTGTGTGTCAGGAATGGATCTAGTGGGACTCATGTCACAGGTCTCTATTTAAACAGTCTCCACGTCCCACTAGATCCATTTCTGACACACACTGCCGGACAAGCCACACCTTGCAATTTACAGCTAAGTACTCTTTTAAAAAAATTTTTTTTTTTTTTTAGTATTCATGTGAATCTATACTTTATCTCCTTTCTCTATTTCTTCGTCCTGTATGTTTTTGTATGATTAAGGCTCACGCCGAAACGTCACAACTTTGTAATCGTTAAGTAATAAAGCTGCTCCTACTTTTTTCCTATTTTATACATTCATAGTTATTACAGTCTGTTAACAGAAAGTCAGCATTATGTTTTCATAATAATGTCTTAGGGTCTGTGGTAGAAATTCCAAAGCCCACAGAGCTAGTGTCTGGTAAACAAAGAATGACAATCATGGAATCTTAACAAAGAATATGAGATATTCAAGTCAAAATCAAAGCATAAGAGCTGCTGTACCATGATATTAAAGCCTTAAATATGTATTTATTATATTATCCAAGATTTTATTTTCTGTCTTCAGCTATCTAAACAGATGAGTTTAATTAACTTTATTAACAGTGAGCATATCATGCATCTTTTATCATCCCACCAGCACAATAAAACCCATCTTTACAAATTATGACATGTATATTTTTACCATCATTAATTTAATTGTACTTTTTTCCTTCAACATTCTTTCTTGCATTCCTACCAATTCAACTTCAGTTGTTCATGTCATCATTTAGTGTTGCATTTATAATTCTCATTACATAAAAATGAATCTGTGTATGACATAATCTAGTCACATAATAAATGTGTCGCTGTGCCTTCCTGAAACACATATCAGCTATTTACAATGAATAAAGTTGTGTTTTTGTACATTTGCAACTGAGTGTTTGTGGTTTTTCCATCATATTGTAATTATGAGCTTGAGTTCAACAAGGTGAAGATATATCTGTGATATTTTTGGTTGATTTTCCATCCATCTGTTTATCTGCCTGTCTTCCACACACATACTTTTTTACTCTGAAATAGAGTGGCAGATTCAGTAACTTCTCAAACTGAAGATGATGGGTTCTATTCCTGCTGCTGTTGTACTCCAGTTGATCTGGCTGTAAAAATGTACACTCAGAATGTAGCACTGAGTAAAATGTCTCAGAAAATACATCCTACACAACCAGGAACACTGGATTACATTGCCTACATGACTGTCCACAGATGAATAGAAAATAGAATCTCATATAAAACTTAGTTCAGTTAAATGTGTGACACAGCCAAGGTGTAGGTAAAGATTTTCTTTTCCACCACAGCTATCAAATAGTCCAGGACAGTATCAATTTAAAAAGAAAATAAGAGTTACAACTCATTTTAAACCTTTAACTTTCAATATGTGCCTAACCTACCAATAGCCAATTTTAGATGGCACTACTAATGAACTCGTCATGGTAGTTCTTCTTCTTCTGCATTCGAGGTTGTTGGTCACATCAGATCCTGATCCCTGTCGACATGGCAAAGCCCGCAGTCCTCTCCAGATCCTGATAGTAGCCTCAAAGTAGTAGTGATTATATCTTCTTCTTCATCATCGAACACTTTCAGACGTCAGCTTGGATATCTTTGAAGAAAGCTTATCATAAATCGATGCAGGTGATGGCTAAAAGTGCCATCTCGGTTTTTCAAATGAAGGGTAGTCGTGTAACAGGTGCTGGACTGTCATTTTGTCCCAATACAGTAATCTTGCAAAATAGTACATGTCAGAAATAACTGATTCATGTTTTTAATAAAAACAGCATGTGAGAAATACAGAATCTGTCTCACAGATTTTTAAGGACATGCATCTTTCCCATCGCAACATTTGTCAAAACATCTGAGAAACACATAAATGCCTTTGAATGTAAATGCTACAGAAGAGTCCTTCAAATGTCATGGACACAAAAAAAGAACAAATATATCCATACTACAAGAACTTAATGTTGATGAAGATTGGGTAATAAAAAAGATGAAACAGAGAAATTTTAAATATTTTGGACATAATAAACGTCATGAGAATTTAGAGAAGACAGATTTGGAAGGGTACATAATAGGAAAAAGAAAGAGTGGAAGACCAACGCGAAGATAGGTGCAAGACGTTGATGATCTGTGAATGGATGAAGCAGGACATCTTGTTTACAACTGAGAGGCCCCCAGGAGAGCTATTAGGGAGGCAAAGTTCCGCAAGGGACATGCAAATGACTGACTGTCTCATTTCAGCAGGCGTACTTTTTCAGATGATGGATATTAAATATTACAAGCTTTTTTATTGGAATCTTTTTCTCTCCATATCTCTTGCAATACAAACTGCTTTCAGATAAGATTGCATAAACATTGTTTTTCCTTTCTTGTACCTTTATTTTTGCTTTTGTAATTTTAGAATTCTGTTAGGGATTTTAATCCAGATGCCTCTTAAAATAATTATAACAAACTGTAGTCTTTTATACACAGATTTAAAATAAGTAAACAAAAACAAGGAAAATTCAGAAATAATTATCTACAATATGAGGTGATAGCTATCAAATGGAACACAAAAGGCCGAAGAAAAAGAAGTTGACCACGTGAAACTCTAAAGAGGACATTGTTAACAGAAGCCAATTCAGTGGGCATAACATCCCTTGATGAGATTGAAAAACTCGCCGAAGACAGGACATCTTGGCGAACTGCCATGCGGGTCCTATGTGACGTTTAACGTCACGGGAAGGATGTAAGTATGAAATGATAAAGTACGGTCTGAACATGGTTATGAAAAGTGGATGACAACTAAAAAAAAACAGTTTTCTGGTGTAAGTATATAAAATAATTATGTAAATATACACAGATCCACTGCCGTAAAACTATAAATACAAATCAGTTGGTGAGAACAGCTTTATTCACTAACAAGCACGTATTTGTGACGTTCAGGTTTTCGCTGTAGTCGTACAAAGTTATTCTTCATCAATATCCATGGCAGTACGCGCTGGTGATTATCACAGAATCAGGCATAAAAATTGGAGGATACAATATTAACAACCTTTGGTATGCTGACGATACAGTACTGATAGCTGAGAACCAACAAGACCTGCAAAATCTCTTGGATAAAGTCGCCAAAGAAAGTGAACAGAAAGGCCTTACTTTGAACACCAAAAAGGCAGAGGCTATGGTTATATCTAAGAAACAGAATCCACCAACGTGCAGTATAAAATTGAACAGAACTATTCTAAAGCAGGTGCAGAAATTCAAATACCTTGGAGCATTAATAACTTTTAAATGGGAAATGCAGAACAGAAATTAGGAACAGAATAAGCCAAGCAAAGACTGCATTTCAGAGAATGAGAAACATATTATCCAACACATCCTTGTCAATGAATGTTAGAAAACGAGTCCTAAAATGCTATATTGAACCTATCTTATTATATGGAAGTGAATCATGGACAATAGGCAGGTCTGCACAAAAAAATCATTGGAAGCAGCAGAAATGTGGTTTATTAGAAGAATGTTGCGAATCCCCTGGACAGCAAAAATAACTAATGAAGAATGTATGAGAAGAGCTGGAGAGACAAAAAATCTTGTCAAAAGATAAGAGAGAGAGACAATGTACTTTCACAGGACATGCAATGAGAAGAGAGGGCATCGAAAATATTATAACAGGAAAAATAGAAGGAAGAAGATCAAGAGTAAGACCAAGAGAAATGATACTGGACAAGCCTGACAGGATAGTGTGAGGGGAGATCAGCAACTGAGCTGATGGCCTGCATGAATGATCATGTACTCTGGAGAAGCATAATAGCCAACGACAGTCGGCACGGCACATGATGATGATGATGATGATCTTTGCCGCCGGTGGTGTAAGGATGTTGAGGTGCAGCATCGTATCGGATTGGGAGCGGGATATGACTGCTTTTTTTCAGTCTCCGAGTGGAGGTAAAAGGCATAGGATATGCGATACTTCTTTAGCAGCTCTACCACCATTGGCACTATCTCTGCCCCGTTAGTCAAACTAGGCCTGTCACTAGGGGTATCAACGGAGTGGTGGGACATGATCTTATATAGACGTGCACTACTTATATATGCAGGGTACATATGTCTATTATTATGTGACTGCTAGTTACAGACACGGCAATACTTATAAAGATTGTGTTACTATCATGCATCTTCTGCTACAGAAATATACTAACAAGGACAACGCACAGTGAAAAGTGGTAAGAATAAGTTCAGTGTGAATAACATAAACTCACACTTTATTAATGGAAAAAATGAGTGATGAGAGGTGAGGTTGAGAGACAATTGATAACGTTATACAACGTTTCTGGCTAATCCACTTTCCGGCAAGAACTAGTTTGCCAAATGGAAAGGGAGAAAACCCAACTCTCACACTACATAAAAGCAACGAGCATACAAAAAATGTAGTACAACATAAGAGTACACACTGCATCAAAAATTATCATTGAATTTTCTCACTCATCACAGAAAATCTGTAGACCAAAGGTCTGTACAAAGATCTCAAAAAGGAGCCAATTTCACATTCTTTAGTTCAGTAAAGTTATGACATGAAAAGAAATGCTTGACATTATGACACTAACAACTACCTGACTCTTTACTGAAAATCATAAATGAGAAATAATCTCATAATGTCTCCAAAAGGAGCATTCTATGCACAAATCAGTTACATGACAAAAATCACTAACACAGTGCACTCTAGGCTAGAAAAATCACATTCTCAACTAATCATGCATAACAACGATCCTAACACATTTCACAACCGAGAATTAATACAAACTCATTCTAATCTCATAATCATAATCCATCCTATCTCTCCATTTCAAATCTCGTTCTCTCACTCCTTAAATATGTGCTAACATAAATCTACCCGAAGTTTCTATCCTGAGAATCACTCAGCCTGTGATTCTACCTGTTTACGACCTTCAGATGAAAACTCACCGGACATTCCAAAAATAACGTTTCTGTTACAAACATGTCAAGGATGAGTTCATAAAAATAATTAAACACCTCGTGGAATTTAGCGTCTCAAGCCTGACCTTTCAATTGAACTCTTGTAAAACAAAAATACCAAGGGCTTTAAATCAAATGTTCAAAATATTAAAATACCCCGGATTATATCCATTTTATGAGAATCCAACATCGTAACAGTAAAATCTCCAATATATT
Organism: Achatina immaculata; assembly: GCA_009760885.1. Taxonomy (NCBI): domain Eukaryota; kingdom Metazoa; phylum Mollusca; class Gastropoda; order Stylommatophora; family Achatinidae; genus Lissachatina; species Lissachatina immaculata. The sequence goes on from CM019704.1 coordinate 28,163,229, forward strand.
GTTATACTTATGTCGGCTGTGGTTCGTCAATCCTGACTCTAACATGTCAGTTATGGTTCGCCAATCCTGAGTCTAGCATGTCAGCTGTGGTTCGCCAATCCTGACTCTAGCATGTCAGTTATGGTTCGTCAGTCCTGACTCTAGCATGTCAGTTATGGTTCGTCAATCCTGACTCTAAACATGTCAGTTATGGTTCGCCAATCCTGATTCTAGCATGTAAGCTATGGTTCGCCAATCCTGATTCTAGCATATCAGCTATGGTTCGCCAATCCTGATTCTAACATGTCAGCTATGGTTCGTCAATCCTGATTCTAGCATGTCAGCTATGGTTCGCCAATCCTGACTCTAGCATGTCAGCTATGGTTCGCCAATCCTGATTCTAGCATGTCAGCTATGTTTCGCCAATCCTGAGTCTAGCATGTCAGCTATGGTTCGCCAATCCTGAGTCTAGCATGTCAGCTGTGGTTCGCCAATCCTGACGCTAGCATGTCAGTTATGGTTCGCCAATCCTGACTCTAGCATATCGCTATGGATCACTGAATGCCATAACGGGCAGCGCCTTCATCCCCTAATCAGATAAAAACATACAGACATTTTTTTTAAAGTAGTACGGAAAAAAGAAGTCTAAATTAACATATACTGTATGTAACACATAAAGAAGGGGAAAAGATGTTACTCGGATCTATATTAATACAAGTTAGGAGATAAGTAACCTTCGCCCTCCCACACACACACACACACACACACATACTTTTTTTTACTTTTTTTAATGTGCTACATGTAATGCATGTTAATTTAGACTGTTTCCTTTTTTTCTTACTTTTTTGCTACATGTAATGCATGTTAATTTTGACTGTTTCCTTTTTCCCTACTTTTTCGTCCTTTGTGTCTATGTATGACTAAAGTGAAAATCAAAATGGTCGTGTGCTTATTAATGAAAAACAAAATAAAACTATTCCTCCTTTTTGTTAAAGTCTATTTTTTAAAAAATCGTTGATCTTCATCTGTAATTGTAACTGTAAAAAAAGGGGAGGGGGAAGGGGGAGGAGGGGCGCCCTAGCTCTGTTGCTGGTCTTGGGAAGCAGCCTCATTACACTCGGGGCCTGTCCATGTGTGCCCGGCCTTTGACGTCAGGATTTCTTTCAGTGTTTTTAAGGAGATGACTCCATTGTTGTGTTGATTACGACAACTTAATCGTTATCTTCATCTTAAGAAGATTAGAATATGCAGGAGAGCAATTGGCAAAGAAATAGATCATCCTATATGAATGGGAGTTTTACAGTATTTGGTACATTTCCTTCATACCAGCCACTTTCCATTTTTTGACAGATAAGACACGATCAGGTGTGATTTTCCCAATCTCAGCTACAAAAGCACCACAACATCGGTTCAGTAATCTATGGTAGGAGCTTGAAGGAACATTAAAACTATTCACTAATTCAGTATTTTGTGACAGTTGTTTTGCAAGTAAGTTGTCTATTACCTATATACTTGTATAAACAACATAAAGCGTGCTTACCAAAAAGAGAAAAAAAAAGGCGTATCCATTTCATATCTGGCTAGTTTATTGACTGCTTGGTTACTAAGTTCGGCATGAATGCAGGCATCACGTAGGATTAACTGTGGAAATTCGGTATAAAGTAGAACCAATTCAAGAACAACGCAGAGATAAGCAAACAACAACCTGTCTCATGGGTGATCAGAAAAAAAAATGGACATATGTCGGTCATGTGATGAGAAGAAACAATCAGAGAATCCCAAAACAAGCTATAAAGTGGAACATAACAGACTGAAGAAAAAGAGGTCAACCACGAGAAACTCTAAAGAGGACATTGTTAAGAGAGGCCAAATTAGTCAGCATAAAATCCATTGATGAGGTTGAAAAGCTCGCCGAAAACAGGAAAACTTGACGAACTACCCATGCGAGCCCTGTGTGACGTTTAACGGCACGGGAAGGATTGTTCAAATAAAAAGAATTCGGAGCAAGCAGGATTTAGTATAACTGGAAGAAACTACCACTTCTAAGAGTTTTTTTTTATATTGTGATAAAACATCTTTGGTTTTTCTTTCTTTCTTTGTGCCAGGATAATGGCGACAAGCACACTGCGTGTCTCTTCATTGTTTGTAGTTTTCTTACTGTGGAGATGTGCAATGGCTGTATGCGAAGAGCCAGGTCTTGGAACAGTTATGGATATTATATGCAGACAACTTTCGGTCTTTCTCAACGTGACTTCTTCACCAGGCCTACAGCCCAGTATGAATATTATCGGCAGATAGTGAACTAGTCTTGGAATGATAGTTCAGTACAAATATATTTTAGACCGTTCTTGTCGTGATTCTTCTTATCTTATATCTTATATCCTTCCCGTGATTGTCGTGATTGTTCTGGCTTAAATCTCGCACTATGTAAATTACGGAGCTGTATTTTCCAAATACACTCTGACACAAATGATAATTAAAACAAAAAAGCTCACATTTTTATTTCAGTATGTCTTATTTTAAAATTTTGTTTTGAGGTAATCCTCGTGTGTGCTTTTATGTCAGTATTTTTTTTTCAACTTTGTCAGGAGAGTGGGGAAGGTACGGAAAAACTATTATGAAAATCTTCCTAATAAAAGCCAACTAAGAAGATACTATTTTGCTTAAATCGGGTTTCAGGATACCACTACAGGTGTAACCAGTGATGGCGCTACAGTTCTTCGAAACCGCTATAATTGTACCTTCTTTCACTTTGCAAGAAGTACTTTTCGAAATACTGGTTTTCTCACTACAAAATTCGATGCTGTATGCATTTTTTAGAATGTAAAATTAAATACATTTTACAAACAATAGCTGAAAGTAAATGTTAGTGTGATTTTTTTTCTTATTAGAGGCGAGATTTAATCTTTATAAAATGCTCAAATATCAAATCAAAATAAAAACTGACTGAGTCTCCTCCATGCAGATTGAGCATCATTAGTCTACTGGCTTGATTATCTTCCAGTCAATTTCGCTGTTTGTTTTTTTAATAGTATTAATTTTTATAAATTGTACATACATACAAATTGTACATACATACATACATACATACATACACACATACGTACACACATACATACACACATACATATACATACATACATATACATACGTACATACATTATATACATACATACATACATACATACACACATACATATACATACATACATATACATACGTACATACATTACATACATACATACATACATATATATATACATACATACATACATACGCATGCATGCATAAAACATACATACATACAAACAAACATACATACACACATACATACATACATATATACACACACCCACATACACGCATACACACATACATACATACATACATACATACATACATACATACATACATACATACATACATACGTACATACATACTGTGTAACACTTTCTGCGTGCGCATGAATAACAGGATTGCCGACAATGGAGTTCAGTGAACCCACCCGTCTTCTTGTCTAAATGGCTGAGAATATGAAACTTAAGACAGAAAAAGAGGAGGGGGAGAGGATGGACTCAATAGACTGTTTTGAGCTGTCAAAATTTCTTCATTGTGTTCCAGCTCTTCTACATTTCTTAGAGGCTACCTATGATTGGCACCCTAGATTATCCACAGATACTCCACGTCAGTTTCAAGACGCGTCATTGCTATCTTGAAAAAGGCATAAATATTTTTTTTTCTAGAACTATAACAGTTTTTAAAATATTTCACCTTCCAGATTTTGAAATACTATACAAATATCGTTAATATCAGTTGTGTCAAAACTATTTTGCAAGATCATTTTGAATAGACTTAAAAGATATAGTGGATACCGCAATGAGAGAAGAACAAGCAGGATTTCGAAAAGGGAGAAGCTGTCTCGACCAGATCTTTACTCTAAGAATAATACTTGAAGAACATATTGAAAAACAGAAGCCATTAATACTGAACTTCATAGACTTTAAAAAGGCATTTGATAGCATACACAGGGACTCATTGTGGAGAATTTTAAGTATATATGGAATACCATTTAAAATTGTCAACATCATTAAGGACTTCTACAATGGATATGTTTGTGTAGTCAAAATAGGATGAGTGAATGGTTCCAGATTGAAACAGGCGTGAATCAAGGATATATACTGTCACCTTAATTAAAGAGAAAAAAACTTAAATATTGTGGACACATTAAACGTCATGATAATCTAGAAAAAAAATCATCTGGGAAGGGTACATAATGGGAATAAGAAAGAGAAGAAGACCAAGGCGAAGATGGCTGCAAGACATCGTTGATGATCTGCAAATTGATGCATCAGCAGCAGACCATCTTGCTCACAACCGAGAGGCCTACAGGAGTGCTGTTAGGGAGGCAAAGTTCTGCAAGGGACATGCAAATAGATGAATGAACTGTCTCCTTTGCTTTTTGGAAGTACAATAGACTTCATAATGAAAAAATGCTGCACAGGTAACACAGGTATTGACTGGGTACATGGGACCCAACTAGAAGATCTTGATTTTGCCGTTGACATAACTCTTATCAGTAACAATGTGAATTCCATGCTTCACTGGCTAGCAAAATAGGACTTGATATTAACAAGGACAAAACAAAAATAATGAAACTTCCCATTAATCAAAATGGAAAAATACACGTAGAAGGGGCAGATATTGAAGAAATCAATCTATTTGCATACCTTGTAAGCTACATAGACCAAGATGATGACATCAGGAAGGAATTTAGAATTAGAATTGCAAAAGCAGCATCGATCTTCAAGAATCTTGAGAAAATATGGCATTCAAAAGTTATAAGCACAAAAACCAAGTTAAGACTATTCAATACAAATGTAATATCCACCCTCATTTATGCATGTGAAAGCTGGAAAACAACTAAAGAAATAGAAAAGAAATTAGACTCTTTTGAAAACAAATGCCTAAGGAAAATACTCAGCATCAAGTGGAACGAATTCAAGAACAATACAGAGATAAGACAGATGACTGAACAACAACCAGTCTCATGGGTGATCAGGAAAAGGAGATGGACATATGTTGGTCACGTGATGAGAAGGAACAGTCAGAGAATCCCAAAACAAGCTATAAAGTGGAACACAACAGGCCGAAGAAAAAGAGGCAGACCACGTAAAACTCTGAAGAGGACATTGTTAAAAGAGACCAAATTAATAGGCATAAAATCCCTTGAATAGGTTGAAAAGCTCGCCGAAGACAGAAAAAATTGGTGAACTACCTTGTAAGCCCTATGTGACGTTTAACGGCACGGGAAGGATATAAGATAAGACAAATATCTATTTCTAAGACATATAGGATTGGAGGAGGGGTCGCTTGAACAGTGCGGTATATTACTTTCTGTGGTTTCTAAGATGAATATTCATGTATATCTGGCCCAAACCATGCAGACCTGAGGCGTGAAACATGGCCAAAGGACACAAGCTTGGGGCAAAAGCTTTGGGGCTCCTATCAGGATCTAGAGAGGACTGCGGGCTTTGCCATGTCGACAGGGATCAGGATCTGAAGAGTGAACAACCTCGAACGCGGAAGAAGAACAAGAATGTATGTCTGAAACAACCAAATGGAAACGAAGAGTGCAGCTGTTACATAGTTTAAAGACGCACAATAATTAGTGTATAGGTATAAGAACAAGCGTCGGAAATGCTATATATTCACTCAATGCATTTCTGAACGACCTTCGGAAAATCTACATATTCGTTCAAGCTAAGCGCTTTATTCATTTAATTTTATTTTAAACATAGGATTCGTGTGAATCTATATTTTATCTTCTCTCTATAATTTTTTTTTGTGCCCGCATGGGCTTGCTAGATAATTTTACCACGTGTATGGTGGGGGTTTGTAGATTAAAATCTTAGCCAAAAGGCCGTGAATATTAAGGATTTCTGTATGTTTAGTTTGGCTCGCTGCTTTTACCAAACTCTGTGAATGTGTCTAGGATGTTCGCTATTGATCTTTCTGTTTGTGGGAAGAAGATTGTGTCGTCTGCGTACGCAAGCAACTTTCTCTCTCCCCTACCAGGTATGAAGGTTCCCTGGATTGTTGTGTCTTGTCTGATCTTCTCTAGAAGTGGTTTAAGAGTGAGTGTGTACAGTAAAGGAGAGAGGGTGCAGCCCTGTCTCAATGATCTAGTTAGCCTGAAAGTCTTTGTAAGCGTGTGGTTTACTAAGACTTTGCTCTCAGGTTTCGAATAGAGAATCTAAATCCATTCTCTAAAGTAATTCCCTATGTTGCAATGAAGTAATGTCTTGTCTAAGTATTGGTGTGATACTCTATCAAAGGCTTTCTCCTGATCTAAGGAAAGAATTGACGACTGGCAGTTCTTCTGGCGTGTGTAATGTATGATATCTCATATGAAATGTGTGTGTTGATGTATGTTTCTGTTTTCTACACTACATTGTTGGTCTTCGTGTATGAGTTTGTGCATGAATGGCTTGAGCTTGTTGGTAAGCGCTTTTGTAAGTATTTTATAGTCTACGTTTAGCAGAGATATGGGTCTGTAGTTTTTTGAGTTGTGCCTTGTCCGGGTTGTATTTGGGTATGAGTGTGATGTATGATAGGTTCAGGCTAGATGGTAGTTCTCTGCGGTCAAAGCTTTCTGCAAAGACATGTACGAGGAGGAGACCGAAGAGAAGTGTTGGTAGAACTCTACTGTAAGGCCATCTGGTCCTGGTGACTTGTCTTTTTGCATTCCTTGTACTGCTTGTATTAAGTTTCCCAGTGTTAGTGGTGTATCGAGTGTATGTCTGTCGGTGTCACACAGTTTTGTGTGTGTGTGTACTGCATGTATTTGTCTTGTATGTGTGTTTCGTTTTCTATTTCTGTATGTTTATTACCATCTAGGCTTATTATCTCGCCTATATGTCTGCTGCTTTGAATGTTTTGTTCTATCCCTATGTACTGCTTGGTAGGTGTTTCTTGGGTGATAGTGTTGAGTCTAGTCCTCAGTAGTGCACCTTGAAATCTTTGTTGTTTTTGTTTATCTAGTTCAGGCATTTTGACTCAAGAAAAAGAAACGACCATATAAAAATAAAGATTTATAATTTGCAAACTTATACGTCGAATATATTATATGGCACTGGTTATATTAAAAGAATAATCTCTTTTTTAAATACAGCCTTAACAAGATTAAATTCACTTTTCATTAACTTTTTCCTTCTGAATTTATTTCTAACACTCAGCCACAATAAATTTTGATGAGAAATTTTGATAGAAAGAAACTGGAAAGAAGTTGCGCTATAATTTTAAAATATGGATTGGATCAGATATACGCCAGGAATATCAATTGGCGAGTACAACCTTAACAACTTAAGATATGCAGACGACACAGTTCTGATTGCTAAAAGTGAAAGGGAGCTACAGGCTCTTCTGGACATCGTGGGTCGTGAAAGTAAAAATAAAGATCTCAGCCTGAACAAAAATAAGACTGAAGTGATGGTCATCTCAAAGAAAATAATACCACCAAAGTGTAGTAATACCATTGATGGCACAAATATGAAACAGTTTGATAGATTCAAGGAACGATTATAATAACCGATGGAAAATGTCACAATGAAATAAAAAGCAGACATGCTCAGGCCATGTCAGTATTCCAGAAAATGAGGCAAAGATCCATATCAATGGAAACAAGATTCCGAGTACTTAAATGTTACATCGAGCCAATTTTGTTTTATGGGTGTAAAGCATGGTCTATGACTAAGAGAGTACAGCGAGAAATGGAGGCCATGGAAATGTGGTTTATAAGAAGGATGTTGATGGACAACCAGTGAAGAAGTCTTAAGAGAGGCTGGAGTTAAAAAGCAAATTATAGCAAAGATCAGAGGCAGACAAGCGAGATTTGTAGTACATTTCCTGAGAAAATGAAAATTGGAACACACTGTGGCAACTGAAAAAAAATTGAGGGAAAAAGAGACAGAGGAAGACAGAGAGAGAATTTACTGGATGGGCTGTCAGTGTGGCTAGGAAGAAAGTCACCGGCGGATCTCATAATCAACGCAAAAGACAAGGAATTGTGGAGAGAAATGATCGCCTACGCCACGCGGCATGGCACTTAGATTAGATTAGATATGTGCTACTTTTACTTAGACTTTGCCTAAACATCGCTCTGACCATTGATTAGAATAGATATGTAAGATTTACCAATACTGCCAGTGTTGTTTTGGTAAGAAATAGTTAAGAATAGCACATGTATGTAATAATTTTTGAAAGGGTTGTGAAAAGATAAGACTATAAATAAACTTTCTCGCCTTCAGATTGTCTGATCGTATCTGTGCTCGCATAAATTAAGATACATTTTTTTTAATGAACTCAAATACGGAACACTGCGATCAACACTGCCTAGTACAATACGTTTTTATCTAGGCACTCATTGTCTTCTGTGAGTCCACGTACGTCATGCTCACTCACAGCCTGAACTTGGCTCTCCATGAAATCTAGACTGGGGACATAAAGACCACATTATCACAAAGTTTTCACCTCTAACCCAGGTTCAGGACGTGAGCCGAGATGGAATTACACCTGCGTGGGTGACACAGTGAACTTGGAAAGTTGATTTCGAAATTAAAACCTGACATTGTGGACGGGGGTTGGGGTGGGGTGTGGGCATCAGTCTATGGGAGTCAGATGGCGAGAGAAATATAAATGAAAATGATGAACGGAAAGGGAAGAGAACGAAATAAATGAGTTATCTTGGAGAGGGAGGCAGGGAAATACGAATAAAGCTGTACTACTACTACTACTATTACTACTACTACTACTACTACTACTACTACTATTACTACTACTACTACTACTACTACTACTACTACCACCACCACCACCACCACCACCACCACTACTACTACTACTACTACTACCACCACCACTACTACTACTACTACTACTACTACTACTACTACTACTACTACTACTAATTATAACAATAATAAATAATAACAACAATATCACAAAAAAGACAATTTTTTTATAAATAGGAAACTACGAGGTTTTGGTACGGTAAAGTAAGAGACCAAATATTGTAGGATTAAACCTCGAAAAAATCGTAAACAAAGCACTTTAGTGAGACGTGAGAGAAAGAAAAATCACAAGAGAATTACCTGGGATTCGAACACGGACTCCGGTAGGACGAGCAGCCGTCTAGCCACGAGAGAACAGCGCACTATCGACTTAGCCAGCTAGCACCCCTACGATTTTTTCGAGACACAAAAAAAGACAGTACAGCACTGATACCTGATATATTTTTTTCTCAGTGCACACATTCATTGGGCATACATATGTATTATCATATACACATATATAAATTACATGCAAATATACATAAATAAATTACATACATACATACATACATACATACATACATACATACATACATACATTACATACAGTAAAATTCTGTTAAAAATCATAATGGGTAGACTTCGAAAGAAAATATAAGAAGTCAATATGGTCCAAGCTGGTTTCATGCAAGGATCAAGAGATCATATACTCAATATAAGATTAATAATCAAGAAATGCAGAGAGTTTAATGTGAATCTATATTAGCCCTTATAGACTATTCAAAGGCATTTGATTGTGTACAACACCAGAAACTTTGGGAAATAATGGAAAAAATGGGATTTCCAACATATTTGATACAATGAACATCACTGCTGTATCTAGACCAAGAAGCAGCAGTAAGAATAAATTGTGAAACAACAACTTGGTTTGACATAAAACAAGGGGTCCGTCAGGAGGTGCATATTGTCGCCTTTCTTATTTAACTTGTATACTGAAAATATAATGAGGAATGTTAGAGAAGATGTAGACAAAGAATATTACGATGCCATAACAATTGGAGGTTATGAAATACCAGAGATTAGATATGCTGATGACACAGTATTACTGTCCACAACACAAAAAGGAATGGAAAAACTAATTATGTCAGTCCGTAAGAACAACGAAGAGCAAAACCTCTATCTTAATGCAAAGAAAACTAAATTGATGACAACTGATAAAACAAACAAGGCAGCTGAAATATGTATCAATGAGGAAAAACTGGAAGAAGTGGAGAGTTTTGAATATCTTGGATCACTACTAACTAGTAATAGAGATACAATGAGGGAAATTAAAAGGAGGACATCTATCGCTCTTCAGAAAGTAAAACAACTAAAGAATCTGTGGAGAGGAGCAGACAGAACTACAAAAATAAGATTTTTAAGGGCAAGCATCTTTCCAATCGCAACAAATGCCTATGAGACCTGGACACTTAACAAAACAGCTGAGAAATGCTTAAATGTCTTTGAATGTAAATGCTACAGAAGAGTTCTTCAAATATCGTGGACACAAAAAAGAACAAATATATCCATACTACAAGAACTTAATATTGAAGAAGGCTGGCTAGTCTAGAGGATTAAAGAGAGAAAACTTAAATATTTTGGACATATTAAACGTCATGATAATCTAGAGAATACCGTCTTGAAGGGGTATATAATGGGAAAAAGAAAGAGAGGAAGACCACGGTGAAGATGACTGCAAGACATCGTTGAAGATCTGCAAATGGAAGCATCAGCAGCAGGCCATCTTGCCCACAACCGAGAGACCTACAGGAGTGCTGTTAGGAAGGCAAAATTCCGCAAGGGACATGCAAATGAATGAAATGAACATACATAAATTACATACATACATAAGTTACATACATACATACATAAATTACATAATACATACATACGTTACATGCATACATACATAAATTACATGCATACATACATATATATATATAAATTACATACATACATAAATTACATACATACATACATAAATTACATAATACATACATACATACATAAATTACATGCATTGCATACATACATACATACATTACATACATACATAAATTACATACATACATACATACATACATAAATACATACATACATACATTACATACATACATACATACATACATACATACATACATACATACATACATACATACATACATAAATTACATACATACATTCATACATATATAAATTACATGCATACATACATTCTTATATCTTATATCTTATATCCTTCCCGTGCCGTTAGACGTCACATAGGGCTCGCAAAGTAGTTCGCCAATTTTTCCTGTCTTCGGCGAGTCTTTGAACCTCAACAAAGGATTTTATGCCTGTTAACTTGGCCTCTCTTAATAATGTTCTCTTCAGAGTTTCACGCGGTCTGCCCCTTTTTCTTCGGCCTGTTGTGTTCCACTTGATAGCTTGTTTTGGGACATACATACATTACATACATACATAAATTACATACATACAGAAATAGGAGTGTAAAAAGGTCATTGTGTTTAAAGAAAGAAAGAAAGCGAACATTGAAAAAATTCTTTTCATATTACAGACAGTCAGACAGACGTGGGACAACAGCGAAGATGGACACCAGGATTTCTGCCACAAAATTAATTTATTAACTGGCGCAAGAGAAATAACGAAAGTAATAACATAAATATGAGATTTCATATGAAATCTCATATTTATGTAAATTTTTTAAAAAATCTTTCTACGTTCTACAGAAATTAGATATTGTGATAAATAGTTTTCCGTTTTATTGGTTGTTTTTAATAAAACAAAACAAACAAAAAAACAAACAAAAATGAGCTTTACTGAATTTGGAATACTTAGGCATCGAACTCAGTCCAGTCAGAACTAAAGGGCTCCCATTAAACAATAATTAGTTCAATTATTATTTCCAAAGTTATGTCCCGTGGTTTTAGAGAATACCGTCTTGAAGGGGTATATAATGGGAAAAAGAAAGAGAGGAAGACCACGGTGAAGATGACTGCAAGACATCGTTGAAGATCTGCAAATGGAAGCATCAGCAGCAGGCCATCTTGCCCACAACCGAGAGACCTACAGGAGTGCTGTTAGGAAGGCAAAATTCCGCAAGGGACATGCAAATGAATGAAATGAACATACATAAATTACATACATACATAAGTTACATACATACATACATAAATTACATAATACATACATACGTTACATGCATACATACATAAATTACATGCATACATACATATATATATATAAATTACATACATACATAAATTACATACATACATACATAAATTACATAATACATACATACATACATAAATTACATGCATTGCATACATACATACATACATTACATACATACATAAATTACATACATACATAATACATACATAAATACATACATACATACATTACATACATACATACATACATACATACATACATACATACATACATACATACATACATACATACATAAATTACATACATACATTCATACATATATAAATTACATGCATACATACATTCTTATATCTTATATCTTATATCCTTCCCGTGCCGTTAGACGTCACATAGGGCTCGCAAAGTAGTTCGCCAATTTTTCCTGTCTTCGGCGAGTCTTTGAACCTCAACAAAGGATTTTATGCCTGTTAACTTGGCCTCTCTTAATAATGTTCTCTTCAGAGTTTCACGCGGTCTGCCCCTTTTTCTTCGGCCTGTTGTGTTCCACTTGATAGCTTGTTTTGGGACATACATACATTACATACATACATAAATTACATACATACAGAAATAGGAGTGTAAAAAGGTCATTGTGTTTAAAGAAAGAAAGAAAGCGAACATTGAAAAAATTCTTTTCATATTACAGACAGTCAGACAGACGTGGGACAACAGCGAAGATGGACACCAGGATTTCTGCCACAAAATTAATTTATTAACTGGCGCAAGAGAAATAACGAAAGTAATAACATAAATATGAGATTTCATATGAAATCTCATATTTATGTAAATTTTTTAAAAAATCTTTCTACGTTCTACAGAAATTAGATATTGTGATAAATAGTTTTCCGTTTTATTGGTTGTTTTTAATAAAACAAAACAAACAAAAAAACAAACAAAAATGAGCTTTACTGAATTTGGAATACTTAGGCATCGAACTCAGTCCAGTCAGAACTAAAGGGCTCCCATTAAACAATAATTAGTTCAATTATTATTTCCAAAGTTATGTCCCGTGGTTTTAAAAAAAAACGCTTAGGTTCACAAGGTCAAAGTTAGTGGGCGGGGTTTAAAAATATTTATAACCGACTCCTGAACGAGCCAAGATGTAATCGTTAAATTTATTTAAATTACCTTAAATTATGCTTCATAGAAAACATTTAATTAAACTGCATAGCATAGAGCGTTATAGCAAATTAGTTATTTTTTAACGTTTAATTTGTTGCTAGTTATAAAACTTGGCGAGATAAAAGACGTTGAGTGGGGATTTTAAAACTTGGCTGCCACGCATTGACGTATACCTGGCAACCAGCCTGAAGCTCGCTGTCGTCTCAAACTTTTCAAGTCAGACCCGAGTTCAGTCTGGAGCAGGAAACAGGATATACCCTACCAGACGTTAGACCTGCTACAAGCTTTTAATAACCATGGGAAGAACTGATTTAATTGCTATTGATGGCAGTTCACAGGCTCGTAACGCTTTTGACTGTGAGTATATCTAACGAGATATGATTATATCTTGCTATGTACTTAGTTAAATTGCAACTTTTCTACTTGTATTATAAGGTTTAAAAAAAAAAGGTAAAGGTAATCCTGTCATGCAGGCACATAGGGATATGGCCCATATTTTCCTTGACCTGTCAAGCACACTAGAGGGTGAATGTCAGTATCACGCATGGCTGCCTTTCCTTCACAACTCCAGAAGAAGTCGGGTACACATTTCTACAGCTGGGTGACTGGAGCGCCTCCGGCCGGATTCGAGCCCCCGACCTTCGCCATGAGAGACTAGTGTACTAACCACTTCGCCACTCAGACACCCTTGTATTATAAGGTACAGTTAAAATAGATATTAACGTCCTAGACAAGGTTGCAGGCTATGTGGCATCCACTATACCGAGAGAGGATTTCCACAAATATGAACCGCACATCTTTAATTACAAGCAGTCGAGAAAATTATACCGCGGAGTGAAACTTTTGACGTAGATAATTATCCCTGAAAGGGTTTACTTTTTTTGTGTGGTCATATTGTTAGTAAAGTGATATAAATGTAGGTTGTATGTATACATAGACGTCATTAAAAAAATGGCGTAAATACACTATCAAAAAATAAGAATTTTTAAAAACTGATAAAAATGTGAATTTAAAGAACAACAAACACTGTAGTTGGAATGAAAGAGTGGGTGGAATATAGGTACAAGAAAATGACATTTATAGTTGGAGAACGCAAACGATCGCGAAACTGAAATAAGTTTGTTCTTGGGGAGAAAGGATGGACCCGCCCCCACCCCCCAAACCACCACCCGAAGGAAAAAAATGGAACAGACTACCAAAGGGCTGCCTGACAGAGAATTGTAGGAGCAGGAATGAGTAGCATGAAACACAGTCGGGGCACAATACAAAGGCTGGCTATAACCCATGAGAAGTGGAGAAAGTGTTGCTGCTCCCCCTGCAAGATGACATAAGTCATACTGCGTGATGACTGGCTAGCCAGTGTGGATGGACGGATAGATTCAGGAAGAAGCAGATGAGGTATAACTGAGAGCTGTGTGGTTAAAGTTTCCATCTACTGACCAAAGACCCCTGGTCTTCAGTCCAAAAGAAAATTGCTTATTTCATTGTGTGTTACAGAAAATTTACTAATAGTGTGTTACATGTAAAGACAAGAACTGCCTGGGACAGGAACATATCAAAAATCAGTTCTAAATGTGTGTGTGTGAGACAACAACAAAAAAATTACAGAACATGATAAATCAGACAAGTGAATCCGTAACACTTTTCACATATACCTGTGCAGGTTTCTTACAAACGTGAGAGAATTTATTAGAAACAGAAAGTTTGTTTAATTTGTTTATTTTAATGACAAACTGTAATCCATCAAAAAAAAAAATATGACAAGAAAAGAAATGAAAATATGATTTTTTTTTCTCAGGTTAATTCTTTGCGGTTAAATATTACCACCTCTTGGGAATAACATCAACAATCTAATAATTTTCTGTGTAAACACACCATCTGATCATCTGTTGTCTACAGCAATGAAGTTTCCATAAGCATTAAACTAGGCAGTCAGTATAACGATCTGTGCGCGCGCACACACACACACACACAACAACCCATCTTTGCTGTCAGTTAATTTTCATAGATCATAAACTAGTATAGTGTTATTTTTCTGTTGAGAAATGTCCTGGAATGCACATACCATTGTCTGTTTGTTCTTAACAAAAAACAAAACAAAACCACATGCACAACCATCTTCAGTGACACATTTGTGCAGGGAAAAAAAGCCTGATGAAGACTATAGTCTGACAAACTTAGAAAATTTTTTTTATTAGATCATATGATTAGAAATTGTAGGAAAGATGGGACTTGAAAATGTGGAAAATTACTTCAGAAACCAACGGCTTGGGGGGGGGGGGAGGGGAAATGATGATGTCTTTGTATAATTGGAGCACTCATTGACATCAAATCACAAAGCAAGAGATACAGAGGCAAGTTAGAAAATCTAGAGTAAAGTAGAAGATCCAGGGGAAAAAAACTGAAATAAAATAACAGAAAGGGATATTACATCAAAGCCTAGATTAGAGTTATCTTAAAATGGACTGGATGTGAAAAGTGATAAAAGTAGAACTACAAAACCTCTTCATAGAATTTGTGTTTTAAGATTGTCATACCTCCATGGATCTCTTCATAGAATTTGTGTTTTAAGATTGTCATACCTCCATGGATCTCTTCATAGAATTTGTGTTTTAAGATTGTCATACCTCCATGGATCTCTTCATAGAATTTGTGTTTTAAGATTGTCATACCTCCATGGATCTCTTCATAGAATTTGTGTTTTAAGATTGTCATACCTCCATGGATCTCTTCATAGAATTTGTGTTTTAAGATTGTCATACCTCCATGGATCTCTTCATAGAATTTGTGTTTTAAGATTGTCTTACCTCCATGGATCTTGAAGAAAGTTGTTCCAAATGAAGGTGCTGAAACATGATCATCATGTCGGAATGGGAGTAAAGTTATGGTGGCAAGCATGAAGACCCAAAGGAGACCTAAGAGGCATTCATCACGAGGACCACAGTGGACCTGGCCCCATTACTCAGCCCATAGAGTGGTGGTTTATTGACCCTCATTAGCTGTACCATTATCATATGTACCCCCTTCATATTTAAAATGATTTTCAGTAACTCTTTTTAAAAAATTCACATGCTTTACAAAAAAAAATTCACATGCTTTACAAAAAAAAATTCACATGCTTTACAAAAAAAAATTCACATGCTTTACAAAACAGTACATGTAACAGGAAATCTTATGTTTTCTTTTTTTTCTACCTTTCCAATTTTTTTTTTAAAAAATTTGTCTGTTTTTCATTCATTGTTGAGTTTCCCCTAAAAAAAAACATTCTTGTGCTTAGACAGGGAAAAATGGAAGTAGACTTTTGAATAAAATAAATAATGTTTGTGGTAGCTTTTGTCCAGATTTTCAATGTGAATTTATTAAATCATATCAGTGGGTTCACATTAGCCAAGAGTTTAAAGTTTTCAACATAATTTTCAACACAAAACTTAGAAACTGAGATTTTTTTGTTCTTTCTGGCTGGGAAATTAAAATGTATATTACATCCTTCCTGTGCCGCTAAACGTCACATAAGGTCTGCATGGTAGTTCGCCAAGATGTCCCGTGTGTTCGGCGAGTTTTTCAATCTCATTAAGGGATGTTGTGCCCACTGAACTGGCCTCTCTTAACAATGTCCTCTTCAGATTTTCACGTGGTCAAACTCTTTTTCTGTTGTGTTCCACTTGATAAGTTGTCTGGGGATTGATTGTTTTTTTCTCATCACATGACCAACATAGGTCCATCTTCTTTTTCTGATCAGCCACGAGACAGGTTGTTGTTTGCTCATCTGTCTTCTCTCTGTGTTGTTCTTGAATTCGTTCCACTTTATATGTATAATGGGATAATAATCCACATGCATAGTATTTTTTTTTAAACACATTTAATTTTTATATTTTTGGGTTGTCTACAGCTGGTAAAGCGGCAAATGTGGATGAAATTTGTGCAGCTGTGAAGAAAAGGAATGATGAGATTGCAAATATGACTGATGACTACATGAATGTTCTCAGAGCAAAGCATGTAAGAAAAATTTATATCTTTTTTTAACAGTTTTTGCTTTTTGTGGAATTTCTGACTGCAAGATTAATTATATCAAAATACAGATTTTGAAATATTTTATAATTTGCTGAAAAGATATACAAGAGGAAAAAAAAGATGAGACTCAAAAAAAAAAAAAGGTAGAAAAAAATGTCATAAGTTCATATTTTTTAAGTGAATGAAAAAAAAAGTAAATTTATAAATAACATGGCTACAGATCTCATTTGTTTTCTTTGGCTGTCACACTTTTGCCTGTGTTGGGAATATTTGGGGTAACTGTTTTACTCCAAATTCTTATATAAGAATGAATACATTTCTTATCTTTCCTGGAATCCAGCTAAGCGTGATGTTATTGATATAAAATGTGATTCACCAGATCATACAGCACCATTAAAATAGATCGTTCAACTGTTACATTACATTAAAAATACCGTAGTGTTTGATCAGGAATTTAGGATTACACAACCTATATTTCATATCAGGATTCTGCTGTGTGTCCATTTCTAGACTCTAGGTTATTATGAATGTTTAGCTGAAAAATGTAGGTGTTTTTATGTGTAAAGGTCTGTCTGAGGGACTTTAGCAAATGTAGGGAAAGAGAACAGATAAAGGATTGCCTAAATGAGCTCATGATTCCATCTTTTGTATTTTTTATTTCTGCAAAATCCTGAATATATGCATTCACTTCTTAGGCCTGTGAAAAGGTGCTTTCATCTTTGTTGATAGTATTGAAACTTGTGGACATCACCTGTTAATAGGAAACTGCCAAGCATTAGTTTGCCCAGCAATCTATCTTCCTGCAACTATGTAGCATTTTTTTAATTGGCCACAATATAACAGATCACATTTTGTGTACAAGGTTCAGTCTCTTTGCACTTTTTGTTTTTTTGTTTGTTTCTCTGAAGATACCTGCTAAGCTCCTAATACTGCAAGGAGACAAGCCAGGAGAGCTGATTGTCAAAGCTGCAGCTGATGAAGGTGTTGGTTCAATCACCATGGGCACCCGTGGACTGGGCAAGCTCAGACGCACTGTGATGGGCAGTGTTAGCGATTATGTGGTTCACCACTGTCACTGTGCTGTTACAGTTGTTCGTTTGAATGATTAGCACTTCTTCTGTGGAATACACCGAATGCCCTTTAATATACTCAGTGTCATTATTAGTTGTTAGTGTGATTAATTATTGCACATTTTTCATACTGTTCAATATCTCAAATTTAAAAAAAAAAAAAAGAAAAAGTTTGATGGATGAATTAAACTTGAAAAGAACAAGAAGTGCTGATAATTATTTTTGTGCAAAACTATTTTTTTTAATCCAGTTGTTCCTTTAAAATATCTTTCTATAATTTTATTACATATTAGGAAGAAGATGTGATAAAGCCATGTTTTAAAATGTTACTTCCTGTTAACTAACATAATTCAAATTCGTATACCTTGAACAAATTTTATTAATGACCTTTGTTCATGCTTATTTTTTTGCTTTGCTTGGTTATTTAGTAATGTTAAAGCTGCAAAGTATAATAGAATAATGTTAAAATTAGATTAAAACTTTACATCTAGAGAACCAGTATGGACAACATTGGATACTATACTGTTTCTTTCCCCATTAATTAAATATTTCCACTCCATTCCAGGCACAGTTATTCATAACAATCTACTATCCTTATCTTTAACTGTGTTTAGAAATGAGATTGTCAGCTTGCAGTGAAATATAATTGTTAGTAAAAGTCCATTTTTAATACTTAGTCACTCAGTGACACAGTTCAGCAACTAAGGAGCTCCTTAGCATGGCATGCAGGAGTAGTGGAGCTGATTGATAAGGCATTTAAGAAGGGAGGTTTAAGAATATCGTATAGAAATAATTGCAAAAAAGGAATCTCACAATCAATATTTTCAGTATTTTTAATATTTTTTTTAAAAATTTTCATAACCATGCCTGTTTTTGCCATACAATATTACGTGTTACATACAATATTACAAGCTGCTCTTTTACTTTCATAATCATATAAAATAAATATATGGTGACCAGTGTGACTGAGCATATAAATATGAGGTTAATTATATATCAAAACTATACATTTTGCAGCTTAATAAGAAACTAAGATCCATTGACTTAGCCTTCATTGCTGTTGCTTGATTAGCATGTAGGAAGAACAACTTTTCGAAGGTGGCTGTGAAGAATCACAGGCAATACTGTAAATGCCACACTGTTGACTGTGCAATAACTTTCCATTCAGAAAAATCTTTGCTGGAAAAAGAAGCTATTTTCAGAATGTAAGTTTCCCCCATATATTCAACATATCAAACCAAGATGTGATCATACTTTTCAATTTTTACTGATGGAAATGTCCTAATTATCAGATATTTGCAAAATAAAGTTCCTTTGTGTAATGTTTTTAAAGAATATAGTTCTGTATATATAATTCAGTGAGAGATTGTATTGTTTTAAATATTTTAATATATTTTTTGCATTCAAGGAAGTGATTCTAACCAAGACCACATTAATTTGTACTTGATCTTACATATACAAATATTTGTGTTAATTTTACCTTTTCATTTTCTTTACCCAGACTGTACAAGTGAACTTCTGATTTTATAAAGCAAAATGATTAAAACATCCAAGTATCAACTGTGTACCACTTTCAGTGCTGTAGATCTGTTAGGGGATCCTAATATCATTCTCCACATCAGTGCTTTATCATGTTAGACCATCAAGTACTTTGTGTCCTTAGTGCTGATGGTATATGGCATTAGTGCTGATGGTATGTGGCGTTAGTGCTGATGGTATGTGGCATTAGTGCTGATGGTACGTGGCGTTAGTGCTGATGGTACGTGGCGTTAGTGCTGATGGTACGTGGCGTTAGTGCTGATGGTATGTGGCATTAGTGCTGATGGTATGTGGCATTAGTGCTGATGGTATGTGGCATTAGTGCTGATGGTATGTTAAGTCTCCACCGTGCACATGCAGATTCGTTCCTCTGCAACTGATGTTACAATATTACATGTGGTCATCATGAAGAGGAGCATGTAGCCGCATAGAGCAATATTTCTGAACCTGGGCTTCACAAAAGATCATTTGGAAGTCCACAGATCAGATCTAAATTTTACAATTTTTAAAAAAAAAAATTTTTGTACACCTGAAGGCACCCAGATACATAAGCTGTGAAAATACACATATTTTGAGTTTTAATTTGCTGGTGGGGGGAGGGGGAGGTGTGAGAATGCCATATAATGGAAATTATTGTAGGTTTCGGGGATCCATGACCTGAAAAAAGAATAGGGACTGCTGAGTTTAATCATCATCATCATCAGGTGCCGTGCCGACTGGCGTTGGCTGTTATGCTTCTCCAGAGTACACGATCCTTCATGCAGGCCATCAGCTCAGTTTGGTGATCTCCTCTCACACCATCCCGTCATACTGTCCAGTATCATTTCTCTTGGTCTTCCTCTTGATCCTCTTTCCAGCTGAGTTTAATACTGATTTGAAACATAAAACCAAAACTTACTGCATGGAAACTTTCCTTCCTCCATCACCCTTGCTGTGGACCTTCCATCTGCATTCTGTACAGGGTTCTGGTGTTCCATATCAGAAACTGGTATAATATTAAACTTGATCTCTCAGACTGCTGACATTCTTAAGATGTTTAATTCTGCTTTCCTGACACTGTCAACTGATAATCTTGTTCATAACAACCTTGATGATTAACACATATGATATATCATTTTTTTCTCCTGATAGATTATCATTGCATGGTTGTATTAAATTTACATACAAAAACAGGTTTGCATAAACATACGTAGCTAGCAATATCATTGCTGTTTGTATACCCAGGACCTCATAACATTTATATTTTACTTTCTGTTTGTAAACTGTCATATATAATGTAGCACCAGTTTTTATTTCTTTGTGGCTTTGAAGTGGCTGTATCACTATCAGAACCCAAATTCTTGACAAGATGAATTCTTCAACACCTGGCACCACTCTGTGGCACATGTTGTGGAACTGATTTGTGGAGTAAATGTCCAGTAGCCTGTGGGAAGTAGATTCTGATATTCCAGCAGCTTGTGAGAAGAAGAATCTGATATTCCAGCAGCTTGTGAGAAGAAGAATCTGATATTCCAGCAGCTTGTGAGAAGAAGAATCTGATATTCCAGCAGCTTGTGAGAAGAAGAATCTGATATTCCAGCAGCTTATGGAAAGAAGAATCAAATATTCTAGCAGCTTGTGGAAAGAAGAATCTGATATTCCAGCGGGTCATCTTTTTTTTTCACATGTAAATTTTGTTTTGTTTTATTCATTCATTCATTTGCATGTCCCTTGTGGAGCTTTGCCTCCCTAACAGCACTCCTGTAGGTCTCTCGGTTGTGAGCAAGATAGCCTGCTGCTGATGCATCCATTTGCAGATCCTCAACAGTGTGTTGCAGCCATCTTCGCCTTGGTCTTCCTCTCTTTCTTTTTCCCATTATGTACCCTTCCAAGATGGTTTTCTCTAGATTATCATGGCGTCCATGTGTCCAAAATATTTAAGTTTTCTCTCTTTAATACTCTTTACTAGCCAGCCTTATTCAATATTAAGTTCTTGTAGTATGGATATATTTGTTCTTTTTTTGTGTCCATGATATTTGAAGAACTCTTCTGTAGCATTTACATTCAAAGACATTTATGTGTTTCTCAGCTGTTTTGTTAAGTGTCCAGGTCTCACAGGCATATGTTGCGATGGGAAAAATGCATGCCCTTAAAGATCTTATTTTGTTTTGTTTTGTTTTATATTATCAGAAATTTTAGCATTTTTACAAAACGCAGTGAAAACTGTGAGTATTTAGTAACTGCAGATACTTGTAATGCATTTAGTGTGTAGTATTTCACATTGTATGACAGCCAGTCATTACAGGGAATGGACATTGTGTGTATTTGATGTGTTGATACCAGAGTGTTGTGCGATATAGACTGTGTATGTGAAGGACCCAATGAACTTCATCAAATAAATCAAGAGTTGTTTCTTTTCTTCAGTGTCTGCATTTATATTTGGTCAGTTACTGTTTTGCATATAATTTTGTGTGGGAATCCTTGTCAGTTTTTAATTTTGTTAATTTTGTTATTTAACCCCATGTAGAGAGAGAGGGCATTTATGAATGTTTGTTTCAAAACATCCTGTTTAGTTTTTTTTTTTCCTTCATCATACAAACATTTAAAGTTGGGTAAAGTTACTGTTATAAGTACATTGTACATTGATCAACCTTTCAAACAGGAAATGAGGCTTGTGGATGGGGGGGGGGGGGGGAAGAGTAGTAAGGAATATACAAGATAATTACCTAAATTACTTTTTTTTAAAAGCATCTCCTCCACCCTTCTTAACTTCTTGACACTTTATCAAGGACAAAAGAGAGCACAATGCAACACAAATAAAAAAAAACAAAAAAAATTTATTGGACGGAATTCAGCTGAACATTGCTGAGTGTGTCTAACAGGTTGGAAAGAGTGAGATTGTTACTCTTCATTTCCAGGTACTCTTTTCGTTAACTCGCAGTGTTGATTTTTTTTTAAAGCTTAACCACACACTTCTGTCTACTTTTTCCATTCATTTACATATCCTTTGCAGAACTTTGCCTCCCTAACAGCTCTCCTGTAAGCCTCTCGGTTGTGAGCAAGATGCCCTGCTGCTGATGCATCCATTCGCAGATTATCAACGATGGCTTGCAGCCATCTTCACCTTGGTCTTCTTTATTTCTTTTTCCCATTATGTACCCTTCCAAGACGGTCTTCTCTAAATTCTCATTATGTTTAATGTGTCCAAAATATTTAAGTTTTCTCTCTTTAATCCTCTTTACTACCCAGCCATCTTCAATATTAAGTTCTTGTAGTATGAATATATTTTTTTCCATGATATTTGAAGGACTCATCTGTAGCATTTACATTCTGTTTTGTTAAATGTCCAGGTCTTACAAGCAAATGTTTACTTTACTCTGCCAAAAAAAAAATGGGCAGGAATAGAATTGTTTTGCATCGATCTGTTTTGATAATCAGAAGTAACAGTACTTGGTTTTTAATAGTTCTCACTGTCCCCAAATACATCAGTTCCTGCTTCGTTTTTTTTCCCCCTCAACATTGTAACAGCACTCAACGCAGTCATGCGGATTGATAGCGTCTGTGCGTGACCAGAATGAGACGTAGTTTCATTGCTCAGTTGGGACTTGGGAGCTAAAAGTTCCATCTTATCAAACTGGTTTCACTCGTTTCGTGCCAGCTTTAGTTGTTCATGTTTGACCTCTTCGCCGCATTCGACTGTTTTGTGCGCGCGTTTTCCTGCAACTCGTGTACACAAATGACAGAGAGAAATTTAACATTTTTTTTTAACTCTGTATCTCCAACTCCGAGAAAAGCTTGGTTTGGCAAATTCAGCTTTCAGTTCACCCCCCCCCCCCCCCCCAGAACGGAACCAGATATTAAATAAGGTCTTGACGTCGAGATCAGGTGAATGGCTAGATAAAAATGAAACAGGAGCGCCTATCCCCAGTATGTCTTAATTAATGGCATGGAAATTGGATTTTTACCTAGAATCTTTTACTCTGCAGTCAACTGCTATAAAGTTCGGTAGATCTTTTGCCTTCCTATTAAATACTACAAATGTCAATAGATCTTCTACTGCACATAAACGTCAGTGGATTTTTTTTCATTAAAAAAGGTCAGTATATATTTTACTCCACAATAAACAGCTATAAAGTTCGGTAGATCCTATTTCTCTCTATTAACATCTACAAAGGTCGATAATCTTTCACTGCACTATAAACAACAACAAAGGTCAGTAGATATTTTACTACGTAATAAAAAGCTTTTACACGGCCGTAGATGTATTTAAATGTAATGATTGAAAGGAGAGCACTTCCATTATTCAAGTGCACACCGCTCAAGCTGCATAATTTGGAAGATTGCGTGTGTGTTGCCACAGCATTCTGCAGGTTGTCCTCCAACATTAACAGCACGTCTGCTTATTCGGCAATTTGGTTATTGTAAATTTTTGTGTATGCGTCACAGGAAGACAGAGAAAGGGGGGGGGGGGGGGGGGGGTTCAGCTTGGCGAGTTTTGTTTTTTTTCCCCCTCAGTTTCCTGTTTTTGCCCCGCGTCCTTTCTGTGTCCTTTGGTAAAAATATCCCAGCAAAGACGGAGTGACAGAAGTGTGCTACAATGAACCATTTGAGACAGGTAACACAGTTTTTTTTTAGGGCCGAATAACTAACAGCCCTAGAAGACGGACTTAGTTAAACCTGTATTAGGACCATGATCTATCTATCTATCTATCTATCTATCTATCTATCTATCTATCTATCTATCTATCTATCTATCTATCTATCTATCTGTCTGTCTGTCTATCTATCTATGTCTGTTTGCCCGTGCTATAAGTATATGCTTATGTGTGTTTATGTGAAGATAAGGGACTTCAGTACCAGTACACTGAGCTGTAAATAACAAGAGAATCGTTAATAAAAGCTACTGGCTTTTTCTTAAATTATAACTGTTGTAACTTAGCAATGACATGTAAAAGCCACAACACGAAGATCTGTGCTGAAAAAAAAAACGAAGGTCATGACCATAGCGAGAGAAGAAATCGGAACAAAGATCTTCCTAGACAACTAGCCCTTGAAATGAGTGAAACATTTCAGATACCTAGATCATTGTCATCATTAGAAGAAACTGACGCTGAGAATGAGAACTGATGCAATAAAGTTAAACATGTCACTGGACAATGAATGACTCTTTCACTAAACAAAAAAAAAACATCACAGTTGAAAAAAAAGAGCTCTGTACAATACAATTTTCCTCCCAACTCTATGCTGTCAATGTCAAACATGGACACTAACAGCTAAAGCCAAAAGAAAGTCATCACAATAGAAATGAGATTTTAAAGGAGAATGCTAAATGTGACAAAGAGAGACCAGATGAGAAATGAAGGTTGGAGTAACACCAGTATTATACTATAAAGTAAGAGAATACAGTTTTGTAGGATTAGACCTCGAAACAAAATGTAGACAAAGCACTTTAGTGAGACGTGAGAAAAAGAAAGGTTGGTACGCTGTTCTTTCGTGGCTAGACGGCTGATCGTCCTGCCGGAGTCCGTGGTTCGAATCCCAGATAATTATCTTGTGATTTTTCTTTTTCTCACGTCTTATTAAAGTACTTTGTCTATAATTTTTTCGAGGTCTGATCCTACAAAATTTTGTTCTCTTACTTTACCGTACGAAAGCCTCGTTGCTCATATTTATAAAAAAAAATGTTCCAGTATTACACTATATCCAGAAACAGCAAGTCACTAGTCTGGGCATGTTAGACGATTACCACCGGACAGTGTACCACAAAAAGCATTCACACTAAGATTTGTAGGTAACAGAAGAAGAGGCCGCCCACGCAAGAGATGGAGTGAGGAGATTACAGAAGCATTTAAATATCCCATTATATGAAGCTAATCTCCGAGAAGAAACATAAGAGAAGACAAAAGACAGTACATACAAGATTGTTGTAAAAGAATAGAAGAACATCAGAAATGTGGAAGAGATAGTGAAATGTTTAAAGAAATGAAGACATTGACGAGAAATATCCCACCTAAGCTAAATGTAATTTGTGATGAGATGGGGAATACCTTGACAGAGACAGAGGAAATTCTAGAAAGATGGAAGGAATATTGCAAAGGAATGTATGAAACAACCGATTGTGGAAACAGAAATCAACAGTGTGAATTATTATTGGAGGAGAAAGAACCCGAACCGACAATAGAAGAAGTTTTATGGGCAATAAAGAATATGAAAAATGGTAAATCACCAGGATGTGATGAGTTAACAGCTGAATTTATTAAAGCAGGAGGAAAGGAGTGTGCAACAATCTATCATGCACTGTGCAAAAAGATATGGCATTCAAGTATTTGGCCAAAAGAATGAAAAAGAACTATATTCATACCACTGCCAAAAAATGGTAACCTGAAATTATGCACAAACTACAGAACTGTTGCCCTGAAGTCAATATGGTCCAAGCTGGTTTCAGGCAAGGAAAAGGATCAAGAGATCATATATTCAATATAAGATTAATAATAGAGAAATGCATAGAGTTTAATGTGAATCTATATTTATCCTTTATAGACTACTCAAAGCCATTTGATTGTGTACAACACAAGAAACTTTGGGAAATAATGGAAAAAAATAGGATTTCCAACACATTTGATACAATTAACATCACTGGTGTATATAGACCAACAAGCAGCAGTAAGAATAAATGGTGAAACAACAACTTGGTTTGACATAAAACAAGGGGTCCGTCAGGGGTGCATATTGTCACCCTACTTATTTAACTTGTATACTGAAAATATAATGAGGAATGTTAGAGAAGATGTAGACAAAGAATATTACTATGCCATAACAATTGGAGGTTATGAAATACCAGAGATTAGATATGCTGATGACACAGTATTACTGTCCACAACACAAAAAGGAATTGAAAAACTAATTATGTCACTCTGTAAGAACAGCGAAGAGCAGAACCTCTATCTTAATGCAAAGAAAACTAAATTGATGACAACTGACAAAACAAACAAGTCAGCTGAAATATATATCAATGATGAAAAATTGGAAGAAGTGGAGAGTTTTGAATATCATGAATCACTGCTAACTAATAATGGAGATACAATGAGGGAAATTAAAAGGAGGACATCTATTGCTCTTCAGAAAGTAAAACAAATAAAGAATCTGTGGAGAGGAGCAGACAGAACTACAAAAATAAGATTTTTAAGGGCATGCATCTTTCCCATCGCAACATATGCCTGTGAGACCTAGACACTTAACAAAACAGCTGAGAAACACATAAATGTCTTTGAATGTAAATGCTACAGAAGAGTTCTCCAAATAAGATGGACACAAAAAAAAAGAAAAAATATATCTATACTACAAGAGCTTAATATTGAAGAAGGCTGGCTAGTAAAGAGGATTAAAGAGAGAAAACCTAAATATTTTGGACACATTAAACGTGATGATAATTTAGAGAAGACCGTATTGGAAGGATACATAATGGGAAAAAGAAAGAGAGGAAGACCAAAACGAAGATGGCAGCAAGAAATCGTTGACGATCTGCAAATGGACACAGCAGCAGCAGGCCATCTTGCTCACAACCGAGAGACCTACAGGAGTGCTGTTTGTGAGACAAAGTTCCGCAAGGGACATGCAAATGAATGAAAGAATGAATCTCCGAGCCCTACGTATGTCCAATCAACACTGAAAGGTACGAGGGACGTTCAGAAAGTAATGCACCACATCGTTTTTCTCAGGAGCTGTTTATTCGAAAAGCATGAAATGTATATATAATATACATGGATATGTCATGTAAACATCGGCATTATCCAACATAATCTCCATCAACCTATACGGCTTTACGCCAGCCTAAAACAAGCACGTGTATTCCTAGACCATACAAGATTTTCTCTTGATTTTGTAGCCATTTCTTCGCTGAATGAATCACTCCTTCGTCGTCTTCAAATCTTACCCCTCGGAGGAGTGCATCTTTAAGTGGAAATCAGAGGTTGCCAAATCGGGACTATAGGGCGGATGGGGTAGTACAGTCTAACACAATTTGGTGATTGCTTCCCGTGTTGTCAGACTTGTGTAAGGGTGCGCATTGTCGTGAAGGAGAAGCAGGTCTGCTGGATTCTTGTGCGGCCGAACTCTGCGAAAATGTTAATTGAGTTTTTTTCAGTGTCTTAATGTAAGTTTGCGAATTGATTGTCTCTCCTCTTGGCGTAACATCCACAAGAATCACACCTTCAATGTCCCAAAAGACAGTGATCATGACCTTTCCAGCTGAAGGAGTTGTCTTGAATTTCTTTCTTCGTAGTGATTGCGGATGATGCCAATCCATTGACTGTCTTTTTGTCTCAGGTTCAAAATGATGTGGCCATGTTTCGTCACCTGTTACGATCTTAGCCAAAAAGTTCTATCCCTTGGCATTGAAATGCTCCAACAATTCAAAAGAAATTGCTTTCATTTGCAATCGATGGTCATTTGTGAGACTTCAAGGAACCCATCTTGCGCAAACCTTAGAAAATCCGAGAGACTTTATAACTACATTTGGACTACCATTGCTCACTGACAGTTTTAAGGCCAATTGTTGAGTAGTGATACTCCTATCAATAAGAATAATGCCCTCAGCGCATTTCAACATTTCTGCCTTGGTGGCTGTGGCAGGACGTCTACAGCGCGGCCGATCATGAAACTCCTTATCTCCACTTATTGATTCTTTGATTCTTTGAACCAAGCAACTGACTGTACTCCTGTCGACTGCAAAACTTCTATACACATCACATAGACACTTGTTAATGTTCACAGCAGTTTCCTTCTCTACAACGAGAAATTCTATCACAATTCACTGCTTATACCGCAAGTTGCAAACACGCTCCATTTCAACGGTTAGGGCAGCCATATTCTTTGGCCGATTACAGTGCAATTTGGTTCACACAATCGGCACATGCCATATTTAAAGAGTGGAAAATTTCATGCTGTCTTCATTATTAGCTGGAAAAAAAAAAGATGCGGTGCATTACTTTCTGAACGCCCCTCGTATATGAGGAAGGAGACAACACGAGGCATAACTGTTATAAATGTCTAAACTAAACTGTTTTATACACTTTTTGTAATTTAATTTTTTTTTTGTTGCAGACAGCTTTCTCAGTGCTGTTCTAGGTCAGTTACGCTTTGTGAGCGTGCGCATGTCTGTTTTTGTTTGGAAAGACTCATTTCATTTTCAGATATATTTTGGGCTGGGTTGAGTGGGAAAGTGATCGGGAACGAGATATGGAGGGATGGAGAGCTGCAGAGACCTGGAATAAGAAGTAGAGTTCACTGAGTACGAGTTATTTATGACAGGGTTTTAAATAGACCAGTTTACGGGGATAAATACGGTAGCTGGGAGGTAGATAGTGGATGGAGAATTAAAAGTACATGTTCTGTTGGCATTATTCATTTAATAATCTTACATCCTTCCCGCGCCGTTAAACGCTCGCATGACAGTTCACCAAGTTTTCCTGTTTTCAGCGAGCTTTTCAACCTCATCAAGGGATTTTTTCCCCCATATTAATTTTTCCCCTCTCTTAACAATGTCCTCTAACGTGGTCGACCTCTTTTTCTTCGGCCTGTTGTGTTTCACTTGATAGTTTGTTTTTTTGGGATTCTGCGACTGTTTCTTCTCATCATGTGACTGACATATGCCCATCTGCTTTTTTCTGATCAGTCATGAGACAGGTTGTTGTTCACGCATCTGCCTTATCTCTGCGTTGTTCTTGAATTCGTTCCACTTTATACCGAGTATTTTCCTGAGGCATTTGTTTTTAAAAAGAGTCTAATGTGCTGTCTATTTCTTTAGTTGTTTTCCAGCTTTCGCATGCATAAATGAGGATGGACCCATTTAATACCGACTCGTTTATAAACTTCATGAAACTCCCTAGCTCAGTGAGTCCTAAATTTTGCTTATCTGGGCTTCGTTCAGAAGGAATTATACCTATGGTCTGCCATCAGCTATATGCGTTCACTCAATATGCACGGTATCGAGGGACGCCGACGTACGTGCCTATCCATTTTGTGCCGGCCGTGGGTATTTCCAATCAGATCGCTTACTTCTGTGTGTTTCCATGCACCGTTATTCTGGCCATCTCATTCATTTTTTTTCGTTTCTTTTTCTTTTTTTTTCCCTTGAATTTTCCGGTAATTATCTTCTTCTTCTTCTTTCTCATTGGAACTGTGAGCTAGCTGGTGTTTTCTGCAGTCGATGCGGTGAGGAAGATGAGGAACAGCATCGTATCAAATTGGGTTCAGGTTATGACGGATATTTTTTCAGTCCCTGGGTGGAGCTAAAAAGCAGGAGGTAGGCAATACTTCTTTAGCAGACTCCACCACCATGAGGACTATGACGATCCCTGCCCCGTTGGTCAGGCTAGGTCTGTTACTAGAGGTACCAACGAAAAGGAGGGATAGGGTCTTGGCCGGCTGTGGTTCGTCAACATTAACACTGGCATGTCAGCTGTGTTCTGATGACTGGCAGATCCTACATCATTTTCACGCCCTGGTGGTTGTCATGTCCGTTACCTTTCTTCTCTCGACTAGTTTCCTTACAATGTTTTCCTCGTATGAAAAAGTAGGTCTACGTTTTCGTTGTTTTATTTAGATCGCCATTAATCATAGACAATATGTGTTATTGCATTAATTCTTATAAGCATTTTTATAATTTAGTTTTCTAAACTGTTGTGAAAAAAAAAATGAATTTGCTTGCTTTAACAGTGAGATTCAATAACGAAGATTGTTCGCTCTAGAGGATGAAGTAGTCACTGTGATTATTTTCTACAAGAAAGACAACTAGGTCAGGACACTGAGGTCATAAGGGCAAAGATAGAGTTTTTACAAGCCACTAGTGTAGTTAGCGCAGAAAACTCGTACATCTACCAGTTAACTAGGCAGCATGTCATCTGTTCTTATCCAGCAAGCAGGTGACTTTGTACGCTGATAAATTCTCTCGTTTCGTCCCCCTTTTTAAAAAATGTAACCACGATTTAGACTACAATGTTGACCCCACCGGTCTTCTCACCTCAATGCGAATCAGACAGGTAGCTTGTAGATCTAATCAAATGTTCTAAACATTTGGAAGATTAAATAATTTTTTAAATTATTTTTCGGCAACATAGTACATGTTCAACCACAGAAAAAGATGAATGGATAATTTAATTCATCATCATCATCATCATCATCATCATATGCCATGCCAACTGGTGTTGGCTGTTATGCTTCTTTAAAGTACCCGATCCTTCATGCAGGCCATCAGCTCAGTTGGTGATCTCCTCTCACACCATTTCGTCAGACTATACAGTATCAGTTCTCTCGGTCTTCCCCTGGCTCTTTTTCCTTCTATTTTTCCCTGTTGTTATAATATTTTTCAGGGCCACCTCTTCTCATAATTTAATTACTTGCAATGAAGATGTAATAATAAAGTCTAGCCATTCTTTTTTTTAACAGTGATTGCCGATGCATTAGAACTTCTTTAAGAGAAACTGCTGATATAACTAATGCATTTTCTAGCTAGAAACAGCAATAGCGGCAGCAAGTCTGGTGCAATAAAATTCGGGGCTTCCGCAAGGGTTTTCCACAAATGCCTGTCCTTCGCCTTTTTTTCTGCTCGTGCCCAGGTGAGCCCTCTATTGCTCAACATCCTTTCTGTTGTTCTTATCCATGTCTCTTTTGGTCTACCCTTACTTCTGTTCCCCTGTGGTGTCCATCTTAGTGCTATTTTTGGCAGTGAGTTGTCAGTCATTCAAAGCATATGTCCCAACCATCGCCAGCGTCTTTCCTCAATAATTGCTGTCAGTGGCTTCATATGCATCTCTGCCAACAAGATGTTATTTCTTATGGTATTTGGCCAAAATATTTTTCTAATTCTTCGTAAACATTTAGTCTGGAAAGAATTCAACTTGTTTTCTATTGTTTTGGTGATTTTCCAGCATTCACTTCCATAGAGTAGTACACTTAGAACATTACTCTTAAACATCCTGATTTTCGTATTTATGCATAGTTTTTAAAAAAATTTCCATATAGTCTGCAGCATTGCAAAAGCCTGGGTTGCTCTGGTAAGACTCCTGTTGATGTCTCCTGTGCTGTCTCCATTTTCTACTACTCTACTGCCAAGGTATACAGATTCATTGACCTCCTCCGCTAATTTGCTATCTATTCAGAGTGCATTTCTGTTGTTCACATTTTGCTTCATTAACTTTGTATTTCCTACGTTGATCTTTAGTCCTATGTTGTTTGCATTCTGGGTTAGCTTGTTTATTTTATCTTGCATATTTTTGTGGCTGCTTGATAGTAGACAAATGTCGTCCGCAAAGTCAAGGTCCTCCAGCACTGTGTCATGGGTCCATTGTAATCCTCTGCGTTTGTCTGATGTTGCCTCCTTCATTAACCAGTCTACTGCCAAGATAAATAATGTTGGTGATAGTACATATCCCTGTTTCACTCCTGTTTGTACCCTAAAGCTGCTGGAGGTATGTTCTCCACGGATAACTTTGCACTGAAAACCCTCGTATAGGGCTTTGATTACATTCACTATCTTATGGGGGAGGCCATGCCATCTTAGGATTTTACACAGTGCATCTCTGTTGACACTGTCAGAGGCTTTCTCGGAATCTATAAATAATGCATACGGTGTGCTATGCCACTCATCTCCTGTTCTAATATTTGTCTAAGTACAAATATGTGATCTATGCATGATCTTCCTTTCCTAAATCCTGCCTGCTCTTTCCGAAGTTTTCCATCAAGTGCTGGTACAATTCTGTTGATGATTATTCTGCAAAATACTTTACTGGTGAGTGGCAGTAGGGTAATGCCTCTCCAGTTCTAGCAATCTCTGAGGTCACCCTTCTTTGGTAGTTTTACTATAAGCCCAGTTTTCCACTCCTCTGGGGCTTTTTCTAGATCCCAAATTTGTTGTCGTATCCAGCAAAGTTGTTTTGGTGTTTCTGTTTTTTTTCTGCTTTCAACATCTCAGCAGTCACTTCATCTTCATCTGGTGCCCTGTCTAATTTTAGCTTCTTTATCGCCTCCTTTACTTCACTTATTGTTATTGGTCCTGTATTGATGTTTAGTTCCGTTTTTGCTTCAGGTATGACTATTGTTTGTGTTGCTTGTGTTCTGTTTAGTAGGGTGTTAAAGTGTTCCCTCCATCTTTCAATTTTTTTCTCTTTCTCCACTGACCAGTTGTCCCTTATGTGTCCTTACTGCACTCTCACATCTTGTGCTGAAGTTACCTGTCATCTGCTTTGTGATTTTGTATATGGTTTTCGTGTCATTTACATATGCTGCTTTCTCTGCTGTTTCTGCTAAGTTGTCATAATATTGATGTTTATCTTGACGGCATGATTCCTTCACTTCTTTGTCTTTTTGTGCATAATTACTTAAAACTTGTTCTTTAAGCCTTTGTGATTTGGTGTTCAGTAATTTTTTCTTGATTTCTTTTCTTTGCTATATCTTTTCCCATATAGTCTTGCTTATCCATTCCTCTTTTCTCCATTTCCGATATCTCAGCACCTCTTTTGCTGTTTCCTGTAGCGTTTTATTGAACTCTAGTATGGACATTCCTGCTTCGTCTTGTAGCGGTTCTTAAGTAATATTGAGAATTCATTTCTTGTTTGCTGGTCTTTCAGTTTTCTTGTATCAAAACGTATCTTTCTGCCTTCTCCGATTTTGGCTTTCTTTAATTTTAGTTTTATTTTTGGTACCAGAAGATTGTGATCACTTCCTACATCTGCTCCTTTCCATTGCTCGCACATCTTGTGTTGATGGTTTTCACTTGTTGTTTATTAGTATGTGATCGATTTGGTTTTCTATGGTTTTATCTGGGGACTTCCAAGTCACTTTATGGATGTTTTTGTGTTGGAAAATTGTCCCTCCGATGGTCATCATGTTTTCTTCACAAAAACTGCACAGTCTTTCTCCATTTTCATTTATTTCTCCGATTCCTTCTCTTCCCATAATTATTCTTCTATTTTCATTTCCTTCACCTACTTTTGCATTGAAGTCGCCCAAGATGAGTAGCATATCATGCTTGGGTATTGTTTCTACTGTGGTTTGGAGGCTGTTGTAAAAATCTTCTTTTAATTCCTCTTCAGCTGCTTCTGTTGATGCATAACAAACTATAATAGACAGCTTCGTGAATCTTGAGTTGAAGCGTGCATATAATAATCTCATTTATAGGGGTCCATTTCAGCAATGCTCTTGATGCTTCTTTTGTTATAATCAATGCTACTCCTCCTTCATGATGATCTTCTTTACCTGACCATATTATTGTATCTTCTGTGTGCTGTGTTGTTAATTTCCTTCTGCCTTGTCCTGTCCATCTTGTTTCTTGTATTCCTAGTATGTCTAGTTTGTATCTGTGCATTTCCTTGATGGTTTGTGCTAGTTTTCCAGTCTGGTTAAGTGTTCTTACATTCCAGCTGCCTATTTGCATCTTGTGTTTAGGTTCCAGGAGGTCTGCAGTCGGGCTGGGGACTTCCAGTGACTGGCTTTCATCCACAACCTTCATGGGCTCAGTTTCCTGATAAGCATTTCTCCTTCCACCTGCATTTGTTATTTCCTTTGATTCTGCTTTAGGTATGAGATGGTTTTATTTTTTTTTATTTCGTAAAATTTTTGTTGTTCATCGAATGAGACCTCGCTGGAGTAAATAATTTGATTGTTATGTACTCCTTTGCGAGTTTCCTCCTGTTCAGTTTGCTTGCTCTGTTTTCACGTTTCGTCTTCTAGTCTACATCAACGCTGATTTTCTGCCTGTTTGTTTAGTCACATCAACATGAAAATATCTCGCTGTGCATAAAAAAAGAAAGTCAAGGAGGATTTTTTTCTTTGTCCTATTTTCAACATCCCCCCCTCACCCCAGTTATCAATGACGTGTAGTAGAATAAAATACAAACACCATCCAATGTCTGATCCACAGCGTTGTGAGGCAAGGGAGTCGTCACCTGTCTTTTCCAGGGAAACTCCGTGTACCCATTTCTTGAAGTTTGATCTATCCCGGTGCCGGCTGGTCCTAGGAAAAACTCCGCCCCCATTACGGAATCGAGGTCACGACCTTCTCGTTGTTTACTGCTCTAACCACTACTTTTTTGTCGGGGGGGGGGGGGGGGGGGGTTAAAATCTGTATCTAAAAAGAACGCTCATGACGCAGAACAAGTGATTTTAAAAGGCGTATATTTTATAATCGTTTATAAGCGTATGACAGTTGAAATGTTTTCACCTGTTAGTTTCTATTACAATTACGTTGCGTATGAATACACTGATGTGATGGTTTGTTAACTTGCCTGCCGACCAAAAGTTCTTTGGTTCAGTTCCAGTCCGGTGAAGATTTTTTTTTTTGGGGGGGGGGGGAAGGGGAAGGGAGGGGAGGGAACCTACCCAAGACTTCCATAGGACAGCATAAGCAGACAGAACAGCGTACCTAAGACTTCCCTAGGACAGCACAAGCAGACAGAACAGCGTACCCAAGACTTCCCTAGGACAGTATAAGCAGACAGAACAGCGTACCCAAGACTTCCCTAGGACAGCACAAGAGGACAGAACAGCGTACCCAAGACTTCCCTAGGACAGCACAAGAGGACAGAACAGCGTACCCAAGACTTCCCTAGGACAGCACAAGAGGACAGAACAGCGTACCCAAGACTTCCCTAGGACAGTATAAGCAGACAGAACAGCTGCTTGTACTTCTCACCTCCTATGGCATGCAAATGCCCTGGGACTTATATATTTTTAGCTTTTTGTATACAGAAACACGGATGGGTCTGAGTGAAATGGGCTTTGTTCATTTCTTTAGGAAAGCATTATGTGGACGTAACAGTGGCCAGTAAAAACAGATATGAGTCATTTCAGAACATCAAAAACTATTTGAGCTGACATGAATAACAGACCGAATGAGTCAAGGAAAAAGTTTTTCAAGAAAAAATTAGAGAACTATTGAGAGAGAGAAGAAGAAGAAGAAGAAGAAGAAGGGGTGAAGGGGAATATGTGGTTGTCTGCATGCTGACCTGCAGAAATTCCTTCAGATAATCAAGCTTAAGCGTCCACCATTTTATGGCAAAGGGGTGTACTTTGTCAGTTTTGAAAGAAATCATTGTTTGTTCTTTAGCAGATTAAATCACGCGATGGTCATCTAGCTCAAAACATTTCAGACAGTGCTTTTATGAATTGATGTGGCAATTTAGTTTCAAATTAAGACATTTTCGCTGACTGTTGAAAGAGAAGCACTTTGAAAAATGTGGCGCAGGTATTTCATAAAACATTACAGTGTACGGTTTATATTTAGCTATAAGGAACATCAATTCTTCTTCTTATTCTTTTTCTTCCGCGTTCGAGGTTGTAGGTCACATCAGATCCTGGTCCCTGTCGACATGGCAAAGCCCGTAGTCCTTTCCAGATCCTTATAGGACCCCCAAAGCTTTTGTCTCGAGCTTGTATCCTCTGGCCATGTCTCACGCCTCAGGTCTGCATGGTTTGGGCACTTGAAGGATACGTTATGGAGTCTGGACTACACTGCGACACGGACACTCTTTTGCGTGAGACATTTAGAGTCGATGTAGGTGGCTGAGTAGTCTGCAGTGGCCTGTCCTTAGAAGAACTTCAGTGAGAGCCTGCGTCATAGAAGGAAACTATTTGTATAGTGAGAGCAAGCTTGAAAGGCAGAAATGGAAATAGATGGTGCCTTGTTTGTTTCCTTTGTGTTTGGGTTTTAAAGGTGAAAGGTCATCACTAAAATACGTTCTAGGACTGTAATGAAAAAATAAAATAATTCCAAAAGAACTTACATCACTCTGCTCTGTTGTGATACCAACCAGTTTCTCTCTCTAAAAAAAAAAAAATCAGTTCACTTATGTTATCCTACGCTGCGTCCAGCCAGGAAGCGAAAGCGCGAAATGTCAGGAGCACTAAAAAGTCTGGCAAAATATATCATGCTAGATGTGAAGGAAGCACACATGAACAATAGAAAAATAAAGAGTAGGATTTTCGGACTCGAAAGGAATCATGCCTTAAATCTAATTCAGAGGGACAATTGTCCAGCAGGCCTGAAAGCACCCCATGCGTCTGTTCAAAAGAACTCTATGGTACTGTAAAATGTAATTCTTCGCACGCGTATACAGAAACAAGTTAATTTCCAAATAATAGGAAGTAAATTCTTCTTCGTTTGCCCTCAAAAGGGGGGTGGTTGTGTCGTGTCGTGGCTATGTGCCCATTGGCCCAACACATTCAACTTCGGTTCCAGGCATTTTTATGTTCGTCTTCTCAATGTGATCCCTGTTCACTTGACCAGACTGCTGTCCGTTTCCATGGTCACCAATAGAAGGTAGAGTAGGGTCTTGGCCGTCTATGGTTCACCAACTCTGACATAAGCAGTTAGCAATGGGTCGCTAACTGTTATCTCATTATCTTGAGTTGTCTTCTTCTTCTTCGTTCACTTCTACTACCAAGACCGCCCCGTGATCCTCCTGAATTTACTCCTGTGGTTCTCGATAGGTCCCGTGGTCCCCCTGTGGTCCCCGAAAGAACCACACGAGATCCACGAGAGGACCACAAGAGGTTCAGCGTATCGCAGGGCTTGAACCTGTATTCTTGGTGGGTCTCAGAAGCGGGAATGCGTGACACCGTGGTTTTCGTTTCACCGGTTTAATCTAGAGTTAGACTTTCTCACCGGAAAACCTCCACGTGTTTTGGATATCAGTATATCCCCGCTGGGTGAGAGGTGGTTGCCCATTCAGCCTAGAGTTGGACTTTCTCACCGGAAAACCTCCACGTGATTTGGGATACATATGTATCCCTGTTTACGAGGGTTTTCAGTGCAAAGTGATCTGTGGAGAACATACCTCCAGCAGCTTTAGGGTACAAACAGGAGTGAAGCAGGGATGTGTACTATCACCAACATTATTTATCTTGGCAGTAGACTGGTTAATGAAGGAGGCAACATCAGACAAACGCAGAGGATTACAATGGACTCTTGACACAGTGCTGGAGGACCTTGACTTTGCAGACGACATTTGTCTATTATCAAGCAGTCACAAAGATATGCAAGATAAAATAAACAAGCTAACTCAGAATGCAAACAACATAGGACTAAAGATCAACGTAGGAAAGACAAAGTTAATGAAGCAAAATGTGAACAACAGAAATGTACTCAGAGTAGATAGCAAATTAGTGGAGGAGGTCAACGAATTTGTATACCTTGGCAGCAGAGTAGTAGAAAATGGAGACAGCACAGAGGACATCAACAGCAGACTTACTAGAGCAAACCAGACTTTTGCAATGCTGCAGAATATATGGAAATAAAAAAAACTAAGCACAAATATGAAAATCAGGATATTTAAGAGTAATGTTCTAAGTGTACTACTCTATGGAAGTGAATGCTGGAAAATCACCACAACCATAGAAAACAAGTTGAATTCTTTCCAGACTAAATGTTTACGAAGAATTAGAAAAATATTTTGGCCAAACACCATAAGAAATAACATCTTATTGGCAGAAATGCAGATGAAGCCACTGACAACAATTATTGAGGAAAGACGCTGGCAATGGTTGGGACATGTGCTCCGAATGACTGACAACTCACTACCAAAAATAACACTAAGATGGACACCACAGGGGAACAGAAGTAAGGGTAGACCAAAAGAGACATGGAGACGAACAACAGAAAGGATGTTGAGCAATAGAGGGCTCACCTGGGCAAGAGCAGAAAAAAAGGCGAAGGACAGGCATTTGTGGAAAACCCGTGCGGAAGCCCCATGTGCCCTGGGCACTTAAGGTTCAGAGAGAGATGTATCCCTGTTGAGTGAGAGGTTGTTGCCCATCCAGTCCAGCATTGGACTTTCTCACCGGAAAACCTCAGCTTGATTAGGATACGCATACATACCCGCCGGGTGAGAGGTGGTTGCCTATTTAGACTGCCCTGGTCCAGTGTCTCCGACTTCAGCATTTTGTGGTCATGGCGGCTACCTTTCCTAGCTGTGACCAGAACGGGTCTTCTATCCAGGAGGACGAATCCTGGCCACTAGTAAGTTTCACCCCTGGGTTGAGCCGGTTTAGGCATATTATCCCAGTATGGGCGTGTTTAGGACGTGAACGACCTCTAGAGCGGAGGTACTGTGACATGAGTAGCCATCAAGTTTTACCCCTGGTTTAAGCCGGCTTAGGCGTATTTCACCAGTATGGATGTATATCGGACGTGGCCGGCCTCTAGAGCAGAGGTGACGTGGTATGATTAGCTCTCGCCGCGAGACTACTGGATATACCCGATTAAGCTTCATTTTATCCTTTCTATCATCTTTTCACATCGGCGCCGCATGGCAACCCTAATTCCTTTTTCGCATTTTCTTCATTGGCCGGGAGGAGTTTCACTCCACGCGCGGCATCCGAATAATCTCGCCAACAGCGTCTTAACCTCTGGGTTAAGCCGGTTCAGACATTTCGCCCGATATGATTGCACATAGGACGTAGCCAACCTCCAGACCAGAGGTGCCGTATTTGACTACTGTATACTTCGCTTAATCCTTTCTTTCACTTTTTCCACAGTGATGCCACGCGGCAACCCCATTCGCATCTTTCTTCACTGGCTGGGACGACCCCCACTCCACGCACGGCAGCTGAAGAATCTCGTAGATGAATTTGATAGATGAGCTACCAAACATGATTCTCATCTACCCGAAGGGTCTGGTTTTCAGACGCCAGATATTCGCCTTCTCTCCTTCTCCTGTCAGTTTGAACAGTTCTGCCACGAGAAGGCCAGGAGCTGGACTTGACTGTCAGAGGCTATTTGAGACCCACGCCATTGGAGTGGAGAGCGTATCCCCCACCCCACCTCCGGCTATAACAGTCCTTAGAACCATTTTGAATTGTGATTCTTCGATCCCAGGAATTAACTGGGTAATAGGTTTTACATTCCCAACAATTTAATCATAAGACTATATACAAATTACTAATGCTATACTAAAAATAAAACAAACAAACTATAATGCGAATTGTGCCTATGATCCGCTCTAATTTACTCATCTATTTGTGGGCCCCTGGTGTAAGAATTTCCAAAATAAGACTTTAGATGTTATTAAAAGATTTGCTGTTAGATGGAATCTTAGTAATGTCCAGCAGCTAACCACAATACCTTCTGTATCATTTATATCATGTAAACGCTAAGCAGTACTAACGCTGGTCGCAAAAGTAAAATAACTTCTACTCACTGTACAGGAAACAGCGGTTTGAAATATCAACGGTATACACACTTTGGGGTTATGATCTAAATTTGGAAAAAAAAAGTAACTGGGTGGAGAGAAAAGGAAATTTCACTTCTCTATGATCTCGGAAGCTGTATGGTTGTTTAGCTCCATCACTTCCGGTCTTTACAAGCTTTAGCGCAGCTTTTTTTTTCCCTCTAATGGTTAGGGACAAAAGCACAGAGAATTATTCTAAACAAATGCCTTGTGCAGCACGGGAAAACATCTAGAATAAAATAATAGCAATTAAAGAGTCCCTGATTGCAAGCTGTAAATGGGATGAAGTTAAAACTACAAATATTGTGTAACTGAGGCAGGAAAAATCAGTTGCAGTGAACAAAATTACTCTATTTCCTTCCGTATCATTAGAAGAGTACCACCATACTATCCCACCTTTCCCACGAATGGTCCAATACTCTATTCCCCTGGTATTCTTGGTAGGAATGGGCATGGAGTATTACTCTGAGGGGTTTCCGTGTTGATGACGCAAATATAAATTTGTTGACACCGGTATTGCTTTATCCCGGACTTGTATAGGGCCGTTATATTCATCAATGTCACCTTCCCGCTTGACTGGTGAGCAAACAAGTCGTTTCAGGGCACTTGCTAGCCGGTATTTTTTTTTCAATGCAGCAGATCTCAATGCTTAGTGGAACAGTTCTCTACATTTTGTGTAATATGTCATTTTCTATACCAACAGCATAATTAAGTCCAAATCAGTAGCATCTGCTACTCTTGATGGCTATACTACAGAGCTTTCCGCGAACTTCGTATTTTATACCAATGTTCAACGCCTCTTCTCTTCATTATTTTGTTTTCTTGATATACACGTAGATCATCGTGTCTAAAACGTGTAGTATTGTGCCGCTGCTTAACTGAAGGTGCACTGATCGTTACGTACGAGTAAATACAGCGTACGTTAGTGCCACTTTCTTGCTAATGTTTATCGTTAAAAGTACACAAAAACAGTCTATAGACTAATAATATTACAGACAATAAAACACACGGAAAGTGAGCTCCCTATATGGATAGCTGAATGCCTGCATGTGGTACTCGACAACAATTAGTGTATTATGTTGAAGGACACGAAATGCGAAACACTCCTAGTGGTTACTCACAGCCAGGTCCTGGGGCAAGAGAGAGAGAGAGAGAGAGAGAGAGAGAGAGAGAGCATGAGCATTCGGGTTGCTCGAAGAATGTCCACTAACAATTCAGCAGAGATCTCGAAGAATGTCCACTAACAATTCACCAAAGAGCTCGAAGAATGTCCACTAACAATTCAACAGAGAGCTTGAAGAATGTCCACTAACAATTCAGCAGAGAGCTCGAAGAATGTCCACTAACAATTCAGCAGAGAGCTCGAAGAATGTCCACTAACAATTCAACAGAGAGCTCGAAGAAAGTCCACTAACAATTCAGCAGAGAGCTCGAAGAATGTCCACTAACAATTCAACAGAGAGCTCGAAGAATGTCCACTAACAATTCAACAGAGAGCTCGGAGAATGTCCGCTAACAATTCAACAGAGAGCTCGAAGAATGTCCACTAACAATTCAGCAGAGAGCTCGAAGAATGTCCACTAACATTTCAACAGAGAACATTTGATAACCTTCATATTTCGTTTGTATGTCACAACAGACAGACACAAAGTGTTTAAAAAGACACAGATATGCGTTAATGATATGTTCACATTGTAGGAGAAAAAAAAGTGGCAGGTCAACAATGATTCAGAAGTGACGTGTGTAACTGGAACAGAGAGAGAGAAAGAGAGAGAGAGAGAGAGAGAGAGAGAGAGCAAAGGAATCACAAGTACAAGAAACAGAGAGAAGAACACATACAAGGAACAAAGGAATCACACGTACTATAAACAGAGAGAAGAACACATATAAGGAACAAAAGAATAATTACAGGTACAAGAAACAGAGAGAAGAACACATACAAGGAACAAAGGAATCACATGTATTAGAAACAGAGAGAAGATTGATTGTTTGATTTTTATTTCAAAGGGGTTAAGAATTGGGCACGCAACCCCGTCTGACATTCTGCCCTTTATCATACAACTTTCACTCTGTTCCAGATATTCTACAGATATGTTGCTCATATAACAAACATAATTAACATTGAAGCTGAGAGACGTAAAATAAAATAAAACATTTACGTTTCATGAGTCAACCAACGGCTGCATAAAAATACATCGCGAACAAAATAGCTGGGCGAGTCGTACAACAAGAATTGGATAAGGGAAACAATCCAAAGTATTACATGTGATGCAAATTGTAGCCCTTTTAAAGAATATCACATCTTAAATGATTTAACTACTCGTATACGAAAATCAGGATACTTAAGAGTAATGTTCTAAGTGTACTACTCTATGCAAGTGAATGCTGGAAAATCACCAAAACCATAGAAAACAAGCTGAATTCTTTCCAGACTAAATGTTTATGAAGAATTAGAAAAATATTTTGGCCAAACACCATAGGAAATAACATCTTGTTGGCAGAAATGCAGATGAAGCCATTGACAACACTTATTGAGGAAAGATGCTGGCGATGGTTGGGACATGTGCTCCGAATGACTGACAACTCACTACCAAAAATAGCACTAAGATGGACACCAGAGGGGAACAGAAGTAAGGGTAGACCAAAAGAGACATGGAGAAGAACAACAGAAAGGATGTTGAGCAATAGAGGGCTCACGTGGGCAAGAGTAGAAAAAAAAGGCGAACGACAGGCATTTGTGGAAAATCCTTGCGGAAGCCCCATGTGCCCTGGGCACTTAAGGTTCAGCGAGAGAGAGAGAGAGAGAGAGAGAGAGAGATGCTTGTATATAAACAAGAACACGCACAAGGAACAAAGGATTCACAAGTATAAGGAATATACGAACCACACTTAAGAGGAAGAGAGTCGCACAAGTATAAGGTACAGTTGCAACGTTTAGAAAAGAAAACGGCACACATATAAAAAAGCATAAGGAAGAAAGGAAGTGCATAGGACAGTCACAGGTGTCAGTTCATCAGTTCAGGACAAATTGTATGGCGGTGTCAACAATGGCTTGATTATATATATATATATATATATATATATATATATATATATATATATATATACATACATATATATATATATAATTCATTTGCATCTCCCTTGCTGAACTTTGCCTCCCAAACAGCACTCCTGTAGGCCTCTCGGTTGTGAGCAAGATGACCTGCTGCTGATGCATCTATCTGCAGATTACCAACGATGTCTTGCAGCCATCTTCGCTTTGGTCTTCCTCTCTTTCTTTTTCCCATTATGTACCCCTCCAAGATGGTCTTCTCTAAATTAGGTAAAGGTAAAGGTAATCCTGTCGTGCCTTAGAGGCACATAGGGATATGGTGTTAGTGCCCATATTTTCCTTGACCTCTCAGCACACTACAAGGTGATATGGTCAGTATCACGCCTGGTCGCCTTTCCTTCCCAAACTCCAGAAGAAGTCGGGTACCCATTTATACAGCTGGGTGACTGGGGCGCCTCCGGCTGGATTCGAAGCCCCGACCTTCGCCATGAGAGACCAGTGCACTAACCACTTGGCCACTCAGACGCCTTCTCTAAATTATCCTGATGTTTAATGTGTCCAAAATATTTAAGTTTTCTCCTTTTCCTCTTTACTAGCCAGCTTTCTTCAATATTACGTTCTTGTGGTATGGATATATTTGTTCTTTTTTGTGTCCATGTTATTTGAAGAACTCTTCTGTAGCATTTACATTCAAAGACATGTATGTTTTTCTCAGCTGTTTTGTTAAGTGTCCAGGTCTCACAGGCATATGCTGCGATGGGAAAGATGCACGCCTTTAAAAATCTTATTTGTGTGGTTCTGTTTGTTCCTCTGTACATATTCT
Source organism: Achatina immaculata (assembly GCA_009760885.1). Taxonomy (NCBI): domain Eukaryota; kingdom Metazoa; phylum Mollusca; class Gastropoda; order Stylommatophora; family Achatinidae; genus Lissachatina; species Lissachatina immaculata. The sequence continues at coordinate 28,207,112 of CM019704.1, forward strand.
TTAGTTGTTTTACTTTCTGAGGAGCGATAGATGTCCTCCTTTTAATTTCCCTCATTGTATCTCCATTATTAGTTAGTAGTGATCCAAGATATTCAAAACTCTCCACTTCTTCCAGTTTTTCCTCACTGATACATATTCAGCTGCCTTATTTGTTTTGTCAGTTGTCTTCAATTTAGTTTTCTTCGCATTAAGACAATGGTTTTGCTCTTGGCTGTTCTTACGGACTGACATAATTAGTTTTTCCATTCATTTTTGTGTTGTGGACCGTAATACTGTGTCATCAACATATCTAATCTCTGGTATTTCATAATCTCCAATTGGTGTCTCTCTCTCTTTCTCTCTCTCTCTCTCTCTCTCTCTCTCTCTGAACCTTAAGTGTCGAGGGCACATGGGGCTTCCGCAAGGGTTTTCCACAAATGCCTGTCCTTCGCCTTCTTCTCCGCTCCTGGCCAGGTGAGCCCTCTATTGCTCAACATCCTTTCTGTTGCCCTTCTCCATGTCTCTTTTGGTCTACCCTTACTTCTGTTCCCCTGTGGTGTCCATCCCAGCGCTATCTCTGGCAGTGAGCCGTCAGTCATTCTGAGCACATGTCCCAACCATCGCCAGCGTCCTTCCTCAATAATTGTTGTCAGTGGCTTCATCTGCATTTCTGCCAACAAGACGCTATTTCCCACTGTGTTTGGCCAAAATATTTTTCTAATTCTTCGCAAACACTTAGTCTGGAAAGAATTCAACGTGTTTTCCACGGTCTCGGTGACTCTCCAGCATTCACTTCCATAGAGCAGCACACTCAGAACATCTCTCTTAAATATCCTGATTTTCGTATTTATGCTTAGTCCTTTTGATTTCCATATAATCTGCAGCACTGCAAAAGCCTGGCTTGCTCTAGCAAGTCCGCCGTTGACGTCCTCTACGCAGTCTCCATTCTCCACTACTCTACCGCCAAGGTATACAAATCCGCTGACCTCCTCCAACAACTTGCTATCTACTCTGAGTACATCTCTGCTGCCCACACCTTGCTTCATCAACTTTGTCTTTCCCACGTTGATCTCTAGACCTATGTTGTCTGCATTCCGAGTTAGCCTGCCCATTTTATCTTGCACATCTTTGCGGCCGCCCGACAATAGACAAATGTCATCCGCAAAGTCAAGGTCCTCCAGCACTGTGTCAAAGGTCCATTGTAATCCTCTGTGTTTGTCTGACGCCGCCTCCCTCACCAACCAGTCTAGTGCCAAGATAAATAATGTTGGTGATAGTACACATCCCTGCTTCACTCCTGTTTATACCCTAAAGCTGCTGGAGGTATGTTCTCCACAGATAACTTTGCACTGAAAACTCTCATATAGGGCTTTGATTACATTTACTATCTTATGAGGGAAGCCATGCCATTTTAGGATTTTCCACAGTGGAAATTGGTGTGGCATCGTAATATTCTTTGTCTACATCTTCTCTAACATTCCTCATTATGTTTTCAGTATACAAGTTAAATAAGTAAGGCGACAATATGCACCCCCGACGGACCCCTTGTTTTATGTCAAACCAAGTTGTTTCACCATTTATTCTTACTGCTGCTTGTTGGTCTAGATACAACAGTGATGTTAATTGTATCAAATGTGTTGGAAATCCCATTTTTTCCTCATTATTTCCCAAGTTTCTTGTGTTGTACACAATCAAATGCCTTTGAGTAGTCTATAAAGGATAAATACTGATTCACATTAAACTCTCTGCATTTCTCTATTATTAATCTTATATTGAATATATGATCTCTTGATCCTCTTCCTTGCCTGAAACCAGCTTGGATCATATTGACTTCTTCTATTTTCTTTCGAAGTCTACCCATTATGATTTTTAACAGAATTTTACTGGCATGACTAATCAGGGCAACAGTTCTAGAGTTTGTGCATAATTTCAGGTTACCCTTTTTTGGCACTGGTATGAATATCGTTCTTTTCCATTCTTTTGGCCAAATACTTGAATGCCATATCTTTTTACATAGTGCATGATAGATTGTTGCACATTCCTTTCCTCCTGCTTTAATAAGTTCAGCTGTTATCTCATCACATCCTGATGATTTACCGTTTTTCAGATTCTTTATTGCCCATAAAACTTCTTCTATTGTCGGTTCGGGTTCTTTTTCCTCTAATAATAATTCACATTATTGATTTCTGGTTTCACAGTCAATTGTTTCATACATTCCTCTGCAATACACCTTCCATCTTTCTAGAATTTCCTCTATCTCTGTCAAGGTATTCCCCATCTCATCACAAATTACATTTAGCTTAGGTGTGACATTTCTCGTCAATATCTTCATTTCTTTAAACATTTCTGTATCTTTTCCACACTTCTGGTGTCCTTCTATTCTTTCACAACAATCTTGTAAGTATTGTTTTTTTTTTGTATTTTCTTATGTTTCTTCGTACTTCTTTTGTTAAAGATTTATATTCCTCTTTGTTGTTGTTTGTCGCTTTCCATTGCGTCTTCATTGCTCTACATTGTTTTATCAATTCTAGTGTGCCTGCCGTAATCCATCCATTCTTTTTGTTTTCTTTACTGGAACCATGTCTTTAGCTGTTGTTATTAAGATATCTCTGGCCTGTGTAGCCAATCCATCTGGTGCCATCTCCTCCTGTACATCCATCGAGATTTCGAAATGGTTCTTCACTTCTATACCGTATTGTTCTGGTATTTTTGTAAGATCAAAGCGGAGTGGTCTTGATCACGTAACTGTCTTTTTTATCTGTATCTTCATGTCTGCTATTAATAACTCATGGTTCGTGTCACAATCAGCACCTGGTAAAGTTTTTGCTGATGTTATACTTGATCTCCACCTTCTTTGTTTGATTCTTGGTTTTCCCATCAGGTGATGTCCATGTGCAAAGTCTTCTTGGATGTTGTTTAAAAAGCGTGTTAGCAATCATTAGTTCATTTTCCATGCAAAACTTAGATTGTCACCTGCCTCATTTATATGTCCTATGCTAAATTTCCCTATATGTCCTTCATCTTCTTCTCTTTCTGTACCAATCTTGGCATTAAAATCCCCAATTATTACTACAATGTCATTTTTCCGTACCTGGTCTATCGTCATTTGCAGTGTGTTATAAAAGTCTTATACTTCCTCTTCTTCTGCTGCTGATGTAGATGCATATATCTGGAGAGCCCTTAAATCTGATTGTGAAGATTCTATCACTTACTGGATTGTAACCTAGTAATGCTTTTGATGTTGATTTGTCCAAGTAAAAAGCCATTCTTTCCTCCTAATTCTCCACCAGAGTATATAAAGATATTATCATTCTCTCTCTTGAAGTGTCCTGATCCTTTCCATCGATGTTCACAGATTCCCAAAATGTGTATCCCCGTTCTTTTCATCTCGTCACTTATTATTTGATACTTTTCCTCATACATACTTCTTACATTCCATGTTGCTACTTTTTTTTGTTGTTAGTTTGATGCAGGGGTTTTCCTTAGTAACACCGTCAGGATTTTGTCCGTTAACACAATTACTAGTATTGACCTCTGTCTCACACTCTTCCCCAGTGTTAAAATTAGATCTATCTGGCCTGGGGGTCCACACCACCAGATCTTTTTCCTATTTGACTTTCCATGATTGCTGTTTGGGTTTCTTACTATATTTCCTGAAGATAGTTTACCATTGCTTTCCTTCCGGGCAGTGACTGTACTAGTCAGTGATCATAGCCATTGCCCCTACATTGAGACCATTTGCCTACCATCATAGAATGGTGACCATAAACCAGCATTATCTGTCGGCTACTTTCCCATTCCATCCACCACCTGCCCCATGGCTTCACGTCACCCTGATCGGGGGGCTATACAGGTACTCCACCTTGCCCAAGGGTGTCCTGTAGACTGACGGAGGTAAGGATGCGTCTTATTTCTCCTTTGATAAGGGATATCCTTACCCCGCTAACCTATATATGTGTGTGTGTGCGTACGTGCGTGCGCCAAGTTCGCGCAGAGGGTTTTATGAAGCTAAGATCTCCACTGTTCCAAGAGAACTAGCCCCGGGGACATGTTGTTTCATTTCTCCTCAAAGTCTTGCTCAGTGCCTATTGGTCACTTATAAGTTAAGGCATATTCATTAAGGCATATTGAGGATACGGTGTTAGGCCTGTATTTCCACCACCTTTGGTCAGTATCACGCCTGCCCGCATTTACTTTCTTCCCAGATTTCTCTGGTACCCCTGGGTCGACCCCAGGCTCTTTTTGGTGTGAGGAGCACCTACCCACTCATCTAACCAGGCAGCCATTTGTCATATATTTATAGGCTTACTTTATAGTTGCATGGCATGAAAGTCAAACGGCCGATAACAGAACTTTTTAAGTTTGCTGAAAATGTTAAGAAGAATAGATAAATAAAACACATTGGTGGATATGAACTTATGCAAATATATGTATATGTGTGTGTGTGTGTGCGTGCGTGTGTGTGTGTGTTAGAGAGAGAGAGAGAGAGAGATATTCAACGGCCGCATAAAAATACATCATCATCATCAGGTGCCGTGCCGACTGGCGTTGGCTATTATGCTTCTCCAGAGTACCCGATCCTTCATGCAGGCCATCAGTTCAGTTGGTGATCTCTTCTAACACCATCCCGTCAGACTGTCCAGTATCATTTCTCTTGGTCTTCCTCTTGATCTTCTTCCTTCTATTTTTCCCGTTGTTATAATATTTTCAATGCCCCCTCTTCTCATTGCATGTCCTATGAAAGTACCTTGTCTCTCTCTTATCTTTCTGACAAGGTTTTTTGTCTCTCCAGCTCTTCTCATAGGGGCCGGCTAGCGTAGTGGTTAGAGCATTCGTCTAGCAACCAAATGGTCGAGGGTTCGGATCCCCAGCTGAGCGGGATTTTTTTTCCGACCAATACGGCCCTGAGGTCGACCCAGCCTCGTAAAATGGGTACCAGAGAAAATCTGGGAAGTAAAGGCAGCGAGGAAAGGAACTGGTCACCCTACCTCACACGCTGATGACCCAGCATAATGAGGTCTCTAACGCTTCACCCCCTACGGCATTTGAAATGCTATGGGACTATCTTTACTTTACTTACTTTAGCTCTTCTCATACATTCTTCATTAGTTATTTTTGCTGTCCAGGGGATTCGCAACATTTTTCTAATAAACCACATTTCTGCTGCTTCCAATGATTTTTGTGCAGACTTGCCTATTGTCCATGATTCACTTCCATATAACAAGACAGGTTCAATATAGCATTTTAGGACTCGTTTTCTAACATTCATTGATAAAGATGTGTTAGCTAATATGTTTCTCATTCTCTGAAATGCAGTCTTTGCTTGGCCTATTCTGTTCCTAATTTCTGTTTTGCATTTCCCATCTGAAGTTATTACTGCTCCAAGGTATTTGAATTTCTGCACCTGCTTTAGAATGGTTCCATTTAATTTTATACTGCATGCTGGTGGATTCTGTTTCTTAGATATAACCATAGTCTCTGTCTTTTTTATGTTCAAAGTAAGGCCTTTCTGTTCACTTTCTTTGGCCACTTTATCCAAGAGATTTTGCAGGTCTTGTTGGTTCTCCGCTATCAGTACTGTGTCGTCAGCATACCGAAGGTTGTTAATATTGTATCCTCCAATTTTTATGCCTGGTTCTGTGATGATTGTTCTTAGAATATTCTCGCTGTACAGAGAAAAAAGGTCTGGAGATAGTACACATCCTTGTCGCACCCCTTGTTCTATAGGTTGGTATTTTCCAATTCTATTTTCAACTCGAACTGCTGCCTCCTGATGCCAGTATAGATATTTTACAATCCTCAGGTCTTTGCCATCTGTATTGATGTCTTCAAGCATTTTAATAATTTCATTATGTTTCACCTTGTCAAATGCCTTGGTGTAATCAATGAAGCATAAGTAGAGATCTTTCTGTACTTCTAAAGCTCTTTCTGTTAGTGTTCGTAAAGCATAAATGGCATTGTGTGTTCCTTTTCCTTCAGCAAATCTAAACTGTTCATCTGCTATTTCCATTTTTATCTTTTTCCTTGTTCTTCTCATAATGATTCTCAGAAGTAGCTTCGTTATTTGGCATTAAAATCTCCCATGACTATGGTAACTTCATGCGACTCTGTGTGTTTTGGTGCTGTCTCTATGTCATTATAAAATATCTGTACATCTTCTTCAGAACTTTCAGATGTTGGAGCGTACACTTGTATAATATTTATGTTTATTGGTTGTCCTTTCAGTTGGGCTAGCAGGACTCTGTCCGAGATGTTCAGATATCCTACAGTTGTCCTTGCCGTTTGTTCATCAAATATAATTCCTACTCCTCGTTCATGTTTCTCACTTCCTGAATATATTATTGTATATTTATCTGAGTTTATCTTCCCTGCACCTGTCCATCTAACTTCACTCATTCCTAATATGTTGATCTTCATCCTTTCCATTTCCATCTTTACATTTTCTAATTTTCCAGCCTGGAATAAAGTTCTAACATTCCATGTTTCTATTTTGAACTTGTTAGTTTTGCCACCAGTAGCTTGATGACCCCCCGTGTGGTACCCGGGATCTACAAAGAGTAGGACCACTGTACCCTACCATGCATGATCGTAAAAGGCGACTAAGGAGGGTTCAGCATAGGGGCAGTAACCCTATCTGGTAAAAAAAACTATCAGACTGCTACAGAAACAGAAGCAAGGGAAAAAGCAAATGCAGGTGGAAGGAGAAATGCGTATCAGGAAACTGAGCCCATGAAGGTTGTGGATGAAAGCCAGCCACTGGAAGTCCCCAGCCCGACTGCAGACCTCCTGGAACCTAAACACAAGATGCAAATAGGCAGCTGGAATGTAAGAACACTAAACCAGACTGGAAAACTAGCACAAACCATCAAGGAAATGCACAGATACAAACTAGACATACTAGGAATACAAGAAGCAAGATGGACAGGACAAGGCAGAAGGAAATTAACAACACAGCACACAGAATATGGTCAGGTAAAGAAGATCTTCATGAAGGAGGAGTAGCATTGATTATAACAAAAGAAGCATCAAGAGCATTGCTGAAATGGACCCCAATAAATGAGAGATTATTATATGCACGGTTCAACTCAAGATTCACGAAGCTGTCTATTATAGTTTGTTATGCACCAACAGAAGCAGCTGAAGAGGAATTAAAAGAAGATTTTTACAACAGCCTCCAAGCCACAGTAGAAACAGTACCCAAGCATGATATGCTACTCATCTTGGGCGACTTCAATGCAAAAGTAGGTGAAAGAAATGAAGATAGAAGAAGAATCATGGGAAGAGAAGGAATCGGAGAAATAAATGAAAATGGAGAAAGACTGTGCAGTTTCTGTGAAGAAAACATGATGACCATGGGGGGGGGGGGGGGGACAATTTTCCAACACAAAAACATCCATAAGGTGACTTGGAGGTCACCAGATAAAACCACAGAAAACCAAATCGATCACATACTAATAAACAAGTGGAAACGGTCACTACAAGATGTGCGAGCAAGGAAAGGAGCAGATGTAGGAAGTGATCACAACTTTCTGGTAGCAAAAATAAAACTAAAATTAAAGAAAGCCAAAATCGGAGAAGGCAGAAAGATACGTTTTGATACAAGAAAACTGAAAGACCAGTAAACAAGAAATGAATTCTCAATATAACTTAAGAACCGCTTCAGTGTCCTACAAGACGAAACAGAAATGTCCATACTAGAGTTCAATAAAACACTACAGGAAACAGCAAAAGAAGTGCTGGGATATCGGAAAATGAGAAAAGAGGAATGGATAAGCAAGACAACATGGGAAAAGATAGAGCAAAGAAAAGAAATCAAGAAAAAATTACTGAACACCAAATCACAACGGCTTAAAGAACAAGTTTTAAGTAATTATGCACAAAAAACAAAGAAGTGAAGGAATCATGCCGTCATGATAAACGTCAATACTATGACAACTTAGCAGAAACAGCAGAGAAAGCAGCATATGCAAATGACATGAAAACCATATATAACATCACAAAGCAGATGACAGGTAACTTCAACACAAGATGTGAAAGTGCAGTAAGGACACAAAATGGACAACTGGTCAGTGGAGAAAGAGAAAAAATTGAAAGATGGAGGGAACACTTTAACACCCTACTAAACAGAACGCAAGCAGCACAAACAATAGACATACCTGAAGCAAAAACGGAACTAAACATCAATACAGGACCAATAACAATAAGTGAAGTAAAGGAGGGAATAAAGAAGCTAAAATTAGACAGGGCACCAGATAAAGATGAAGTGACTGCTGAGATGTTGAAAGCAGAAAAAAACAGAAACACCAAAACAACTTTGCCGGATATTACAACAAATTTGGGATTTAGAAAAAGCCCCAGAGGAGTGGAAAACTGGGCTTATAGTAAAACTACCAAAGAAGAGTGACCTCAGAGATTGCGGGAACTAGAGAGGCATTACCCTACTGCCACTCACCAGTAAAGTATTTTGCAGAATAATCATCAACAGAATTGTACCAATACTTGAGGAAAAACTTCGGAAAGAGCAGGCAGGATTTAGGAAAGGAAGATCATGCATAGACCACATATTTGTACTTAGACAAATATTAGAACAGGCAAATGAGTGGCATAGCACAACATATGCATTATTCATAGATTTTGAGAAAGCCTTTGACAGTGTCAACAGAGATGCACTGTGGAAAATCCTAAGATGGCATGGCCTCCCCAATAAGATAGTTAATGTAATCAAAGCCCTATACGAGGGTTTTCAGTGCAAAGTTATCTGTGGAGAACATACCTCCAGCAGCTTTAGGGTACATACAGGAGTGAAACAGGGATGTGTACTATCACCAACATTATTTATCTTGGCACTAGACTGGTTAATGAAGGAGGCAACATCAGACAAACGCAGAGGATTACAATGGACCCTTGACACAGTGCTGGAGGACCTTGACTTTGCGGACGACATTTGTTTATTATCAAGCAGTCGCAAAGATATGCAAGATAAAATAAACAAGCTAACTCATAATGCAAACAACATAGGACTAAAGATCAACGTGGGAAAGACAACGTTAATGAAGCAAAATGTGAACAACAGAAATGTACTCAGAGTAGATAGCAAGTTAGCGGAGGAGGTCAACGAATTTGTATACCTTGGCAGCAGAATAGTAGAAAATGGAGACAGCACAGAGGACATCAACAGCAGACTTACTAAAGTAAACCAGGCTTTTGCAATGCTGCAGACTATATGGAAATTTAAAAAAAAACTCAGCATAAATACGAAAATCAGGATATTTAAGAGTAATGTTCTAAGTGTAGTACTCTATGGAAGTGAATGCTGGAAAATCACCAAAACCATAGAAAACAAGTTGAATTCTTTCCAGACTAAATGTTTACGAAGAATTAGAAAAATATTTTGGCCAAACACCATAAGAAATAACATCTTATTAGCAGAAATGCAGATGAAGCCACTGACAACAATTATTGAGGAAAGACGCTGGCAATGGTTGGGACACGTGCTCCGAATGACTGACAACTCACTACCAAAAATAGCACTAAGATGAACACCACAGGTGAGCAGAAGTAAGGGTAGACCAAAAGAGACATGGAGAAGAACAACAGAAAGGATGTTGAGCAATAGAGGGCTCACCTGGGCAAGAGCAGAAAAAAAGGCGAATGACAGGCATTTGTGGAAAACCCTTGCGGAAGCCCCATGTGCCCTGGGCCCTTAAGGTTCAGAGAGAGAGATATATATATACTTGTATATACTGTGAACAAAGTCACTACATTATTTCACACCGCAAAGCTCCATTTAAATCTGTGTACGTGGTTTTGTTTTCACCAGACATCATCTGCTTTACTCCAATGATTGAATTTAATTAAAAATTATTTAAATTGATGATAAAGACATTTTTTCTCATGTTCACGTATTCCTCCTTATGCATTCATAATTGAAGACTGCAGCAATTAAAATAGCTCACACACATACACACACATACATAAACAAAATACATTGTAAATGCAGATCTTCTAACTTATGTTTTTTAACAAACATTAAAAAAATTTCTAACAATATCTAACAACACTCAGACAAAACGTCGTGCCAAATTTGATTTCATTTCACTCACGACAACGTGACTGGTGCGCTCGAAACTTACTTTTTTTTTCCGTGAGGAAAATTATTATCTTGAGAGATAATGAGATTATTATCTAATTATCTTGAGAGAGGAATTCAAAATGAATTGATGTCTCACTTCTCTGGAACCATTAAAAAAGGAGTTTCTATGGTACAAAAAGCTAAATAAAAGCATAGTAAAAGACTCCAGATGTATGTCATACTGAACAATTAACACTATTTGGAAAGTTTGTTAATACAGATCCAGTTGATACAAATGTTACTAATATTCATGAGCATTTTCTTAGTTTCTTTCCTTTAGAAGCCACTACTGCGTTAAATGAATGTGTTCCTAGAAATTTGCCAGACATGAATATTCCAATCACAATTATGTATGACCACAGTACAACGACAGGTCAGATATGAAAGGAAAACATTCAACAATACAACAGAGACTTGAACCCGAGAGTCCGTTGTTCTCATTCTCATGGCTTAGTTCTCAATATTTAAAATAAATATCTAGCGTTTAAAAAGAGTTTCATTGCTTTCATATTCGCAAAATCAGAAAAAAGGTCATATAGTATAACTATTGACCGATATCATGCTCGGTTGAAATCATGGCAAGTCTTTGTAGTCGAGTTTCGGTCACTGTTGAGAGTAAATAAGTTTACTAGCGACATTAATTTCATTTAAAAAGGTAATGCCATATAACATGACACCATACAATTTTTAAATCTCTGACTTTTAAGATCAAGTGTTTCAGTTTCGTGTCTTGCCTTTTTTTTTTTTTGTCCATTGACTCATCATTAGTAATTTCTATCAAAGCATCATGAGATTTGTCAAAAGAATATCTTTACGGACAAACAGCTTCGATTCTAGATTCCCAGAGGGGAGAACTCAATGTCTTGAGCATTCGAGTTGTAACATGTTTTTCTAAGGGTTCCCCTGCACAATTTTGAGGCTGAGAAAAAACATACAAATTCTGAATTGTATATATATATATATATATATATATATATATATATATATGTTAAAAAACTTCTCTAGAAGTTATGGCATATATCCGCATTTATATTATATATGTATATAAAATGATAAACAAATCACCATAAAACATACATATTATATATATCATATTAATTATATAATATAATATAATATAATATAATATAACATATGGCATTGCCATGTCATTGGGAACTAAGTTATGACAATGAGAACAACAACGGAATCTCGGGTTAAAGTCTATTATATTGTTGAATGTTTTCCTTTCATATTTGATCCCTTGTTGTACCATGGCCACGCATCGTTGCGATTGGAATATTCATGCCTGACAATTTTCTAGGAATACATTCAGTTAACACGGTAGTGGCTTCAAAAGGAATGAAACCAAGAAAATGCTCATGAATATTAATAACATTAATATAACTGGCAAATTAAATAGTGTTAAGTTGAAATATGGGACACTCTGTCAAAAAGACGGGTTGGGTTAAAATAAAACCCAAAATTAGTTGGCTAGGTTTATAACTTTACTTACAAATGTGTCAATCAAGCCTATATGTACTTCTCCACAGAGTGATTGTTCTTCAAAATAGCAACATTATCGATACGGTAATATTAAAATAATAATAATAATAATGGGTATTTCCGAGCATGCAGGAATCAAAGATGAGAATGGGGATCAATACTGGATATGTTTTTAAAATAGGGGACATTTAGGTGTCTCGACCGCAACAATACAATTCTCAAGAAAAATTCTTAAAATATGGGACTGTTCAGTATAATACGGAACGGTTAGTCACTTTAATGGAGGGAGAGAGACGTGTTGTGGGGGTGGAGGTGGCGAGAGAGAGAGAGAGAGAGAGAGGAAACTACTTGTTGAACTGTCGACGATTGAGAGGGCTCAAAAATTATTACACACAAAAGAAGAATCAGAATACTTTTATATGCACCTTTACACTTGTTTACTACTATTTTAGTGAACAGTAATGTTATATTCAGCGCTGAAGTAAGCATTGCGTATATTTTTACCGATTATTTGGAAACGTAATATGGGGCAGGGAAATACAAAAACTGAATAAATAACATTTGGTAACGAAAATTCTAACTTGGACTTTATATGTTTGGACTACGTTAATTTGTGAGATGGGGAAACTGGCAAAAATTGGGGTTGCTTGTTTTATTGCAAAAATGTTTTAACTAGTAAAGTTTGGGTCTGCGCGGCAGATCCGGCAGAAGAATATTTTGTAGAAATCAACCGTCCACGTCGACATTTGAGTACCGGTGTCACGTGACCTCAGTTTGACGGTCTTTCCGGCCTCTACAATCCCGTTGATGCGGGTCCGTGTGTTTGTATATCAGACAAGTTTTCTTGACACCAGCGTTAATTAAGCTTCAATAAAACAGAATGGCAAGTATGTTCCAATTTATCAGCTTCATTCGTATGTCGAGTAGACTGTATTGTTAATGTTTTAAAAATGGTGCCCGCTCGATGTGATGGCATGGTAGTTTGTAATATGGAAACTGAAGCCGGTGTTGAGCAAACGAGAGGAATACCGACTTCAAAGGCTAAATATAACACAGGAGACAAGTAAAGACACAAGTCGAAGGAGAATAAGTGATATTCATAGATGATACTAAGATGGTGATGTAGCCCCAATACTGTAACCATTTTTCGATTCCTCATCTATTTTAAACACAAACATGTTTACGCCATGTCTAGAGCTGAAGATACATCATTTGGCAAACTAACGAAAGAAAAAAAAGAGAGCACGGAACAGTAGAATATTAATACTGAAGACGAAAGCTGTAATTTATTAAACATGGACAACATATTCAGCACAGAAAGAAAAAGAAACTTATGTTGCCATCTTCTGTGGTTTTGAAATATAATGAACATCAAGTGACATCTGCGTACTAAGCTTACATTCATGCTAACACCTAACAGCGGAAAATCAAGCAGGTCGAGGCATTTTGCAAGAATAGATCACGATTGTAAACCCAGGCAAATTTTATATGATGAATTTTCAAGGGAAGCAAGTCATGGGACAGGCTAAAATAAAGATCTGTAAGACTCCCCAGAGATGCATATCACTAAGTATCTGAGAAACGGTATAGGTTATTTAGGTATCAGTGAAAGAGAGCTACCTGCTATCTTTCTGATTTTATACCATTGTTATTAAAAAAATCAGGCATTTATTATTCTTTTGTACTTCTTTTTGCTTCTGCATTCATACATCAGTTGCATTGTGTCACAGTTTGCAGTCATGCAAGGCATATCCAACTTTGGCCTGGCATATTTTTAAAATCATGTTTGCTTTTCTCATTTACTTGGCCTGGTCTCTGTCCATCTCTAGGGGCATTACATGGAGGTCGATACATGTCTTGATTGGGCAAGCGGCCAACTGTGGGTCACTGACCCTATCTCATCCAGCTTGAGTATTGCATTTTCATCCTCAGTTCTTGTATACAGTTTATGTCTAGAAAGTGTACATTTTACTTCTTCCTTAGGAAAGTTAGGCAAAAGTAAAATCCCCTTTTCTATACCATTAAGGCATACTGGGGATATGGTGCGAGGCCTGTATTTCCAAGACCTTCAGCACATAAAATGTGATGTGGTCAGAATCACACCTGGCCATATTTTTCTTTCCAGGTTTCTCTGGAATCCATTTTTTTGTTTGTTTGCTTGTTTGTTAGATAATACCAGAAAAAATCCTCACTACTGGGACTTGAACCTGGTACCAATGGATTAGTAGACTGAGTGCCTAACCACTCATCTAACCAGGCTGCCAAACCCAGTGAAATGCCACAGAAACAGGTGTTTGGTCAACTTGTTAGTGCATGAGAATTATGTGATCAGCTGTCGTGTCTGGTCACTTCTCTTTTACCAAGTCTAGAAATAGTTAGATATTCATTTCTACCCCAGGGTTGACTGTGACACTTCCAGCCAGGATCAGATCATTGATCTTTTCCTGGAGAGATAAGTGAACAAACTACTTCACCATTCAAGCACTTTTATTTCTTGGTTACTTTTGAATAATTCAGAATTGTTTCTGTTTTCACATTAGGTTCTGGTGCCTTTCATTTCTTGTTATGAAAATGTTTCTTTGTTGTTATATAACAGAAAATCATAACACATTAGTGAAAAATCATTTTTCGTTTCTTTTTCAGTTCGATTCCTTGAATTTGTGAAACCATTTTGTGTGATTCTTCCTGAAATTGCTAAGCCAGATAGAAAGGTATTTTGTAATTTTTTTTTTCTTTGGTTCTTTATGGTAGAGATAAAGTGTCAGAAATATCTGTCTTGTACTTTTCATTTCATATTATGATTGTAAACAGTAATGAAGTGGACAGTATTGTAAATTGCTGTTATTCCAGGGTTTTTTTTTTTCCTCCCTACAGTCATTAGACTTGGACAAGGTGCCTTATTCATGGAACATGATTTTTATATGATATTGTTTCCTTTCATTCACTAACAAATGTGCTTTACGTTGTAGGCAGATATTCTTCATCTTCAGAGGCAGATTTTCCTCAACTTTAGTGTGTTGGGTACTTGTTTCTACAACTGGATCATTTGTAGGGTTTTGATGGCAGCCTTCCTTTAGTTTAGGCTGTTCGCAATCTGCGCCAGTGTCTGTGATATACATTTATCACATAGCAAATCAAACATTTCCAGCCATTGCTTCCAGTGGCCTGTTGAACTTTTCCAAGAAGAAAAAGAAATTTAAACCCAAAACTGGCTTCATAGTGCTCTTATAAGTTAAATGATATGTCAGTGATGAATGCATGACAGGTTTGTAGATAACAGTGACCTGTGACCAAAACAAGTCTTGCTTTTAACCAACCATATGAGGGAGGTTTTGAAAGTGGCTGTGAGCTGTCCTGTTGATTTTGGGATCTTGAAATTCCTTAGACATGGAGAGCCATGGTGTTGCTCCTGTCAGGACGGTTGTTTGGTTGTCAGGATCATGGTGGTGTAACCATGTTTCAACAGCAGTAATGAGTTGTTCCAAAAAGTAATAATTGGATCACTCAAAATGCTGTAAAATCAACCTGGAGATATCCGTTTGATTTTGTTTATCATCAACATTCAGACATTTCAGCATCTAGTTGGCTGACAGTTTGTGCATACTCAAATGCCTGTGAATTATAAAGCCACTTATTTAGATCATCCTGTGAGATTTGCAACTTTAGGTTCTTCAGTTGAAAATCTATGCTGCATGCTAGGATCTTCCTGAAACTTGAATCTGCATCACTGTTGGGAGTATGTTGAGCTCTGTGACTTTGTCCAGGCTCAGTAGTAAAAAGCTGTTTTTAAGAGCATCATGAAGAGGAGGGATAATGTCTTGACCAACTCTGATTCTGTAAGCCTGCAGCATAGTTATCTTTGTTCCTGAAGAGTTAGGTGCTATATTTAGTTCACATGTTGTGTGGTAGCAATAAAGGTGCAAGATTTTCTACGAATTGAGAGGTTAATGCAAGGTTGGTCTGGTAAGTAATGAGACTGACTCCATAACATTTGATTTGTTCAAGATATACTTACATATACTTAAAATTCCTCAAAATAATGTCCTTGAGCATCAATATACCATTGCCAGCGGTTCTGCCACACATCGTAGCTCACATAGAAATCTTGAACAGGGATCTCCTTCAAAGCACTCGTCACAGCAGCTTACATGTTATTAAAAGTCTCAAAATGGTGGCCTTTCAAGCTTGATTTGAGTCAGGGAAACAAAAAGGAAGTCAGCCGGGGCCAAGTCCAGACAGTAGGGAGGTTGGCACAGCGTTACCATGGTTTGTTTTGCCAGAAACTCTCTCACTAGGAGCGACACATGGCTTGGTGCATTGTGATGAAGAACCTAGGTGTTGGTGATCTCCAGGCGTTTGTGCGTGACTCTGTTCTTCAGCTGATTAAGCATATAAAACCAGATAGACGTAAGCTTACTTTGTATGGTGATAGAATTAGATATCTAGATGCAATAGCTATAGAATCTTGAACCTAGTGTTTCTGTAACCTTGCTTGATACTCATCAGACACTCAGCATAAACATTCACAGCTACAAAGACCTGGTATTTAGTGTTGGACTGATAAGAGCACAGTTGGACTAGCATATATGTTGTAATGGCAGTCTAGTGGCTTTTTTTTTTTTTAAAAGGCTTGTAGAGTTAACTCAAAATACGAAGTGTATCAAATTTTCTGTTCACTTTCACATTTATTTGAAATATCCCTATGCAGTAATGAATTCTGACAAAATGTTTGAACCTATTGCATGTCTTTCAGTGTTTCAGATGCTTTCATCTTATCCATTTCATGTTAGTGCATGTAATCTGCAGTGTTCAGGCTCTTTCATGATTCATTAATTGGATTATTTTCTGATGGGGGTTTTTTAATATTGTAAATGTAAACATTTCATTTTTTATCCATTACAGATTCAGTTCAGGGAGAAAGTGCTATGGACCGCAATCACTCTTTTTGTGTTTCTGATATGTTGTCAGGTAAATTCGTTATTGTAATCTTTGGCATTATTATCTTGTGCATTCTCAAACATTGAAGGTTGGTTACAGTGAATCTCCAGCTTTGCAGTTTCTCTCATTTGAATAGAAGACACTGCTTTCATCCAAAAAAAAGCCAGTTTAACACCAAATAGGATGTGACATGCCACAATTGTGCCTGGTTGAAATGTCTTTGCTCTGCATGACAAACAGAAGGTTCCAAATAATTGTAAATTCATTTTACGACTACGTGAGCAAGAACATATTTTATTATCATTTATTGGCATAATTTCTGTCCATTACCTTTAAGTGGTGATCACTTTTTTTTTTCTTCCAACAGATTCCATTATTTGGCATAGTGTCATCAGATTCGGCAGATCCATTTTATTGGATTCGTGTCATCCTTGCTTCAAACAGAGGTATAAATACAAATTTTTTTATTTTAATGCTGGTGTGAAGAACATTTATTACCAAGAAGCATGTATGTTTTTTATGGTGATATTTTTAAGTAATTTCGTTTGCCACAACCAATACCAGTCCTCCGTGGCTGGGTCGCTAAAGACGCACTGCACTTCTCTGAAGTGGCAACTGGAAGATCATGGGTTCAGTCCCGGGACCGGGAAAAAAAAAAAAAGCAACAGCTCACAAGACCTCTGGGATTCATGACCCAGAGGGGCCCACCCCCCTTTGTCAGGGGTTTAAAGGGCCGAGACACTTGTCTGAGGGGGGGGGGGTACTTCCTCTGATGATCTGAAGGAGTTGTGTTGTTGTTCCGCTCTCTACGGTAGAGAGTTTCCTGCATATAACATTCATTCTTCATTATCTGCATATAAATTGATAACTGGAAAAAATATTGTTTATTGTTGCAACCCCGTACTTAATTCTTAACTCTTCCCGTGACTTTCGTCACATGGACGACAGTTATGGTTTCTCACATAGTGCCTTTAGTGCTAGGCCTTTCCAATGGTAAGTTGGACACAGTCGTTGTCTAAAAACATCACATTACTTCTTTTTTCCTAAAAACTCTGCATTTATGAAGTCTTCATACGTTTAGTTATATTTTGAAACATAATAAGTACACGGAAGTGCATGGAAATACTGTGTTTCATTCAGTTTTACAACTATACCCCCATACATATTAAGACCTGCGCTTTTAATCCGGCACCCAACTGAACGTCTGCATTTCTTCATGAGGGACGGAAAGAGTTAACCTGTCATGAGCTTTTAAAAAAAAATTAAAAATAAAATATAACCCCAATCATACGATTTTGTTCTGTAGTTAGTTGTTCACAGTTTTAAACTGCTGCTAATGCTAAAAATAGGCATGGCATTATTTCCTGGTAAAGCATAAACATAAGAGTTATTTTTTATTACAAAAAATGTTTATGTGTCATGGATGTCCTCTGGTAAGTTAAGAGTTTAAAAAGTACTGTTAAACACTTTATATAAGATACAATTAAAGAATTCATAAATATTTGCTACCAAGTTTCAGAAATAAGGTTTTTTATGACAGCATCTGAACAAACATGCAAAGATGATTATAGTAAATATATTCAATGTTACTGAAGAATTTGCTTTCTTTATTGCAGTAAGTAAATTATATCCAGGGTTTGAGATAAAACGTTGGCAGTTACGTAAATATTCTGTAGAGCCAAAGCTCTCTTTATAAAATTTTTTGCCATAGAGGAAAAAATAGTCCTTAATTATCACTTATCTTTACAGGTACATTGATGGAGCTTGGAATCTCTCCCATTGTCACTTCATCATTGATCATGCAGCTCTTGGCTGGTGCTAAAATCATTGAAGTTGGGGATACTCCGAAAGATAGGGCTTTGTTCAACGGAGCTCAGAAGTGTGCGTTACTGTCCTGTTAACACCTGTCATGGCACATCAGCAGCATCATTTTTTTTATTTTTTAAATTTCTGTTGGTTGTAGTCTTGTGTCAGATTTAACTGTTCTGCTCATGTTTTTTTTTTTTTCACTTTTCACATCAGTGTCCAGTGAATGTTGACATTTGCTTCATTGTAAGATGTAGTATCCAGTGAATGTTGACATGCTGTTCATTATAAAGTATAGCAATTAAAATGTGGTTCGCTTTGTTCCCAGTGTTTGGTATGGTCATCACCATTGGTCAGGCTATTGTGTATGTCATGACTGGAATGTATGGAGACCCTGCAGATATTGGAGCTGGTGTTTGTCTGCTGATTATTATTCAGGTAAAATGTAAATATAATTTTTTTTCGTCTAACTTTTTTTTGCATTTCAGAACCCTTATGATGCCAGGTGCATAAATGCTCAGCCTATATTTGGATGTATTTACAGATACATTCTTTCTATTTTTCAGTCAGTGTTTCTTTCAGTTTTTTACTTGACATTTTCAGTTTCTGCTCAATTTCTTCAGTTTTCTACTTGAAATTTCTTTCACTTTCTGCTCAATTTCTTTCAGTTTTCTACTTGACATTTTCAGTTTCTACTCAGTTTCTTTCTGTTTTCTACTTGAAATTTTTTGTCAGATTTCTACTTGAAATTTATTTCAGTTTGTACTCAGTTTTCATTGGTTGTTTCCTGTTTTAAACCTATAGCTTAATCTCTGCTGATGATTGATTGGTTGATCTTTATTTCAAAAGGGTAAAGAATTGGGCACACAGGTAAATTTCTAATTTAGCCTTCACTGAGTGTATTCATGATGAAACAATTTTTTAAAATTAAATTTCATATATACATTTGAAGTGCAGTTCATATCTAGCTGAGTGATATATTAGTGAACATTACAGTAATGGTACTGCCACTCTCAGGACATCATCCTGTCTTTGAGTAAGATTTTATCAGTGCTGATGTTCTTATTTGTGTTGACATTGGTGGAGCAAAATTTATCACAGATCATATCATTTGTGAGTATTATAATAATTGGTATACTTAACAGTATGGCAGCTTTTAGTTTGGCTGCTTTGTAGTGTGAATCACTGTGCCTCTGATGCCACATAGGTTTTACTTTTTTTTTAAATGAAGTGTTTTTATTATAAGTGTTCTTTTACATTGATTACAATGTTTCTGTGGGACAGCTAAATGCTAGTAAAGTTATCAAAGCTTTTTTTTTCTAACAGTTGTTTGTTGCAGGTATTGTAGTATTGCTTTTGGATGAATTGCTACAGAAGGGCTATGGCTTGGGCTCTGGTATATCCCTGTTCATTGCTACAAATATCTGTGAAACAATTGTATGGAAAGCTTTCAGCCCTGCAACTGTCAATACTGGAAGAGGTGAGAAAAATGCTTTGTGTCTGTGTCCTCTAGGTAGCATTTGATTTTTTTTTTCCTCTTCCATTTCCCCACAGGTTCAGTGTGCTGAAATGTTATGCACGAGTATCTTTCATCAGTTTTGTTGTTCTGTCTGACGTTTTGTGGTCATAGAGAGTAAGAATCTGATGCCAGCAGAGGCAAGCATTCTGTGGTTTACGTTTTTATAGCGGGTGTTATAAGAGCATGCACATTAGAGGGTGATTTGGGTGATTTGGCTGTTTCTGTTGATGCGATATTTTAGTTACATAAATCCAGTTCTTACATCTTACATCCTTCCATTGGTGTTAAACGTCACATAGGGCCCCATGGTAGTTCGCCAAGATTTCCTGTCTTCGGCGGGTTTTTCAATCTCATCAAAGGATGTTATGCCTGCTGAATTGGCTTCTCTTAACAATGTCCTCTTTAGAGTTTCATGTGGTCGACCTCTTTTTCCTCGGCCTGTTGTGTTCCATTTGATAGCTTGTTTGGGGATTATGTGTTTGTTTCTTCTCATCACATGACCGACATATGTCCATCTTTTTTTTTCTGATCATCCATGAGACAGGTTGTTGTTTGCTTATCTGTCTGATCTCTGCATTGTTCATGAATTCATTCCACTTTATACCAAGTATTTTCCTTAGGCATTTGTTTTCGAAAGAGTCTAATTTCTTGTCTGTTTCTTTAGTTGTTTTCCAGCTTTCACATGCATAAATGAAGGTGGATATTACATCTGAATTGAATAGTCTTAACTTGGTTTTTGTGCTTATAACTTTTGAATGCCATATGTTCTCAAGATTCTTGAAGGTCAATGCTGTTCACAGCTGAAATATTGTTGCATGACCTTTTTTTTTTTTTTCAGACTGTTGATAGTGTTCAGAAAGAGACTTCTTGTATTTGAAACATCCCTGACTGTGGCAATGTATAATCTGTTTAAGTGGTCAACATTCAAGGTTCTGTACATATATTGTCTGGATCACTTCTTAGCGAGGTGCAGAACTGGATAAAATTGGTCTGTGACAAAAGCAGAAATAGCATCTTGCTCATATGTGACAGTGATGTGCTTAGATACTTTATGTGAAGCTTTTACATGTGTAATAATCAACTTCTCTATAATTGCATCTCACTGTACGTATTGTTAGGTACCGAATTTGAAGGAGCAGTGATTGCTTTGTTTCACTTGCTGGCTACCAGACAGGATAAGGTCCGTGGCTTGCGTGAGGCATTCTACAGGCAGAACCTACCCAACTTGATGAACCTGTTAGCCACAGTACTTGTGTTTGGCATTGTTATATACTTCCAGGTAACTTCCCCATTTTTGTTACTGATGAAATGTAATAATGTTAATGTATTACTTTAATAAAAGTATTAACAGTGCTTAGATTAAATTGTAACACTGCAGTATTTAAATCAAGTGTCCAAATCTTTTTCAGGTCACAGGCCTCTGAAGCTAATGATAAGTCTCTAAGGCCTACTCCTCCCCCACATATTCACATACACTTTTCTTATATTCTACATAATATTGTGCAGACTCCCACATAAACCTCTCACAGACCTCCCTGAGATTCATGGCCCTTGAAAGAGATGGATATTATTTTAAAAAATTATTTATATATGATTATAACTTATGGCTGTCATTTTTAACAGGATGCCTACAAATAAATGAAAGTTGACAGTATTTCAGAACAGACTATGATCACAAATTTAGACTGAACTAATGAAGCAAAACCCTTATCTCAGACTTGAGTAAAAAAAAGGCAGGAGATAGAATTGTGAAAATATGGGTGAAGAATACGTGATACATGGACACATTTTTAAAAAACAAAATGAACTGAAAGTGTAGAAGTAAACCAGGAGGTAGAAACTACAGTTTGATAACAGCTTAAGTGTAGTTCAAAATAATATAGCCATCCAAAATATTGAGGAAAATCGTTGATATTTTTATATATGATTTAAAAAAAAAAAAAAAAAGAGTTGGGATTTTCAGAGAGTATAAAAAAAATGTATTCAGCAGTGAGAGGAAAGCTCACAAGCAGGAGCATGTAGCTCTGCTGGTCACAATGTGTGAGGTGAATGTAGCAGTGAAAACATGATTGTTATGTGAGTATATGAGGTGAATGTAACAGTGAAAACATTAAAATATGATTGTTATGTGAGGATATGAGGGAAAGTGGGGTGTTTTTTTTTTCTCTGCAGCAGATCACGAAGCTGCTGTATACACATGTTAATTCTTCCCATGCCTTGGGTCGCTATAGCGACCCTTCCAGTTTTCCAGTTTGTGCCAGTGGTTGATATAGTGACTCTTGGTTTGTTTCAATAAAACAACCGGTGTAATATTTAGATTGTACATATTTCGTCCGCATTTCCGTTGACACTTTTCAAAATGGTGAAAGAGTGCTTAGTTACGAGTGATGCCGAGCGAGGAAAATTAAGAGAAACATCGAAAATTTTCAATTTTTGATGATGTATATATGGCCTTTGACCACCCCACGGCTCTTGAATGTATCGCAAGTAGATCTAGACATATTAGATGACTGGAGAAGTGGTTAGGAGGTTATTTCAGACATTAATTTAGCGAGAATGCAGCATAGAATCACAATACGTTATCGACAAGTAGATTTAGACATCTCAGATGGTAAGTAGTATAGATCTAGACCTAGCCGATGGTGAGCTGGGCACAGTCATTGTCTAAAAACATCATATTACTTCTTTTTTCCTAAAAACTCCGCATTTATGAAAACTTCATAAAGTTAGTTATATTTTGAAACATAATAAGTACATGGAAGTACATGGAAATACTGTTTTCCATTCCATTTTACAACTATACCCCCTGTACACATCAAGACCCGCGCTTTTACTCCAGTATCCGACTGAACGTCCGTGCTTCTTCCTGTGGCATGGGAAGCGTTAAAGCACACAGATTCTGACTTTAAAAAAAATATACATATATTTGAAGATAGCCAAGAAGTTAGAGAACGATCAATAGAAATGGAAATGAAAAAGAAAATGTAGTGCATTTATTATTTATTCATGTCTTTTTTCTTTTTTTACGTTTCTCTGATTATCCTTTCATATTTTAGGGTTTCCGAGTGGATCTCCCAATCAAATCTGCCAGATACAGAGGCCAGCAGACATCATATCCAATCAAGTTGTTTTACACTTCAAATATCCCCATTATACTACAGAGTGCACTTGTGTCTAATCTTTACATGATCTCACAGGTTGGTATACAAATCTGTGTACCTGTTTGTCTGCAGCATCGTGCTTTTGTACCATGATTCTGTAATTTTATGTAGCATTGTGATTCCAGAGGCACCTAGGATTAGGACCATCCTAATGTATGGGCACACTGGTCAGTTGCCTAGGAACCCCGTGATTCAAATATATGTCAGTGTAACTCTTCTTTGTCTGGGTTAAATGATGGCCGGTGCTGGTAGGGTCTTCAGTGCATTTCTCTTTGCGGGGTCTACGATGATGTTGAGACAGCCCTGCCTAGGAATATGATGTTAGTGCCTTATTTTCCTTGACCTGTCAGCATCATTCCTGGCTGCCTTTTCTTTATCAGCTCCAGAAGGAGTTTTATATCTGTTTCTACAACAGGGCAGTGGGGTGTCTCTTGCTGGACTTGACCCACTGTTCTCACTCTGAGAGACAATCATACCAGTCCACTATGCCAGTCAGGTGCCTATAATGCATAATAATTAACCATACTACTATGCCAGTCAGGCGTGCCTATAATGCACTATAATTAACCAGTCCACTATGCCAGTTAGGTACTTATAATGCATTATAATTATTTTTACTCCCTTCTTACTTTTGCATTATATAATATTGCGTTATAATTAACCAATCCACTATGCCAGTTAGGTGCCTATAATGTATTATAATTATTTTTACTTCCTTCTTACTTTTCATTAGAGGTTTTTGAAAAAAAAATCTGGATGACCATTTTAAAAACAAGTGGCCGGTCCAAAAAAATTTTTTTTTCCATTAAATGCATACATGAAGAAATAATTTATTCCAGTTAGTTCTGTCAATTTTTTAAAATATAAATTTCAGACTGTCACCAAAGATTTTTAAAAAAGGAAGTTTTTTTTATTCCTTGAATTATGCTATAGCAAGGTATTGTCTCTAATGAATCAACAACTTGGTAATCCGGTTCACAGATTTGTGTCAGAATTAATCAGGTTTGTTGTAGTCTGTTAGCAAGAACTTCCATAATTTTAGGGCTGCAATCTGGTCTTCAAGTGCTGTTGCAACTCTTTCAGCCAACGCCCATGATTATTGAAATCGATGATTTGGGCAAATTGTAATCCTAGTATTTACAGGGTTACTCTTTATAGGGGTAACTTACATCATACATCTTCCCATGCCGTTAAACGTCACATAGGGCTCGCATGGTAGTTCGCCAAGTTTTCCTGTTTTCAGCGAGCTTTTCAGCCTCACCAAGGGATTTTATGCCTACTAATTTGGCCTCTCTTAACAGTGTTCTCATTACAGTTTCACATGGTCAAGCTATTTTTCTTCAGCCTGTTGTGTTCTACTTGATAGCTTGTTTTGGGATTCTCTGACTGTTTCTTCTCATCACATGACCAATATGTCCATCTCCTTTTGGAGTAGAAATGTAAGAGGTCATCTATTTGTATGTTTTATATCAGTCAGTCAGTCATTTGCATGTCCTTGTGGAACTTTACCTCCCTAACAGCTCTCCTGTAGGCCTCTCAGTTGTAAGCAAGATGCCCTGCTGCTGATGCATTCATCTGCAGATTATCAACGATGTCTTGCAGCCATCTTCACCTTAGTCTTCCTATTCTGTTGTATATATGAGCAGTTATATTTGCTAGCACACTGACTTTGTGTGCTGGTGTATGCTGAGTTACTGTAAGATTAAAAAAGTTTTTTTTCCTGAAATATTTCAGATGTTAGCAAACAAGTTTAGTGGAAACTTCTTTGTCAACCTCTTGGGTGTTTGGGCGGTAAGTATTTCTTGTTTATATTTTCATGCTGGTGTCAGTACTTTCATGGCAACAAATATAAATCATTGTGGGTTATAGCACTGGAGTGAGATGTATTGTGCTAGAACATCTTGTGTCCATATCCCAGTCGTGATAAAGAGGGTGAAAGTGGATAGTAATCTTCATGGGGTGGAGTGGTATATGAGAAAGAAATAATTATGGAGAATACTCTTTTTTGTTTTTAAAGATGTAAAGAGTCAATACTTCGGCATAAATTCAAATACGATATTCCATGTTTGTTGGTATGGCTCTCCACACACATTTGAAAACAGTATTCCTGTTTGGAGTAATATAATTTGTTATAATGTAAGTTTTCATAAAAACAAAAATTAAATAAAATGAGAACTGAATAGGCTGTTTGTGTTTTGTGTTCTGACATCATGGAATTATTCAGATATTAGCTCAGTTGTTAAAATATTTCATTGTGTTTGAATTTAACCTTTGTGCAAATTTTCTTTCCCTTCTAGGATGTAGGGGGAGGTGGTCCAGCTAGGTCTTATCCTATAGGAGGCCTGTGCTACTATTTCTCTCCACCAGAAACATTAGGACACATTCTAGAGGACCCAGTACATGCAGTGCTGTACATTATCTTCATGCTTGGGTCCTGTGCTTTCTTCTCCAAGACGTGGATTGATGTCTCAGGTTCAAGTGCCAAGGATGTGAGTGTACTGGATTTTCATTTATGCATTTTTTTATATGTGATGTTTTTAACCCTTTTTTGCTGGCATGGACATGTTTAGATATATTGCTAAGGATGTCTTGACGATTTCCAAGATATCTGTACCTCTGGAGGTAATGACATGTTGACACATTCTGCCTTTTTCTACTCACTGCTATAGACTACTATAGTCATTCAGCAAAAGGGGAATTACAGTAGCTGTTTTTAATTATATGTGGCCTAGTTTTAGCTAACTGGACTTGTCAGCAGGTGAGTACCAATGTTATTTTTGCCTTGTGAGACAAGAGGAGGTTATCATTACTGTACATGTGTTCATGGCGTTCCAGTGTTCATCTTATTCACTGCTCTGGCATTTTGTGGTCGTGTTGTGTTTAGTATATCATAAAATGTTTCTTACAGTGAATTAGCATAGCAGCTTTGAGTTTCTTATAAAGGGTGATAGCAAAGGTGAAATTTAAATATGTAGTTCTGACAGTGAACAAGATGATCAGAGCACTTATGCTCTACAGCTGGATTACAGGAATGAAAAAGTTGAAAATAAATGAATGCTTGTTGAAAAATTCTTTGGTTCAGTCACCTGTGTTTAGTGGAATTATGCCCCAGGACAGCTTTTTTAAAATACTTTTGAGACAGCTGGATTTCTCAGACAATGGCTCTGCAGTAATTGGCTTTTCAGACTCATTTCCCCATCCATAGATTCGTCAACATCAAGGGGATAAAAAGGCCCGTTGAAAAAGTATGTGTGCATGCAAAAAATAAAAGATGTCAGGAAACAGGATACATGTCCAAAAACTCTGGTGTCGCACAGTAAACACCATGTTTAGGAACATTTCATGTACAAAAACATTATTGGAAAAAAAAATTTTTTTTTTTTTCTTCTTTTTTTAAAAATTTTATTTTTACATAAACCCCAATCATTTACTGAAGAAGTTTTTGGTGAACCACCATGCGAACCCTGTGTGACATTTAACGGCACGGGAAGGATATAAGATATAAGAAGTTTTAGTCATCAACACAATAAATATGTGACAAGGGGTGGAGACAATAGCAAAGAGTTGGTATTTTCAGACAATATAAAAAAAATTCAGCACTGGGAGGAAAACCCACAAGCTCTGCTGATTATGGTGCATGAGGTGGATATAGCAGTGAAAACATTAAAGCATGATTATTATGTGGGTATATGTAGGAAAGTGGGGTTTTTTTTTCTCTCCAGCAGATCACGAAGCTGCTGTGTGCATAATGTTAGGGCAGTCAGATTCTGACTAAACTTTGCTGTTGTGCTGTCAAAGTTTCATTCATTTTTAAAACCTTTTTATTTATTACATTGTTTCCAAAATTTTGTAGTTGTAAGAATACTTATTATTCTGTGATAGTTAAAAGTTGTACATGCAAGCATTTTCTTTTTTTTTTTCAGGTTGCTAAGCAGTTGAAGGATCAACAGATGGTTATGCGAGGACATCGTGAGAAATCCATGATTAAAGAACTGAACCGCTATATTCCTACAGCAGCTGCATTTGGAGGATTGTGTATTGGAGCTCTCTCTGTTCTTGCTGATTTCTTGGGTACATTCTCCTTTGTGTTTGAGTGTAATATACTGAATGCTCAGCAGTGCATTCTGTTAGTCTTAGGAATTCACTGCTGTAGTTCTTAGTTGTGAATGCTGGAAAATCACCAAAACCATAGAAAACAAGCTGAATTCTTTCCAGACTAAATGTTTATGAAGAATTAGAAAAATATTTTGGCCAAACACCATAAGAAATAACATCTTGTTGGCAGAGATGCAGATGAAGCCACTGACAGCAATTATTGAGGAAAGACGCTGGCGATGGCTGGGACATGTGCTCCAAATGACTGAGAACTCACTACCAAAAACAGCACTAATATGGACACCACAGGGGAACAGAAGTAAGGGTAGACCAAAAGAGACATGGAGAAGAACAACAGAAAGGATGTTGAGCAATAGAGGGCTCACGTGGGCAAGAGCAGAAAAAAAGGCAAAGGACAGGCATTTGTGGAAAATCCTTGCGGAAGCCCCATGTGCCCTGGGCACTTAAGGTTTAGAGAGAGAGAGAGTTCTTAGTTTATTATTATTGCCATAATACCTTTTATTTCTTTCATTATCCTTGTCTCTATATTATTTTTCCCCTAATTCCCTGGCTGTCATTCCTGTAATATACAGGCTAGCACCCAGTGCTTACTGCACCCATCTATAATATGTTTGTGACTATTGACATGTCCTGGATCTTTGTTCTCTCCCCCCAATATGTTTCTTATCAATCAGAATTCCAAGAGGAATCCAGGGTGGAACTGAAATTCCCCATCCTGCTTTGTTTTGAATCTTCTTTTATTTCCTATCTCATGTGTCTTGCACTTTGAAATACTGTCAGAAAGATTTATCATCATGTCTCTCTGAGTTTTTGTTAGTTAAATCCCCTTTTTTTTTCAGTAGTATTCTCAGTGTTTTCCCCTCGAAACTTTTGAAGTTTTTTTTGTGTCTTTTTGGTCAGTTTTTAATGTTTCCAGATCAAACAAAGTCTGGCATGTGCATTGAAAAGTTGCCATATTTGTCCAGTTCTTTTATGGCAAAGTGTACCTTTTGATGCTGTTTGATTTCCCATTGTATGTTATTATTGTATTTTATCATTTATTTATTAAAAATTTTAATAACCTTGAAACACTTATGTGGTGTAAAATTTATCAGTTATTTTGGACATGTGTTTCGAAATCGGTAAGCTGTGTTAATTTAGCTGACTGTCGTATTTACAAGATCACCTATTAGATATGTATACTATTTATTCACTCCATGGTAGTGTGCATAAATAGACAGACATATGTCAGTCATGTGATGAGAAGAAACAGTCAGAGAATCCCTAAACAAGCTATCAAATGTAGCATAACAGGGCGAAGAAAAAAGAGGTAGACCACGTGAAACTCTAAAGAGGACATTGTTAAAAGAAGCCAATTCAGTAGGCATAACATCCCTTTATGAGATTGAAAAACTTGCTGAAGACAGGACATCTTGGCGAGCTACCAGGTAGGCCCTATGTGACGTTTAACAGCACGGGAAGGATGTAAGATGTATGGTAGTGTGCACAGAAAAAAGGCTTTTTAATATTAGAAGGTACCATTTAAGTTGGTTTTGATCATTAGTATAAGTTAGAGATATATTTTATTTGCATATGATTGTTAATGGCTTCAAATTATTATGTCCTAGGTGCCATTGGTAGCGGTACTGGAATTCTTTTGGCAGTGACTATTATTTACCAGTACTTTGAATACTTCGTCAAGGAGCAGAGCGAGATGGGAGGAATGAGCACTCTACTCTTCTAGGCTTGTCGTGCTATCTGACATTAAGATTTTTTCTGTATTCTGTGACGCAGATGACATTTTTTTTTTTTTTATGTTTTTGTTTGCATGTGATTTGTTGTTATCCTGTTTGTAACAGGATGTCCTGGAAGTTTAGGTTTTAAATATATTGTGTTACAAGAAATAAAATTATTGATAGTTGAGCAGGGTGTTGTGAAAACACACCAGAAAGAAAGGATGGACATCAAAATGTCTGCACAAAATTTTTAAATTTGAAAAGCTCGGAAGAGGAAAGAAGTTTTGTCAGTCGTAATGTAGTGATACCTTTTTTTTTTTCTTTTTCACCAAGCAGGGTGTACATGAATTTATATCTCTGATTATAACTCAGAAATCATATGGTAACATCTTTGGTGATTTATAAAGTGTCGTCCCCCCCCCGGTTTTTTTCATCTCATCTTTTGCGATCCATAGTTCTGTTTTTCATGAAGACTTCCTTAACATTTTTGCTCATTGCACAAAATTTCATGTGCTTGAAACTTATGCATTTTTCATCTTTTTTTTTTTTTTTTAAAATCCACACACAACTTGTAAGGTGCACGTGAATCTATCGTTATTGTACATATGAGCTGAATTGTTTCTTTTAATCTTAGTCTTATCATGAATTAGCCTTGTTAAAGACAACATAAATCTCTTAAAATCAAGTCACAGCTTGCTAAATCTGAATACATGTTAGGTGAAGTTATCTGGTAATGGGTTAAATGATGTTTTAGCGATTAATACTATCATTGTTGATATACTTTTTTTTTGTTTTTTTTTGTTATGGCATGCCTGATGTTAAGACTTTTTGCATTGGACATGTGCTTGGTGTAGTCATTTTGTGCTTTTTTTTTTTTTTTTGTTGGTTGGTGTCATTCCAACAAATACTTTATTCTCGTTTGTGATGTTATTGATAGTCAAGATAGGATTGATGCGAGATTAATGAGGCACTATCTCCAGCACTTGTTCATGGAAGCTGGAAACATTACCTGTTTCAGAGATGCATTGACCTCAGTGTATCACTTTCTACAGTTTGTTTAATAATAATAATGCAGAAAGGTAAAGGTAAGGGTTGTGAACCAGCATCATTGCACATGGTCAAACCATAAGTGCTCCACTGCCTGGTTAGCACTTGACCAGAACTGCTGGCTGTCATCACCGTCAGCACGAACTCCGTAGCTAGTGGCATCATTTCTCTTCCTTGCCAGAGCGTTAACCCTGATACCTATTTTTTTCTTGAGGCTGGGTTGAACTTCAACCCCAGAAGTTTTTTGTCAGCCAGTCTGACCACGTCCCAGTCTTTAAATATGGGTGCCAGAGAAATCTGGGAAGGTAAATGCGGCCAGATGTGATACTAACCGCATCACGCTGAACTGTCATAGAAATACAGGCCTGACATGACATAAAAACGGATTTTACCTTTGTCTGCTAATAACCTGAGTATATAAGAAAATAGTAACTAATTATTTACTTTCATCTTGGGAAACATTATCATTGTGGTTGGTTTGGTGATGAAAAAAACTGAAGAGTTTAAATTGTTGTAGTAAAAACATTAGATGTTAGCAGCTCTCTTGACCTGATGATCTTCTTTTGTTATTTCTCCTCATGCAGAAATGCTAGTGTTTTCCATATAACTGCTGTGAAAATCTTTTTTTTTTTTTGAATTCTTTTCCTTGGCAAGACACATGTACACACACAAAAAGCTCTTTTTTTTTTCCCTGTGTAGATGTTAAAGAGAATAGAAATATGCTGCTGGTAAGCATGTATGTCCTGTGAGTAGCATATGTAGGTCAAGTCAGAATTTTTGCGTGCAGTTCAATATTAATATTTTTATTGTAACTTATAGCTTCAAATTAAAATACATTGTACATATGTCTTCAGTCTCTGTTGCCTGATTTGAGTAGAAACCAAATGTTAACAGGATCTGCATCTTCTGTTAACAATAGTGTCATTTGTGTTAACAAAAACTATGTCTTTTGATGCTAACATCTTCAGTTGTGGTAACAAAAGTTGTTTTTGGTTATGTTAGCAGTTAACGAGGAGAAAGAACTAACACCTGTGCTGTGTTGAGTAACTGAGTAAAGTTTGGTAACTTGAAATGTTTCTGAGACAGTGTTGTCAGTGACTAGATCAACTTTTCAGAGTTTTTTTTTTTTTTAATTTGATCAGGGAGGAATCCTTGAAATGGATCCCAGAGAACATCTGCATAAAAAAATTATTTTATCCATAGGCCACAGCATGCTAGGGTGATCAGTCATAGTTAACCTAATCTGCTAATAATTGTTAATATTATTTTGAGGATGAGTAGATCAGTTTAATTTCATCATCATCTCTCTTGACACTTGTTAACCACAGGACTAGAACAAAGCAGCATGATTCACACATTTAATCTTTACAAGTGCAGGTACACCTTCCACTTTGATTTCTGGAAAAAAGCTTTGTTAACAAAATTATATAGTATTTTAGATATGCCAGGAAAAAGCTTTATTAACAAGATATTATAGTATTCTAAATATGCCAGACAAGAAGTATGTGTATTTATTGTAATGAAAAGGAAGGTTTTGTGGTGAGTTTTTCTGCCTCAAAACTCCTAGACCACTTTATCTCACAAATGATAAGAGGTCTTGGTCTCTTCACATCTGACTGCAAGATATCATTAAATATGCTTGACCCCCATTCACAATCACCACATCATACATCTGTGCTCCACGCAAGAACAATATTCCAGCCAGCCATAGAGACTCATCAGATTTGAACAAACACAGAACAGGTGGGCTACATCTGTTTATTTAGCAAATGGAACAAAAAGAAAGACAATTCTGAAACTTTTCAGCATCAGACCAATAAGTTATTTAAATGGCCTTTTATATAAATTTAACATGGCATATGATTAAGATACTGAAACAATTTCCTGAAATTTTTTAAACTTTCAGTTTCCCATTTATACAAAATAACAATAACATCTAATACAAGATGGTGATTAGTCATGTCTTTGATTTTCATGAAAATGAAGAACTAATTATGTTACCATGTATGGTGGCCATATCCATGCACAAAGGGGGGGGGGGGAGACACTGGAATGTTTATTTTTCTCCTGTATGATTCATCTGTTTTTCTTTTTACATCACCTTTGTCTGCCCATTATAATCTATAGCTAATGTATACATACAGATAAAATAGAAAACTTAGACTCTTCATATGACATAAGCTGTTTATAAAGTGTCCTCTTCCCACAGCAAATATGGATATTATGAAGAATGAACTAGCTAATATCTCTAAGAAAAGGTTATTTAAAAAAAGCACAAATGATGAGATGTAATGAAACAAAACAGTATTAGCATGTCACTGTCTGCTACATAAGACTAAAACAGGACTGAAGATGTTTAGATACTGTCTAATTTCACTGCTAACTCATTGGCAGTCTATATATGTAAGAGATTCAAACTGGTAAATGTAAAGTAGATAAATGAAATTAGTAAATCAGCTTCTGAGATAATTAGAATTTAATGCAAAATATATTCCTTCTTAATTTCTTTTTTAATTAGAATTTAATGCAAAAGATATTCCTTCTTAATTTCTTTTTTAATTAGAATTTAATGCAAAAGATTTTCCTTCTTAATTTCCAAAAGATACCTTAACTCGTTCACTCCAGAACAACACTGAAAGAGTTGGTAGATCTTACCCATCCATGCAAATCAATGCTTGGGAAAAATCTAAATAAAATGAAAAGTAGCATATTTAGAACTGGATCCATACTTTTAAATTAATGTCTTTCCTGTTACTTTTCACCAGAATTTCTCATCAAAATTTAATCTGCTAGGGCATATAAAACCAATTTAGGAGTGCAAGGTGAAAGATTCAATGTACATCCAAACTCTTGCGTGAAGGCTTAGAACAAAATCTGCATTAAAAAGTAATAAGTAAACTATTAGACATTCAAACCAGTATTTGAATGAATTGAAAAAATGGAAGATAATAATATACATTTAAATATTATCTTCATCACAGAAAATAATATCACCAAAGAGTGCTTACATTTTGCATTAGAAGGTGACCTCTGCTCACAATATAAACTTTAGTTTCTTATCATCTGATTGTGCCCAGTTTTTTAGCAGAATGAACTTTTTTTTTTTGTGCATATTTATGTTTGTTTTATCTTCTCTGTTGTCCTTGATAAAGGCATCCTTACCAAAATACTTGGTAAGTTTTGCATAACTATTACATTATTCTTACAACATGTTGCTAATTTATTCTTCTTTCTTTTCTTTTAACACCATATTCTAACTCTACTCTCATTTCCACTAGTACTAAATGCTTAATCATGGCTTTTCAGTTTCATGTGCCTAAATAGAAGACACAGTAAAAAATTCTGGACATTATCCCAAAGATGAATACCTAATCATGCACTGACAAATGTGACACTAGAAAAAAAAAAGCCGTTGTATCTTCTGCGTTAAGATATGGTGTAAATTTAATTTTTTTTTTTCTTAGTATAGTAAATATATTCTAGTGCAGTACATTTGAAAAACAATAAGCCCATTTTAGTTTGTCTTGATTCCACCATATAAACAGCCTTCAATGGTAGTTGTGGCTAAAATTTGATTTAAGACTATTAGTATACATGTCCAAATGGAATAAATTTACATAAAAAAAACTCAAAAAATTGAAGGCTGCCTGTTGCAGGAATGGTAGCTGGCTATTCATATGTAAGGCAAAGGACATAAGAAGATAATATCAATGAGACTGACTTTCAAATTAAAAAAACTAATTTAAAAAATGACTGATTATAAAATTTGAGTTCATGTAAAGATGGACAGTCCTTGGGTTCTTTGCATTCATTTTGCAAGGCAGGGTTGCCAATACTTCTGTACAAATGTTGCCAGAATTACGCAGCAATGGCTGTTATGAACTGTCGGCAGTTCTGACCTTCCTTAATGATGGTGACAGGTCTGCAGGGGAAGCCAGAAGTTCTCAAATAGTTCTGTCATTGAAAAAAAAACAAAAAAACAAAGTTTTACAAAAACAAATTTAGAAACATGCAGAGTGAGACGGGTGTTTCAATTTACTTGTGAATTATTATCATTATTACGTGCCATGCTAGGCTGGGTTGGAGATTGTGCTTCTCCATCTTGTGTGGTCCTTGGTGTTTTTAATTAATTCAGATGCTTTTCTTTTCCCATGCCACTTGGTCAGTCCACTGAGATATTTTTCTCTTGCCCTTCCTCTCTTCCAATGAATTCTACAGTCATTACTAGGTTATCCAGTTTGTCTTCTCATGCCATGTTCAAGCAATTTTTGATGTCTTTTTTCTTATCATTTTAACTGAAATATTGGATTGATAGAACTACAGTTGAAATACTGAACATTTACTGTTTTCTTTTTTAATTTCTACACGGCAATCTTAGGTGTGATACTGACCACATCACATTTTCATGTGCTGAAGGTCAGGAAAATACAGGCCTAACACCTTTTCTCCAATATGCCTTAAAGCCATGGAGATGGGAATTTTTACCTTTTTTTTTAACATCCTCGTATGTACTAATGTACAACCAGGATTTCGAAAAGGGAGAAGCTGTCTCGACCAGATCTTTAAGAATAATACTTGAAGAACATATTGAAAAGCAAAGACCATTAATCCTGAACTTCATAGACTTTAAAAGGCATTTGATAGCATACACAGAGATTTGTAATGGGAGAATTTTAAGAATATATGGAATACTAACTAAATATTGTCACTGTACTTATTTAACTTGTGTATTGAAAATATAATGAGGAATGTTAGAGAAGATGTAGAAAACGAATATTACAATACCATAACAATTGGAGGTTATGAAATACCAGAGATTAGATATGCTGATGACACAGTATTACTGTCCACAACACAAAAAGGAATGCAAAAACTAATTATGTCAGTCTGTGGGAACAGCGAAGAGCAAAACCTCTATCATAATGCAAAGAAAACTAAATTGATGACAACTGACAAAACAAACAAGGCAGATGAAATATGTAACAATGTGGAAAAATTGGAAGAAGTGGAGAGTTTTGAACATCTTGGATCACTACTAATAATGGAGATACAATGTGGGAAATTAAAACGTGGACAACTACAAAAATAAGATTTTTATGGACATGCATCTTTCCCATCATAACATATGCTTGTGAGACCTGAACACTTAACAAAACAGGTGAGAAACACATAAATGCCTTTGAATGTAAATGTTACAGAAAAGTTCTTCAAATATCATGGACACAAAAAAGAACAAATATATCCATACTACAAAAACTTAATATTGAAGAAGGCTTGCTAGTAAAGAGGATTAAACAGAGAAAACTTAAATATTTTGGACACATTAAATGTCATGATAATCTAGAGAAGACCATCTTGGAAGAGTACATAATAGGAAAAAGAAAAAGAGGAAGAACAAGGGGAAGATAGCTGCAAGACATCATTGATGATCTGCAAATGGATGCATCAGCAGCAGGCCATCTTGCTCACAATCGAGAGGCCTACAGGAATGCTGTTGGGGAGGTGGGGTTCTGCGAGGGACTTGCAAATGAATGAATGAGTGTAATACCAACTAAGATTGTCAACATCATTAGAGACCTCTACAATGGATATGTTTGTGCAATCAACACAGAAGAAGGAATGAGTGAATGGTTCCAGACTGAAACAGGTGTGAATCAATGATGTATATTATCTCCCTTGCTTTTTGGAATTGCCATAGACTTCATAATGAAAATGCTGCACAGGTAAAACGGGCATTGATTGGGTGCATGAGATCCATCTAGAAGATCTTGATTTTGCAGATGACATAATTCTTAGCAGTGACAATGTTAACTCAATGCAAGTAAAAACAGATACCCTGTCTTCAATGGCTAGTAATATAGGACTTGAAATTAACAAGGATAAAACAAAAATAATTAAACTTCTCATTAACCATGAATGACAAATATACGTAGAAAGACAGCTGTTGAAGAACTAAACCATTTTTGCATATCTTGGGAGCTACATAGACCAGGTTGGTGACACCAAAAAGGAAGTTAGAATTCGAATTGCAAAAGCAGCACTGACCTTCAAGAATCTTGAAAACATATGGAATTCAAAAGTTATAAGCACAAAAACCAAGTTAAGATTATTCAATTCAAATTTAACATCCACTCTCATTTATGCATGTGAAAAGCTGGAAAACAACTAAAAAAATGACACGAAATTAGACTCTTTTTAAAACAAATGCCTAAGGAAAAAAAAACTTGATATAAAGTGGAATGAATTAAAGAACAGTGCAAAGATAAGACAGATGAGCAAACAACAACGTGTCTCATGGGTGATCAGAAAAAGATGGACGTATGTCAGTCATGTGATGAGAAGAAAAAATCAGAGGATTACCAAACAAGTTATCAAGTGGAATACAACAGCCCGAAGAAAAAGAGGTTGACCACACAAAACTCTAAAGAGGACATTGTTAAGAGAGGCAAGTTCAGTGGGCATAACATCCCTTGATGAGATTGAAAAACTCATGGAAGACAGGAAATCTTGGCGAACTACAATGCGGGTCCTATGTGACATTTAGCGGCACGGGAAGGATGTAAGATGTATGCACTAATGCCATTTATGCCATCTTTTCCTGCTTTTTTTGTTTTTGTTTTTGTGAAACTAAACCATACACTTCTGTCTAACTCTACTAAACTCTCTCTCTCTCTAAACCTTAAGTGCCCAAGGCACATGGGGCCTCCGCAAGGGTCTTTCACAAACGCCTGTCCTTCGCCCTTCTCTCCGCTTCTGCCCAAGTGAGCCCTCTATTGCTCAACATCCTCTCTGTTGTTCTTCTCCATGTCTTCTTTAGTCTACCCTCACTTCTGTTCCCCTGTGGTGTCCATCTTAGTGATAATTTTGGTAGTGAGTTGTTGGTCATCTGGAACATATGTCCCAACCATTGCCAGCATCTTTCCTCAATAATTGCTGTCAGTGGCATTCTACTAAACTAGGACTGGTTAATTGCAGTTGTCAACGTATGTATGTGTGTTTTGGGAAACATCACAGTTTACATTAAGAAGAGAGCATTAGTAGTCAATCTGCATATCTGAAAAGACATTTACTGATTCATTGAAACCTCTATGTGTCCTACATTCATGCTTGGACAGTAAAAAAAAAAATAAAGGATATAGGACTGTTGCTATAGACTGCAAGATTGACAGTGCACTTAAATGAACTTTGTTTTCAAAGGGTTAAGAATTGGGCACGCAGGCCTATCTACCATTCTACCCTGCATCATACAGATTTCACAGTCACAGACGTTCAGTATTTGTTATTGAACATAATATGCATGAAACAGCAAGAAATAAATAAATAATAAACCCTTTCTTGTCTATACACTCCACATTCTGATTTGTGTAACAACTGAGCTGATGGCCTGCATGAAGGATCGTGTACTCTGGAGAAGCATAATAGCCAATGCCAGTCAGCACGGCACCTGATGATGATGATGATGAATGATGATGAGTTCTGAAATTCGATATTGATAACGATGATGTGAGAAACGCTCTCGCCGGCATGCAGAAATCAGCGGAATTCCGCTTGATCTGTTACATATCATGTACCGGGAGTTGGGCATAAGGCTAACAACCTTATCCTGGGACCTATCTAGAGGCAACTCCAGATGGGAAAAAAAGATATCGTTATGGAAACTTGCAGAGAAACCAACCGAGCATCAGGGATGCCAACTCCGAAGAGCTCATTCGTCGGCCCCAAACATGTGACAAGGGTTGGATTCTGGAATGTGAGAACGATGGCAGCACCAACAAAAACTACTCAGGTCATCAAAGAAATGGAGAGATACCATCTAGACATACTGGGCATCAGCGAAATGCGATGGCCAGAAGCAGGTAAAAGATCGGCGGAAAACGGTAAGTTAATTATACATTCAGGCAGAAATGACAATAAATTCCGAGACGGAGTGGGCATTATTATGTCAAATGTAGCTGCAAAGAGCCTTGTAGAATGGGAACCAGTGAACAGTCGTATAATAAGAGCACGATACAACCTACGACACGGAAGAATGACAATAATACAGTGTTATGCACCCACGAATGATGCAGATGATGATGTGAAAGATGACTTCTATCACCAACTACAACAAATCATCAACAAAGTCCCTAAACACGACATCCTAATTGCTATGGGGGACTTCAATGCTAAGGTAGGGAAGGATAATACCGACGTTGAAAAAGTGATGGGGAAAGAAGGAATTGTCATGGTTAATCAGAATGGAGAAAGATTAATTGAAATATGTCTAACAGAGCGCATGGTCATTGGAGGCACAATATTCCCACACAAAGAGATACATAAAACAACGTGGATATCTCCAGATGACAGAACTAGAAACCAGATAGACCATTTTTGTATTAGAAAGCAATACAGAACATCTCTCATGGATGTAAGGGCTTATAGGGGTGCAGATGTCAACAGTGATCACAACCTGTGCATAGGCAAAATAAAACTAAAATTGAAAAGTCAACACAAGAAATCAGTACACAGAAAGATAAACAGTCCCAGCCTACAAGAAGAAAATACTAACATTAATTTCAATCAGGAACTTGCCAATCATTCCAAAACACCCAGTGAAGTTGAGGAGATAGGTATAGATGAGTTATGGAATTCTTACAGCACAGCCATAATCACAGCAGCAAAAGTAAGCGCTGGATTGGAAAAACCAAATAGAAAAGCTTGGATATCAGATAAAACATGGAAGTATATACATGAAAGACGAGCAGTCAAATTAAACATGTTGAATGCAAAAGCAGATCATGAAAGAGATTCGGCAAAAGCAAAATACAAAGACATAGACAAGAAAGTAAAAAGTTCAGCTAGAAGGGATAAAAGAGAATACATAGACAATATGGCGAAAGAGGCAGAAAAAGCAGCAAAAACAGGAGACAGCAAAACTTTATATAACATACAAAAGAGGCTAACAGGTACTATTACATCTAAAGAAAGACCAATCCTTGGCAAAACTGGAACACTATTAACATCAAATAAAGACCAAAAGTAAAGATGGGCTGAACACTTCCAAGAAATACTCAATCGACCACACCCAAAAGAATTGTTAAACCTTGAAACTGACTTACCAGCCCAACTAAATGTCAACCTAGATGAAATTAAATTGCATGAAATTGAAACAGCAGTGAATTTAATGGCTAACAACAAAGCTGCAGGTGAAGATGAAATAACAGCCGAGATGCTAAAAGCTATCAATATTGACAACATGAGACAACTACAGAGAATGTTTAACAAGATTTGGAAAGAAGAAAAGGTCCCTTCTAATTGGAAGAAGGGAATCATTGTTAAAATACCAAAAAAGGGCAACCTTAGTGACTGTAACAACTGGAGAGGAGTAACCTTAATATCAGTTGTGTCAAAAGTATTTTGCAAGGTCATTTTGAATAGACTCAAAGATATAGTGGATACTGCAATGAGAGAAGAACAAGCAGGATTTCGAAAAGGGAGAAGCTGTCTCGACCAGATCTTTACTCTAAGAATAATACTTGAAGAACATATTGAAAAGCAGAAACCATTAATACTGAACTTCATAGATTTTAAAAAGGCATTTGATAGCATACACAGAGATTCATTATGGAGAATTTTATGTCTATATGGAATACCATCTAAAACTGTCAACATCATTAAGGACTTATACAATGGATATGGTTGTGCAGTCAAGACAGAAGAAGGGATGAGTGAATGGTTCCAGATTGAAACAGGCGTGAAACAAGGATGTATACTGTCTCCTTTACTTTTTGGGATTACAATAGACTTCATAATGACAAAATGCTGCACAGGTAACACAGGTATTGACTGGGTACATGGGACCCAACTAGAAGATCTTGATTTTGCTGATGACATAACTCTTATCAGTAATAATGTGAATTCCATGCAAGAAAAAACAGATAGCCTATCTTCACTGGCTAGCAAAATAGGACTTGAAATTAACAAGGACAAAACAAAAATAATGAAAATTCCCATCAATCAAAATGGAAAAATACACATAGAAGGGACAGATATTGAAGAAGTCAATCAATTTGCATACCTTGGCAGCTACATAGACCACGATGGTGACACTAGAAAGGAAGTTAGGATCACAATTGCAAAAGCAGCATCAATCTTCAAGAATCTTGAGAACATATGAAATTCAAAAGTTATAAGCACAAAAACCAAGTTAAGACTATTCAATTCAAATGTAATATCCACCCTCATTTATGCATGCGAAAGCTGGAAAACAAC
This sequence comes from Achatina immaculata, assembly GCA_009760885.1. NCBI lineage: Eukaryota > Metazoa > Mollusca > Gastropoda > Stylommatophora > Achatinidae > Lissachatina > Lissachatina immaculata. The sequence goes on from CM019704.1 coordinate 28,247,261, forward strand.
TAAAGAAATAGAAAAGAAATTAGACTCTTTTGAAAACAAATGCCTAAGGAAAATACTCTGCATCAAGTGGAATGAATTCAAGAACAATGCAGAGATAAGACAGATGACTGAACAACAACCAGTCTCATGGGTGATCAGGAAAAGGAGATCGACATATGTTGGTCACTTGATGAGAAGAAATGAGCAGAGAATCCCAAAACAAGCTATCAAGTGGAACACAACAGGCCGAAGAAAAAGGGGCAGACAGCGTGAAACTCTGAAGAGGACATTATTAAGAGAGGCCAAGTTAACAGGCATAAAATCCTTTGATGAGGTTGAAAGACTCACCGAAGACAGGAAAAACTGGCGAACTACTTTGCGAGCCCTATGTGACGTCTAACAGCACGGGAAGGATATAAGATATAAGATGTGAGAATAAATTTAATTAAAACATACGTGAGCATAAAAAATGCCATTTTTCTTCTCACAGTCAGAAGCACCTTTTCCAACCCAGACATACACCTCAGGGCCAGTGTCGCACAGAAAAACATCCTTGAAATATTTAAAAAAAAAAAAGTGTCATTTATTATTCACACAATAAATACCTCATATTTTCAATAAGTAAGCTAAAACTGTTGCAAGCCACTTCTGTGAATGCAGTTTGTAGTTAAGTGATTACAGTTTCTAACAAAAGATCTGTTTCTTATATATATATATATATATATATTTTTTTTTTTTTTTATCAGTATATGTTTCTGTGTTATAAATGACCATAGTACTTCACTGCAAATAATCAATTTCCAGTCATCTTTATCTCTGATGGCTATTATCTGTTTCTCTAATTTTCAGCTTTCTTCTAAACAGCTTCTCCACTCAAGCATTTTAACAGCCAGGCTGACTGGGGATCATTTGTTGGTTGCTTGGGAAATGGCTTCATCACCGTCAGGACATTCCCTAATCTACTGCTGATCCGCCCCTTCCCCTCTTTGTTTCAGTTACCACCTCAGAATGCACTAGTGGGATCTGAACATGCAACCCCAAACACCTAAGATGAACAACTAAACCCTGAGACCTTGCAGACCTCCCCCTCCACCACCACCACACAGGTTAGGGTCAATCACCACTAACAACTGTTATGAGAGACTAGCAAACTAACCACTTACACATAATGCACTAAAGAACCCCCCCGAAAAAAAAAAAATTCCCTAAAATTAACAATGAGAATGGATGTCACTTACATCAGTCTTCAGATCATCAAGTCCATACTTGCCCTTTTTCACAATATCAGCTGTTTTTGTTTCAGTGTTCACTCTGAAACATGATGATGTGATAAAATGAGACATAAGACAGTTCAAGTATTCAATTATCAAAACAACAAAGTTCACCACGATCACTTCGTGTAAAATCTTAACCAAATTATGAATGCAACAAACTATTTTTCAAGGGAGAGATGAAGGGCAAGCAGGCATGTCTGACATTATGCCCTTCATCTCTCAGCTTCTGCTCTATGAAAGAATTCAATATGAGTTTAATGCAGGTATAATACACACAATTAAAATCTGAAATGAAAAAAAAAATGTATATTTAACTCCAATCCACACATTCAACTAAAGTAACTAGACCAAATGTGACATACTTGTATATTTACATTCTCACACAAAATGAGAAATATCCTAAGTTATACAATTACTGAAAACCATCACAATAAAAGCTGTAAATTATGAGCAAGTAGATCAGGTTCCAGTTTTGTTTTTCATTCTAAAAAATATCATTTTTACTGTTATCATTCTTCTATACAGAAGAAGAAAGTATAATAATAATTTTTTAAAAACATTTTTCATCTGCCTTCAGGACATGTAATCTTCAGATAAACCAAAAAAGAACCCATTATTTTTTTCTTTCCCCATTCTGTTTTCTAACATTCTTTAAAGATCTATTAAACTGTTATATTAAGACCTGAATTGCAAAGGTCACCATATCAAGCCTGCGAGTGGAAATTGAGGCTGTGTTGGTGGCAGTGGAATGGCTAGTTGACCATGATGTAGTTCATGGCATCATTGTGACGGGTTCACAGAGTATGCTTTGTAAGATGAAGAAAAAAACTGCTTCGAAAAGAATGGGTTCACCTATTAAGCCAGTCAGCTGTGATGTGCCTAATGTGGCTTTATTTCCCAGGACATGTGGGAGTATGTGGCAATAAAGTGACAGACAGACTTGCTGGACAGGCTAAAAAAAAAATGGCAGGGTGAGAAAGGACAAAAATCATATTGGAAAGACTGTGAGGAAAATGAAGAGTTGGAACAGAAGAACAATGTAATTGTGATGAGATTGCTGGAGCTAAGACAAATTAAGGGTGCTAGGAGGAAATCTGAACTGTGTGGCAGAAAATTCATTGTAAACAACCAACACTTGATGGGAACTATTAGCAAATATACTCTTGGATGGATGGTGCAGTATGTAGTGGTGCATATATGGGGCTGTCCTGAATGCAATGATGCCAAAGACTGATTTTGAACCCTTGAGTTGCAAAAAGGATTAAAGAGAGAAAACTTAAATATTTTGGACACATTAAACGTCATGATAATTTAGAGAAGACCATATTGGAAGGATACATAATGGGAAAAAGAAAAAGAGGAAGACCGAAACGAAGATGGCTGCAAGACATCGTTGATGATCTGGAAATGGATGCAGCAGCAGCAGGCCATCTTGCTCACAACCGAGAGGCCTACAGGAGTGCTGTTTGGGAGGCAAAGTTCCGCAAGGGACATGCAAAGGAATGAATGAATGAATGAGTTGCAAAAGCTTGGTTATACTGCAGCCAGGTGTTACATGTCATATTCCTCCAGGAATGGTCTGTTTGATGGCTGGTGAACTCTAGATATTGTGCTTGGCTGTGAATTTTCAAATTAACAGCAGAGGACCAAAACTGATAAACCTGCTGTTTTGTCTCTTAAGCAAAGACTAAGCAAATAAAACTACTATACACAAACCAATGGAGGGAAAGTACTGCTGTTTTTCTTTCTGTATTATAATTCAATGGAGGGAAAGTACTGCTGTTTTTCTTTCTGTATTATAATTCAATGGAGGGAAAGTACTGCTGTTTTTCTTTCTGTATTATAATTCAATGGAGGGAAAGTACTGCTGTTTTTCTTTCTGTATTATAATTCAATGGAGGGAAAGTACTGCTGTTTTTCTTTCTGTATTATAATTCAATGGAGGGAAAGTACTGCTGTTTTTCTTTCTGTATTATAATTCAATGGAGGGAAAGTACTGCTGTTTTTCTTTCTGTATTTTAATTCAATGGAGGGAAAGTACTGCTGTTTTTCTTTCTGTATTATAATCCAATGGAGGGAAAGTACTGCTGTTTTTCTTTCTGTATTTTAATTCAATGGAGGGAAAGTACTGCTGTTTTTCTTTCTGTATTATAATCCAATGGAGGGAAAGTACTGCTGTTTTTCCTTCTGTATTTTAATTCAATGGAGGGAAAGTACTGCTGTTTTTCTTTCTGTATTATAATTCAAGGGTTAGCGGGGTAGGGGTATCCTCTATCAAAGGAGAAGTAAGACGCCTCCTTACCTCCGTCAGTCTACGGGACACCCTTGGGCAAGGTGGAGTACCCGTATAGCCCCCCGATCAGGGTGACGTGAAGCCATGGGAGCAGGTGGTGGATGGAATGGGAGAGCAGCTGACAGATAATGTTGGTTATGGTCACCATTTAGAATTAAAAAAATATTTTGGCCAAACACCATAAGAAATAACATCTTATTGGCAGAAATGCAGATGAAACCACTGACAACAATTATTGAGAAAAGACGCTGGCGATGGTTGGGACATGTGCTCCGAATGACTGACAACTCACTACCAAAAATAGCACTAAGATGGACACCACAGGGGAGCAGAAGTAAGGGTAGACCAAAAGAGACATGGAGAAGAACAACAGAAAGGATGTTGAGCAATAGAGGGCTCACCTGGGCAAGAGCAGAAAAAAAGGCGAAAGACAGGCATTTGTGGAAAACCCTTGCGGAAGCCCCATGTGCCCTGGGCACTTAAGGTTCAGAGAGAGAGAGAGAGATGGTCACCATTCATCATTCATTTGACCTTACAAATATACCAGAACAATACGGTATAGAAGTGAAGAACCGTTTCGAAATCCTGATGGCTGTACAGGAAGAGATGACACCAGATGAATTGGCTACGCAGGCCAAAGATATCTTAGTAACAACAGCTAAAGACATGGTTCCAGTAAAGAAAACACAAAAGAATAGATGGATCACAGCAGGTACACTAGAACTGATAAAACAATGTAGAGAAATGAAGACGCAATGGAGAGTGACAAACAACAACAAAGATAAATATAAAACTTTAACAAAAGAAGTACGAAGAAACATAAGAAAAGACAAAAAACAATACATACAAGATTGTTGTGAAAGAATAGAAGAACATCAGAGGTGTGAAAGAGATAGTGAAATGTTTAAAGAAATGAAGACATTGACGAGAAATGTCACACCTAAGCTAAATGTAATTTGTGATGAGATGGGGAATACCCTGACAGAGACAGAGGAAATTCTAGAAAGATGGAAGGAATATTGCAAAAGAATGTATGAAACAACCGACTGTGGAAGCAGCAATCAACAGTGTGAATTATTATTGGAGGAGAAAGAACCCGAGCCGACAATGGAAGAAGTTTTATGGGCAATAAAGAATCTGAAAAATGGTAAATCACCAGGATGTGATGAGATAACCGCTGAATTTATTAAAGCAGGAGGAAAGGAGTGTGCAACAATCTATCATGCACTATGTAAAAAGATATGGCATTCAGGTATTTGGCCAAAAGAATGGAAAAGAACTGTATTCATACCACTGCCAAAAAAGGGTAACCTGAAATTATGCACCAACTACAGAACTATTGCCCTGATTAGTCATGCCAGTAAAATTCTGTTAAAAATCATAATGGGTAGACTTCGAAAGAAAATAGAAGAAGAAGTCAATATGGTCCAAGCTGGCTTCAGGCAAGGAAGAGGATCAAGAGATCATATATTCAATCTAAGATTAATAATAGAGAAATGCAGGGAGTTTAATGTGAATCTATATTTATCCTTTATAGACTACTCAAAGGCATTTGATTGTGTACAACACCAGAAACTTTGGGAAATAATGGAAAAAATGGGATTTCCAACACATTTGATACAATTAACATCACTGCTGTATCTAGACCAACAAGCAGTAGTAAGAATAAATGGTGAAACAACAACTTGGTTTGACAGAAAACAAGGGGTCCGTCAGGGGTGCATATTGTCACCCTACTTATTTAACTTGTATACTGAAAATATAATGAGGAATGTTAGAGAAGATGTAGACAAAGAATATTACGATGCCATGACAGTTGGAGGTTATGAAATACCAGAGATTAGATATGCTGATGACACAGTATTGCTGTCCACAACACAAGAAGGAATGGAAAAACTAATTATGTCAGTCCGCAAGAACAGCGAAGAGCAGAACCTCTATCTTAATGCAAAGAAAACTAAAGTGATGACAACTGACAAAACAAACAAGGCAACTGAAATATGTATCAATGAGGAAAAACTGGAAGAAGTGGAGAGTTTTGAATATCTTGGATCACTACTAACTAATAATGGAGATACAATGAGGGAAATTAAAAGGAGGACATCTATTGCTCTTCAGAAAGTAAAACAAATAAAGAATCTGTGGAGAGGAGCAGACAGAACCACAAAAATAAGATTTTTAAGGGCATGCATCTTTCCCATCGCAACATATGCCTGTGAGACCTGGACACTTAACAAAACAGCTGAGAAACACATAAATGCCTTTGAATGTAAATGCTACAGAAGAGTTCTCCAAATATCGTGGACACAAAAAAGAACAAATATATCTATACTACAAGAGCTTAATATTGAAGAAGGCTGGCTAGTAAAGAGGATTAAAGAGAGAAAACTGAAATATTTTGGACACATTAAACGTCATGATAATTTAGAGAAGACCGTATTGGAAGGATACATAATGGGAAAAAGAAAAAGAGGAAGACCGAAACGAAGATGGCTGCAAGACATCGTTGACGATCTGGAAATGGATGCAGCAGCAGCAGGCCATCTTGCTCACAACCGAGAGGCCTACAGGAGTGCTGTTTGGGAGGCAAAGTTCCGCAAGGGACATGCAAAGGAATGAATGAATGAATTATAATTCAATGGAGGGAAAGTACTGCTGTTTTTCTTTCTGTATTTTAATTCAATGGAGGGAAAGTACTGCTGTTTTTCTTTCTGTATTATAATCAAACTTCACCAGCTTATGAACAGAACAGAGAAAGCATGGTTACCTATGGCTATTAGAATTGCTACTAAAAAAAAACTAAATAAATAAGATGTTCTGATAGCAATGAATATTCATTCATATGTTTTATATATTTATATTTTTTTTCTGATATTTATTACATTAAAACCATGAAAAGAGAGGGAAAAAATTACACATATTCATATCAAACATTTAATGATTTCCTCACACAAGAAGTCTTGGGTCTGGAATGCCATCATTATTATCATCACTATCAAGGTCATCATCAGCATCATTCAGCTTATCCCAGAAATCATGCTGAGAAAAAAAGTTCAATGATGAACTGTCATTATACATATGCTGAATGTAGGCTTTGGACAGTGGAATCTGTCTTTAAAACAGCTAAATGCTTGAATGACAGAGTTTTAACATGTGTATGATGATATTATTCTGTATTTTAACTTTCGTGGAAAGATTAATTTCCTTTGATGAGCTGTTCCTGACATTTGTGTGTGAGAACAGCTTTGAAGGAATGGTGGATATGACAGGATTTTTTTACTTTTTATCCTAAATCTACATAACTACATGTTTCTCATGACTCATTACAAAGTGGCTGTTGATAAATTATTTGCTTGATTGACATAAAGTGTCTGTTGATAAATCATTTGCTTGGTTGACTTATAATAACTTGCTGACAACTGCATGGTATGCCTTACCATCAACTTCATTTGCATTATAATAACTTGTTGACAACAACTGCATGGTATGCCTTACCATCAACTTCATTTGCATTACGATAACTTGCTGACAACAACTGCATGGTATGCCTTACCATCAACTTTTTTTTTTGCACACTTACACTTTTTGGGGTGCTTTCACCTTCCAGAACCTCAATTTCGGCATCATTACGACAGCTTCTGAGATCGACCAGATATGTCATTGCCTTGAAGATAAAATAAACAATGAACTGAAATTAATAACAATGATAAAATAATGAAAATAAACAATATAAAGTCATCCTCAGTTTAAAACTAACCAGTAGTTATTCATTTTAATAATATGTTTTACATTATATTTTTGAACCAACAGCACAAGGAAATGTAAATACATTAGAATTTATGATGGGAACAGAGATGTTCTTCAACTCCATGAAGTACTCCCTGAAAAACAGATGTGTCACATCAGCCGAGAGAAAAAAGTTGTGGATGAATATGATCTCACGTGTGCAGGCACAGCTTACTGGGGAAGCTGACAGTGCAGGCTGCTGTGGTAGAACTGACTCATCCTCTCATGTGCACTCAATAAACCATGGTAGAATTTTATCACTATTAACTCTTTCCCTGCCGGAGGGAAAAACGCGGACGTTCCCTTCTGTGCCAGACAAAAAGCATGGGTCTTGATATGTATAGGGGATCATTTTTAACTAATTATCTCCACATTAAAAGTATGCATATTATGCCTCCAAATAGCTATAAATGTAAGAAGATTTCATAAATGAAGAGTTTTTTTTTTAGGAAAAAAGATGTAGTGTGATGATTTTAGCTGATAATTGTGTATTACTGTCCACTGGATAGGTCTATGACTGCCATTGATCGACTGGCGATGTGTAGATCGACTTTGTCATTTTATCTAATCTTGTTGTGTGATTATGTTGCATGTTCGCTTTAAAATAATACCAGAAATAACCTTCTAACTACATCTCCAGTCCATCTAATAGTCTAAATCTACTATTCACGAACAGTGGTCTAGTCATAGGGGGACATGTTTGCCTCCGAAGTCACACAAAAATTGATTTTTTTCAATTGAAACGCTATATTTTGACCACCATTGTTATGATGCTTTCAAAATGGTGACAAAAGGTCACTAGACATGCGTACTAAACTGTTTACAATCAAAAGTTACACCAGGTTTCAAATGAAATGAAGTTAGGGTCCCTATCAGGACCTTGGCAAAAACTTGAGATTGGGACCCCTTGCACGGGAAGAGTTAATATCACCAAAAAACATTATCATCATCATCACTAATACCAGGTACAGCAGCAAACCACATGAATTTATTTCAGTTCAGAGTAAAATCAATTCATGATAACATTTACCGAGATTTATAAGCAATTCTCTTACATTATTATCACGATTAAAACTGTTACAAGAAAGGCAAAAAATCAACATGTCGAGTGATTAAGAGCTACAGTGAAAGAAGGGAACCTTACTTTTGCCTTCTCTAAGGGGCTGCAACTTGCACCATTATACTGGTAAAACTTAGTACCAAGGTCAAGGATGTAAACATCTCCTTCATTGATCTGAGCAGCAGCCCGTGGAATCTGAAAATACAGGTTTTGCAATTCTGGGATAAAACCTGTGTATCATAAAAAAAATTTCTGGGATAAAACCTGTGTATCATAAAAAAAATTCTGACTCCAAGAAATCACATGCTGCCCAATATAAGTGGAAAATAGTAAACACAACCTGCCCAATAAAACTGGAAAATGGTAAAATGGATTTCTGGAAATTTTTTCTAGTAACATGGATTCCTGGAAATGTTTTGTCAACAAATATGACTGATAAATTTTAAGAAAAAAGCAAAAAAACAAAACAGCTACATGTTTCAAAAAGATTTGCAATAGCGCTATCTCTACATTCATTTTTTTTTTCTAAAAAAGCATGGAGGCCATAAGGTAGCTATTTAATTATTCACTCATTTACTTGTACATTTGCATACTCAAAGACACATTCACTTACTTTGTCATCCCTACTGTCTGACATGCTAGATATATAACATATATACAAAATAGTCAACGTGCAGTAAGAACAACAGCAGGAAACATAAATTGGTTTAGAGTAACAACAGGGATTAGACAGGGCTATGTATCGTCACCACTATTATTTATAATCTACATGGAAAAAAAATAACACAAGAAGCAAACCCAAACTTATCAGAACTGAATGAATTAATGTTTATAGACAATCAGTGAATTACAAACAATGACCCAAAAAGCTCACAAGATTATATGAACAATCTCCATCACAGTTGTAAACATTATGATGTGAAAATCAACATTGCTGAAACAAAGACTATGAAAATCAACAGGAATTCAAGCCCATTGAATGTCTATATTGAAGACAACAAAATCCAACAAGTTAAAGAATTCAAGAATCTTGGATGTATGTTCACAGAAGATGGAAAGCTTGATAGAGAAAATGAATGCAAAGAGCAAATGCCATTACATACCAGCCATCCTTACTGCTTTCTCATCCTAACATATTATTTGAAACCATTCATTCATTCATTTGCATGTCCCTTGCGGAACTTTGCCTCCCAAACAGCACTCCTGTAGGCCTCTCGGTTGTGAGCAAGATGGCCTGCTGCTGTTGCATCCATTTCCAGATCGTCAACGATGTCCTGCGGCCATCTTCGTTTTGGTCTTCCTCTTTTTCTTTTTCCCATTATGTATCCTTCCAATACGGTCTTCTCTAAATTATCATGACGTTTAATGTGTCCAAAATATTTCAGTTTTCTCTCTTTAATCCTCTTTACTAGCCAGCCTTCTTCAATATTAAGCTCTTGTAGTATAGATATATTTGTTCTTTTTTGTGTCCACGATATTTGGAGAAATCTTCTGTAGCATTTACATTCAAAGCCATTTAATTTGAAACCAAGAGACAACTAATTAATAGCTTATTTCTACATGTGAAATGAGATGGCTAAAGAAACACAGCAAATGTCACTTGGACGGATAGGTTAAGAAATGATGACACAGGACAACTGGTCTATGCCGCAATACACAGAGAAACAAAGAATTAAGTGGTTTGACCATTTAATGAGAACGATGCATAAATAGCCAGCCATGAGGGCCTTCAACCAAAGAATGACAGGACACAGGTCAAGAGGAAGACTCCAAAAACAAGACAGATGAAGTTATAGTTGAAATACTCACGAATTATAGCATGATCATCACTGAGACCACCTATGTGGCCCAAAATTACCAACTGCATCATGGCACAAGAGGAATGATAAAGTAAATAAGTAAGTAAAATACCATCTGACATGATATCATCAGGAGTGGTGAACCACAGACAATGAAGGCCCTGGCCCACCTCTTCACTGGTACCCATTAAAAAATAAATAAATAAAAAAGCTATCTTACCTGCCTAACTGCAATGTTGCCAGACTTATCCCGACAGAAATGGAAAAGTCTAGGCACGTACTGTTCTGGGGGAACACTTCGGAATCCAGAGTCACATCCTCCTTCCATTGTGCTATAATCAGAAGAAAATGTGATTAAAAAAAAAAAAATCTATGACATCCAAAAACAAAGAAGATGCTAGAACAGGTAAACTGGCACCTCTTCCATCAACACTTCAAGAGTTTCTCTTGTCTTTCATTTAAACAGTTGTTGTTGCTGATGTTGAACTAGCTCTTTAAAGTCAGTTAAAAAAACGCAGAATCTGCAGCAGGCAGAATAAAGCTATATGAGAGACAATAAACCTTGCCCTACTGAGTGGCGAAGTGGTTGGTGCACTAGTCTCTCATGGTGAAGGTCGGGGGTCCGAATCTGGCTGGAGGCACCCCACTCACCCAGCTGTAGAATGGGGTACCCGACTTCTTCTGGAGTTAGGGAAGGAAACGCAGCCAGGCATGCTACTGATCATATCACCCTCTTGTGTGCTGACAGGTCAAGAAAAATATGGGCACTAACACTATATCCCTATGTGCCTCTAAGGGATGACAGAATTACCTTTATCTTTACTTTACTCTATTTTTTTTTAAACAGATCTTTACACTTCTAATATTTTTTTTTAATTTTAACAAAATTGAAACAGAATTGTAAACAGGTTTTAAAAAAAGTGTGAATTTCTTTTCTTTTTTTAAACAATACTTTGTTTTTTAGTGTTTCTTCACAATCTATCAACAAAAATGTTTCTTCACAATCTATGAACAAAAATGTTTCTTCACAATCTATGAATAAAAATGTTTCTTCACAATCTATGAACAAAAATGTTTCTTCACAATCTATGAACAAAGCAACTTACGTAATTCCTTTAGGGAAAACTGACTTGAAAACCTCACTCTCATAACCTTGACATTCACGATGCTGAACAGGGACATCATCCAGGTATGTGTCCAGCTCTACAGTTTTGTAAGCTGCAGTACCATACTCATCCTGTCATATTGAATAATTAGTGTATAAGCATATAAAACTAAGTATATAACTATACATGAAGCCACTGCAGTAAAGCTTTGATAACAAAATGTATAAACTATGAAAAAAGTAGGAACAGTTTTATTACTTCACAAGCACACAGTTGTGACGTTTAAGTGTGAATCTTAATCATACAAAAACACACAGGATGAAGAAATAGAGAGAGAAGATAAAATATAAATTCACACGAATGCCATGTAAAAAATAGGAATGGGGAAAAATAGATTTTAAAAAAATGAATGGAGCACTTAGCTGTGACCTGTAAGAAGCTGTGTTCAAAAATATGCATGGTGGAGTGTAGAGAATCTTTAAATAAAGACTTGTGATGTGAGATATGTGGGTCATAAGTGGGGAGGGGCGAACTGTGGAAAGGAGAGAGAGTGATACAATGGTAATCTAGCCTGGAGAGGGTGGAATAGGTGATTATAGCTGGGGTAGAGGGGGTGTAATCTGATGCTGTGAGGAGGTTCTGAACTATGTGTTACAAGTGAGAAAGGAGTGGAACTTGTGCAGAGGGAATATGATTGTAGTAGAGGAGAATGTTAGGTGTACCTGAATTATGAGTTCAAACCATGTGGTCCCAGCGTCCCATATTGCTGAATGTAGCAATTCTCAAGTGCTAGACAGCTTCTGCCATTGGCGTGGCAATGTTTGATTGCTGTTACCAGAAAATCAGATTTGCCTCTGTGGTTGGGACCCATTGAAATGATTATAGACTGGTTTTGAAGCATGCCGGGTGATATCAAACAGATGTTTCTGCATACGGTCACTTACTCTGAGACTAGTTTCACCAATATAAGTTATCCTGTATCTTTTGCATACAATGGCATATACCACATTACAGGACTCGCACGTGAATCCCTCATGGAGAGTGAAGATAGTTTTTGGAAAGGTGATTGTTTTCGTTTCCAAAATGTTGGCACCAAAAAATGTAACAGCCCTCATTGTGTTACCTGCCCTGTAGTCTGGAAAATATGAATCTAAATCTTATCCTATTAAACGAAAACTGGTCAAGATCCTGTCATATCAGACATATGGATCAAGGTCTTATTATGCCCTGGTATTAGAATATCGTGATACTTTAGCCTGGCTGCTGAGATAGGAAATATTTTGTACATTTGCTCAGGAAAGTGAGAAAAATCACTTGCTCTTTTGCTACTGCAAAAATTGCCAAGAACTTGTATTTCCAATTACAACAACAACATCTTGCCTGAGTACTGCATTTTCCAATCCAGAAAAAGGCATCATGTGCCAGTGAGTCATCATCCTCATTCTTGTAAGTCTGAACAAATAAAGCAATTGGTGAAAGAGAATATAAATTCCTGTCTCAAAATATATTCAGTTGGAAATATAACTATTAAACTGCTATGCAAAGTTATATACGTTTTGTTATAAATCACTCAAAAAAGTTATAAACTGTAATTGCCCATCTATTCAAAGTTACAAAAAAAACAAAACAAAATGAACCACTCTTTAGTAGTTTAAGGATCCAATGACAGCAAAGTGTTGGAGGCAAATTTTTGAGAGCTAGGTTTCCATAAGTGAGGTATCTGCTTTCATCATTGCAATTTTTGTGGCAAGAACACATTTTACGCTAAACTGATTAGTGCATATGAGAAACCAGGCACAAGCTCAGTCTCTCTTAAACAAATAAACATTTCAGATAACTACACTACATCTGATGAAACATGTTTAAAGGAGGATAATTTTGAATATAGTTTCGTGTGGAAATTAATCATTTGAAACACAATTTAGAAAATTACATGTGTAATAGGACATACTATGACTGTGGCTATTTCCTTGAGGGAAAAAATTGTCTCAGAAGGTGGGGAATATAAACTTACATGGCAAATCATACTCTGGATGACATCATACACACATTACTATCAGCTGGTGAATAACAAAAGGAAGTCATGCACAATTCAGCCCCATAAACTATGGGATTTTGCTTAAGTCAAAGAGTTAACAGAAAAAAAAAGAAAAGAATAAATACTGATTACTCACATGTAGAATGATGTATGAATCTCCACTATAGAACTGGCCATAATCCTCTTTAGGCCAGGGTTTCACTGCAAATTTCTTTGTGAAAAGAGGACAAATACATTTTAAATACAAATTCTCGTCTTTTGTCAAATATAAAAGCAGTATAATATATAGTAAATATGAAGACTTCAGTGACAGCTGAGCAAATATTGACCGTTCAATGATATATTTTTTGTACTTTGAAACAAGATTTGCTGACTTTTTGCTTCCACCAGGAGATTTATTCAGCCATTTATGCCTTATTTTGTGCCAGTATTCTCATTCATTCTCTCTCTCTCTCTCTCTGAACCTTAAGGGCCCAAGGCACATGAGGTTTCTGCAAGGGTTTTCCACAAATGTCTGCCCTTTGCCTTTTTTATTTCTGCCCTTGCCCATGTGAGCCCTCTATTGCTCAACATCCTCTCTGTTGTTCTTCTCCATGTCCCCTTTGGTCTACCCTTACTTCTGTTCCCCTGTGATGTCCATCTTAGTGCTATTTTTGGTAGTAAGTTGTCAGTCATCCGGAGCACATGTCCCAACCATCAATACTGTCTTTACTCAATGATTGTTGTCAGTGACTTCATCTGCATTTATACCAACAAAATGTTATTTCTTATGGTGTTTGGCCAAAATATTATTCTAATTATTCATAAACATTTAGTCTGGAAAGAATTCAACTTGTTTTCTATGGTTTGGTGATTTTCTAGCATTCACTTCCATAGAGTAGTATACATTACTCTTAAATATCCTGATTTTTGTCTTCATGCTTAGTTTTTTAGAATTTCATATAATCTGCAGCAATTGCAAAAGCCAGGTTTGCTCTAGTAAGTCTGCTGTTGATGTCCTCTGTGCTGTCTCCATCTTCTACTACTCTACTGCCAAGATAAACAAATTCATTGATGTCCTCCACTAAGTTGTTATCTACTCTCAATACATTTCTGTTGTTCAGATTTTGGTTCATTAACTTTGTCTTTCCTATGCTGATCTTTAGTCCTATTTTGCTAGCATTCTGAGTTAGCTTGTTTATTTTATCTTGCATATCTTTGTGACTGCTTGATAGTAGACAAATATCATCAGCAAATTCATGGTCCCCCAATACTGTTTCGAAGCTCCATTGTAATCCTCTGCATTTATCTAATGTTGCCTCCTTCTACTAGCAGTCTACTGCTAAGATGTTGGTGATTACACATCCCTGCTTCACTCCTGTTTGTACCCTAAAGCTGCTGGAGGTATGTTCTCCACAGATCACTTTGCACTGAAAACCCTCGTATAGGGCTTTGATTACATTCACTATTTTATGGGGGAGGCCATGCCATCTTAGAATTTTCCACAGTGCATCTCTGTTGACACTGTCAAAGGCTTTCTCAAAATCTATAAACAATGCATATGCTGTGCTATGCCACTCATTTGCCTGTTCTAATATTTGTCTAAGTACAAATATGTGGTCTGTGCATGATCTTCCTTTCCTAAATCCTGCCTGCTCTTTCCGAAGTTTTCCCTCAAGTGTTGGTACAATTCTGTTGATGATTATTCTGCAAAATACTTTACTGGTGAGTAGCAGTAGGGTAATGCCTCTCCAGTTCCCGCAATCTCTGAGGTCACCCTTCTTTGGTAGTTTTACTATAAGACCAGTTTTCCACTCTTTTGGAGCTTTTTTTAGATTCTAAATTTGTTGTAGTATCTGGCAGAGTTGTTTTGGTGTTTCTATCTCTTCTGCTTTCAACATCTCAGCAGTCACTTCATCTTCACCTGGTGCCTTGTCTAATTTTAACTTCTTTATTGCCTCCTTTACTTCACTTATTGTTATTTGTCCTGTATTGATATTCAGTTCTGTTTTTGCTTCAGGTATGTCTATTGTTTGTGCTGCTTGTGTTGTTTAGTAGAGTGCTGAAGTGTTCCCTCCATCTTTCAATTTTTTCTCTTTCTCCACTTATCAACTGTCCCTTATGTGTCCTTATTGCACCCTCACATCTTGTGCTGCAGTTATCTGTTATGTATGATTTGTGATTTGTATATGGTTTTCATGTCATTTGCATAGACTGCTTTCTCTGCTATTTCTTCTAAGTTGTCACTGTACTGATGTTTATCTTGGGAACACAATTCTTTCACCCCTTTGTCTTTTTTGTGTATAATTATTTAAGACTTGTTCTTTCAGCCTTTGCAATTTGGTGCTCAGTAAGTTTTCTTGATTTCCTTTCTCTGCTCTATCTTTTCCATATGGTCTTGCTCATCCATTCCTCTTTTCTCCTTTTCTGATATCCCAGCACCTCTTTTTGCTGCTTCCTGTAGTGTTTTATTGAACTCTAGAATGGCCATTTCTGCACTGAAGCAGTTCTTAAGTACTATCAAGAATTCATCTCCTGTTTGCTAGTCTTTCAGTTTTGTTGTATCATAGCATGCTTTTCTTGGTTCTCCAATTGTGGCTTTCCTTAATTTTAGTCTTATTTTCAACACCAGAAGGTTGTGATCACTTCCTACATCTGCTCCTTTCCTTGCTCTCACATATTATAGTGACTGTTTCCACTTGTTGTTTAATCAGTATGTGATCAATTTGGTTTTCTGTAGTTTTGTCTGGGGACCTTCAAGTCACTTTATGGATGTTTTTATGTTGGAAAATTGTTCCTCCAATGATCTTCATGTTTTATTCACAGAACCTGCAGAGTTTTTCTCCCTCTGATGGTCATCATGTTTTCTTCACAGAAACTGCAGTCTTTCTCCATTTTCATTTATTTCTCCAATTCATTCTCTTCCCATGATTCTTCCTCACCTACTTTGCACTGAAGTTGCCCAAGATGAGTAGCATATCATGCTTGTGTATTGTTTCTACTTTGGCTTGAATGTTGTGAAACTCTTCTTTTAATTCCCTTCAGTTGCTTCTGTTGGTGCATAACAGACTATAATAGATAGCTTCGTTAACCTCGAGTTGAAATGTGCATAAAGCAATCTCTCATTATAGGAGTCCAGTTTCAGCAATGCTCTTCATGTTTTTTTTGCCATAATCAATGCAACTCCTCCTCCATATTATTGTATCTTCTGTGTGCTGTGTTGTTAATTTACTTCTGCCTTGTCCTGTCCATCTTGTCTCTTGTATTCCTAATATATCTAGTTTGTATCTGTGCATTTCCTTGATGGTTTGTGCTAGTTTTCCAGTTTGATTAAGTTTTCTTACATTCCAGCTGCCTATTTGTATCTTGTGTTTAGGCTCCAGGAGGTCTGCAGTCAGGCTGGGGACTTCCAGTGGCTGGCTTTCATCCACAATCTTCATGTGCTCAGTTTCCTGATATTTGTTTCTCCTTCCATCTGCATTTGTTTTTTCCCTTGCTTCTGTTTCTGTAGCAGTCTGAAAGTTTTTACCAGATATACTGGTAAAACCCTCCTTAGTCACCTTTTTTGATCATGTGTGATAGGGTACAGTGGTCCTGTTCTTTGCTTCCCAGGCATGTGCCCAGGTCCCAGGTACCACACAGGGGGCTAATATTTTATGCAGGAAACACTGGAAAAATACAGCAAAAAAATCTAGTATTTTAAGTGCAGGGTGAATAAGACTACAGGGTAAACAGAGATCTATAAGAACTCAAAAAAAGGAGATTAATGGTTTAAAGAACATGATAATGGTAATATTTACTAACAAATAATAATACCAACCTCAACGCGCCAAACAATCACTCCAGGGGCTTTACCTGCATTTTTCCAGGCTGGCTCAGATTCAGCAGATGACTCTAGAAAGCAGTTTAATTAAAAATGGCTGCATAATTCTTTTGTAATTCAAAACATTTAAGTATATTTGTGAACTTATAAACTGGCATTTCTAAATGCTTAAAAAAAAAAAAATTAAGTTACTAAGTTTGGATGAGTAAAACAGGATGTTGCATTATGTTTATGGTTTACTCCTCTTTAACCTCCTTAGTGTTAACCATCTGGCAAAAGAAATGAGGTCAGATCTGTAAAAATAATTATGCAAAGTCTTTAATTAATTATAAATAAATGGGCAAAGCCATTATTGGGTCTATGCAAAGTTTTTTGGCATGATGTTCATGGTTCAGTTTTGTACTCGGGTGGAATTTTTTGGGGGCTGACCAGCACCAGAGTAAATGCAGCCTAAAAAAAATTATGCATCTGTAGCTTTCCTAGGAAAGCAAATGCAGCAAGGACAGGTGCCACTATCCCTACCTCTAATGCTATAAGGTAAGGTAAAGGTAATCCTGTCATGCCTTAGAGGCACATAGGGATATGGTGAGTGGCCTATAAATGTGAAGGCACTAGCACCTCACACCCCCAAGGCATGCAAATGTTACAGGACATAGATTCTTTTTTTTTTCCCAGTGGAAAAGTTGTGCTAAGGAGGTTAATTTGCCATGATCTTATATATTACATCCTTCCTGCACCATTAAATTTCACATGATTTACACTGTCAAATTTATTTCTTAGATAAACTGCGCCATTTTATAAAAGTTCTTCATAGGTACTAAAAGCTGGGCTTCTAAAAGTCTAGGCCATTTACTGTTTCTTGAAGCATCAGTTTTAAATGATATTTTCATTAGAATGAGGCTTTTTCTTACAACTTCAAAAAGCAGAGAACCAGATTTTAAGTTTTTTAGACTGCTGTGCAGACAGTCAACTATGAAAAAAAGGCACACATTTACTTCTGAATGATGACAACCTGATTTTTATGAATGACATGTATATTAATTTTTAAAAAATGAAGCACAGTGCAACACAAATTTGTTTCTTCATTTTAAATACTGGCTAAGTAATTACATACACACATAAATACAAATGATTATCAATAAGCTAGATTAAAGAAAATGCTTTGTTAATAAATGAAACAGATGTCAATATGACATACAAGAAGCTGCAAGTTCAAACATTACATCAACAGCTTTCAATTTGTCACTGAATTTAAATGAAGATCTCTGCTATATAAATAAAGACAGTGATAAGATTTTTGTTATACACATCTCTCTCTTTCTCTCTCTCTCTCTCTCTCTCTCTCTCTCTCTCTCTCTCTCTCTGAACCTTAAGTGCTAAGGCCATATGGGACTTCTGCAAGGGTTTTCCACAAATGGCTGTCCTTTGCCTTTTTTTTTCTGCTCTTGCCCAGGTGAGCCCTCTATTGCTCAACATCCTCTCTGTTGTTCTTCTCCATGTCCCTCTACCCTTACTTCTGTTCCCCTGTGGTGTCCATCTTAGTTATACACATCTACACTGATTAAAATCCACACTTTTTCTTCCTGAGGATCAGAGATAACAGCTTTGTCATGACAAAACTGGCCAAAAGTTTTCTTGTTGCATGGAAAATCGTCCATTAATTAATTCTGATTGTCTGCCCACTTCTTCAGTGACTTCTACTCAACTCCACTCACTTCTTAGGTGTTGTACAAACAACTGAGGGTAATCATGCATGTTCATTTTGTGTATCCTTAGTGATCATGCCTTTCCATCTGTATGGTTCTTTGCAACCAGATCATATTAGTTGCTTTTTTCCTTCTTGTACCACTAGGTCTTGTACCACTGGGTCTACTTGCAGCAGGGCATCTTGCTTACAACTGAGAGGCCTACAGGAGACCTGTTAGGGAGGCAAAGTTCTGCAGGGGATAAGCAAATGACTGACTGACCACCGGGTCAGGTCATTCAGAATTCTTTTTCTGGTTCCATATGTTTCTTTTTCTTTTAAGCTTTCCAAGGTTCTTTGTCTTCTCAAGGCAAGTTCAAAGAAATTTAATTTTCTCACTTTGATTTTAGTTAGGGTTTTAATTTTCAGCAACTGTCTTGTTCTTTTATCAAGGTCAACAGAGGTTTTACAAAATGACAAAGGGAGTGAGGAATGTGAGCTGAAACACAAATGTCAGAAAGTAAGAAAATAAGATGAGAACCTATAAATGAAGAACATATGACATCCAATATTTTGGTTGAGTCATCATTTCTTTTGTGTTCTTTTATCAACATTTCACCATTTTAGGATCAGAACTCAAAACTTTTTAGTAAATATTTAGGCCTTTTATCAATATGTTGACATAAACAAAGAACAGATTTTTTAAAACAAGAAAAAAATGTTAAAAAAGACAAAACAGTTAAACTAATTATAACATAAATGACTCACTTTTGACCTTCTTCTCTGTATCTGAGCCAAACATAAACAGGTTGCTGTCCTTCCAGTCATACTTCTTGGGTTTTGTAAGTCCTGAATAACCCATAAAATTCAAAACCTGTGAATGCCATTATTTATTTGCCTGTCTGTTGTATACTGTCTATCTTTTTCAAAAGGAGTGTCACACCTGTTACACACCCTCCTCCTAATGTGTAGGTGGTTGCTAAATCTGGCTTCAGCAGTATTTATGAACGGTCACTTCCCCTGGGTGGAATCCAGCCAACATGACAAGCTCTACATACTGCTATCTGTTTATAGCTAGAGATTTGGAGTGTGTCTTTGTCTGTTTCCTACCATTTGAGCTCTTCTAGTAGCCAAGTACTGCCAGCATAGCTCTGTGGGTCAATGGAGCATTCAAACCCCACAAAACTAATGTGGAGATACATGATGGGGTATCTACTGTATGAGCATATGGTACATGCTTACTGAATGGATTCCTATTAAAAAATTACAACAGCTATTGAGATATACATAAATGGCAAAAATTATGGAACTACTCACATAGATATATTCTTGTACTTCCACAATTAATATGGTCTTTGGACAATATTTATACTTTAAAAAATAGATAAAATAATCTATGACAAGCTGATGCCTATAATAGCAAATTTAAAAAAAAAAAAACTCTTTGTCACAGAAAACTTTTCACTTTCCATGCCTGGAGTTTTCAAAAGTTTGTGCTGTAAATACTCTTATATTCCTTCTGTTCTAATCCATTTCTACTGAAAACTTTTGAACATAATTTTTACATCATCTGCCATGAAGGCTAAAAATTAATAAATTTTCAAGAATTTTAATCTTTATATGTTAATTAACCTTTATATATAAAATCAAATTAGAGGCCACAAAAAAGCAACTTATCATGTATTTTATGCTAAGACTGGGTGTGATTTACTCAAAAGTTGCTATTGCAAAAGTGATATAAAATATAGTTTTGATATAGACAGTATTGGATCATAAAAACATACATATATTAATGCTTATTCTTATTACTTAGTCATCAAAAATCAACAACTAAAACAAAGTGTATATGTTTAGAAATACAAATTTATATGATATCACTTCTGAGAAGAGCTGTTTGACCAGTAAATTTATCAAAACTCTAGAGCACACCTGGAGCTGTATGATTTTTAATCCTATCCATAATTTATTGTCTTCAAATGTGCTATCAGCCTGAATAAAGTGCAACATTTTTTATTATCTCCATAAAAATTTTACTGGATAGTTTATTGCTATTTCCTTCTGCCTTTTATAATCAGTTTTTCATTTGTTTTCCACTCTGTAATTTTCATTATTTCTTTATTCATCCTTTTTTGAATGGTTCTGTCCAGTGTTTCATTACTTCTTCAGTTCCTAGTAATTTCTCATTTCAAAGTCCAGTATGTTGCTTGTTTTTTTTTTTTTTAGCTGACTTAGTTGTGACATTCCTGAAGAATTACCTTATCTTTCCTCTAACTTCTGCTCTTTTTCCAGTATCACACCAAAGTGTCAGTGTGTGGTACCTGTGTGAAACCTGAGCAAAATCTATTATTTCCTTCCACAACTTTCCCATGTGAGTGTCACTTCTGACATGTGGGGAAAGAATGCAGCCTTGCACATTCCTGGAATGTTGAGATGGAGTACACTGTGACCTGACAACACCTGTGCAACCTTTGTGTGGTAGTATGAGTGGTATGTGTTATGTGATGTTCCTAGCCCAAGGGACATTTTTTTTTTTTTTTAGAAATTCTTCCTACTTATCTCTGTCCTGTGAGTTTCTTTGAATAATGTTTATTTTACTATCCATCTTTATGTCATGTAGTTCTTTATCTATTTGTCCTTTTAAAACAGATATTACTGACTGCACTTCTGTAAGTATCACCATCTGGTTTCAGCATCATCTCTAAGCTTTATAAAAGATTTCAATAGTATTAAAATGTGTTTGTAAATGATCTATGTATAAGTAGAATTCCCATTATCTATATAAACTACTAGCCATATATGATGTGAATAGGAAATTAACCACAAATGACATATTTTTTAATAGAAGTAAAGAAATGCGATGAATATTACTATCATTTTTTAAAAGGAAATCAGAAGTATCCAAGATGAGGAGGCGCACAAGAATGTACAAATGAAAATGATGCTTATTTCAGTAACAGGCAGCCCCAGCATAGCCATTAATAACTGTTCAGTATGTATATGTTTGTCTAAAAAGTTAGTACCTGCTAGAGAGACTGAATCTAAGGTACGGAATTTCCGTGTCATGACCTCGTTTCTTTCCAAGTGTCATATTAATAAAAAAAATTTTTTTCCCTTTAAGTATGGCTTTCATTACTGTATTACCGTATTGTGCCTCTACATATGACCAAAATATTGTAACTGTCTGGTTTTTATATTTTTCATGACTGTCTTTTTTAATATCCAGGGCACATTCTTGAACATAGCTTCATACAAGTAACACGATAAGAAATGGTACCTTTGCTTTTTTTCATTTCTTACGTGTATATTCAATACATGTAAATTTAGGGTCCCCCCACCCTCTATATCTTCATCATGGATGTTTCTGTATAAAACATAAGCTACAACATTACAACTCTATGCTCCATTAATGAACAAACCAGTTCCTATCTCAAACTCGGGAAGTCTATACTTGTGAGTTAACCCCCAAATAAACTGCAGCAGATAAAGATCATATATTTGAAAACTCTGAACAACGCATGGGGATGACTTTGAATGTAGATATTTTTGCATAACTGAGACAAGACACTTGATGAATAAAATATACACAGATAATTACCTTTAGACATGACTGTGACTTGTATATATAATTAAGCAATATTCAGATATCTGAGGATGACACAAAACAAAAACTATATTAGAATAATTAAAACAATCTGCACATCAAAGATTTCAGATTCAAATACGAGAAAGTGTATACTATGGTATCACATAAATTAGAATGGTGTTTAGTACAACAACACCACATACTTATATTATGGCTGAGGTACCAAAACATAAATAATCTTAGTACCACATAAATGCAGAAAGGTGCATTTAAAAAGAAAACAGGGCTTTCTAAAAGATAGTGAAAGATAGTAAATATATATGTGTATATATAAAGAATAAAGGACTAAAGTGATAACCCCCACCCAACCCCCACCCCCAACCAAAAAAAGAAGCCATAATACGCTCCGATGCACATGAACAATATCATATTATTATATATGTCAGTAAGAAGGAAGATTAACAATACCAAAACCTTTGCAACCAGAAGGAAGATTAATTTACCAAAACCTTTACAACCAGGAGGAAGATTATTTCACCAAAACCTTTGCAACCAGACTTTGAAAAGAAACCAAACTTCCCATTTCTCTTTTAGTTAAATATTTGCTATATTTTATTTTCATAAAATGATTCAGTGCAAACAGGATATATATCCCACATAATTTCTTTTACAAGTTCGAATTTTTAAAAATAGAAGATCGAAAAAAAAAATGCGTGTGAAGCATGTTCATCTTCCTGTTCTGCAACTAAGGCACATTGGGCATACGGTGTTGGGCCCGCATTTCCACGACCTTCGGCACATGAAAGTGTGATGTGGTCAGTATCACGCCTGGCCGCATTTACCTTCCCAGGTTTCTCTGGTAGCCATTTTTAGAGGCTGGCTCAAACCCTGGGCCTTTTTTTTTTTTTTGGTGTGTACCAGGGGAAAAAAAATTCCCATTGCTGGGACTGAACCCGTAACCACCGGATTAGTAAACCGAACGCCCAATCACTCAGCCAGCCAGGCCACTTATTTTGTGACGGACATTAGAATACACCAGGAAGGAAAGATACTTATTTTCCCAGCCGTGAACCACTTTAAATGACGTTTTGAAAAAAGTTCTTTTAAATTTAAAAGGTTTATATATGGTTTTATTCCCGCTAATTATGACCGTCACTGAGGCCATCCATTTGGCTCCAAACCGCAAAATTGCATCTCCCCTCGACAGTTCACGGTACAAAAGGAAGGACAAAGCAAAGTTGGGTATTAACATTTAAACTACAATGCACGCTAAATATAAGCATCGCACCATAAATCGACAAGAAAAATGACAGAAGTGTTTATTATAAAGCTGTTTATGTTCCTTACACTTCCGGTTCCAACATGGCGGAAGGGCGAATGTGACCACTGATGATTGTGCCTTTGTTTGTGCCAGTTTCGTTGCGTTGTGGGTTGGGAGTCCGGTTTGGCGCCCTAGCTACTGAGTTAAGTGCTCAGGGCGTCACTTTCAGTGGTGCATGGCGATCCTGCCTGTGATCGGTCACTGATAAACATGGTGGCTGCATTATGTTGTGTCTTTGGCGCCGTTTAGAGCTGGCTGTGAGTGCCTCCTTACTGAGGACATTAATAAAGCTGTTCCTACTTTTTTTTCCCCTAGTTTATACATTTAGTAACTATTTCGATTACTTCAGCTGTACTACTACAAGACTTCCGACCAGACTTTTTTTTTTTGTTAATTGACTCATTGGTTCTACCATGGTGCAGTATTAGTAAGATATCTAAGTGCTCTGTCAGACAAGCACAGCATAGAGGATTTATATAAATCATGCACGTCATGGACTACGCTAGTAAGGAACTAAAGTGTAATGTTTATAGGTGCGGGGAAATAATTAGGCTGACAGCAGTGGCGGATTAATCGCTACCAAGGCATCTACACCCAATTTGGTAAGGACCCTCTGCCACCCCCGGATCTGTACTGTTCACCTTAAGATATAAAATTCATAAAACATCATGTATTTGCTTTTTTTTTCTTTTTGGCCCTGACGTTGGGCCTGTAGCCTTCTGGGTTCCTTGGCTTAAGTCTTTTTAACCTAATGGATAATTTGCCACTTACCAGCCAGCAAATGGAACTCACACGCTTTTCATCGTTGGGTTATATTAATAATTTATGTGGCCAACGCAGGCAATTTTTCTGTTCCTTTTTGATTTTATCAATGAGAAATCAGTCATGCGTTGCTCGGAAGAAAAAGAAACTCAGAAACTAAAACTTGAGTTTAACAGACACCGTTGGTATATATAAGAGTAAGGGAATTTCTAGTAGGTTTTACTACTACTACTACTACTACTACTACTACTACTACTACTACTATTACGTACAATCACTGTGTGACGCGACTGGTGTGCTGCTTCATTAAATGGTGAATAATCTACAGTATATACTGTGCATTATTTCGTTTATTTTAATTTGATTTCTTCACTTTCAAAACCCGCGAACACGTTTGCATGCTACAGAATATTTGATAGAATTCAAACTTGGTTTGAGACTTGAGTTGAAGCTGCTTGGACTTGAGACTTGAAAGCTGTGACTTGAGACTTGCCACAAAGTACCTGAATACGACACTAGCAGTAACTGAATACAGCCACGCAGTTTCAGGTATTTCCATCCTTTAAACTTGAAGGGAAAAAAGAGGGTTGGATTCCCTCTCCCCCATCCGCATTACTTCTTCTCACCTGCCTGGTCATGATTCTCAATTTTGATCTTTCTACAGCAGTCCGCCCCCCCCCCCCCCGACCCCACCCCACCCCCTCCCGGCTTCACTGAATACTAATGCCCAGACTGCATGACTAATACTGCCATAATGCTCAGTAAGTACGAACCTTGCTCAATCGGATTTACATATTTGTATGTCAGGTTTTGGAAATTGTAAGAATTATTCAGACAAAAACATTCTATTTCCGAAGTATACAAGGTCCGATAATTAAGTACTGAGACTAATTACATAAAAAATAAAATAAACAACAGCATCCTGTATTTTATTTAAAGTAAGCCCCTTGCGCATTGATACAGTGAGTGGCACAATCTAACAAACACTGGAACGACCGCTGCAGCTCTTCTGTTGGTACCCCATAAACTCGATGTTACGGCCCTTTGGATGTCATCAGTATCGTCGAAGAATCGTCCTTTCAATGGTAACTTTAATTCTGGGAATAGAAAATAATTGCAGGGAGACAAATCTGGGGCCAAAAATTCCTGCACAACTAACGCCCTGTGAGTCAGAAGGAAACAAACTGCCAGGTGTTGAATACTCGGGTCGGAATCGGAGAATCCTTTTCAATAGGCGTTTCAAAATACGTAAAGTTTGGCAGTGACAGTCTGTCCCTCTGGAATAAATTCTTTGTGAATAACTCCTTTGCTGTCGCAGAAGCACACCAACATTGTCTTCACTCTGGACTTTTGAAGACGAATTTTTTTTTCGCATTTTGGTGATGATGATGACTTCCACTGAGCACTTTGGCGTTTAGTTGTGGGATCATAGGGGAAAATCCATGTTTCATCCTCTGCAACAATCAGATTTAAGAAATGTTTATTTCTGCGACACGTTTTGATGATGTCTTTTTCGTACTCAACACGCTGATGTTTTTGGTCATCAGACAATGAACGTGGTACAAACTGGCAAGCAACTTTTTTCTTGGCCAGATCTTCCACTAAAGTTTTATGAATGGTCTCTCGGTTAACACCAAATTCATCTGCCATCATCTTCACAGTCAAACAAAGATCTTCTTGTATCCGTTCTTTGACTTTTGCAATGAGTTCCTCATTACGAACATAAATTGGGCGTCCTTGTCTAGTTGCATTTGTAATCGTTTCCACACCACTTTTGAATCGTGAATACCACCTGAATATCTATGCACGAGATAAACAGTTATCCCCATAAACTTGTCGCATCAATTCAACTGTCTCGTTGGCATTTTTCCCCGAGTTTTAAACAGAATTTAATGTTAGCTTTTTGCTCCATGCTGATTACGCAACAATGCACCTCTGACTATGTCAACAAAATGGCGGCTTGTTTGTCATCTGCTTATCGGGCGGCGATGAAAAGTTGCCAGATCATAGATGAAGGCTGCCTCTTTGGATTCCATGCTTTGCTTCATAGATGGCATTTTTGTCTTGGCCATAATCAAATTAGTCTCATTACTTAATTGTCAGACCTTGTACAAATACAAGAAAAATGTACAAGTCAGAACTGTAACAGCGTTCACCTTCAAGATACAACTTGTAGCTTTTGCTTTATCTGAGACTAAAAGCGCTATTTTATGTATGTAACAGTACAGTATATGTAACGGGTGTAAACCACATTATGGTTTTTTAACGGAGACGCCCATGATTTAATGTTTACATTTTCCAACTGCATTCCTCAGTGACTAGCTTTGGTCCGAGAAACGGACAGCACGTGATTTGGCGGGCTTAAACCTTGTATGGGAGGGGAGGATGTGTGTTAAGTTAAAGAAAGAAAAAAAAAAGAAAGAAATGGACGCTTGTTCGGTGCGGGTGAGTTGTCGCTGTATTACTAGAGCTTTTGGCTGTACTAGGGACTTTGAGAATTGTCGACATGTTCTTTGTTCATCTGTTTGCTGGAATTGAAGCTTTATATCAGCTATATGGCCTGACTGTTTGATGGCTGAGCTGAAGATCTATAATTCGGCATACTATCATCAATGCAGTATCCATCCAATAAACTCAAGTTCCGCCCAAAAACTTTCACCTTGTCATTTTGTCAGCACCGGACCTGTTTAGTTAATACATTGTGCTGTCTCGACAAAGGAAAGGATGACGGGAATCATCTGAACAGTGAGTATTAGTTTAGAGTTAGTCGCCTATGCTGCACCGAGTTGTATTATACAGTCGCCTATGTTGCACAGAGTTGTATTATACAGTCGCCTATGTTGCACTGAGTTGTATTATACAGTCGCCTATGCTGCGTCGAGTTGTATTATACAGTCGCCTATGTTGCACCGAGTTGTATTATACAGTCGCCTATGTTGCACCGAGTTGTATTATACAGTCGCCTATGTTGCACCGAGTTGTATTATACAGCCGCCTATGTTGCACCGAGTTGTATTATACAGCCGCCTATGCTGCACCGAGTTGTATTATACAGTCGCCTATGCTGCACCGAGTTGTATTATACAGTCGCCTATGCTGCACCGAGTTGTATTATACAGTCGCCTACGCTGCACCGAGTTGTATTATACAGACAGTACAGCAACGGCACGATCACGTTTAGACTAGCCAAGAGTTTGCAATGGGTTCAAGGAAGCTAAATCTAGAAATGTCAAATGTTGTCTCCCGCTGTATGACTTTACGTGGACGTTAGGCCCTCATGTTTACCGGCAAGGTAACGTTTTTTTTTTTTTTTGAGCAAACATGCAGGCAGGTAACCCTATATCTCCAGGCACCCAATGTCGACTCTGATGACTTTTGTTGGCATGAAGACACCATCATACAAAATCATATAAATCATGCAAAATAAATCCACCATCATACAAAATCATATAAAATAAATCCACCATCATACAAAATCATATAAATCATATAAAATAATCCACCATCATACAAAATCATATAAATCATACAAACTAAATCTTCCAACAATTATACATGGATGATCCAGGAGAAATCTTCCTTCCCGCTAACTTCACTATGCTGTATAGTCTATTTATCACTCAGTTCACAAATAGTGTATGTGTATGGTTGTGCGTATTGTTATATGATTGGGTTACATTACTGATCATGGCTCCCTTATTCAGCAGTAACAAAAAGTAACAGTCTGTGTAAACTTGCTTGCGTTTTATTCAGCACTGTCTTATTTTAAACACTGTTAAACATTTGTAACAGAAATATCTACTGTATCAAAAAAATCTAAATTAAAACTATAGTAAATGTAACACAAATATACAACATTAGTCTCTGAAGCAAAAAAAAAAAATAAATAAAATAACAGTCTTATATACGAAATGTTTATAGTTTATACAGTGTATAAATCCATAAAGATCTAGCTGTCTTTTCAAAGAATGACAAATACCTGTACCGAAGCGAGACCTGCGACTGTGTAGACGAATAACACACGCAAATGTTGCTGTATTATACACCTTGTGCAGGATGTGAGCTGGCTGCGATGACGAATTGCGGGGGAAAAGTGAACCGCCCAGCTTTTTTTTTTCCACGCATCATCGCTCAAGTCACGTGGAGCGTGTCATGTTTTGCTACCCACTTTATTCTGTTTTTTCCCCCTTAAGGCTCTCGAGTGACAAATGACCTGATAATGCTTGTCTGAAGCTAAAAGTTCATTCCTTTAATATGTTCATATCTGGCCTTCTCTTGGCTACCTTTCATAACATCCTTCGGCTTTTCTCAAGACCTGTCAGTGCTGAAAACTGATGTGCCACGAGAGAAGTCTGCCCGTCAAGTATTTGTAAAAAAATATTCTTGACCAAATTACAGTACATTTTGGGAAGTTTTCTTCTTTTATTTGAAAAAAAAAAAAGACTTGTCAGATAGAGAAAACACAGCAGTTTAGTTATTAGTCCCAATTCAAGTAGAGTTAAAATAGGGAAAGATATGAACCACCAAGTAGGCCGCAGGCTTACATTTCAACACTGGAGAGAATGTCTTGTATAACAACACTTAAGATCCCTCTCAAATGTTTTCATATATATATATATATATATATATATATATATATATATATATATATCATAGGCGCTGTGGTACAACATCGAATATTGAAATCAGGGACATTCCCTTACCATCACTGCTTGATGGCTAGATGGTGGAAATGACTGGGATATGGTAGCGGACTTACCAGGAAGAAGAGAATACCCGACTGCCATCAAGAACACAGGAATGCGACCGGACATTGTAGTGTACTCCATAGAAAAACAGGAATTAATAATGATCGAGCTTACGGTTCCACACGAAACAAGAATAGAGGAGCAGCATTTATTCAAATGTGAGAAGTAAAATGATCTGGTCAACCAACTGAGGCAGGGGGCAGGAGTCAGGGTAAAAGTGATAGCTGTAGAAGTGGTAGCGAGAAGATTCGTAGCAACATCAGCATATGACCTATGTAAGCAACTGGGCATAAAGGGACAAGCAAGAGCAAGGGCATTGAAAAGCCATTCAGAAACAGCAGAAAAGGCCTCAAGCTAGCTGTGGAGTATGCGAAACAAGCATTGAGAACATAAATAATTTCATTTATTACAACCTGGTACAGTCTTCCGTAGCTAAATCGTTAAAGACGCACTTCAAAGTGCAGTGCCAACTGGAAGACAAAAAAAAAAAAAAAGGCTAGCTGTGGAGTAAAAAAAAAACCGGGACAAAAAAAAAAAAAAGCAACAACTCACAAGACCTCTGGGAGTCATGACCCAGAGGGGCCCACCCCTCGTAGAGTATCAGGAGTTTAATAGGACCGAAACACTTGTTTCGGGGGGGGGGGGTACTTCCTCTAATGATCTGAAGGAGTTGTGTTGTTCCCCTCTCTACAGCAGAGTTTCCTGCATGCATATATATAAATTTGAATATAGTCAGGACCAGTCCTAAGAAATGTGTCTCCCTGTAGCTTCCTTGCTGCTCCAACCAATTTTCACACTATCATTTATTTAAAACCCGACTATGCTGAATAAGGTTTAACATATTGGATATTAATCTTAAACAGCATTCATAACAATTTATATATATATATATATAGAAGAAACTGGTGTCACCAACTGGAGAGAGAAGATTAGGAACAGAGAAGAATGGAGGCGAACTTTGTCTGCAGCAATGAGCCTTAATGGCTCGGAAAGCAGAAGAAGAAGAAGAAGAAGACATAAGCAGCAATAATAAATATAGATCAATGCAATCAGTGAAACATAGCAAGATCATCAAACGACGAAGAAAGGTCAAACATTCCATCTTTCAGTCCAGACGCAGACTTCAAAATATCACAAACGACAACATTGTGTCCACACTGTATAAACGTGCATCTCACACTCATATTTCTCAAATGTGTCCCATAATTAACTAAACTGTAGTCAGATACTCCAGTCCCACGTGCCTCATGGAGCGAGCACTTGGCTTGAGCGATTAGCTTATCACAGCCAAATGTACACAAACATTCAGGGGCAATGACAACAAGAGTACGGGTTATCGCCCGTCTCAAAATGATGTTACAGTAAGAATCTTGATTTTTGTAGACAAATAAGTTTAATAACATTATTTAAACACACAGTACAAAATAAGAGATATCTTAAACGATATACACAGACAGTAAATGATGCTGGGGGGGGGGGGAGTGTGAGAGAGAGAGGGAGAGAATGCACTCTCCCTGTAATTCATTTTATCCGTAATTTGAGACTAGATGCTCTCACTTAAAAGAAAAAGATGACACGAGATGATCTGAAAGATTCATGAAGAAACATGAGATATTGAAATATAATAAGAATGTGTATGAGCTTCAATAATAAAATTTAAAAAAAAATTATTGTCTGGGTTGGGAGAGTGGTCCTATGTCAGACGCAGTTTCGACCGTCTTATCGACAATACGAAAGCAATTAGGTATATCACGCGTTTGTCTTTGATATTTGCCCTACATCAAAAACAAATATACACATATATATATATATCTTTTCATGTCGTGGCATTTTCAACATAGTTACACGACATATCGTCTTTCTCTCTCTCTCTCTCTCTCTCTCTCTCTCTCCTCTCTCCGGAACGTAAGTGAACACAGCGGAATACTTTCATCCAAGGCAAATTCCGCAATTTCCCCTCCTCCTCACAATTTTCCCCTCTTAGTTCAAACATTAACGGAAGGCGATGTGGGTGAGTGAGTACAACCCAGTTATAAATCAATACCAACCTGAGACATGCAATGTCTTATATTTTCAAGTATGATGCACAAATGTCTGGATGGAAACATTGTGCAACTTTTATAATTTTAGTTCTGTTTATATGATTCTGCGCACAAAAAATACATTTTGAATCTTTCGTATGAACATCGCCGGCTGCAAATGTTGAAATATCTACATTTACACCCACAGCCAGGGGCCCCAAAGAGAAATTTTATAATCTGGTTCAAATCACCCTCCCACCCCCTCACTAGGGGCTCAACCTTAAAACAGAAAACCCTCTAAGTCCTGGAACAATGCACGGGCTTAACCCCCCCCCCCCAACCACCACCACCATCAATTAAGGCCTCCCCACAACCCAATGCAGAAGTATGTGTACATGCGTAGAAGATTAACTGTTTATATACCTGATTATAGTATGTATTATGTACGCATCGCAAGGGCAGCCTCGAAGAAAAGAACTTCTGCTGTGCTTTTGAGTCACCGTTCTTTTCAGTCCCAGAAGCGCAGGGATCGATGTGTGCGTTTCTAGGGAGACTTTCGACCTAATTTAAATACGGCAAGCTATTTATTTACAGAAGTCCGGGAACTTTCCAAAACGCCTACAAATATTTTCACGTCACATAAAGAAGCCTGTGTACTTGCATCCACGATACAATGTACGTAATTCTGAACAGTTATATTTAAGGTCAAACTAGAAATATAAGCAGGCGTACCACCTAATATTGGGGGGGGGGGGGGACTATTAAAAATATAAGGTTGGAAAGCTCGTTTCTTTAAACCAGCGCGCCGCGCGCGCGTACACACACATACACACGAGAGATAAACAAAGTGTTACATATCAGCAGATTCTGCTGACCTCACTGTCACATGAAGTAAAAATGATGGTCTTGTCTTGTGTTATCTCTCTGTAACAGAGAGCTGTTGTTCTTTGCAGCCAATGCTGTGGAGGTGTTGAGGCACAGCATCGTATCGACGTGGAAGCGGGTTATGGGGGCTACTTTTTCAGTCCCGGAGTACAGCTAAAAAACAGGGGGGTGTGCAATGTTTCTTTAGCAGACTCCACCACCATGGGGAATATGGTGACCCCTGCCTTGTTAGCTAGGCTATGCCTGTTACTGGGTGTACCAACGGAGAAGTGGGACAGGGTCTTGGTCAGCTATGGTTCGCTAACCTTAATGCTGGCATATCAGCTATGAGTCGCTGATTGCTTCATCGGACAGCGTCTCCCCCCGCCACACAGAGAAGAAAACAGGCATGCTTTTTTTTTTTTTTTTGCAAACTGACTTCTAAAAATATACCCTGACCAAATAAGAAAGCATAAAAAAGTAAAGATAGTCCCATAGCATTTCAAATGCCGTAGGGGGTGAAGCGTTAGAGACCTCATTATGCTGGGTCATCAGCGTGTGAGGTAGGGTGACCAGTTCCTTTCCTCGCTGCCTTTACTTCCCAGATTTTCTCTGGTACCCATTTTACGAGGCTGGGTCGACCTCAGGGCCGTATTGGTCGGGAAAAAAAATCCCGCTCAGCTGGGGATTCGAACCCTCGACCATTTGGTTGCTAGACGAGTGCTCTAACCACTACGCTAGCCGGCCCACAAGAAAGCATACGTCATGATTTAAGCTAAAATAAAATGCTTATATATATATATATAATATATAAAGAGCGCTACTGACTTGACATTTATAATAACGGAACAAATCTATGCGCAAGCCACACGCCCCATGTCCACGGGGTAGAGCCGACCACTGACTGTACACCACGTGATGTTTGAACGTAGCGAATGAGTCACATTCTTGAGACTGTTCAACATAACGTGGCTGTCGTAGCAGGAATGGGATGCTGATTATAATTTGTGTTAAAAACAGATTAAAAGTAATTTATTTAATTAATTTTGAGGAGGGGATATATCAGACGAAAAAAAAGGAGGCAGAAGGTTAAGGAGGAAAACTTAATCCTTAACATGATTGAGTCAGAAGCTTGTCAAGCTGTTCTCGCAGTAGCTAGGGAAAAAATATTATATGCAACTGTTCTCAGTGCAGCTAGGAAGACAATATCTTCTCCATGTATCCTCACAACAGTTTGAGAAACAAGGTTATATTTAAGCTGCTGCCAGAATGCTTATGCTTCATTGATTACACCAAGGCATTCGACAAGATGAAACATAATGAAATCATTAAAATGCTTGAAGACATCAATGTAGACGGCAAAGACCTGAGGATTGTGAAACATCTATACTGGCAGCAAGAAGCAGTAATTCGAGTTGAAAATAGAACTGGAAAATATCAACCTATAAAACAAGGGGTGCGACAAGGATATGTACTATCTCCAGACCCTTTTTTCTCTGTACAGCGAGAATATTCTAAGAATGATCATCATAGAACCTGGCATAAAAATTGGAGGATACAATATTAACAACCTTCAGTATGCTGATGACACAGTACTGATAGTTGAGAACCAACAAGACCTGCAAAATCTCCTGGATAAAGTCGCTAAAAGAAGTGAACAGAAAGGCCTTACTAAACATAAAAAAGACAGAGA
This sequence comes from Achatina immaculata, assembly GCA_009760885.1. Lineage (NCBI taxonomy): Eukaryota > Metazoa > Mollusca > Gastropoda > Stylommatophora > Achatinidae > Lissachatina > Lissachatina immaculata. Next base: position 28,281,074 of record CM019704.1, read on the forward strand.
CTATGGTTATATCTAAGAAACAGAATCCACCAACATGCAGTATAAAATTAAACGGAACTATTCTAAATCAGGTGCAGAAATTAAAATACTTTCAAGCAGTAATAACTTCAGATGGGAAATCTTATATCTTTTTATATCCTTCCAGTGCCGTTAAACGTCACAAAGGGTTCGCAAAGTAGTTCGACAATTTCTCCTGTCTTCGGCGAGTCTTTCAACCTCATCAAGGGATTTTATGCCTGTTAATTTGGCCTCTTTTAACAATGTCCTCTTCAGAGTTTCACGCGGTCTGCCTCTTTTTCTTTGGCCTGTTGTGTTCCACTTTATAGCTTGTTTTGGGATTCTCTGATCATTTCTTCTCATCAAGTGACCAACATATGTCCATTTCATTTTCCTGATCACCCATGAGACTGGTTGTTGTTCAGTCATCTGTCTTATCTCTGCATTATTCTTAAATTCGTTCCACTTGATGCCGAGTATTTTCCTTAGGCATTTGTTTTCAAAAGAGTCTAATTTCTTGTCTATTTCTTTAGTTGTTTTCCAGCATTCGCATGCATAAATGAGAGTGGATATTACATTTGAATTGAATAGTCTTAACTTGGTTTTTGTGCTTATAACTTTTCAATTCCATATGTTCTCAAGGTTCTTGAAGATCGATGCTGCTTTTGCAATTCTAACTTCCTTTCTAGTGTCACCATCCTTGTCTATGTAGCTGCCAAGGCATGCAAATTGACTGACTTCTTCAATATCTGTCCCTTCTATGTGTATTTTTCCATTTTGATTAAGGGGAATTTTCATTATTTTTGTTTTGTCCTTGTTAATTTCAAGTCCTATTTTGCTAGCCAGTGAAGACAGGATATCTGTTTTTTCTTGCATGGAATTCACATTATTACTGATAAGAGTTATGTCATCAGCAAAATCAAGATATTCTAGTTGGGTCCCATGTACCCATTCAATACCTGTGTTGCCTGTGCAGCATTTTTTCATTATGAAGTCTATTGTAATCCCAAAAAGTAAAGGAGACAGTATACATCCTTGTTTCACACCTGTTTCAATCTGGAACCATTCACTCATCCCTTCTTCTGTCTTGACTGCACAAACATATCCATTGTAGAAGTCCTTAATGATGTTGACAATTTTAGATGATATTCTATATAGACTTAAAATTCTCCATAATGAATCTTTGTGTATGCTATCAAATGCCTTTTTAACGTCTATGAAGTTCCGTATTAATGGTTTCTGCTTTTCAATATGTTCTTCAAGTATTAGAGTAAAGATCTGGTCGAGACAGCTTCTCCCTTTTCGATATCCTGCTTGTTCTTCTCTCATTGCAGTATCCACTATATCTTTAAGTCTATTCAAAATGACCTTGCAAAATACTTTTGACACAACTGATATTAAGGTTACTCCTCTCCAATTGTTACAGTCACTAAGGTTGGCTTTTTTTTTTTTTTTTTTGGTATTTTAACAATGATTCCTTTTTTCCATTTAGAAGGGACCTTCTCTTCTTTCCAAATCTTGTTAAACATTCTCTGTATTTGTCTCATGTTGTCACTATTGATAGCTTTTAGCATTTCAGGTGTTATTTCATCTTCACCTGCAGCTTTGTTGTTAGCCATTAAATTAACTGCTGTTTCAATTTAATGTAATATAATTTCATCTAGGTTGACATTTAGTTGTGGGGCTGGTAAGTCGGTTTCAAGGTTTAGCAATTCTTTTGGGTGTGGTCGATTAAGTATTTCTTGGAAGTGTTCAGCCCATCTTTGCTTTTGGTCTTTATTTGATGTTAATAGAGTTTCAGTTTTGCTAAGTATTGGTCTTTCTTTAGATGGAATAGTACCTGTTAGCTTCTTTTGTATGTTATATAAAGTTTTGCTGTCTCCTGTTTTTGCTGCCTTTTCTGCCTCTTTTGTCATATTGTCTATGTATTCTCTTTTATTCCTTCTAGCGGAACTTTTTACTTCCTTGTCTAGTTCTTTGTATGTTGCTTTCGCCAGATCTTTTCCAAGATCTGTTTTTGCATTAACGTCTAATTTGACTGCTCGTCTTTCATGTATATACTTCCATGTTTTTTCTGATATCCATGCTTTTCTATTTGGTTTTTTCAGTCCAGCACTTACTTTTGCTGCTATGATTATGGCTATGCTGTAAGAATTCCATAATTCATCTATACCTATCTCCTCAACTTCACTGTGTGTTTTGGAATGATTGGCAAGTTCCTGATTGAAATTACTGTTAGTATTTTCTTCTTGTAGGCTGTCTCTGTTTATCTTTCTGTGTACTGATTTCTTGTGTTGGCTTTTCAATTTTAGTTTTATTTTCCCTATGCACAGGTTGTGATCATTGTTAACATCTGCGCCCCTATAAGCCCTTACATCTGTGAGAGATGTTCTGTATTGTTTTCTAATACAAAAATGATCTATCTGGTTTCTAGTTCTATCATCTGGAGATATCCACGTTGTTTATGTATCTCTTTGTGTGGGAATATTGTGCCTCCAATGACCATGCCCTCTGTTAGACATATTTCAGTTAATCTTTAAATGCAGAACAGAAATCAGGAACAGACTAGGCCAAGCAAAGACTGGATTTCAGATAATAAGAAACATATTATCCAACACATCCTTATCAATGAACGTTAGAAAACGAGTCCTAAAATGCTATATTGAACCTATCTTGTTATATAGAAGTGAATCATAGACAATAGGCAGGTCTGAACAAAAATCACTGGAAGCAGCAGAAATGTGGTTTATTAGAAGAATGTTGCGAATTCCCTGGATAGCAAAAATAACTAATGGAGAATGTATGAGAAGAGCTGGAGAGACAAACAATCTTGTCAAAAAGATAAGAGAGAGACAATGTACTTTCATAGGACATGCAATAAGAAGAGGGGAAACTGAAAATATTATAACAACAGGAAAAATAGAAGGAAGAAGATCCAGAGGAAGACCAAGAGAAATTATACTGGACAGTCTGACGGGATGGTGTGAGAGGAGATCACCAACTGAGCTGATGGCCTGCATGAAGGATCGTGTACTCTGGAGAAGCATAATAGTCAACGCCAGTCGGCATAACACCTGATGATGATGATGATGATGATGATGACTGAAATATCTGGTAAAGAGACAGGATTATATCAAGCTGCTACCACAGCAACTGCTAGAAAGACGGGATTATATCAAGCTGCTACCACAGCAACTGCTAGAGAGACGGGATTATATCAAGCTGCTACCACAGCAGCTGCTAGAGAAACATGGCTACATCAAGCTGCTTACCAGAGCAGTTAGAGAGACGGGATTATATAAAGCCGTCATCAGAGCAGCTGCTACAGAGACAGGATTATATCAAGCTGCTATCGGAGTTGCTACTAGAGAGACAGTATCATATCATGCCAATTAGTTTCATAGCAGTCTTTATATATATATATATATATATATATATATATATATATATATATATGTACACACACACACACGCACCCACACACGTGGGCGGGTGTGTGAACAACAAACTACAGGCTTTTATTTATTTGTATAAACTCTTACAATGTCATTCTCTGCTTCAGTAATTTGAGTTATTCAAATATACAAACTTCCCATATTCAAGATCAGCGATGATTTACAATATACCGGGCTACATTTCAGGAAAATGTGATCCATGCCTTGGAGGCATCAACTCAAACACAGTTACCTCTGCGTGTGTTCTCTGTTATTAGAGCACATTTAACTTAGCACTGCTGACACGCATTGGGCACATACAGGCGATTCAGATATACAATACTTTGAAACAATAAATGCGCGAATACATTGTGCAGATTAATTTCGAATAGATCAGCAGCAGGCTTGGGCCAGACTATCTGGTTTCCTTGTTTTCTCTTCATTTTGTAATGTATCCCTTTCATTCTTATTTCTTTTTTTCAGTTTGGGTGAATTTACGTATTAGTTATTTTCACGCCATGGCTGCATGAAGCATTGGTCATAAACTATTAATACCACTGTCAGGTATAAATACCAAGCACTGACAGTGATCAATGAAAAGATTTAAGCAAAGCAAATGTGGCAAGTCTTGTTTAAAAAAAAACAAACTGATAACTTATCTCAGAAGACTAAACCGAAAACGCTGAAGCCAGAGACTGCTGGGGAACACTTTGGGTATGAAAATGTGTGATGCTATCATCATCATCATCATCAATCCCCTCTGTTCTCCCAATGAAGCATAAGGCATCAACAAAGGCTCTCCAGTCTTGAGCAAGACGGGATACCATGTCTTTCCCGCTTCCTTTAGTTCTTCCCGTATTGTGCGTCTCCATGTTCCCAATAGCCTGTCTCTCTTTCTTTTCCCAAAAGATGTCATCATTATAGCGGTATATAGGTGTTCTTTCCATTTGTAGTATATGGCCCAGCCATTTCCATCTTCGTCTTTTGACCTCTTTAGAAATGTTTTCAATGCCCGTTCGTTCGGTTCTTTCCTCGTTTGTCACGTGTTCTTCCCAGAGTATTCTTTCAATTTTTCAGAGGCTTCTTTTTTCAAATCCTCTTAGTCTACTATCAGTTCTCTGATTGGTCCTCTCTGTGTTTCGGCTGCGAGTAATAAAATGGAGCGAACATTGGGTTTATAGATTCTGAGCTTGAGGCTTGTACGAAGAATGGGAGAGATCCATATTCCCAAGGTTCTGTACCAGCTTATTTATGCTTCAGCTTTGTGGTGGTGCTAGCTGACGCCATGACGTCCTTCATGAAATGGGACATATGGAAATGATGGATCTTGCTCTCTCAGCGAAATGTCATGGTAAGCTTCTTAACAGGTTCTTAACTATGACTGGAACTACATTGATTCCCGCCATCTTCACCAAGATATTGTGATCCAGTTGCAAGGAGTTCACAGCAAGAATTTCTTTTAGAAAGTAAAGTTTCATGTAAAGTGACTCATATAATTTTGTGGTTTATTATTCACTTTCTGTCCACCCTTTCATGTCCTAGGTCACCGAGAGACAAAAGAGTCACCAACAAAAAATAACACCTTGTGGTGCTCTGCAGGGCAGCAACAAGTTCTCTACACGTCTCACACTCAGTATCTAGCTTTTTATGATGTCCCAGCCGTGTTGCATGCTGTCCATCCCAGCTTTAACAGAATTTGCCCAAGCTGTTTTTTAGTTCGACTCTTTCCTTCAGGTGTCCACTGTGTGGGTGTCATAGCAATAAATAATGGATTATTTTCGGAGTGACCAGTCTTTTTCTATCTTTTTTTTTTTTTTTGGGGGGGGGGGGGGTTAATTAACTACTCGTCCTCTTGTTTGCTTTGAGCTGTTGTTCATGTTCTGTGACCAGAAAAGTCTCAAAATCTTTCGTAGATTGTGTAGAACAAAGGCGATTAGGATATTTTCTGTTCATCTCGTATCCAGCGTTCTGTCCTATGCTTTCATTTTACACGTGTCATGAAACAACTTTTTTTTTGTAAGGAAAGGTATAGAGTTTTATATCACGTGGCATTTACATTCTGCGATGTGGTTAGTGCACTGGTCTCTCATGGCGAAGGTCGGTGGTTCGAATCCGGCTGGAGGCACCCCCAGTCACCCAGCTGTAGAAATGGGTACCCGATTTCTTCTGGAGTTGGGGAAGGAAAGGCAAACAGGTTTGATGCTGACCACATCGCCCTCTAGTGTGCTGACAGGTCAAGGAAAATATGGGCACTAACACCGTATCCCTATGTGCGTCTAAGGCGTGACAAGACTACCTTTACCTTACCTTTTAGAAGTAAAAGTGGTGTGGGGTCGGGTGTAGTGGCATGTGCGCTATCATAGGAACAAACAGTATTACAGCTCTGGAAATCCAAATCGTCAAACAAAGAAATGATTCTACAACACAATTTTTTTTTTTTTTTGGGGGGGGGGGGAGAAAAACAGTTACGAGGTGACGAGAAGGAAGTGTCCCAATCAAGACAAATGGAGAGAAAGAGAAGGGAGAAGGAAGTGTCCCAATCAAGACAAATGGAGAGAAATATATGGAAGTGTCCCAATCAAGACAAATGGAGAACAAGAGACACACTGTCGTGGAAGTGAATTTTAGTGGGGAATTCCCGCTGACTGGCACTCGAGCGTGATCGTGTAGTGGATGTGTTTTAACAAGGTTTATTCACTTGGACTAGCAGATCTAAATGTGAATGACTGGATAAAAGCCAGCGAAGTAGCATAAAAGATTGACGTGTCTAAAAACCCCTGTTTTATATGTGAACTTCACGTTCTGATTCGCACACTTCCTTTATGAAACGGGTTCAGGTGCAACCGCTTTGAGCATGCGCCACCTGTCTGCCGAGATATGTTAATACACTTCTGTGATACGGAGCACGACTGGCACAACCTTTGGTGCAGTCGACTACAGGAATCGAGCAGCAGTGATTTCTTTAAATAAATGGACTGTAAGATCTTTTATTATGGTGCATAAGAAGCGAAGTGGTCAGCGCACCAGTTGCTCGTGCAGGTGGCCAGTGATTTGATTCTCGTTGAAGGCGTCCCGGTTAACCCAGCTGTTAAAATGGCTACATGGCACCTCATGAAGCTAGGTAAACCAAGGCAGTTAAGCATCATACAGGCCACATCACCCTCTTGTGCATCTACAGGTGAAGAGAAAAATATTAGTAAACACTGTTAACATCATAACCCGTATGTTTCCACGCCACAAAACAGGTCTACTTCTTCAGTAAAAACAAAAGAGACATTGAAACGCACAAAGTATTATGCATTGATCGCGCACACGTGCGTGCGCGGGCAGGCATGCACAGATTGTGTGTGCGCGTGCGTGAGTCAGTGTGCTAGTCAGTTTATGTGGGAAACACACCAGTCACACACATAAACAAACAAACACATACATTCATTCATTCATTCCTTTGCATGTCCCTTGCGGAACTTTGCCTCCCAAACAGCACTCCTGTAGGCCTCTCGGTTGTGAGCAAGATGGCCTGCTGCTGTTGCATCCATTTCCAGATCGTCAACGATGTCTTGCAGCCATCTTCGTTTCGGTCTTCCTCTTTTTCTTTTTCCCACTATGTATCCTTCCAATACGGTCTTCTCTAAATTATCATGACGTTTAATGTGTCCAAAATATTTAAGTTTTCTCTCTTTAATCCTCTTTACTAGCCAGCCTTCTTCAATATTAAGCTCTTGTAGTATAGATATATTTGTTCTTTTTTGTGTCCATGATATTTGGAGAACTCTTCTGTAGCATTTACATTCAAAGGCATTTATGTGTTTCTCAGCTGTTTTGTTAAGTGTCCAGGTCTCACAGGCATATGTTGCGATGGGAAAGATATGCCCTTAAAACTCTTATTTTTGTGGTTCTGTCTACTCCTCTCCACAGATTCTTTATTTGTTTTACTTTCTGAAGAGCAATAGATGTCCTCCTTTTAATTTCCCTCATTGTATCTCCATTATTAGTTAGTAGTGATCCAAGATATTCAAAACTCTCCACTTCTTCCAGTTTTTCCTCATTGATACATATTTCAGTTGCCTTGTTTGTTTTGTCAGTTGTCATCACTTTAGTTTTCTTTGCATTAAGATAGAGGTTCTGCTCTTCGCTGTTCTTGCGGACTGACATAATTAGTTTTTCCATTCCTTCTTGTGTTGTGGACAGCAATACACATACACGGAGTGAATTTTGTTCCGTTGGGAGAGAGGGGGGAGGAGGGTGGAGACAGTGAATGTTAAACATCTGTTAACGACAGCTAAAAAAAATTCCGGGAGTCGAGGAGACAAACAGTATCTGTCACACAATCAAATGTTTCGCGTAAACAGGATAGATAATATGATCCACATGGATATTTTCATACAGACTCATATTCTCTTCAACTTATCAAACAGGACGTACTCCATACTTAAAAACAAAGAACAGCCGTTTTTTAAAAAAAATTACAGACATCGTTTAATGTGGTCGTTCTGAAACTCCCCTTGACCACAACACGACGGGGAACTGACTGCACAAAGTCCTGACACGGCACAGTGCTCTCCCACATGAAATTTACTACTTAAACGAAATTGTGAAAGAGTCTGGTGTTTTCAGTTGTGTTTATCGAATCTTTTGGACACCTTAGGTATAAAACTCTTAGAAATCATTTCCCCTTCTTTAAGCTCCCCCATCTCATCCCAGAAAAAAAATCCGCTCATCCCCTCCCCCAAGAAAACACTATTTAAGCTTTCCCGCCGCTCATCCCCTCCCCTAAGAAAACACTATTTAAGCTTTCCCGCCGCTCATCCCCTCCCCCAAGAAAACACTATTTAAGCTCTCCCGCCGCTCATCCCCTCCCCCAAGAAAACACTATTTAAGCTCTCCTGCCGCTCATCACCTCCACCAAGAAAACACTATTTAAGCTCTCCCTTCTCATCACCTCCCCCAAGAAAACACTATTTAAGCTCTCCCGCCGCTCATCACCTCCCCCAAGAAAACACTATTTAAGCTCTCCGCCGCTCATCACCTCCCCCAAGAAAACACTATTTAAGCTCTCCCGCCGCTCATCACCTCCCCCAAGAAAACACTATTTAAGCTCTCCTGCCGCTCATCACCCCCTCCCCAAGAAAACACTATTTAAGATCTCTTGCCGCTCATCACCCCTTCCCCAAGAAAACACTATTTAAGTTCTCCCGCCGCTCATCACCTCCCCCAAGAAAACACTATTTAAGTTCTCCAGCCGCTCATCACCTCCCCCAAGAAAACACTATTTAAGCTCTCCCGCCGCTCATCATCCCCTCCCCAAGAAAACACTATTTAAGCTCTCCCGCCGCTCATCCCCTCCCCCAAGAAAACACTATTTAAGTTCTCCCGCCGCTCATCACCTCCCCCAAGAAAACACTATTTAAGTTCTCCCGCCGCTCATCACCCACCTCCACTGGAAGGAAACTTAGGAGGCAACAAACACACACACACATACATAACCCTCAGTCAAAAGGAAATTCAACACAACAGTAAACATTTTTAAAACAGACATAAATGTCGAAATTCAAAGCAGGCAATGAATCACCACAAGAGGACGGGGAGGGGAAGGGGGAGGAGGAGAAGGAGGGTAGAGGTCGAGGCACGAAAATAACCAAAGATCTCCACTGCCCCCACCCCCCCCCCCCGCCCACACACACACACCTTCCCCTTTTCCGCCGAATTTTCGTGCACTGTTAGTGAACACGAAAAATAATCAACGCCTTTAGATAAAATACCTTACACACAGCCACACACACACACACCCACAAATACACGCAGGGTACCCACAGATACATGCACACACGCAGCCTGCCCACACATACACCGGCCTGCACTAAAATAACCGTGAATGTTTCTCATACTATACACAGAAATCACGGCTGTCGTTTCTGCTGAAATTAACGAATTTACAGCATTCTCCAATTATGTACATCCAATACGTTTACATAATTTTGTTTTAAATGGTCTTAATAAAGACAGAAATAACACTATATGCTCGCTAAATGTATGGTGTGTGTCTGGTGTGAAGTGTAAACACAAACATCAACTGTCACTTTCAGTCTGAAAGCCTGGTCGGTGGTTTCCCCTGAAAACTTAATAATTCATAAAAGAATAAAACAGGAACCGGTTTAGTGTGCCCAGCATACTCTTACCAGAGTTCGAGTTTTAAGCGACACAGCTGGTACACCAGTTTTGAACTACAAATCAGTGAAGTCTACCTGGGGATTTCAAATCTCTTAAAAGGACAGTTATTATGGCTGAAGCTGGACTTGACAAAGAAAGAAAGAAATCGGGGCCAGTGTTTGTCACTGCGCCTCATCTTCTCACTCCCCTAATCCAGCCTCAAATAAAACCAAGATTTTATGATCTGCCAGTCTGTGTTTGTATGTACTTGATCACTTAATCATTGTTCGCCCACAACGGTTTTTTTTTTCTGTTACACTTTTTTTTCTTATCAATTTCTGATCTCATTTCAACATTTCGATCAACATTTCGCCGTAAATGCTCAACTCCTCCTTCTGTATGCATCTTCAAAATCATTCGGCCTTTTGGCTAAGATCAAAGTGGCGGAGGTCAAAGTGTCCCCTTGCCAGGTACCCTGATGAAAATGCCCTTTGGTTAAAACAAAAGCGTCGTTATTTTGTAAACAAAGTGAGATGCTTGAGGCCTGCCCTGTACATTGAATGCCGGGGGCATGGTCCACGTCTCGTTACGGGTGGACCTGGTTTGCAGAACCATCGGGTCACGACCTGTTGTTTTCGTCGTCTTAAAAAATATTCAAAGTCATACGTTTTTTTTTTCCTTTTTCTGTTAAAGGAATAAGTAATCTAAATTATTCTTATCTTAAAATTGTACCACCTCACCCCACCCCACCTCTTTTTCTTCTGTGCTGACGCTAATCTCTCTCTCTCTCTCTCTCTCTCTCTCTCTCTCTCTCTGAACCTTAAGTGTCCAGGGCACATGGGGCTTCCGCAAGGGTTTTCCACAAATGCTTGTCCTTTGCCTTTTTTTCTACTCTTGCTCAACATCCTCTCTGTTGTTCTTCTCCATGTCTCTTTTGGTCTCCCCTTACTTCTGTTCCTCTGTGGTGTCCATCTTAGTGCGATTTTTGGTAGTGAGTTGTCAGTCATTCGGAGCACATGTCCCAGCCATCTCCAGCATCTTTCCTGAATAATTGCTGTCAGTGGCTTCATCTGCATTTCTGCCTACAAGATGTTATTTCTTTCGGTGTTTGGCCAAAATATTTTTCTAATTCCTCGTAAACATTTAGTCTGAAAAGAATTCAACTTGTTTTCTATGGTTTTGGTGATTTTCCGGCATTCACTTCCATAGAGTAGTACACTTAGAACATTACTCTTAGATCTGACTTTCGTATTCAGTTTTTTAGATTTCCATATAGTCTGCAGGCTGACGCTAATAGTAACGTGGAATTTCTGATCACTGCCAGTTGTTCCCGCCTTAAACGAAGGGACGTTATTAAGAGTCTGTTGTTGTTGTTGTTGTTTATTCTTAATCCCTTGCATTTATTTTTTAAAAGCATTCTGACAAATTTCGTTGTCAAATTTATTTGACAACTTTAATTCAAATAGACAAAACGTGTCAAGGACTGTCATTCAGTATTGAAAGATAATGAAAGCATTGAGCATTCAAATTTAGAAAAAATTGAGTTGTCTACCTTCGCAGTGTGAATATTTCAAGAATAACACACCTTTGCACTCGCAATTTTTCCTTTCATAATTATCAGCCCAGCAAACACCGATGTCAGTATCTCCCACTGTGTACGTAAGATAGAGACATAAATCATGATTTGTCTGAGAAACTGAAACAATCATGCAACGATAAATGTGTTATTTGTTATTATTATCTGGTGTAGGAACTGGAGATAGATTTTTTTAAAAAGTTCTATAACACTTTGTGCTGCACTGATTTTCATGAAGATGCAGGGGGTCTTCTGCCCGTTCCGTCTCTTGTCACGACAAGCCTGGATACTTTTATGTCAGCCCATTCACCTGTATTGTTGGGTTTTCCCCCTTTTTTAAACAGCTTTTGGGTATATTATCAAGTGTTTTAAAATACAGAAATACAGAAAAAAACCACTTTAGCTGTCTGGTGTTTAATTGTAGTTTTTTGTTTGTATATTCATGTTTTTTCTATATTCTTTAAGTCAGTTTCCTCATAACACTAGTGTTTTTTTCAGATGAAATTATTTTATAGTTTCTTGTTAAGTTTCCGTATAAAGATATAATGTTATCATACTCATGAAAATGTTTATTTTCAGTTCTGTTGCTTCTATTTAAATATATATTTTTTGTATCGCTGTCGGCCTGGCTAGTTAGGCGCTCAGTTTACAAATCCGGTGGTACCGAGTTCAGTCCCAGGGATTTTTTTTTCTGGTCACTCATTCATTTGCATGTCCTTAGCGGAACTTTGCCTCCCTAACAGCTCTTCTGTAGGCCTCTCGGTTGTAAGCAAGATGGCCTGCTGCTGATGCATCCATTTGCAGATCATCAACGATGTCTTGCAGCCATCTTCGCCTTGGTCTTCTTCTCTTTCTTTTCCCCATAATGTGTACCCTTCCAAGATGGTCTTCTCTAGATTATCATGACGTTTAATGTCCAAAATATTTAAGTTTTTTCTGTTTAATCCTCTTTACTAGCCAGCCTTCTTCAATATCAAGCTCTTGTAGTATGGATGTATTTACAGTATGGGTACATTTGTTATTTTTTATGTCCATGATATTTGAAGAGCTCTTTTGTAGCATTTACATGCAAAGGCATTTATATGTTTCTCAGCTGTTTTGTTAAGTGTCCAGGTCTCACAGGCATATGTTGCGACGGGAAAGATGCATGCCCTTAAAAATCTTATTTTTGTAGTTCTGTCTGTTCCTCTCCACAGCTTCTTTGGTTGTTTTCCTCTCGGAAGAGCGATAGATGTCCTCCTTTTAATTTCCCTCATTGTATCTCCATTATTAGTTAGTAATGATCCAAGATATTCAAAACTCTCCACCTCTTCCAATTTTTCCGAATTGCTTTTGTTTTGCTAGTTGTCATCAATTTAATTTTCTTCCCATTAAGATAGAGGTTTTTCTCTTCACTATTCTTACGGACTGACATAATTAGTTTTTCCATTCCTTTTTGTGTTGTGGACAGTAATACTGTGTCATCAGCAATATATCAGCTATACCCGTATAGCCCCCCGATCAGGGTGACGTGAAGCCACGGGAGCAGGTGTAGATGGAAGGGAGAGCAGCCAACAGATAATGTTGGTTATGATGGTGGGCGAATGATATCAATGTAAGGACAATGGCTACCATCACTGACTAGTACAGTTACTGTCCGGAAGGAAAGCAATGGTAAACTACCTTCTGTAAACATACTAAGAAACCCTAATAGCAATATGGAAGGTCTGATAGAAAAAAGATCTGGTGGCGAGTCCCCCAGGCATGATAGATCTAATTTTAACACTGGGGAAGAGTGTGAGACAAAAGGTCAGTACTAATAATTTTTTTTTTTCTAGAACACACCAAGAAAAAAAAAAGGCGGCGAGGTCGACCCAGCCTCTAAAAACGGGTACCAGAGAAATCTGGGAAGGTAAATGCGTCCAGGCGTGATACTGACCACATCAAACTTTCATGTGCCGAAGGTCTTAGAAATGCAGGCCGAACAACGTATCCCCCAATATGCCCTAAAGGCATGGAAATGGAAATTTCACGTTTACCATATATATATATATATATATATATATATATATATATATATATATATATATATATTCGTTTGCCAACTTATTCACTCGCTCACTCTATTATCAAATATTCATTGATAGATTTACTTCACTTATAAAGTTTTGGGATAAATAATTACGTCCATGAGACATTCTTGCAAATCACTATCTAGGATGGAACAGCATATTAAGAGATATAACCACTGAAAAATACAGTATTTTGCACATAAAACTGGTCCCAGTCGAAAGCGCTACAGCATCGAATAGTGTCCATAGGGAAATACATATAGGAAATATAACGTGAAAATTATTTTGCATCTGGAGTCGGTTTTATATACACCACTCAGATTATGAAAATACTAGAGGGCAGTAAAAATGTATTTCGTGTATTTTTCAGTAGTAACGTCGCTAGATATTATGTTACTTTTTGATTCGTCATCGGATAAAAACATTTTTATTTTTCATCTGGGTTCAGGATCATTCATTCATTCATTTGCATGTCCCTTGCGGAACTTTGCCTCCCTAACAGCACTCCTGTAGGCCTCTCGGTTGTGAGCAAGATGGCCTGCTGCTGTTGCATCCATTTCCAGATCGTCAACGATGTCTTGCAGCCATCTTCGTCTTGGTCTTCCTCTTTTTCTTTTTCCCATTATGTATCCTTCCAATACGGTCTTCTCTAAATTATCATGACGTTTAATGTGTCCAAAATATTTCAGTTTTCTCTCTTTAATCCTCTTCACTAGCCAGCCTTCTTCAATATTAAGCTCTTGTAGTATAGATATATTTGTTCTTTTTTGTGTCCACGATATTTGGAGAACTCTTCTGTAGCATTTACATTCAAAGGCATTTATGTGTTTCTCAGCTGTTTTGTTAAGTGTCCAGGTCTCACAGGCATATGTTGCTATGGGAAAGATGCATGCCCTTAAAAATCTTATTTTTGTGGTTCTGTCTGCTCCTCTCCACAGATTCTTTATTTGTTTTACTTTCTGAAGAGCGATAGATGTCCTCCTTTTAATTTCCCTCATTGTATCTCCATTATTAGTTAGTAGCGATCCAAGATATTCAAAACTCTCCACTTCTTCCAGTTTTTCCTCATTGATACATATTTCAGTTGCCTTGTTTGTTTTGTCAGTTGTCATCAATTTAGTTTTCTTTGCATTAAGATAGAGGTTCTGCTCTTCGCTGTTCTTGCGGACTGACATAATTAGTTTTTCCATTCCTTTTTGTGTTGTGGACAGCAATACTGTGTCATCAGCATATCTAATCTCTGGTATTTCATAACCTCCAACTGTTATGGCATCGTAATTTTCTTTGTCTACATCTTCTCTAACATTCCTCATTATATTTTCAGTATACAAGTTCAAGATAGGTATGCAAATAAAACACACAAACACACATGGAAGAAACTTGAAGAACAAATCATGGACATGCTGAACAGGTGCAAATATAAAACTACAACGATATTCGGTAGAAGCATGGCAGTAAACACACTATTCCAAAAATAATCTACATAGCTACAGTACTAGAACCTCCACAATAGGCGATCCACGAAATCAACAAACAGATCAGACGCTTCATCTTCACAAACACCATACACAGCATCAAACATAAAACCATCAAACAAGACAAACTACAAGGAGTAATCGCCCTCCAAGACATACAAACAAAGATTCAAGACATACAAACAAAGATTCAAGACATACAAACAAAGATCCAAAACATATCAACAAAGATCCAAGCACTCAGGATCAGTCACGTGGACCGCATCACCTAACACCCAAAAACATCACACACTAGCTCACTATTACATGGGACTCAGACTATCAAACCTGCTCCCGCCAAACAACTCACAGACACATCTCTTTGGTACACACTGCCGCTCCTCTACAAAACCTGCATTCAAGCTATCCATGGCAACGAAACACTCATACACCGTAAAACAAATTACATCTACAAACATCTAATCAGAAACCAAACACCTCTAATACATCTTAGGATCAAAAGAGGTCGGAGATACGCCCTTTTCGACTTTAAAGAAACTTTCACAAACCTACACCGTAGAAATATCGCACCGAAAGCGAGAGAAATTACATTTAGACTTATTTACAACATGACACCCACCACACAGAGAGCACACAGACTCAGGCAGACAACACCATGTCTACTATGCTGGAACGACATACAAGAAACAGAAGAACACATATTCTACGAATGCAGCACAATCACACGCAGTATAGCAACACTACGGAACACAATAGAAACACACATACAGCACAGAGGATAGACATATGCAAAGCTATTATGCTAAATATTATTCCAGTAACTCAGCCAAACACACATAATCTGCTCGCAGAGTTCAGGCACTTGGTGTGGACTTGCAGAAACAAAGCTCGTTTTCATTTCTACACGTTTAGCCCTAGAATTTTCTCAGATCGGTTTCGACAAGAGAATCGAAAATTACACCAACTGTAACCCTGAAAGAAACACAGCCTTGACGTCAGCACGCGTATGAGGTATAGATAGATATGACAGACAGACAGACAGAGTCACGAAATTTGTGTTCCCCCCCCCCCCCCCCCCTTTCTTGTTGTCAAAAATGTACAATTCATGTATAAATTTACTACCTTCATGATACGAATCACCATTGTCTTATGATTTGTACAAGCCCATCATTTCATTAACATAAACATTTCATTATTTCATCTCACGGGCAATCATCCCAAATTCACATCATTTCACTCTAGTTTGTAATTGCTAAATATTGCGAAGCGTAGCAGGTCAAAGAGACCGACTAAGCAATCACCGACATTCTTCAGATTGTTAGCCTGACACAGCTTAGGTGTTTTGGTTTAGTATGATATCAAAAGGCGTCAGATGGCCTGTATTGATACTGTAACACTGAACTCTGTCAGAGAAAACCTTTACCATTCTTTATCTGGGTCAATGTTACACGGATTTTGGTTGGAAAAAAACATTTTTTAATTTGATTTTAAAAACCAAATTGACGTTTTCGTTAACGAAAAATAAAACCAGATTAAAAACTTTTTATTTCCTCAAACAATTTGTCGTTTATAAATTTGTATTTCAGCTGTAAAAACTCAGATATTAAAATCACGTGTTTACACAGAAAACTATACCTTAACTCTCTCATTCCAAACCAACACTGAGTGTTGGTAGATCTTGCATGCCTAAATTTAATTAATGTTCAGTGCTATATTTATGTAAAGTAAAATGAAAAAACGGGCATTTGTAACCCAAATCTAAATTATTAAATTATATAAAATTTCCCTCCAGTTTCTATCTGCTAAAACTTCTCAGAAATTTATTTTAGCATACGATCTTATATATCTTATATCCTTCCCGTGCCGTTAAACGTCACATAGGGCTCGAAAGGTAGTTCGCCAATTTTTCCTGTTTTCGGTGAGCTTTTCAACCTCATCAAGGGATTTTATGCCTATTAATTTGGCCTCTTTTAACAATGTCCTCTTTAGAGTTTCACATGGTCTGCCTCTTTAGCACACGATGGTACAGGAGAAATCAGAAGAACTACATGCCTGTTATCTTCATTTTTATCAATACTTATAACTAGTAATTTCGAAGTCAATGTACCCTCCGCATATCTCAGTGCTTATCTTTAAATTATGCTCATCAGGTTATGTCCCCTTTATGTTCTCTTTTGAAATGACAGAAAATTGTTTATCTGTGAAACTGTAAAAAATTACCCAAAATTTGCAGTAGTTGTAGTTACTGCACTCTTTTCAGCACATGACAAACATGTTGAAGAATAATACAACGCAACAATACAAATAAATTAAGTACACATAAAGGGGAACAGCAAACAAGGAAATGCATCGTCTTTTCCCAGCCAGCTACATGGGCGCGTCCGAATGATTCATCGGCGTCTGATCTTACGGACCGGTAAGCGACTCAGTGCTTCATTTGCAGTCTGCAACAACCAACGCACTCTTTATTTAATTCTAACAATAAAATATAAAAGACATTATGTACAACTGTAACGTTATGCTCACCCAAACAACGCTGAACAGCCCAGTAAACTTGCGATCAAGTAGTCGTGGCTACCAGCTTTGCGTTGTAACCCAATGCTCGAGCAAACATTACCTTGCTGCGCATTCACTTCCGGATCATTTTTTTTTATTCTTCCCCAAACTAATACATTATTCATGCTTCCCCCCCCCGGTCCCTGTACCGACTGAATTACAAATGTAAGGTGCTACAGTCTCTCGTGTGTAAGGGCCCGATATAATTATTTATGTGAAAAAAAAAAAAACGAAGAAAGGTACTGGAAATGTTTATGCGGTGTTTCCAAAAGTTGGGCCTACGCCCCAAAGGGGGTGGGGGCAGTTAGAAAATGATGTTGCATTCGTCACTTCATCATTGATATAGTTTTTTTCGGCGATAAATTTGCAGCTCTTGACTTTCCGAGAAAAGAAAGCTGACAAAAGATAGTACAGCAGTCAACATAAATACTTGGCGGTGTAAGTGTGTTGAGGTTAGATCATAGCATCTGTCAGTTCTGAAAAGTAAACAGTGCCAGTTTAACTCTGTTCACTTTTATTGTTGTTGTTGTTGTTGTTGTGGAAACAATGGGGCAAGTTTGTTTCATTTTTTTATGTAACATTTTTACATGCTGTTAGTTTTCTAGCTACCCAAAAGTTGCACTACTATCAATTTAAATAAAATGAACTCTTTGCCACATTTGTAGTATGTTCGTTTTACAGCTGAAAACATAAGCGTAATTTCTCATATTTCGTTGTTTCTTTTTCTCTACTTGTGACAGTACACTTTAAAAAATTTTACTTTTTTATTTACTTTTTATTTATTTTTATTTATGTGTTATTATATTTGTTTGTATTAGCATAAATACGTGTTATAAGCCATTAATTTACATGTGTACAGAAATATGGTTTATTAGAAGAATGTTGCCATTTCCCTGGACAGCAAAAATAAGAGAGAGACAGTGTACTTTTATAGCACATGCAGTGAGAAGAGGGGGCATTGAAAATATTGTAACAACAGGAAATATAGAGGGAAGAAGAGCCAGGGGAAGACCAAGAGAAATGATACTGGAAATTCTGACGAGATGGTGTGAGAGGAGATCACCATCTGAGCTAATGGCCTGCATGAAGGATCGTGTACTCCAGAGAAGCATAATAGCCAACGCCAGTCGCCACGCCACATGATGATGATGATGATGATACTATACTTTAAAAACCTTTTTTTTTCTCTCCTTTCAGTTGTTGACCCCAGGCATAAAATGAATAAATCAAGAAAAAAAAAAGATCGCCAGTTTTCAGATCAGTATTTGAAGTTCGGTTTCACACCCCTTCTCATCAGTCTGTCTGTTCTGCGAACACTGTTTAACCAACGAACCAACGAACAAAGGTAGTCTGGAAGCACATTTGAAAGCAAAACATCGCGCTTACGTGAACTATGATTTGAACGCACTTAAGTCTCTAAAGGAGAAGTTTGAGGAAAGATCAACAATAGATTCATTGTACTCTCGAAGCTAATTATGAAATTTCTCTGCTCACAGCTAAATCTGGAAAAAAAATCATACTACAGAGGAGGATTCAAATAAGCCAGTAATATCAGCTTTTCTCAAAATATTTCTGGAGAAAAATGGCAAGGATGTCAAAAGAGTGCCACCGAATAATAACACTGTTGGCAAAAGAATAGATGAGGTGGCTGAAGATGTGGAAACACATCAACAACTTGCTGAAAAGTAAAGATCAGGAAAATTCTCAATACAGATGGATGAATCAACTGTAAGAGACAGGGAGGTTGTAATGATGGCCTGTGGCGAACTTACTGAAGAGATGCAGTTATGTGAATAACGGACAACCACCTTTACTGTCACTTATAAATTCAGTGAACTCAAAAATTATTTAGTTTAAGCTCAAGTGTCAATGAGGAATGTTACGTTGTGTGATGCAGATGGTGTTCCTGTTATGATGGACAAGAAACGTGGCTGTTTAAAATTAATGAAGAACGACACTCCGGAAATGTTGCTTGTGCATTGTGTTATTCACAGGAAAATTTAGTTAAAAAAGAAGAAAAAAACTTTCATCTGTTCTAAATGAGAACTTTATTCAACACAAAAGAAACAGTGGCATGGCTTTGTGACAATACAGAAACGAAACACTCAAATTCCTCTAGTTTTACAAGAAAATTACTGCCGCCCTTACCGTTTTCATACAAGGGCCATATCGAAAGTCGTGAGCAAAAAATGTTTTTTTTTAAAATTAGAATTTATGGATAGAGAAAATGTAAATGTATCACCTTAACTGCATCATTTCCACTTCATGTAGAGGTCACATGACGTCACCATCATGTGTCACGTGACCACGCTGAAAATAAACAAAATGGCCGGTTCTGAAGTTTCGTTTCATCAACGTCCTGTTATTGAATTTCTCGTTAAAAAGGAAATCCCCGCTGCTAAAATTCACCAAAGACTTCAACTTGCTTATAGAGATGTGTGTATGGGTACTAGCAGTGTTAGGAGGCAGGTGAAACATTTCAAAGATGGAAACACGAGTATACAGGATATGCTTCGCAGCGGTCGTCCTCGAACTGCCTCCACTGAACGCAACGTGGAAAGGGTTGACGACATCGTTAAAGAAGACAGACGTAACACAGTATCTGAAATCTCTGTAAATCTTGGAATAGGACACAATGCACTACAGGAAATGATTGAAACCCTAGGCTATAGAAAAGTTTGTGCCCGCAGGGTCCCACAGGAAACAGTGCGTTTGTGCAATCGATCAGCTGCAACGGAATTCTACCGGGAGGGTATTTTCAAACTAGCAGAGCGATGGGGAAAATGTGTGCAGAGAAATGGAGATTATGTTGAAAAGTGAAGAAAAGGATGCAGTTTAAGGTGATACATATATACTTTCTCTATCTATAAATTCTGATTTTAAAAAAATCGTATAATCTTGCGTAAACAGTTAGTCTGGAAGGAATTCCGTTTGTTTTCTACAGTTCTGGTGGTTTCCCAGCATTCACTTCCGTAGATCAACACACTTAGGGCATTACTTCTGAATATTTTCATGTTCTTGCTCAGGTTTATTATTATTATATATTGTGCAGGATCGCGAAAGAAAAAAAAAGTCCTCACGACTTTCGGTATGACCCTCGTATTTAGTTGAATGTGACCTTAGTTTATAAATGACTTGTTACTGAAACAAAGAAATTGTCTGGGTATCACAAAACAGCCGAACAATAGTTAAAGAACCATAAAGACTTTTAGCGTCAGGATTAGAGAACTATAGCCGACCAAGTTCCTGTCCGTTGCTATTTTGTGCCCTCAGCAACAGGCTTAGGCAAGCTAACAAGGCAGAGATAGCTATATGGGTCCCTATGGCGGTGGAGTCAAACGCTAAAGAGGCGTTGTAGCTTTCCTGACATAGCGTCGCTCTGGGTCTGAAAAAAAAATAGCCTATGTAACCTATCCCCATTGGACGCGGGCTGCGAAGAACAACCTACTTGCAATATATATAAAGTGCCATGCCGCGTGGCGTAAGCGATCATTTCTCTCCAAAATTCCCTGTCTTTAGACTTGAATATGAGATCCGCCGGTGACTTTCTTCATAGCCACATTGACAGTTCATCCAGTAACTTCTCTCTCTCTCTCGCTCTGTCTTCCTCTGTCTCTTCTTCCCTCATTTTTTCCACTTGCCACAAAGTGTTCCAATTTTCCTATTCTCAGAAAATGTCCTACAAAACTCGCTTGTCTGCCTCTGATCTTTGTCATAATTTGCCTTTTAACTCCAGCCTTTCTTAAGACTTCTTCGTTGGTTTTCTTGGCTATCCATGGTACCTTCAACATCCTTCTTATGAACCACATTTCCATGGCCTCCATTTCTCGCTGTACTCTCTTATTCATGGACCATGCTTCACATCCATTAAACAAAATTGGCTCAATGTAACATTTAAGTACTCGGAATCTTGTTTCCATTGATATGGATCTGTTGCACAAGTTGTTTCTCATTTTCTGGAATGCTAACTTGGCCTGAGCACGTCTGCTTTTTATTTCGTTGTGACTTTTCCCATCAGCTCTTATAATCGTTCCTAAGTACTTAAATCTATCAACTTGTTTCAGTTTTGTGCCATCGATGGTAATGCTACAATATATATATATATATGAACCTTAAGTGCCCAGGGCACATGAGGCTTCCTCAAGAGTTTTCCACAAATGCCTGTCCTTTGCCTTTTTTTCTGCTCGTGCCCAGGTGAGCCCTTTATTGCTTAACATCCTTTCTGTTGTTCTTCTCTATGTCTCTTTTGGTCTACCCTTACTTCTATTCCCATGTGGTGTCCGTCTTAGTACTATTTTTGGTAGTGAGTTGTCTGTCATTCGAAGCACATGTCCCAACCATCACCAGCGTCTTTCCTCAATAATTGCTGTCAGTGGGTTCATCTGCATTTCTGCCAACAAGATGTTATTTCTTTTGGTGTTTGGCCAAAATATTTTTCTAATTCTTCATAAACATTTAGTCTGGAAAGAATTCAACATATATATATATATATATATATATATATATATATATATATATATATATCATGAGACCTACCCAAGAGTTTTCGACAAAGGACTACACTTCCTTTTTTACCCCTCTTGCTTACCCAGGTAAGCCCTCTATTACTCAGTATCTGCTATGTTCTTCTCTATGTCTCCTTTGGTCTACCTTTATTCCTGTTCCCCCCCCCACCCCCATCCTCCCCTCAGGGATGTCCATTTCAGTGGTTTTTTTTGGTAATAAGTTACCAGTCATTCGGAGTACATGTCTCAGTCATCTCCAGCATCTTTCCTCATAATCGAAATCAATGTCTTTATCTGCATTTCTGCCAGCAAAGTGTTATTTCTTATAATATTTTGCCAAAACATTCGTCTAATCCTGCGTAAACATTTAATCTGGAAGGAATTCCGTTTGTTTTCTACAGTTCTGGTGGTTTCCCAGCATTCACTTCCATAGACCAACACACTTAGGACATTACTTTTAAATATATTGATTTTCATGTTCTTGCTCAGATTTTTTATTATTATTATTATTATATCGTGCAGGAACGCGAAAGCCTGGTTTGCTCTAGTTAGAGCCTGTTATTGATGTCCTATTCGCTGCCTCTATCTTTTGCTAAACTACTGCCAAGATACTCTCAGTACATTGCTGCTGTTCATATATATATATATATATATATATATATATATATATATATATATACACACACACACATGAGTATATATTTTTGTCGTTCATATGCTTACTTTTAGTCCAATTTTATTAGCATTTTGGGTTATTTCTTTTGTCTTGCATGTCTTTGTGTCTACTTTATAGCAGACAAATGTCGTTCGCAAAATCAAGATCCTCCAGTGCTGTATCAATACTCCGCTGTAGTCCTCTGCCTTTGTCTGATGTTGCCTCCTTCATTAACCAGTCTGCTGTCAAGATAAATAATCTTGGTGATAGTACACATCCTTGTTTTGCTATTGTCTGCATCCCAAAGTTGTTGGAAGTATGCTGCCCACAAATCTTCCTGCACTGAAAATCCTCGTATTGTCAAAGAATTTGACAATATTCATTATCTTTTGAGGGAGGAAGGGAGGTGGGTGGGTGTGTGTGTGTGTGTGTGTGTGTGAGTGAGTGAGTGAGTCATTCATGTGACCTGTTCTTTCCAGAACGTCCCTCTCGCAGCCTCCCTGAATGCAATACGGTCTTGCGCAAGTTGACCAGCGTCTCGCACTGACACATTCAGTGATGTTCAGAGTCCACATACAGGCATTTTGTCCTTTTTCTCTTTTTTCCGGGTACTATGCCTTCCACTGTCAACCTCTCCAAGCTATTGTGTCACCTGATCTGGCCGAAGTATCTCTGCTTTCTAATTTTGATGGTGCTAACGAGCCAGTTTTCTGCTACACTTAATCCCATTAGTATCTCTTTGATTTTCGTTCTATCCATGATATTCTGTGCCTTTCCCAACATTTCATTTCAAATGCTGTTATTCTCTTTTCTTGTGATTTGTTAAGTGTCCGTGTTTTACATCCGTATGTTGCCACTGGGAATATATGAGTTTAGTAAATATAACGTTGTTTTCTTGTTGGTTCTAAGTGCCATGTTGCGTGGCGTAGGCGATCATTTCTCTCCACAGTTCCCTGTCTTTTACGTTGATTAATGAGATCCGCCAGTGACTTTCTTGTTGGTACCTTGCCACATACTCTTCATCTGTGGTAGGATGCAACTGCTAGTCTTCTTTTGATTTCCACTTCGCAGTCACCATTGGTGGTAATGACTGAACCTAGATATTCAGATTTATTTAGGTCTTCAAGCTTTTGATGGCCCATTGTAATTTTGGGCTTGCTTCTCATTTGGTCAATTATCAATACTTTGTTTTTGTTTAAAAAAGAGGTTCAGAGCTTCGCTGTGTCTTTTGAATGAGAGAACCATCTGTTCCAGTCCTTCTGAGCTGTTTGATAAGAGAACATTATCATCGGCGTATCTAATTTCTGGAATCTGGTGTGTTCCCCCCCCCCCCCCCCCCCGATGTTGAAAGAGTCAAATTTAGCTGTTACAGTCCTCGTGATATTTTCAGCACATATGTTACAGGTAGGATAAAGGATATATCCCGTGTGTGTGTGTATGTGTCCCCACACAGACGTCCTGGTTTGATCGTGACTGTTCCGGTTTGATGAACGAATGAACGAACATACTTTATTTTCAAAGGGTTAAGAACTGGGCACGCAGGCCCGTCTAACATTCTGCCCTTCATATGATGGTCCCGTCGAGGTCGGTCGCTTTCTAACTAGTAATAATATACATCAGGGAATCTTGTCAAACCTTAACCTTCGTTGAAAAGATTCACTGTATTAAATTTTGTCCAATCACCGGATTCCTCCTTGTCCGCCCCCCCCCCCCTCAACTTTTTTTTTTTCAGGTTGTATAGTTCGGTTTTGCGAAGAGAAAATCTTCAGACATATGGCTGCTATCCTGAGAATGGAATAAACACTTGTATTCCCCCCCCCCAATTGTAATTTCACTTCACTGATTGTCCGTGTCAATTAATTATGTGAAGCAGTAGGCAATGAAATACGATCATCACTCCAAAAGTTGTGCCTCACATATTGAAAATAACTTTCATTCTGCAGTTCTCCCCCCTGCCACCATAATTTTGAAGCCATTGTTCAGTCTTTATAATCTTTGCTTACGGCCGTATTTCCCGGTTTTCTCATAGATCTTCCGTTAAGAAGACGAAGAAGGCTTGTATAAAATCTCTAGCGCTCTTTTTTTTTTTTTTGTCAAGCAGTTTTCCCGCGCGCACAGTTGCTATCAAGCTCAACACAAGAATCGAGGCGACGCTGGGTAGCCGTAGCGACGTTTACATCACGTGACTTGCATGAGGGCTAGCGCTGCTACCATTAGAGAAACAATTCACTGGCAGTCAACTTGAGTGTGGTGGACGACATATTACGGAAAAGAATCTGTTCATCTTCTAAGTGAGTCATTGTGGTACATATGTTACGTTCATATTCTGTGAAAGAAATCTCGTTCGTGTATTGCTGATTTTGTTTAGCGCATAACGCATCAATGGAAACAAAACTTCCAAATGTCAGTTCTGTAAAGAATTGAACTTTATTATTTTGTACAATGATAAAAGGAATATTATTTCATAATTAGGGAACGTTTCAAATAAGGTTTTCTTCATGGTAATTCTTCGTATAAAATATAAACCACTTATGGAATTCAACAGATTTTCACTATGCTTTGATGCGAGCACAATAAATACCTATATATTACATACATATTCAGAATCCATATATTCATCCTATTTTGGACACTAGTGTTGGGACGTCCAAATTTAGTTCAAATGATGTCTTTTATATCAGACATATTTTGCATCATATCTTTCACATCAGACATCTTTTACATCATATCTTTTACATCAGACATCTTTTACATCATGTCTTTTGCAAGTCTGTAATTCCATGAGGCATTTCATTTTAGAAAATTGAAAAAAAAGAACGCTTGGAGTAACATTTTAAAAAAATCTTCACTCATAATTTCTGCTTTTACAATAAAACAACTGCAATTTAAAACAACAAATGAGTGGAAGAGATATGTAGGGTTAGACTAAAATATATATATATCTGCACTTTAAATATAGGGAAAAAAAACAGTAGGAGAGTGACTGAGAATTTAAAGTAACACAGTTTTTAACATATCAGATTTGTGCTTACTGATCTTAAAGATTAAATGTGAAGTTTAAGTTCTAGATGGTATTAAATTGAAATTAAAATGTGTCTACATTAATTATGATATTTAAATTAAGGTAGATTAATCCTACTTGTAAATAAGAAGGACCAGATTTAAAAACATAACAATAGAAATGATAAACAAGAAAAGTGGTATAGGATGACCAATAAAGAAGATCCTGGACAGTCTCATGTGAAAACCATAATAGAAGATCACCAACTGAGCTGTAGGAGACTATAAAAGTCTGAGATTTGTGGAGAAATATGACCACCAGTTCCTGTCAGCATGGCACTTGATGATGATAATCTTTGATTTTTGCTTGTAAATACTTGAATTTCTCTCTCTCTCTCTCTCTCACATTCTCTCTCTCTCCTATCTCTCCCTCCTTCTCTCACTCACTCTCTCTCTCTCTCTCTTTTTTAAAATAATTTTTAAACATGAGTGATTATAAATTTGGAAAGATGAGTAACTTGCAACAATGCATTTATTAAAAAAATATTTATATGTTTATAAAACAATAAAAGTAAAAAAAAAACAATTGTTAAAATTAATATTACACAATCAAGGCTTGTATATGAATTCATTATGTGACACAGCATATACTTCTACAGTGTTCATTTCAGCAGTTCAGTCTCCTGACAATAATTACAGAATGAAAGATGACTCTTTTCTGTTACTATCAAATGGTACATAAATCTTAGTCTTGAACACTTTTTAAAGTCTAGATGGGAAAAGTATTTGATTTCGTGTATTATGAAACACATTTTACATTCAGGGAAAAGCAGAAGTGCTCATAGTATTCAGTCAGTTATTTGCATGTCCCTTGCGGAACTTTGCCTCCCTAACAGCTCTCCTGTAGGCCTCTCATTTGTAAGCAAGATGCCCTGCTGCTGATGCATCCATTTGCAGATTATCAACGATGTCTGCAGTCATCTTCGCCTTGGTCTTCCTCTCTTTCTTTTTCCCATTACTCTTCCAAGAATGTCTTCTCTAAATTATCATGATGTTTAATGTGCTCATAGTATACAAAAGTAAATTTAAAATTTATGTTACAGTAATTTTTTAGAACAGTTTAACAGTGTAAAATAATTTACTAAACATGCAAAGATCAGGCTAAATAATTCTAAAGTTAAGGCTACAGTTTTCTTTTTCTTCATCTTCCAAAGTAGTTTAACAGTCAGGTACTGTTTTTTTTTAACATCCTTCTAAATATATTTTACTGTTTATTATTATTGTATAATTAACCAACTGGAATTGCAATAGACTTCATAATGAAAAAATGCTGCACAGGCAACACAGGTATTGAATGGGTACATGGGATCCAACTAGAAGATCTTGATTTTGCTGATGACATAACTCTTATCAGTAACAATGTGAATTCCATGCAAGAAAAAAAAAACAGATACCCTGTCTTCACTGGCTAGCAAAATAGGGCTTGAAATTAACAAGGACAAAACAAAAATAATGAAACTTCCCATTAATCAAAATGGAAGAATACACATAGGGACAGATGTTAAAGAAGTCAATCAATTTGCATACCATGGCAGCTACATAGATCAGGATAGTGACACCAGGAAGGAAGTTAGAATTAGAATTGCAAAAGCAGCATCGATCTTCAAGAATCTTGAGAACTTGTAGTATAGATATATTTGTTCTTTTTTGTCTCCACAATATTTGGAGAACTCTTCTGTAGCATTTACATTCAAAGGCATATATGTGTTTCTCAGCTGTTTTGTTAAGTGTCCAGGTCTCACTCGACATCAAGTGGAACAAATTCAAGAACAATGCAGAGATAAGACAGATGAGCGAACAACAACCAGTCTCATGGGTGATCAGGAAAAGAAGATGGACATATGTTGGTCATGTGATGAGAAGAAATTATCAGAGACTCTCAAAACAAGCCATCAAGTGGAACACAACAGGCCGAAGAAAAAGATGCAGACCATGTGAAACTTTAAAGAGAACATTGTTAAGAAAGACCAAATAAATAGGCATAAAATCCCTTGATGAGGTTGAAAAGCTCGCCGAAAACAGGAAGAATTGGTGAACTACCTTGCAAGCCCTATGCGACGTTTAACGGCATGGGAAGGATATAAGATAAGTAACCAATACATACACATCTACCATTAATTTAAACTCTCTCAACAATGTTATTTCTAGAGTTTTATGTGGTTTACCTCTTTTTCTTTGTCCTGTTGTGGCTTATTTGATACCATGTTTTTCTATTATCTGATTGTTTCTTATCATTACATGGCTGATATATATTGTTTCATATCATTACATGGCTGATATATATCCATCTTCTATTTTTTATCACTGCTGATGAGACAGGTTGTTGTGTGCTCATATTCCTTGTCTCTGCATTGGTCTTGAATTCATTCCATTGTATATAGATCTTAGACATTTGTTTTCAAATGCATCTAATTTGTTTTCTGGTTTTTGTTTTCAGTTGTTTTCCAGGTTTTTGCATACACAAATAAGGTGGATATTACATTTGAGCTGAATAATCTTTGATTTCATGCTTATAACTTTTGATTTGCCATATTTTCTCAAGATTTTTTTAAGGTCAATGCTGCCTTCATAATTCTAACTTCTTTTCTGATGTCACCATCCTGGTCTATATAGCTAGTGAAGTATGCAGATTGGTTTACTTCTTCAGCAGCTGTTCCTTCCAAGTATATTTTTCCTTCTTGAGTAATGGAAAATGTCATTTTTGTTTTGTCTTTGTTAATTTGAAGTCCCATTTTTCTAGCCGTTGAAGAAAGGGTACCTGTTTTTTCTTGCATCAAATTCACATTAGCACTGATAAGAGCTATTATCTGCAATATCAAGGTCCCCTCTAGTTTTGTCCCAAGTACCAAATCAAATGTATAACAAATATATCTCCTGTACCAGTACAGTATTTCCAAACACTGCCACTTAAAGAATAGTATTGTTGGATTAGATGTAACTGAAAATGTAAATGTCTAACTATTAATTTATATTTAACATCTGCTGTTTCTATAAAAGCCCACAGATACTGTAAAAACTGTATATTAAAGTTTCTTCATTACATAATATGTATATTTTAAAAAGGCATTTGCATAAACAATAACTGTTTGTGCAAAACTACCATATATGCTCCATATAGTCCGAGCAGAATTTGAAAAATGAATGGGTCATGACCTTAAGAGTTTAATAGTACAACATGTTGATCCAGTTATTTTACAATACAAAAGTTGTCTGTTGAAGTGTGATATTTAATCTGACATAAAATGCCAATAGAACTAGGCAAACAGTTCACGACCTGTTTAATAAAAATGAAATACCGCAAGTTTTATGGCACCTCTGCGAACCTGTATGTTATTTTTCTCTTTGCGACTTCTTGGGCCTTTTAATGTCCAAGAGATTTTTCTTATATAGAACATAGCATGACTGGGGGCTATTTACACACTGGTTCTGTCCTTATCTGGAGACCAAGCTAAGATTTATAATCTGTTGAATGGGCTCAATAGCTTTTTTGTGTCACAGCTAAAAAGCAGGTGTGTTATGAGTCAGGTAATGTGACAGGTAGAAGATATGTGGTTGTCAAGATAGCATAGCGTATAAATAATGAGCCATCCTGCCACTGCCTAAAGCAGAATCATATAGACAGTTGAAAAATAATTAATGTGAGGAGATACTTGCAAAGATTTTGGATAAAGCTTGCCAAGAAGAACAGTTAAGCCAAGCTAATAATAATCAAAAGATGTTAGATCTGTGTCCATCATTTATACATATCTTTTAACTACAACTGTGAGTGTCTGTAAAAGCATTAAATAAAGACAGTTCACTTCACAGGGTATTTAATTAGACCAGGAAAAGTGAAAGACATTGTGAAAAGGAACTAAAAGACAGCTTCAAGTTATTTGAAGGAAACTTCTACACAGAGATAGCTACTCTTGAGCATCTGGATAATTAAATTTGAAAAAAAAAATAACATAAAAGCAAGTCTGATAGGAAAAACAGAGGATAACAGTTTGTAAAGTGCAATGATTGTCTTTTGCATATGAAAAATCTAACACTGCATATATATTGCTATATAGATTAAAAGTGTAATACAATTAAAAAATTTATTTATTACAACTGCAAGATTGTGTTGTCATGAATGTATTAAATGCATTTTGTCATTTCATATTGTTTAATGTTAGACACATTAGTTTTTCATTTCATATTTTGTTTTTATATGTGTCTTATACTTGCATTCAACTGATGTTGAATGCTTTTGACAGAGTGAAAGTTGAGAGATGAAGAACAAAATGTTAGGTGGGTATGTGTGCCCAATTCTTCACCATTTGAAGATAAAAGTTCATTCATTCATGAAATATCTTACACTTATCATTTCAGAACTGCCACTTAAGGTTTGTTGATTAATGTTATATTGAATCTAGCATTCATAAGCCTTCAGCTCTAATAGTGAGAAATATGCAAACCTCATTTGCTTATCATAACTTCAGTGAAGTGGTTGCTAAACGGAAATGAAATTCCTACTTGTGTTCATATCTGAAAGGAGATTGTGACCAGTTCTTATTTTCATGACAGATAAGACTGAGAAGAAGTAATAACTGGTCTGTGTTGTTGTGATTGAACAAGGTGATACATCTGCATTCTGTGAGACTGATTCTTCACTCATATAATAATAAACTCATTACTAACTGCCAGTGAAGTAAGATGACTGAATGTTTAAATAATGATGTAAGATTTGTATCATTATGTTATAAATTTATCATTTTGTTACATGAAGACAACTATCACAGACTGCTTATATTGCTTTTCAGACACAATGACAAGTCTACCTAAAATCACTCCTTGCAGTACACCATGCACATCAGACTCACCTCTATACCGACCATACCCACCTCCTGAGCTCACATCAACATGGAACCAGGTGAAATTTCCAAAGCGTATTAACCCTCTAGCTCCACCCCCTCCAAGAAGGCGAATCAGTACAAGCTGGGAGACAATCCCTCAGCACTGGCATAATGAAAAACGTCGAACAATGATGCAGAAGATGGAGCATGAAAGATACCACTCTGCATGGTCTAAACCTTTCTATGGTACCCCCGCTGATAAAGAAGCATACAGGTAGGGGGGAGGTTTGCTTAAATAATATAATCTTTGATCACTAAATTTAAAACTTCAGTGAAGTGAGGAATATCCAAACATTTAAACAAGACAACACATTGGCTATGGGGATCTTTACTTCAGTTTCTGCTCTGCTGTTCAATAGACCCATTAAGCTGCAAATAAACATGAAGAAAGAAAGATGAATGTCCATTTTGGCCAGTTTTTTCATAGGGACATGATACAGGATGATATTAATAATTAAAACATAAATAGTAATAAATGTAAGATTTTATTTTAGTGTGTATAACATACATTATTTCTTCTAAATAGAATGATTATGCTGGAAAATAAATCTGTTACATGTATATGTCCCTCATGTATAAGGTAACCATACAAACCAACATGGTTTACTTCAACTCTGTGAAGAATGTGCACTATATTGAGCATTTTGTTTCTCTATGGATTTGTCTACATCTTATGCCTTTCATTCATTTAATAAAGATTTTCTTTATAATACCATATCAGAGTCAGTTAAAAATGAAAATTTTTAATAAATCAGTAAACTAAATTACAGCAACAATTAGTTTTAAATATTATGGTTAGGGTATATACCATAAATCATCTATACAAATGGGGTGTATCAGAAGATACAAAGTGCCCTCTCTGCAATGAAAGGCAAACATTGGAACATGTGTTGTCAGCATGTAGAGTGTCTTTAGGGCAAGGATGGTACACCTGGCGGCACAACAGTGCTGCAGGAACTAGTAGCAATCGTAGACAGGGCAAAAGATAAAGCAAATAACAGCAAAAGAGTTGAGGTCCCACCTAAATACTTCATAGGTGCTGGTACGACATCAAATATTGAAATCAGGGACATTCCCTTACCATCACTGCTAGATGGTACAAATGACTGGGATGTGATAGCAGACCTTCCAGGAAGAAGAGAATACCCGACTGCCATCAAGAACACAGGAATGCAACCGGACATTGTTGTGTACTCCACAGAAAAACAGGAATTAATAATGATCGAGCTTACAGTCCCATACGAAACTAGAATAGAGGAACAGCATTTATTCAGATTTGGGAAGTACAATGATCTGGTCAAGCAACTGAGGCAGGGGGCACGAATCAGGGCAAAAGTGATATCTGTAGAAGTGGGAGCAAGAGGATTCGTAGCAATGTCAGCATATGACCTATGTAAGCAACTGGGCATAAAGGGACAAGCAAGAGCAAGGGCATTGAGAAGCCTTTCAGAAACAGCAGAAAAGGCCTCATGCTGGCTGTGGAGTATGCGAAACAAGGATTGGGAACATAAGTAATTTCATTTGCCACAACCAGTACCAGTCCTCCATAGCTAAATCGCTAAAGACGCACTTCAAAAAGTGCAGCGCCAACTGGAAGATCACAGGTTCATTCCTGGGACCGGAAAAAAAAAAAGCAACAACTCACAAGACCTCTGGGAGTCATGACCCAGAGGGGCCCACCCACACCCCCCCCCCTCTTAGAGTGTCAGGAGTTTAATAGGGCTGAAACACTTGTCTGGGGGGGGGGGGTACTTCCTCTGATGATCTGAAGGAGTTGTGTTGTTGTTCCGCTCTCTACGGTAGAGTTTCCTGCATGCATACATGTAACCATACATTTTTTTCAATGCTAGTGCATTTTACTTTGTGAAATAATATCCTTCAACAGATCCTCTATGTCTCTTGCAATGGGTGTTGATTCTATTTCTAGTGTGTTTTTCTCATTTGCTTGTGCTTTTGT
This sequence comes from Achatina immaculata, assembly GCA_009760885.1. Classification (NCBI taxonomy): domain Eukaryota; kingdom Metazoa; phylum Mollusca; class Gastropoda; order Stylommatophora; family Achatinidae; genus Lissachatina; species Lissachatina immaculata. Next base: position 28,313,364 of record CM019704.1, read on the forward strand.
TTTTTTAAGACTTCATCTGTTTTGTTGTCTTCCATTCTATGACCCCAGGTGATATCATGAAGCTCTATCTATCCAGTGCCATGCTGACAGGCATTGGTGGTTATGCTTTTCCACAATTCTCTGTTCTGGGTGTTAATTAGGAGCTGGTGTTCTTTTTTTCATCAGTCCATTTATCATCTTCTTACTTTGTCTGCCTTGTGTCTCTTTTGCCCTTTGTCATCACTGTTGTTATAAAATATTCCAATCAAACTGCACTCATGACATGTCCTATGAAGTTTTGTTATTGCTTGTCTCCCCTCTTCTGCCTCTTTCAGTACCTCTTCATTTCATCTCTTCACTGCCCATGGTATCTTTAGCATTCTTCTAAGGAACCACATTTCTGTGGTCTTCAGTCGGCGCTGTACTTCCCTGATGACTGTCCATGTTTCACATCCATAAAACAGGATTGGTTCAGTATAACACCGGAGCACTCTTTTCCTCACTTTCAGTGTTAGTGGATGATTATACAAAATTTTTCATCCTTTTAAACATGAAAAAAAAAGGAAAAAAAAAAAACCACCTAGCAAAAGCTCAGTAAACTATAACCATGTTTTATGTGAATAAGTCAAAACTATTAACTATCTTCATGACTACATAAATATAGTCATGAAGATAATTAATAGTTTTGACTTATTCATATAAAACATGGTTATAGTTTTAGTGTACTGAGCTTTTGCTGGGTAGTTATTTTTTACTTTTAAAATAACTCATTTGTTTTTTTCCTTCCTCATCTTCTTTACCCCTATCTGGGCATAGGCCATCAACAAGGACTCTCCCTTTATTTCTGTCCTGGGCTGTTTCTTCTGTCTGTCTCCAGGTGTAGTTGATCTTTTTAATCTCTGCTTAAAGACTCCTTCATCAGGTGTTTCTGGGTCTTCTTTGTTTTCTTTTTCCTTGGTTAGTCCAGATGAGACCTTGTCTGGTTATGTTTGTGTAGGCTTTCAAAGTGTATGTCCTGTCCATCTCCAACACATTTTTTCATTATCATTTCTTTCACTGTGGGTTTTTTTTACTTCCTGCATAAGTTTTTTTCCAAAGCGTATTAACCCTCCACCCCCTCCAAGACAATCCCTCAGCACTGGCATAATGAAAAACGTCAAACAATGATACAGAAGATGGAGCATGAAAGATACCACTCTGCATGGTCTAAACCTTTCTATGGTGTCCCCACTGATAAAGAAGCAAACAGGTATGGGGGAGGTTTGTTTAAATAATATAATCTTTGATCACTAAATTTAAAGCTTTCATGAAGTGAGGAACATCTAAATATGTTCACATGGGCTAAAAGACAACACATGGGCTAAAAGAAAATGTTATTTTATGACAGTGTTATCATTTAACAGACTGACATAATTTTTTTTTCTAAAAGACGACACTTCAGGGAGGTGCTGAAGCAGCAGATGTCAGATCTGGATGACAGAAAACGTGCTGAATTCCAGTCAAGACTTCAAGAAAGTGAAATTGCTGCAGAATATGACAAACAGTGCAAGATAAAAGATCTTCAGGACATTGTCAACAAACTGAGCTACTTGAAAAGATTTAGGGATGAAAACAAACTAGTGAGTTTTCAGAAAGATGCAGGCAGGTGTTGCACATGTTGATTAATTTTGTTTGTCTTGCATTAAATCCCATTCTTCACCTGAGTAAGACAAGACAAACAAAATTAATCAACATCACCTGTTGACTATTTTAGACATGCCATCATTGTTGTTGTTCTGTCTTCATGAACTGTGAGCAGGATATTCTTTGCAGCCAGTGCTGCGAAGGTGTTGTGACACATGCATTATATCGAATAAGGATTAGGTTATAGTGGCTATTTTTATAGACCTAGAGTGTAGCTAAAAAGCAGGCAGGTGCAAATCTTATTTTGCAGATTCCACTGCCTTGGGGACTAGCAATTCTTGCTCCATGATTCCTTCTCCATTAGCCTAGCTGAGCTTGTTACTGGGGCTTGGCTGTCTGTGGTTCTCTAACCCTGACTGCTGCTTCACACTGCATCTTCATCCCCAGATACTGCCATTAGGGTCAGTAGATAAAAGTTGGTCATACCCTATCCTACCCTACTGCAGTGCTACTTGTGTCATGCTATCATGACACATTAATACTATTCCAAAAGATATACTACTGCTTGCCTTATGCAGTAGGGTCAGTGTTTCTCATTGTTGTGGAGCCAGTTCAGAAGCCTGCTTTTTTACCGCTGCTTTGAGAGTAAGGGAAGACACTTCTCATCTCACTTGTTTTTTTGTTTTTTTTTTCTCCAGATTTTTGACCATTGCATCAGCTATTAAGAGTTTTCCAGCTAAATGCAATAAGTAGCTTTTATAAACTTAAAATTGCAAATATACACACAAGGCTGGAGCCAGGCTATTTTATGTTACAAGCAAGGCAAACTAATCTGTATAAAACTGTGACCCTCAAATATCAGCACTCTAGACCAGGCATTGTTAGTGGCTGCCTAATTGTCCTATTGACAGTCCCAACCATGCATTTTATACAGATACTCAGAACATAAATAGTTTTACAAAATGAAATATATTGATAAGTTTGTAGATGACCTTACCTCACAATTACATGTGAGGAAAACATAATATAACAGATTCTAAAATATAATGCAGGAATGTAAGTCAAATATGAACCTACAAATTAGATGTATAATATAAATAAAAGAGCATAAAAGAACATGCTTATTATATGTATTTTGCAAAATAGCAGAAAAACACCATTTAAAAAAGTTAATATATGTATAAATATACAATATTAATTTATATCTTCAGTTTATGGAACAGACATGGCAACAGGCTCGTATCAGTAAGGCCATGACAGACAAGTATGACAGAGAAGTAATGAGATACAACCCTATCAACTGGAGTGGGACATTATCCTAGTGATCAAGAACAGGCAGCTGCAGAATTGTATGTAATTTTAACACCGTGAGATTTTATGCATTCAAACATTAAGATCTAGAGTTGTGAAAATATCCGTACTCTAATGAAATCATTGGTAGTTTACATCAGCTTTGTGGAATATAAGTTTCTGAAAAATGCTCTCAGAATGACCAGGCTGTGATATTTTTAGGGAATATGAATGAAACACAGGGTAGTTATCTCTTTAAAAAATAATAAAGTGAATGATGAAGACAGGAAAAACATGGAAAATATTTTTAAAATTGAAAATTTTATTTATTATGCAATCTACGTTCATAGACCACTATACCATGGAAATGGGTGGATGGATGAATTCATAGATTAACTAACATGTAACCATGAAGCTAGTTGTCCTTCTGCAGCTAGAATCAAGTTGATTTTTGCAAAAGCATGAGTAGCATTTGACAGTGATCCATCTCCATGCCTAAAAGCCATCAGTTCTTGATCCATTTTAGTGCCTTCATTTAACCCATCAGTTAGAATTATTACCTAAATACTAGTTTTTGGGAAAATGCCTCTGAAATGGTGATTAGGTGATTATCTGTATTTAGATAAGGCACACTGACATTTAACATTTACATAGTTGTTATTGAATGATAGGAATATTAAATAAAACTCAGTCTTGTGAATTTGGACTTTGTATGAATCCATGTAGGCAAATGAAAAAAAAAGACTTAGCATTATTTTCTGTGTCTTTGAAATAAATATTGCATATTATGATGCTAAATTTTGTTAGAAAATGTTTTGAAATAAGATAATGAACTTAATTCTACTTTGGTGCAGTCAATTTTTAGTGAAAATGTACTTAAAAAAAAAAGAAAATAATTAGTTTTTGGAAGTAGTTTATTAACAAAAATTCTTTTCACTTGTTGCTGTGTGTTAAGTTTTGCTACTCTTGTGCTGAAATATTTTTAAGATTGCTTTTTTTTCTAATGTACTAAAGTTTCATTTTTCTTTCATTGTTTTGCATTTTATTTGCTTCATGCAATTTTGATAATGTTATTTTTGCAGTCTTAAGACTGTGAGAACTTCTGTGGTCTTGTATGTCTAGAATATTAAAACTACTAATGAATGGTCAAGCACACAAGAACTCTGAAAACTGAATAACAGTCTTCCATGGGCAGTAGCAAGGTTTCAAATAAATCCATTTCGTAAAGGTTATATCTCTTATTCAAAAGACAGTTTTCATTTTTTTTTTGCAGCTCAGTTTTCCATACATCATAATGAAGTATGTATTACTCATTTCACATTTTCTTATGACTTCACTTCAGATTTTTCTTAAGTTTCTACACACAGATGAAGAAGTACAGTTATTGTGAATATGCAATGAGCTAGAGACTTGGTCTAGCCAGTTTAGCCATGGAAATGGGAAAATGACACACTCATGTCTGACACATCTGAGAGGACCAGGCACAGTAGATTACACTATATTCACCACTGTCAGCTTTTTAAAGGAAAATCACCCCTATGCCTAAGGTACTACAGAATTCATAGAAGGTGAAGGCAAAATGACAACTTATATAGTCTGCTTCCATAGTGGAGATAAACATCTATAATGACACTTTTTTTTATAATAGAAGAGGGTAAAATTGTTTTTGAAATAGTCTGATATCATTTGTTGTGGAGTTTGCAGATCATCATGATGTTTTTAAACACTAGGTTTAGGACTAGATGAACTAACAAGGAGATATTGATATTGATATTGAACAGATTTTCTCATAACTGATTCTACCAACACTGAATCTGCATAATCTGCCACAGTAACAGCAAAACAACATTGTACTGCCCTTGCATATTTTCATCAACATTACCCACAACTTTCATACCTCAGAATGACAGCAGCGAAGCTAACCTTCAGTAGCATATGCAGGACATGCAGAGCAAAACAAGACTTTCCAGAATTACTTATTGACCATGACAAAAACACTAAAGAAATCGCAGATCTAAAGAGGAACCTCATGATTCATGATGAGCAAATGACAACAGTAAGGATTCATAAGACAAACTCAAAGAAAAAGGTAAATTGCTCATAATGGCAATAAAATCTTCAAACAAAACCACCAAAAAATGTATATAAAAAATTCTAGAAACTGAAAACTCAGAAGCCCAAAACATAATTTTATAATATTTAAATCAAAATATTTCAATGAACAGTGGTAAACACAGTCAGATATGGCCTATAATTTCCACAGCTTTTTTCTGTGTGATTGATAAGTGTTGATGAAATTCCAACTGAGCTATGTGTTACAGTATTACATTAGTTCAAACACTAGTCACTTTGGGACTCATATTTAGTTATGTTACTCAAATCTAAAAATTTTCTCCTTCTTCATCAATCATGCTGAGACTGGAAATTTCCTGGAAATCTCTGAAGAATGCAGCAAGTCACCTTAGGCTGACAACTATGCCATGCAGCTTGGTCTGGTTAAGTATTGGTGATGGCAGTGTGTGCTTTCTTTGCTCCTCATATGCAAGGCATTCCTGCAGCATATGCTGGGCTGTTGTTTTCTATTTTCACCGGCACACTCAGCAGCTGTGCTTTGTCTTTAGTTCATTTTCCAACACGTGTGATATCTCAGTCTGTGCCATCTGAAGATATTCATCTGGTCTTCACTGTCTAACATCTTGACAGGAATCATTTCTATGATAAACCTGGAAGCTTTCCTTCCTGCTTGTTTTTATATTTGACCTTGCTCTGTGTTTTGACTTCATTGTGTTTGTTTATGTCTAATTTAATTATATTTTAAAATCTATTTATAGAAGCTCTCTGACCCTCCTTTCCAGGGAATCAATGTATTAAATGTAAAAATAAACATAAAGATCCTCACAGATGTTGTGTACAAATGAAATACGAAGGCACAAGTTATGAACCCCAACAACCTGGAAGGACTGTGCTATTGACTGTCCCAGGTGAAATATCAGCCCAAAAGAGTGAAGATAAACTCCTGCAGAAGACAGAGGACAGAAGATCACTGAAAAAAAAACCAGGAGTGCCAAAACATACATTAACAATTGACATTTATTAAAGAGCACATCACCTGTTGGCTAGAAGTAAAACAAGTGGTTCTTGTTAGTCAGATCTTAATCATAAAAGTTAAATCTAAGATTTATAGTCACTCAGATTTTTAGCAAGTGAAGTTTACTTTGAGTAGACTGTTGTCTATGACTGAACAAAAATTTTTTTTGTAATTGTTGGAGTTCATCATGTTGAAATTCTACATTCTTTTATTGTATAATGTATTCATCCTGTTATCTCCACTCAGTCTATTGTTTTATTAAGCCACCAAATGTATCATACATCTTACATCCTTCCCATGCCATTAAACGTCACATAGGGCTCACATAGTTGTTTGCCAAGTTTTCCTATTCCCAGTTAGTCTTTCAACTTCATCAAGGCACGTTATGCCCACTAAACTGGCTTCTCTTAATAATGTCCTCTTAATAGTTTCACGTGGTCAACCTCTTTTTCTTCAGCCTGTTGTACTTCACTTGATAGCTTGTTTTGGTATTCTCTGATTATTTCTTCTCATCACATGGCCTACACATGTCCATCTTCTTTTTCTGATCACCTATGAGACAGGTTGTTGTTTGCTCATCTGTCTTATCTCTATGTTGTTCTTAAATTCATTCCACTTTATACCAAGTATTTTCCCAAGGCATTTGTTTTCAAAAGAGTCTAATTTCTTATCTATTTCTTTAGTTGATTTCCAGCTTATGCATGCATAAATGAGAGTGGATATCACATTTGAATTGAATAATCTTAACTTGATTTTTGTGCTTATAACTTTTGAATTCCATATGTTCTCAAGATTTTTGAAGGAGAGTGCTGCTTTTGCAATTTGAACTCTAACTTCCTTCCTGGTGTCACCATCCTGGTCTATGTAGCTGCCAAGGTATGCAAATTGGTTTACTTCATCAACAGCTGTTCCTTCTAAGTATATTTTTCCTTCTTGATTAATGAGAAGTTTCATTATTCTTTGTTAATTTAAAGTCCTATTTTGCTAGCCAAGGAAGACAGGGAATCTGTTTTTTCCTGCATCGATTTCACATTGTCACTGATAAGAGTTATGTCATCTGCACAATCAAGATATTCTTTTTGGGTCCCATGTACCCAATCAATGCCGGTTTTACTTGTACAGCATCTTTTCATTATAAAGTCTATGGTAATTCCAAAAAGCCTGTTTCAATCTGAAACCATTCGCTCATTCCTTCTTCTGTCTTGACTGCAGTCCAGCATTTGCTTTTGCTGCCGTGATTATGAGTGTGTTGTATGAATTCCATGATTCATCTATATGTCTCGTCTACCTCGTTGAGTGCTGTGAAATGTTTGGTAAGTTCCAGACTGAAATTACTGTTGGTATTTTATTCTTGTAGGCTATGACTGCTTATCTTTCTGAGTACTGATTTCTTGTGTTGGCTTTTCAGTTTAAGTCTTATCCTCCCTATACACAGGTTGTGATCACTGTTGACATCTGCACCCCTATATGCTCATACATCCATCAGAGATGTTCTAAATTTTTTGTTAAGTAAAAAATGATCTATCTGATTTTTGGTTCTATCATCTGGAAATATCCATATTGTTTTATGTATCTCTTTGTGTGGAAATATTGTTCCTCTGATGGCCATACCCTCTGTTAGACATATTTCAATTAATCTTTCTCCGCTCTGATTTATTGTATCAATTCCTTCTTTCCCCATTACTTTTTCGATGTCTGTGTTACCTTTCCTTACCTTGGTGTTGAAGTCTCCCATGAGAATTAAGATGTCGTGTTTAGATACTTTGTTGATAAGTTATTGTAGTTGGTAATAGAAATCATTTTTTATTTCATCATCTGACAAAATGTATGCACCACTGTAAAATAAAATTCAGCTCCCATACAGTATTAACTCAGTCAGTGCAACATATTGGCTTTATATAAATGAACCACAAAGTAATATTTTCTGTGTGTTTTTTTTTTTTGCAATGTTTTATTAATATTCATTTATTTAATAAATAAGAATAAATTAGTGACAGTATGGTGACTTTTGTTGTTAATAAGCTCATTAAACAGTAAAATGTATTAACTATTTCTCATCATTTTCTAAAATATAAAGACTTTCTATGAAATTCAGCTTACTGACAGTTTCATTTCAGGACAGAATTGGCCGAAGTAACAGTCATGCTGTCTCTCAGTCAGTCTCAGACTGAAGGCGCTGGATCAATTTTAGATAAGAGTCTGCATCAGTTACTTGAATAAAATTGCCTAAGAGCCCACAGTAACTGAAAAACGTAACTTGATCATATTTGTTTAGTAATTATATCTTTAAAACGTTATACTAAAAATTTTCACACACTAAATTTACCCTGCAGATTAACTATTTGAGATTCCTTTTATCTCCTCCATTCTGCAGTGATGGCCTCTCCCTGTTTCCAATCATTCAAAGTATGAGTGTTTTCTATGGTATACCATCTGGTAGTCATGTAATGTGATCAAACCATTTCACTTGTTTCTGTATGTAGCTTAATACTGGTGTTATGGAAAATATCTTACTTTTGAAAAGTTAGCAGTCATGGTAGAAAAAACAGATGTAATAGATCTCATTTTTTAAGATGGTTAGCACATTTATATCTTATAGCAATGGTTAGCAGTTCAGTTCTTAATGAAGTCACACCAGTCAACACAGCTGTAAAACTGGTTACCAGGGTGCAGTTGGAAGTAATAAAAGCAGGAAAGAACAATGTGATATTGACCATATCACTTTCTAGGATGAGAAAAAGGTCAAAGGCACTAATACCATATCCTCTACATGTTTCAGAGGCCTAGAACTGTTCAAAGAAATGTTGGCACTAACATCATATGCCCTACATGCCTCAATGACATAGAATATAACTACTGTCTCTGATTGCAAATCATATATTTTAGAGTCTCCACTGGTCTGTCATCACTACTAATAGATCCCATGAAAGACTGATTCAGCAAAATACTGTGTGCAGCATAAACAGCCCTTATGTATTTAACTCTTTCCGTGCCAGGCGTCAAATTTTTTACGCTTCCTGTACCCCTGTTGCTTGCCAGGCATCAATTTTTTGATGCTTGGTTTGTTTCAATAAAACAAACGGTGTAACATTTAGACTGTACATATTTTGTCCGCGATTCTGGTGACATTTTTCAAAATGGCGAAAGAGTGCCTCATTATGAGCAATTTCGAACGAGAAAAAGGAAAAGACCGAAATTTTTCAATTTTTGATGATGTAGATAGGGGTATGGACATGGCCTGTGACCACCCCACTGCTCTTGAATGTATCCCAATTAGATCTAGACATATTAGATGATGGGAGAAGTAGTTAGAAGGTTATTTCAGACATTAATTTAGCGAGAATGCAACATAGAATCAGAATATAAGATCGACAAGTAGATCTACACATCTCAGATGGTAAGTAGTGCATATCTGGACCTAGCTGATGGTGAGCTGGGCACAATCAGTGTCTAAAAACATCACATTATTTCTTTTTTCCTAAAAAACTCTGCAGTTATGAAATTTTCATTCATTTAGTTATACTTTGAAACATAATAAGTATACGGAAGTATATGGAAATACTGTTTTCCATTCCATTTTACAACTATACCCCCTAACCCTATCAAGACCCGCGTTTTTACTCTGGCACGTAACTGAAAGTCCACGTTTCTTCCTCCAGCACGAAAAGAGTTAACTTAAATGCTACACAACTGTACAGATGAAAATAACAGGAAAGAAAATCTCAGATATTCAAAAGTAATGCTTTATTTTGATTTCTGATAACCTACCTGACTACAGCTGCAGCTAAGCTGATTTTTAAGTGAGACAGTTTTCCAGTTCCTTAAATTCAGCCAATAAAACAAAGAACAATGTAGTCTGTATACACTAATTATGCATATTTTAATATCAGAAAGCCAGACTTACATAGTTTTCTCTAACCTATTGTAGTAAAGTTACTCTAGAGTGTAGAGTAGCCCAGTAGCTCTAAGGGTGAAGAAATGTCACAACAATTCATACTCATTCTCTTCATCTTTTTGATATAGACTTTACCATGATGTAAACTTTAAGAAAATAAACAATCTACACAGACTATAAAATGTGTATTAAATCTACAGATAACACTTTCACCTGATACAAATATAATTTCAATACATTTAAAAATATGCAAAAATATTTAATGCAAATATTCTGAATATACATATTTCTTTTTTAATGAAGGTTAAGACCAAGACAAAAAAAGTTTGCATATAAAAATTAAAATATGTGCATTATCACAGATGCTTTATAATCCCTTTAATATGCAATAAATATAATTATAAAACCCTTTTCACCATAAGATCATTTAGCAGCTGTATATGCATAAGATAGGTAAAAGATAAAATTCCCATTCACTGGGGGTATGACCTTCAGTACAAGAAAGTGTTATGTGGTCAGTATCACGGCCTGGCTGAATTTAACTTCCCAGATTTCTCTGGTACCCTGGCACTTTTTTGGTGTGTACCAGAAAAAAATTCCACTTCTGTGATTTGAACCCGGTACCACCGGATTAATAAACTGAGTGCCTCACTACTCAGCTAACTAGGCCACATATGCATAAGATGAAATTGTGTAACAAATTATACATGAATCTGTAAACTCTTTGAAAAGTCATAAAAAATCATTTGATAATAATATGATTGTTCATTCCATAACTACAGACTAGCTGAATCAATACAGTAATCACTGCAAACTTCGCATAAATGGTCCAAAAACTTTCATCTGGATGTTAACTGTGGTGGCAAGTTGGAATTCTCTAGCTCTTACATGAGGACTGTTAACTTCAGAAAGGATATCATAACAAGAACTCACTAACATCTGGTCATTTACAGTATTTGCTGACCTTTGTTCAGTCACAGTATAAGTTTTTACTCATGTTACAAATAACAGTGGAATTTTATGTTTATAGCCTTTTATCATTTTGGCAGATAAGTGAAGCAGATGAATGTCAGATGTGGCAACCAATGTTCTCATATCAGATTCTACTGGTTTTTTTTGCTAGTAGTGTCAGGCATGATAAGAACAAGTAACTGCATTACAATGTTCTATCTTTTTGTCTTCCACTTCTTGTCTTCAACCCTGACTCCAGTTTTTGTTTCAAATGAAGCAGAATCAAATTTGTGTGATCTTTGAGTTGTGCCTGGTGAGTAAATCAGTGATACCTAGTACACATTTCTGTATCTTAGTGTTTGATCAGGCTTCGAAAATAATCTATATTTTGATCTTTTAAAAAATGTGTTTTCCTTAATTATATAGTTCAGTGACTTTGCTGGGCAAAATATGTCATGCAGTAACAAGCAGAATGAGAAACAGCAGTTTGTGTACCTGAAAATTCCATAGCAAAATAATCTTTATTTGAAAATAAAATCTGGTTTGTAAAATCAATGACAGACATCTACAAATGCAGGAGCAGATATTAAAGCTGCGATGATGCTTTCATTATTCTGAATGTAAATAGGATCCCAGCCATACACAGTGAACAATCATGTGATGAGAACACAAACACAGCAACTTTCATGTAAGCACAGGATCCTAGGACAAAGTGCATAGTGACTCCACCAAGAAGTTTAGAACAGCTGACATATAAGCCTGAACAGTAAAAAACCAGCACTGAGTGCCACTCTAAAAGCCAGGTGAAGAACGTGTGTAAATACTTGATGAAGCTCAAGAAAATGTGTTGAGAAAAAGAAAAATAATGCAAATGTAGTGTACAAACAGAAACTGCTCCAGGCATCATGTTAGTGATTCTTAGTGTGTTGAAAACACTAAAGTAAAGAGGATTAAGCAAAGAAAACTTAAATATTTTGGACATATTAAACGTCATGATAATCTAGAGAAGACCATCTTGGAATGGTACATAATGGGAAAAAGAAAGAGAGGAAGACCAAGGCGAAGATGGCTGCAAGACATCGTTGATGATCTGCAAATGGATGCATCGGCAGCAGGGCATCTTGCTCACAACTGAGAGGCCTACAGGAGTGCTGTTAGGGAGGCAAAGTTCCACAAGAGACATGTAAATAAATGAATGAAAGTGTTGAAAACAATTGACTATGACATGAAAATTAATTCCGCTTAAGAAAATTTGAGTTAACAATTCAAAGCAAATGAATATTCTTACAGAACAATAGTTTTAAAAATGGCAATTATAATCATTTTAATGCACGCAGAACTGAAAAACTTGTATACTAACAACTGTTTACAAAAAAGAAGATACTTTATATTTCACAAAACTGTGTTTCTTAAAATATGTCCCAGAAATGAAATATCAAAATTTGGCAATGAGTGAATTTTCATTATTATTAATGAAAGTCACAACCAAAATGTGCAATACAAGTATACTGGATGCATGAGGATGACATAGTGTAGATAACATAGAGTGAAAGGAGTATACCAACACTAGTGGAAAAGCTTGTCAAATACATTTTTAAAAATAGGCTAGTGCTATATAATTCTTATTTTGTGCTAAATCATTGTGTGAAACAAAAGATTAAGAAAAGTTTGCAGAAAAATGACAACTTTTGTCAGTAATACCATATGAATGCACAACAAAAACTTGTAGAATTATACCTAATCTAAGATTAGCAGTAGCTACTAAGAATACAAAAAAACTATAACTGAATACACACAATGCTTTGTAGTTGATGTTGTTCTTCTTGAACATGTTAAAGAAAAATGCCAATAAATGCAAAAGTGTACTGATCCACATATAAAATTAACTGCTGCAAAAATAAATAACAGATAAATAAGCAGAACCACAAATACACAAAAGGTAAAAATAAAATTAAGAAAGCAATTTTAAAAAAAAATGATTGAATGTTACAATAAGTTTTAATGGAATGTTTGTTTATTTAAACAATATTGTTATAAATAAAACAAAATATAATGTGCAGAAGATATTGTGAAAAAATTCGTGAATTATAAAACAGTTTTTAACCATTGTAACTCTGTAGTTATATTTGAAAACAATGTTTATGCTCGAAATGTTACTATTGATTACGACAGGCATTCAGAAAGTAATGCGCCACATCGTTTTTCTCAGGAGCTGTTTATTCAAAAAGCATAAAATTTATACACAATATACATGGATATGTCATGTAAACATCAATATTATTCAACATAATCCCTATCAACTTGTACGGCTTTACACCAGTGCAAAACAAGTGCATGTATTCTTAGTCCGTACCAGATTTTCTATTGATTGTGTAGCCATTTCTTCGCTGCATGAATCACTCCTTCGTCATCTACAAATCTTAACCCTCAGAGTGCATCTTTAAATGGACCAAGCAGATGGAAATCAGAGGGTGCCAAATCAGGACTATAAGGTGGATGGGGTAGTACAGTCCAACACAATTTGCTGATTGCTTCCTGTGTTGCCAGATTTGTGTGAGGGCATGTATTGTCATGAAGAAGAAGCAGGTCTGCTGGATTCTTGTGTGGCTGAACTCTGCGAAAACTGATTGAGTTTATTCAGTGTCTTAATGTAAGCTTGCGAATTGATTGTCTCTCCTCTTGGCATAATATCCACAAGAATCACACCTTCAATGTCCCAAAAGACAGTGATTATGACCTTTCCAGCTGAAGGAGTTGTCTTGAATTTCTTTCTTCGTGGTGATTGCGGATGATGCAAATCCATTGACTGTCTTTTTGTCTCAGGCTTTGTCACCTGTTATGATCTTAGCCAAAAAGTTCTCTCCCTCAGCACTGAAATGCACCAACAATTCAGAAGAAATTGGTTTCCTTTGCAATCGATGTTTATTTGTGAGAGTTCAAGGAACCCATCTTGTGCAAACCTTAGAAAATCCGAAAGCTTTTATAACTGCATTTGCACTACCATTGCTGACTGACAGCTTTAAGGCCAATTATGCCTATCAGTAAGAATAATGCCTTCAGCGCATTTCAATATTTCTGCCTTGGTGGCTGTGGCAGGAAGTCCACAGAGCAGCTGATCATGCAACTCCTTATCTCCACTTATTGATTCTTTGTTTCTTTGAATCTAGTGACTGATTGTACTCCTGTCGACTGCAAAACTTCCATACACATCACATAGATGCTTGTGAATGTTCACAACAGTTTCCTTCTCTGCAACGAAAAATTCTATCATAATTCGCTGCTTTTACCGCAAGTTGCTAACACGCTCCATTTCAACGGTTAGAGCAGCCAAATTCTTTGGCCAGCTGCAGTGAAATTTGGTTCACACAATCAGCATATGCCATATTTAAAGTGTGCAAAATTTCATGCTTCTATCTTCATTATTAGCTAAAAAAAATTCAATTTGGTGCATTCGCCCCTCGTATAATGGTGGCACAACAATGCTTGATTCAAAATTGTAATTCCTAAATGGATCACATTTTACCTAATTAAGTGTAAACACAAGAAAAAATAACAAAACAAAAATGCAGCACTATGACTGTGTGGAATTCAGAATAAAAACTACAAAATGGCTGTTTTTAAATTAAAATTTATATATTATCTTCCTAATAATGGCACAGGCCAATCTTTAATGTACAGAATTTTTCTGAAAGAATCTAGTAAAATGCACATGCATAAATTATAAAGTAACACAAACAAGAAAATAGTTTGCAGTGACATTTAACAGCACTAAAAGGATTCTTAGGCTCCCAGTCCTATTCAAATGTTAACATTCAAAACTATGCATATACTGCATGAGTGATTAAAATACAGTTTCACATGTAATTCGAATAAAATCTTGGAGAAAACTTTGATTTTATTAGAAATCTTTGCTAAAAAGTATTTAAGCAGATTCATTAACCATATTGCAAAATATATTTACCAGTTTATACACATTTACCGAAAGAAGATAAAAGTAATAGTAAATTGAAATAGTACTCCTTTTATACTTTATATACCCCTGGGAACAACCATGTTAAGAACACACTTATCTTAACATAGTCTTTGTGAGACAGGGAACATAGATCCGATTGCTTAAATACTCTGACCTACTTCTGTAGCCCAGAAACCTGTAGCAATCAACAACACTAATTGTAATTGTTATTTTTGTAAAATGTAATGTCAAGATGGTGGACATGGAGATTGCCAGCTGGGGTGAGGAATGTCTGATGTGAAACCAATGAATCCAGGGCGTGACAAGCCTATGGGTCTATACAACAATGGCTATCAGAGTGAGGTAAACAAAACAGAGCCAGCAGACTATAGGTGGCAGGAAATGGATATCATTGAAGCACTCATCGGATTCCTTATCCCAAAGTTCAGAACATCTCTGTGGAACTGTCTCAAAGCTGTTGGGCCTGATGTGGAGAAGGGGCTTAAGTACAGCCACCAATAAAGGCTAGAAAACAAAGCTTTAGCCAAGCCAGCCTACACCACTGTCTTCATGGCAGTCCAAGCAAGACCACAGTCTGCCCTAGCAAGGAAAAGTGCTGAAGTCAGAGGTACCCAGCCAGAAGGCGCATTGAAAAAATCAGGGTACCACGCATTATCGCTAAATGCGTACAAAGAAGAAGAAATAACTTATATATAAATATATATTATAATCATAATTTGACTTTCAAATAGATTGCATTAGGTAGCCTACATTAAATAAATGAATGAGGAAAATGAAATAAAAGTAAAAATAACTTTAATCAATTTGTAATCTAAAAGATTTCAAAATATGATTGCAAGACTATAATGAATAATATTTTTACAGTCCAGTTGGAAGACTCTTATAGTTTTTGTTTACAAACATATTTAAGTAGAAAAAAAATAAGTTAAAGTTATTATATTCACTGTTCTCAAATCTTGATTACAGCATAAAGTGTTAGAGGCTTTGCATACATTTATTACTACATTTACCGGTATCAGTTTTTGATGCAGTACAAAGTAATCGAGATCTGGAATATAATGACTTTTAACTGCATTAAAATACATTTTTACAGATTACAGTATTAAAGTACAACTCATTTAACTGAGGTTTGAATAATTCAAATCAAGACCACAAACAATGAAATAATCCTTCATATTTTAATTATTGGCTGTGCTTATCGTACATAATTTAGCACAGACTGTCGACTGACTAGTTTAATCATCCAGCTGACAAAGCATTGCTACACCTCTGTTGATCCAGTGACTCTCTGGTTTGTCACTGGGCAAAGTCATAGTAAGTACATAGTTTGTTGAGTGACCAGTGGTGGACAGTACTCCTCGTCTGGCACTGGTTTTGTATACTGAAAATAACAAAATATACACTAAAACCTCTCCATCTGCACTTTGTGAATACTTGTACAACATGACATTTGGCTCTGGATAGACAGAGTATTTGTCTAAATGTTAATTTATCACAAAATTAATTGGCATGTATGTTTTACTAATTTAAAATAATTCAGTTTCATTTGTTCCAATTTCATCTGTTTCATCTGTTAAGTATATCATAAAATCTTGATATGCCTATATATGTTCTGCACTAACCTGGACAATGATAGCAGTTCTTCACTTCAAACTTGCTACGTTCACCTGGTTTCAGCCAGATCTGTGAGAACGTTAAGGACATACAACACAAAGAGAAAAAATATGGTAAATAAATCCCTCCCAGTTTCCATCTTATATAAATAAATGACTATATAACAACTGTATATTGAATTTTAATATACAGTAGGATTTATATCCAAGAAAGTATCCATAAAAAAAGGATACAATAGGCACTTGGTCATATAAAATTTTTGGTAAACTCTCTGCAATGACATTTTGGTTGCAGCACCATCTTCCACCTTCCATAAACAGGCCTCGAATGTATGCACCACTAACCTGTATAAGAAGAAAAATTATGCATCTTACTTGGACGCTGGCAAAGGTGAAAAAAAAGGTAAAATTCCCATTCCATGCCTAAGACATATTGGGATATGGTGTTAGGCTCATATTTCCATGACCTTCAGTACATAAAAGTGTGATGTGATTAGTATCATGCCTGCTGCATTTACCTTCCTAGATTTCTCTAGTACCTATTTTTAGAGACTGTGTGGACCAAGGGGCCTTTTTGGTGTGTACCAGAAGAAATCTCACTGCTGGGACTTGATTAGTAAATCAAGTGCCAAACCAGGAGTTACTCGGACACTGACACAGAAATAAAAAAACTTGTTCAAGACTATTTTAAAAATGATATTTGTTGTTCTTCAGCCATGCTAATTTTTTTCAAAAGCAATGTTTAGGTAAAAATACTGTGATAGGTCCTCAGGTAGATTTTATTCAACATCAGCATATAATGAAAGATATTTATGTAACAAAAAGAGACAATAACTGCATGGATCTAGTTATAAAGGACCACCACAATCACTGTTGTGTTTCATATTTAAGTTGACAGATTTTCCTGTTCAGGTTTATTCCACTAGCCTTTGACTCTCCAAATAAACCCACAAGGACTTGTGTTCTAGGTACTACAAGTTACTGTCTTGATACTGCAGGCTAACTTGACTTGACTTTGATCTGCCTATACTATGAAAAATTTCATTATATGTTTGAAAATTTCATTATATGTCTCTACAGCAAATGATATACAGTAACAAATGAGAATATCTCATTTTAGGTGAATCAGTTAGTCTGATATTATTAGCACAGGAAATGTTGACATATCAGATGCAATATCAAGAAGATGTTATTAAAAAGTTATAACCAAATGACATATAAGAATGTAATATTACAGAGTATTTAAGTCTTCTTTTACCAAATGACACATGAATGTAATACCATGACAAAAAAATCTTTGTCCTGTGGCATTTGCACACCATAGGGTTGTGAAGTGTCAATGCCTTCACATTTCTAGGCCACTACAGCATTTGATATAGGGATGCCAGCAACTGTCCTCACTGCCTTTGTTTTCCTAGGGTAACCCTGGGTATCTATTTTTTGAGGCTGAGTTGATGCTAGCACTGGCTGATCTGAAAAAATTCTACCTGAGTGCACAACTGAACCGTGGACTTTCTGATCAGCAGATGAATGCACTAACCATTACAGCCCTAATTCATTCATTTGCATGTCCCTTGCAGAACTTTGCCTCCCAAACAGCACTCCTGTAGGCCTCTCGGTTGTGAGCAAGATGGCCTGCTGCTGTTGCATCCATTTCCAGATCGTCAACGATGTCTTGCAGCCATCTTCGTCTTGGTCTTCCTCTTTTTCTTTTTCCCATTATGTATCCTTCCAATACGGTCTTCTCTAAATTATCATGACGTTTAATGTGTCCAAAATATTTCAGTTTTCTCTCTTTAATCCTCTTCACTAGCCAGCCTTCTTCAATATTAAGCTCTTGTAGTATAGATATATTTGTTCTTTTTTGTGTCCACGATATTTGGAGAACTCTTCTGTAGCATTTACATTCAAAGGCATTTATGTGCTTCTCAGCTGTTTTGTTAAGTGTCCAGGTCTCACAGGCATATGTTGCTATGGGAAAGATGCATGCCCTTAAAAATCTTATTTTTGTGGTTCTGTCTGCTCCTCTCCACAGATTCTTTATTTGTTTTACTTTCTGAAGAGCGATAGATGTCCTCCTTTTAATTTCCCTCATTGTATCTCCATTATTAGTTAGTAGCGATCCAAGATATTCAAAACTCTCCACTTCTTCCAGTTTTTCCTCATTGATACATATTTCAGTTGCCTTGTTTGTTTTGTCAGTTGTCATCAATTTAGTTTTCTTTGCATTAAGATAGAGGTTCTGCTCTTCGCTGTTCTTGCAGACTGACATAATTAGTTTTTCCATTCCTTTTTGTGTTGTGGACAGCAATACTGTGTCATCAGCATATCTAATCTCTTGTATTTCATAACCTCCAACTGTTATGGCATCGTAATATTCTTTGTCTACATCTTCTCTAACATTCCTCATTATATTTTCAGTATACAAGTTAAATAAGTAGGGTGACAATATGCACCCCTGACGGACCCCTTGTTTTATGTCAAACCAAGTTGTTGTTTCACCATTTATTCTTACTGCTGCTTGTTGGTCTAGATACAGCAGTGATGTATTACAGCCCTTTGACACCAAAATCACAAAGAGGGTATTCAAAATTTTTCTTATTAAAAGATTAAGCAAAGGTAGATTAGAATAAACAAAAAATGAATACTCAGATACTGAATATCATGCCTAACTTACAGGCTTCTGTGGAACCCCTGTTTCATATTTAGTCACTTCAAATTCAAAGCTCAGATGGTCTATGGGAATTTTAAATCTCCTTGCATAGTTCTGCAGGACACCAGTCAAAAATGACTGCGTGAAGTAGAAACCAGATATCCAGAATATGGTGGGAGTGCCTCCATTTATCCAATCCTACAGGTCATGAAAAGAGGAGAATATATTTGAAAATATGACAATACATTTATTTTCTGTTTTGAACCAGACATTAATAAAAAAAAATGTATTATGGCTGTGGATATATGCTTTTATTTGATGAGGGTGAAATGACTCTGAGACACAGAGAAAAAGGTAATTTTACAAAAGCCTCAAATAAATTGGAAAACAGGGATATGCTTTTTTTGCTCAAGCCAAAAAATTGTAGTGACCTTTAGAAGAGACTGATGCTGGTGGCAAATAAGCTTGCCACAGTTTCAGTCTCTTGCTGGGGGAACAAATAAGCTTGCCACAGTTTCAGTTTATGACTTGTATAAGCAATTAGAATCAAAGGATACACAAGGTCAGCAGCATTGAAAAACTTCACTGAAACTGCAAGCTTACTGTGGTGAAATGCAATGAACTTAAAATTACCAATCTCCCACAAGTAGACAAAAGAGTGTATCAGGACCCAGAAAGATACATTTATAATCTTAATTGTACATCAGGACAGTAGATCTCACTATACCCAATGCATATTCCAATTACGAGCATTTTTTCATCTGAGAATGTGAAAAACTGTTACCCTGGTCTTATGGCTTAGAAAGGATCCAACATTCTCACAGGACTCTGTGTGATGAGATGGTTCATTCATGTGACAGGCCATGCTTCTTGGTCTGTATTATGATTCTTTCAACAGGATCTTAACAGAAAATGCTAAGAGTGCAAGTAAGAGGCTGGTTTTTTAAATGAGTTTTAGTTAACTATGAAAAGAACAGCATCAACTAGACCACATATGCTCAATACCAATGATATGTAGTAGAATCATCAGCACTTCAGTACTAAAGGGAGAGCACATGAGAAGGGAATGGTGCAACAACAGTTTACAGATCTCTATTAGTCATGACTTTGGAAGATTCATTCCCCTTCAGAATTCTTACATCTGTTAAATGTCACATAGGGCTCACGTGGTAGTTCACCAAGTGTTCCCATTTTGGGCGAGCTTTTTAACCTCATCAAGGGATTTTATGTCCACTAAACTGGCCTCTCTTAACAATATCCTCTTTAGTGTTTCATGTGATCGACCTCTTTTTCTTCAGCCTGTTGTGTTCCCACTGATAGCTTGTTGTGGGATTCTCTGACTGTTTCTTCTCCTCACATGACTGACATATGTCCATCTCTTTTTTTCTGATCACCCTTGGGACAGGTTGTTGTTTGCTCATCTGTATCTCTGCATTGTTCTTGAATTCGTTCCATTTTATATAGAGTATTTTTCATTAGGCATTTGTTTTCAAAAGAGTCTAATTTCTAGTCTGTTTCTTTAGTTGTTTTCCAGCTTTTGGCTTCATAAATGAGGGGAGTTATTACATTTGAATTGAATAATCTTAGCTTGGTTTTTGTGCTGTAACTTTTGAATGTCATATGTTCTCAAGATTATTGAAGGTCAATGCTACTTTTGCAATTTTAATTCTAACTTCCTTTTTGGTGTCACCATCCTGGGCTATATAGCTGCCAAAGTATGCAAATTGGTGTACTCCTTCAACAGCTGTTCAGAATATAAGAGGTTTAAATAACTGGAATATTCACCTGTGGGTGTGATTCGTTAATGACGCAGCAAGTCAAATGATTGCTTCTAAGCTAGAGAATTTCCTTCATAATGCACATAAGAAAGTTCACATACATTAATTCAGGAATTTTAATCTTTATTAAATTTTTCCTTTTAACTTTAAATTAGACTGAAATTTAGTGATTTTGAAAGCTCAAACAAATCAGTTTTTCTTCTGCTAAACTGCATAATTTGTATATGTCAAGGGTGGTCTGAAAAAAAAAACACATTAGAAATGTTTCTAAAAAAAGCTACCAAGCATTTTTTTTTTTTTGCTCTCATTATGAAACTAAATTTTAAAACTACTATCTTACAACTTTACACTCCAAATGTACTGTGCTCCAGATTATCATCAATATCTAAATGAGTATTCCCTACTTTCTACACAGTGAAATGTGCAGGTCATCTCAGCACGGTAACAAAAGCATTATTTTATTATCTTGCTCCGCACTGAATAAAAGAAAACTGTTAATTTTTTGGCCCATAATGAACACTTTTTAAAACTGCTTGACAACTATGACTTAGAAAGTGTGTTTTTGAAAAATGTGATCTATTTCTAAAGCCAAACAGTTATACCCTTCAAACATATACTGTAAAATACCAAATTTAAAATGAAAAAAAAAAAAAAAGCAAAATCTGGTGGAATTCCAACAGTAAAAACTACATGGATGTACCTTGAAAAATGCCAGTCTAGCCAGCAAGTCGGTGACATAACTGCCTAAAGGTTTCAAAGAAGGATAAGATTTAGCCGCCCACATTCCTGGAACCTAAAAAAAAAGGCATTATATACAGGATTTTTTAAAAATCCAAAACAATGGATGTACATTTTTGACACGTTGAAATGTGGTTATTGATATCAGTAAATTAAAATTAACTATGAAAATATGATAATATCGTGAATTCACCTTTAAATTAGGCAATAACATTTTAACTTTTTTTTTTTCAGACATTAGCATGTTTACAGAAGCTAGAAATACTAAAGAAAAATTGTTATGCCATAACAAAACATTATTCTTGTGGCTAGCTCAAAAGCTGAATTTTTACCACTTTAGGACTGAAACTATTTATTAATGTCTAAAAATATTGGAGGATAGGGAATAGAAGCTGAGAAAGCTAAAGAATGGACTTTCACAATCTTTGTATTAGAAATTTCTTATATTGACATGGAATTAATTATTTTTTTTATTCCTAAATATTTTCCATAGTAATAATGATTATTATATCTATATTCATTATTATACATGTGCTCCAGATGACTGATGACTCACTACCAAAATTAGCACTAAGATGGACACTACAGGGGAACAGAAGTAATGGTAGACCAAAGGATACATAGAGAAGAACAACAGAGTGATGTTGAACAAGAGGACTCACCTGGACAAGAGTGGAAAAAAAGGCAAAGGAAAACGCTTGTGGAAGCCCCATGTACCCTGGGCATTTAAGGTTCAGACTCATTATTTTCATAATGATTAAATTCCTTATATTCTTAATCATGATTATCTGATGCTCATAACGGTGAGATGCCTCTCTGACAAGCACACAATGTCTACATCTTTTTGAGGGGAACTAGACTTCATAGTATATATTTCACAGACTGGAAGTTTATCAGGATCTTTTTTTTTCTTCTTTCTGCTTTACTAATAGAACCAACAAAGAACAATGCCCTGAAATGCACATATTAAAATAATCCACATAAACAGAGAAAAAAATATCATTCATTAAGAAATGGAATTTCAACATACTTGATTTATGGGAGAAAAAGATATAATTTATTTTTCTTGCTCTACAACCTATAAAACTGAATATAGTCTCATAATTATCCTTTTTTACCATAAACATTGCCAACCATATCTGCTCTGGTATGTCTCACTGTGAAGGTATACATTCTCCATTTAAAGAGACATTCTCCCCCAATATAATTATCAGGTACCAAAGCTGGAATGTGTGGGGCTCGATATCCACAGACATGTCTTAAAATTTTCTATTCACCTCAGTAAACCAGCTCATTATAAGCTGCATACAAATTTAAACTTAAAAATAATTCACTTCATTTCAAATGCCATGCCGCGTGGCATAGGCGATCATTTTTTTCCACAATTCCCTATCTTTAGACTTGATTAAGAGATCCACCGGTGACTTTCTTCCTAGCCACACTGACAGCCCATCCAGTAACTTCTCTCTTTGTCTTCCTCTGTCTCTTCTTCCTTTAATTTTTCCAGTTGCCACAGTGTGTTCCAATTCTCCTCATCTCAGGAAATGTCCTATAAATCTCGCTTGTCTGCCTCTGATCTTTACTATAATTTACTTTTTAACTCCAGCCTCTCTTAAGACTTCTTCAGTGGTTTTCTTGGCTGTCCATGGTACCTTCAACATCCTTCTTATAAACCACATCTCCATGGCCTCCATTTCTTACTCTACTCTCTTATTCATTGCTTCACACCCATAAAACAAAATTAGCTTGATGTAACATTTAAGTACTTGGATCTTGTTTCCCCCCCGTGTGGTACCCGGGATCTGCAAAGAATAGGACCACTGTACCCTACCATGCATGATCGTAAAAGGCGACTAAGGAGGGTTCAGCATAGGGCCAGCAACCCTATCTGGTAAAAAACTATCAGACTGCTACAGAAACAGAAGCAAGGGAAAAAGCAAATGCAGGTGGAAGGAGAAATGCTTACCAAAAATAGCACTAAGATGGACACCACAGGGGAACAGAAGTAAGGGTAGACCAAAAGAGACATGGAGAAGAACAACAGAAAGGATGTTGAGCAATAGAGGGCTCACCTGGGCAAGAGCAGAAAAAAAGGCGAAAGACAGGCATTTGTGGAAAACCCTTGCGGAAGCCCCATGTGCCCTGGGCACTTAAGGTTCAGAGAGAGAGAGAGAGATCTTGTTTCCATTGATATGGATCTGTTGCACAAGTTGTTTCTCATTTTATGGAATGCTGACTTGGCCTGAGCACATCTGCTTTTTATTTTGTTGTGGAATTTCCCTAAAGTTGTTATAATCGTTCCTAAGCATTTGAATCTATCAACTTGTTTCAGAATTGTGCCATCGATGGTAATGCTACATTTTGGTGGTACTCTTTTCTTTGAGATGACCATCATTTCAGTCTTCTTTTTGTTCAGGCTGAGACCTTTATTTTTACTTTCATGAACCACAATGTCTAGAAGAACTTGTAGCTCCCCTTCACTTTTAGCAATCAGAACTGTGTCATCTGCATATCTTAAGTTGTTAAGGTTGTACCCACCAACTGATATTCCTGGCATGTTCTCTATATTTCTCATTATGTTTTCACTGTACAAGGAGAAGAGGTCACGAGATAAAATACATCCTTGTCTCACTTCCAATTTTATGTCTTGGAATGCTCCTATTTGGTTCTCAACCCTCATTGCTGCTGATTGCTGCCAATATATGTTTTTGATAAGTTTCAGATCTTTTCCATCTATATTGATATCTTCCAGCATTCTTATAATTTCTGTGTGTCTCACTTTATCAAATGCTTTACAGTAGTCTATGAAGCATAAGTATAGGCCTGTCTTTACTTCTACTGATCTCTCCATCAGTGTTCTTATTATATATATGGCGTTACTTGTATCTTTTCCTTCGATGAAGCCACACTGTTCTTCAACGATTTCTGGTTTTATTTTGCTCCTGACTCTTCTCATAACAATACAGAGCAGGATTTTGGTAACATGGCTCATAAGACTAATGGTTCAATGGTCTTCACATTCAACTGCACCTTGTTTCTAAGAATAATTAGCTATGGCTATTTACAAACCTTGCCAACCATCATGCTGTCAAACACATCCTCAAGTTCACTAGACATCACCACCAATCCTTTGATTGCCTTACGAATATCCTGAAGACTGCTACGAACAACACGAATCAGCCGGTTAAAGCGGATGAGCTCTTGAATTAGTACAGTATTCATTGATTCCATGTACATCATTTTGAATTTAGTCTGTGAAGGGTTTGATAAATATACTGGAAAATTACATTATTTTACATTTGAATGATATTAAAATGGTAAGTGAACTAGAATGATAGCTAAATTGTTCTTCAGCTGAAACCAAAATATCATACTTGCAAAATATGAAACAGATCATACTCATCTATTTTTGTTTCTGCAGTTTAATTTTTCATGTATATCAAGATTCACACTGTCCAACCCTGCATGCACTGCAGCTCTTAACACATTGAGAGTTGCACCATTTTCCCATGAATTTAAATATTTTGTAGTATTTTTACTTTCAAATACCCATTAGAAACTGGGAGTACCTTCCCCCAGGAGTCTTGCTTCCAAACAAACATGGCTTCAAGAATGAAAAAAATGCCCATACAGTTTTACTGTGTATTTTAATATTTTGTAAGCATGATAAGCATTAATTTTCATACCTTGACAGGTGTATAGACCAGGATGGTGACACCAGAAAGGAAGTTAGAATTGCAAAAGCAACATTGACCTTCAAGAATCTTGAGAACATATGGCATTCATAAGTTATAAGTTTTTAATATAGACCAAGCTAAGATTATTCAAATGCAATATCCACCCTCATTTATGTATGCAAAGAAATAAACAACAAATTAGACTCTTTTGAAAAAATGCCTAAGGAAAATACTCGATATAAAGTGGAATGAATTCAAGAACAATGCAGAGATACGGCAGATGAGCAAACAACATGTCTCAAAGGTGATCATAAAAAGGAAATGGACATATATCAGTCACATGATGAGAAGAAATAGTTAGAGAATCCTCAAACAAGCTATCAAATGGAACACAACAGGGCAAAGAAAAAGAGGTCAATCACGTGAATCTCTAAAGAGGACATTGTTAAGAGAGGCCAAATTAGTAGATATAAAATCTCTTGATGAGATTGAAAAGCTCGCAGGAAACAGAAAACTTGGTGAACTACCATGCTAGCCCTATGTGACATCTAACAGCACAGGAAGGATGTAAGATATCAAGAGTTAAAATTGATCACTGTCAGATTACCTGGATTTCTTCCAAGTTGAAGTCTTGAGGTATCTTTTGCAAAATGTCACAAGCAAGATCTTCTACTATTTCCTGAGAAGACTGACCACCTCCGGATGTCTTCAAATATATGAAAAAACAAACTACTTTCTGAATGTTTATGTAACAGCATAATACATCACAGGAATAACACCTGACTAATCACTGAATTAAAAAAAATAGTTTATTAATAAATAAAGACAAGGTGTGTTTTGACTTAGGTCTTCTTCAGACAATTCAGACAGCAAAGAAGAACATGATAGAATTATAACTGATGAAGTTAAAAAGCATGTACATGACCAAACACTTAAAACTAGTGTACTTAGAGACCCTGACTTGTGTCACAGATATCATATAAAATATTTACAACATGCATAAATAATCTATGTATTTTTATAGAACAAACCAATAACATAAAATACTACAGAAATATATAGACATGGCTCAGAGCTATGAAGACGCTGACTTATGTTTAGGGTCTCAAAATGATCCAATTAAAAAGTAAGAGACTCTGCACACTAAATGCAAAAAAAATATAATGCACAAAATTAGGAATAAAGTGTGGAATAACAAACAATTTATAGCTGAATGAACTCACTGAAACATGTGAAATTTTAAAAAAACCTAGATGTAACTGTTGTGCAAGTAATGAGTATCTGAGGTATGCAGTGATCTATGTCAGTCTGGCTGATTGTTCATATTAGACGGAAGATGTATGGAACATATTCCTGCTGCAACAGATGCCAAAGCACTAATTAGTGAAAACACTGGAGATTGTGTCACTGCTATTTATATAGATGGATCAGTGGTTCAGGGCAAGTGGTGTGCCTTGACTTTCACAGTTACTTTAATGACAGAACAAAGAAAAAAAGAAGATCACAAAACTGTGATGAAAGTTCAGAACTGGCTCAAGTCACAAAACTACATGCAGGCATGCATCTTAATGACTCAATAAACATATTAAAAAATGTAGGCAGGCTCTCTAAGGTAACAGTGGTTCTAATTCCTGCAGATATCACAGATCTATCAACTGACTTTCAGTTTTGCACCAGGCCATGCAGGAGTTAAGGGAAATGAAAGAGCAAATCAGTTAGAAAAATGTCATATAGCTATCACAGAGGAAGGCCAGACATCATCAGTGCTATAAAAGAAGCTATAAGTCTTCACTGACAACTGTGAATCAGCATCATTGTCAAGAATGAAGGAGCTGGGGTGAAACTTGGGGTGGCAAAAAATGAATGACAATCAAGAACACAAGAACATGTCAGTCAACATGAATGAGTGTAAACAGTTACTGTACACTGAAGGAGATACTGATGAGGAGATTGGAGCAGCTATACATGTGTCCAGAGTGCACTCATAATGGTCCTTCCTAACTAACCAACACTTCTCATTATACCAAGATTAACATCTATTTTCATATGCCTGTTAAAAGCAACAGAATCACTTGTGACTACCTGTCGAGGAAGAGTAAGGAGAATGCCATCAAATAACTGCTGAGTCTCTTGCTGATCTTTAGAGATATCTGCATTCTCATGAAGTCCAAAAACCTAGTATGTGACAAATTGTTCACATTAACTATTATGGCATAAGAAACTGTTACAATGTAGTACTGTTCCAAACCTCAGATTTTGTATACGATAAAATATGAAAAATTAATTACACTCAAATGTAAATCATCACTAATATTTTAATACTGATAATAAGAGATCTAACATAACTAAAAAAATAAACAATGAGCTGTGTATGGAATAATGAATAATTTATAGCTAAACTATAAATGAACATGAACCACAATTAAATAATGCATGAGATTAAAAAAAAAAGAATAAAACAAACAAACATGAGGCACACAAGATTAAATAACTAATAACAAAAGAAATTCAAGAACTTGGAAACAAAATGTCTTGAAGAAATAAGAAAAATGGAGAAAGACTGATTTAAAACTTCATGTGGTCAAAGAACAAATTGATAGTATTCTTCTAAATCACTAGTTTTCTAATAATATGTCATACACAAAATCAGAAAGCAAATATTTCAGTCTTACTTTATTTCTTTCCACATGAGAAAACAATAAATTCATATAGTGTTCTTTAACTGTTTTCTGTAATAAATAAATGTACTGAGCAATTAAAATATGGAAGTGACTAACCTCTGGGTGAGGGTTTATGGGAAGACTTCTGATATACTCCATGTAGTCATCATAGTTTCCCTTAGGAGGGGCAAAGTAGAGTCCACTATCAGAGAACTTGTATGTGTCATCTTCAACAATCTCCATAGTGTAGAAAATTTTCAATAAGCTTAAGATGAGTCTTCGGTCAAGGTCATCAGTGACACGACCTCCATAATTACACTCACCAGTTAGGTAAATCAATGCCTCCAATGGAGTCTCCTCATATTCATTTATGAACATCTGTAATCATTTAGTGGAGACATATCTATACTCAGTAAGTGGAGATGTGATAATAATTATTATAATCACACAAGGTGTATTTGAACACATGATTAGTGGTTAGCACATAAATTTCTCAATGTGAAGAGAGTGGATTCTAAACTACCTTCACCATATTCAAGGTAATCCAGCTTTTAAAAAGGTGCATGACACCTGTTTTAATAACCCTCTTTGAAAATGATGATGCCTGCAAGCTGAAATACACAATAATTAGTGTATAAGTATATAACTATACATGAAGCACTGCAGTAAAGCTGTGATACCAGAATGTATAAACTAGGAAAAATGTAGGAACAGCTTTATTACTTAACGACTACAAAGTTGTCACATTTTGGCGTGAGCCTTAATCATACAAAAACATACAGGACGAAGAAACAGAGAGAGAAGATAAAGTATAGATTCACATAAATACTATTTAAAAAAATTTTTTTTAACTAAATAGAGTACTTAGCTGTAAATTGTAAGGTGTGGCTTGTCTGGCGGTGTGTGTCAGGAATGGATTTAGTAGAACGTGGAGACTGTTTAAATGGAGACCTGTGGTTGGTGGGTCGTAACTGGGGATGGTGGATGGGGAACCGTGGATAGGAGAGAAGGGTCAACATTGTATCACTATCTCTCCCCTCCCCAGTTCCCCATCCACCACCCCCAGTTACAACCCACTGACCACATATCACAGGTCTCCATTTAAACAGTCTCCACGTTCTACTAAATCCATTCCTGACACACACCGCCAGACAAGCCACACCTTACAATTTACAGCTAAGTACTCTATTTAATTTTTAAAAAAATTTTTTTTAATAGTATTTATGTGAATCTATACTTTATCTTCTCTCTCTATTTCTTTGTCCTGTATGTTTTTGTATGATTAAGGGTCACGCCGAAATGTCACAACTTTGTAGTCATTAAGTAATAAAGCTGGTCCTACATTTTTCCTAGTTTATACATGCAAGCTGAAATGTACTACAATATCTCTATACACTGCTGTCAGTGTTTTAAAGGAAAACAAAACATTCACACTGAATCAGTTCAATGTTTATATGAGGGGAAGTCACTAAGTAACTCACAAATGCCTGTTACAAAAAAACTAAATGCGACAGTAATTTGAAAACTTTTATTTTTGAACTTACATTATTCCCCTATTTCTCAATGTAATCACCACCAACATTGATACATTTGTCCCATTGTGTAAATCAGTGATGCAACACCCATGGCGTAAAAATCGGAAGTCCGATTTCTGAACCATTTTTTTACTTCTTTTTCCACCTCTTTGTCACTCGAGAATCTTCTCCCACCGAGGTGGTTTTTCAATGGACCAAACAAGTGAAAACCACTTGGAGCTAAGTCAGGACTATAGGGTGGATGTTCAAGAACTTCCCAACCCAACTGGCTAATTTTCTCTTGCGTTAACCGAGCCGTATGTGGTCTGGCATTGTCATGAAGGGGAAGCACACCTCTAGTCAGCAGACCAGGACGTTTTCTTCGAATTGCATCCCATAGCATTGACAGAACTTCACAGTACGATACAGAATTCACACTGTCACTATACTTCTGGAACTTGATTAACAACACTCCTTGATAATGCCAGAACACTGTCAGCATAACCTTCCCTTCAGAAGGCGTAATCTTGAATTTTTTTGCGCATGGCGATGACAGGTGTTTCCATTGCATTGAGGCATGTTTTGATTCAGGTTGGTAGTGGTGCACTCAAGATTCATCTCCAATAAGAATCCTTTGGAGCATGTCTTCACCTTCATATGCATAATGACAGAGATGCAACAATGACAAACCAAATCAGTTTATTTTGTGTTCATCATTCAGATCTCTGGGTACCCAACGTGAGCAAACTTTATAAAAATTCAATTGCTCATGCATTATTCTGTAGGCTAACCCATGTGAACATCCGATTGCACTTGCTACACTGTCTATCATTACTCGTCTATCAGCTCTGATAATCTCATTCACATGTTGCACAGCTGCTTCTGTTGCAATCTGAACAGGACGGCCAAGTCGGACTTTGTCAACAACTTCTTTTACCCAGTTATAGACCGCTTTAGGTGATAAACACTTTTCAGCATAAACTGTAACCATTTCTTTATGAATGTTTTCAATTGAATGTCCTTTAGCCTACAAAAATGTCACTACACTTCTCTGTTCTTCTTTGGTATACACTAACAGTTGGGTAGCCATTTTGTTATTGCTTTGCTTTGCGCATGTAACTCCCAGCGCCCCCTATATACAACTATTATAAAGTTGGATGATGGTACTATCTAAGGATATATTTAAATACTACCTGATAACTGCCACTGATAAAATATTTCAATTTGTGAGTTACTTAGTGACTTCCTCTCGTACAACGACACATGTGTTGATTGTAAAAAAAAAAAAACAGTGTTTAGATAAAATAAAATGAAAGTAGAAAAATAAATAAAGCAGTTTGAATGATTAATGCATTTACATCTTATACTGTATTCTGCAAACAGATCTCAGTGAGGACCGGCAATAGACCAGCATATGAAAAGATGCTTGCTTTTCAACAAAAATTTATCATTATATTTTTAACAAGAGCTATGCTATGTTTTTAACTGGAACAAAACATTTCTCATATCTTTACTTTTAATTAAAATGTTCATTTTTATGGAAAAACACCATGCATAAGGAGAATTGCTTTTGCAATCTTGACTGCAGATAGTGGCTTCACTATTTAAATATAAAAACTAATTTTTTTACTAATTTCTTTACTGTTTTTGATGGGATGAAATTTAAATAAAATATAAGGCAGGTGACAAAATGACTTTGACAGGGACAGAGGAAATTCTAGAAGAATGGAAGTAATATTGCAGAGGAATGTATGAAACAACTGACTATGAAGACAGACATCAACAGTGTGAGCTATTATTGGATGAGAAAGAACCTGAACCGACAATTGAAGAAGTTTTATGGGCAATAAAGAGTCTGAAAAATGGTAAGTCACCAGAATGTGATGAGATAACAGCTGAACTTATTAAAGCAGGAAGAAAGGAATGTGCTACAATATAATGTAAAAATATGGCAAAAGAATGGAAAAGAACCATATTCATACCACTGCCAAATAAGGGTAACTTAAAATTATGCACAAACTACAGAACTGTTGACCTGATTAGTCATGCCAGTAAAATTCTGTTAAAAATTCTGTTAAAAATCATAATGGGTAAACTTCATAAGAAAATAGAAGAATAAATCAATATGGTCCTAGCTGGTTTTAAACAAGGAAGAGACCAAGAGATCATATATTCAATATAAGATTAATAATAGAGAAATGTAGAGAATTTAATGTGAATCTATATTTATCATTTTTTTAGACTATTAAAAGGCATTTTATTGTGTACAACACCAGAAACTTTGCGAAATAATGGGAAAAAATGGGATTTACAACACATTTGATACAGTTAACATCACTGCTGTATCTAGACCAACAGGCAGCAGTAAGAATAAATGGTGAAACAATAACTTGGTTTGACATAAAACAAGGGGTCCATCAGAGTTGCATACTGTCAACTTACTTATTTAACTCGTATACTGAAAATATAATGAGGAATGTTAGAGAAGATGTAGACAAAGAATATTACAATGCCATAACAATTGGAGGTTATGATATACCAGAGATTAGATATGCTGATGACACAGTGTTACTATCCACAACACAAAAATGAATGGAAAAATTAATTATGTCAGTCCGTAAGAATAGTGAAGAGCAAAACCTCTATCTTAATGCAAAAAAAAACTAAATTGATCACAACTAACAAAATAAATAAGGTAGCTGAAATATGTATCAATGAGGAAAAACTGGAAGAAGTGGAGAGTTTTGAATATCTTGGATCATTATTAACTAATAATGGATTTACAATGAGGGATGTAAAAGGAGGACATCTATTGCTCTTCAAAAAATAAAACAACTAATATATATAATAAATATATCCATACTACAAGAACTTAATACTGAAGAAGGTTGGCTAATAAAGAAGATTAAACAGAGAAAACTTAAATATTTTGGACATTAAATGTCATAAGAATTTAGAGAAGACAGTCTTGGAATGGTACATAATGGGAAAAAGAAAGAGAGGCAAACCAGTGTGAAAATGGCTGCAAGGTATCACTGAAGATCTGCAAATGAAAGCATCAGCAGCAGGGCATCTTGCTTACAGCTGAGAGGCCTACAGCAGAGCTGTTAAAGAGGCAAAGTTCCACAAGGGACATGCAAATGACTGACTGACTGACTGACTGACTGACTGAGAAGACAGGTATTGAGAGTCTATTTCCTTCAAAACTTTAACAAATTTTTGTATCATTTTACTTGAATGGTTTGTCAAACTTTCAATGCTTCTGTTACAATGATTTATATAGTGTGCTCCACGTATGTGTGAAAATATAATAAACTTATAAGAAACAATGCTCTATGAAATTTTAAAAAATTATTTTCCTATTACAATGCAATGAATGACACTAAAATGTTCAACCTGCAACTGCTGCACTGAAACTCTGAGATCTGACTCATTGAACTCATAAGGGATGTTCCAACCCAATGGTCCAAATTTTCTCCTCTCCTGAACTATGGCATGAAAAAAGCACAGTCCAAATAGTAACTTCTCAAATACCTGAAAATTAAATGAATATGAATTCTGTATTTAAAAAGTTTTAATGATGAAGATGCCAGGTTGCTGTGACTGTTAAGAACTTTTTGTTAAATGTCTAGGCTACTGAAACTACAAAATCTCTTGTTGATTTCTTTATAATACAAATAGAATAAATTTGTACATCAAAACCTGACTAACTAAATCTACTAAATTCGTAGGCAATGAATCTGCAAAAATGTGAAAGAAATACTAATGCAGACCATTGCTAAGTGTGTGAAAAATCTTTGAAAAGTAGTCTAATTTGCAATGTTTGACACGAAGCACATTCATTGCTTAAGAGCCCTTAAAAATCATGAAATAGACAGCTTTATATCTCAATGAAACAATTCTGTATTTATAGAAAGTTGACCTTTCAATCCATTTAGTGCATTACATGTTCACAGAAAGAAGTATGTTTTGTGACCCTATGTAGCTTTATTACTTAGTAAAGTTGAATATATTTATTACATAATAACTTGACAGCCACCATGAATCTGTTGGTTATTTCTTGTCAGTCAAAACTAGAGTTTAACACAAACCTTTGGTTTATTACAAGCACCGAAAAATTCGGGCTTAGAGATGGGATCATTCAGATAAGATCTCATTAAGTTTGCCCTAAGTCCTTTTGGTGGTTCATTGGTCATCTTGACACCATTCTGCAGAACAGAGACTGGGAAAGCTGGGGATGGGTAGCTGGTCAGCCACAATCGGAAAGTGTCTTTGGTAGTTGTTGGATCAGTGATTACCTGTAGGAGACAAAACAGTGTTAAAGATTATGTTCTCTTAATAAGAAACAAATACACATAAAAGAACAGTCTCTGAACTGATTAGAAACATGAAAGAAACACTGTTGTGAGACCAAGATTGTAAACTGTTAATGATCCTTTTCCCACATAAAATGAAGTACTCTTTAGTATGGCATGTAAAGTACAAATAATTGAATATTGGAAGATGGGAAAAAAAAAAATTTAATACAAAAATTAGAGGACACTTGACATAAATTGGACATAAAATAAGAAGTGAACTTGAAAATTATCACAACATATAAAATAAACAAGAAGTAAAAAGTATTGACAGAGCAAGTGATGGACAATGTGATAAAATGTCTAAAAAAATAGAACAAAATCATTAAGGATTAAACACTGAAGTAGACTGATACAAGACTACGAGGGGTGATTGATAAGTTCTCAGCGTAAGGTTCATTCATTCAGTTGCATGTCCCTTGCCGAACTTTGCCTCCCTAACAGCACTCCTGTAGGCCTCTCAGTTGTGAGCAAGATGGCCTGTTGGTGATGCATCCATTTGCAGATCATCAACAATGTCTTGCAGCCATCTTCGCTTTGGTCCTCCTCTCCTTCTCTTTCCCATTATGTACCCTTCCAAGATGGTCTTCTCTAGATTATCATGACATTTAATGTGTCCAAAATATTCAAGTTTTCTCTGTTTAATCTTCTTTACTAGCCAGTCTTCTTCAATATTAAGTTCTTATAATATGGATATATTTGTTCTTTTTTGTGTCCATGATATTTGAAGAACTCTTCTGTAGCATTTACATTCAAAGGCATTTATGTGTTTCTCAGCTGTTTTGTTAAGTGTCCAGGTCTCACAGGCATAAGGTACAATGGATTATTTGTGGACAACTTTTTTTGGCTT
Organism: Achatina immaculata; assembly: GCA_009760885.1. Taxonomy (NCBI): domain Eukaryota; kingdom Metazoa; phylum Mollusca; class Gastropoda; order Stylommatophora; family Achatinidae; genus Lissachatina; species Lissachatina immaculata. The sequence continues at coordinate 28,348,001 of CM019704.1, forward strand.
ATTTCTCAACATAGTCCCATTGCAAGTTTATGCACTTAGTCCAGTGATCCTGGAACATACGGATCCCTTCTTTGTAAAAGTCAGCATCTTGTGCCAGTAGAAAGTGGTCTACAGCATGAATGACGTCATCATCTGAAGCAAATTTGTGACCGCTGAGCTCCTTTTTTGAGTTTGGTAAACAGGTAACAGTCCGAAGGGGCCAAATCTGGGGAATGAGGAGGATGTTCAAGAAGCTGGATGCTGCATTCATGAATTGTAGCCATTGTCACCTCCGACTTGTGAACTGGAGCACTGTCTTGATGAAAAATGACTCCTCTCGTCAATTTCCCTATACTCTTTTCCTTCAATTTGACCCCCAGTTGCTTCAGATGATTGGCATAATAGGCCCAGGTGACTGTTCTGCCCTTTTGAAGATAATCTACTAATAGCACACCTTCTGAATCTCAAACGATGGAAGCCATCACTTTGCCTGCATACAGAACCACCCTTGCTTCCTTTGGAGGTTGGGATCCATGATGTTTCCACTGCTTTGACTGTTCTTTGATTTCTGGTTAAAAATGATGAACCCAAGTCACAAACTGCTGAAAAAACTTTTCAGGATCTGCAGAAAAATGGCCAAGATTGTCTCTACATGTCGAGATGCTGTCATTTGTGATCAGCTCCAAGAAGTTTCGGGACCCATCGAGCAGAGACTTTTGTCATTTGAAGATCATTGTGAATAATGGCATGAACATGTTCCTGGGAGATGCCCAACTAAGTAGCAATGCACTGCTCAGTTAGTCGTTGATCCTCCATTATCATGTCATGGATTCTGCCAGTGGTTTCATCAGTGGTTACCGTTCTTGGTCTTCCTGGATGGGAATTATCTTCCAGGCTCAGCCTTCCATGTTTGAATTGAGCTGCCCATTTCTTCACTGTGCTGTAAGAAGGGGCACAATCCCCTAGAGTTTCTAACATATTCTCATGGATCTCCTTCGATGATACACCCTTGATGCAGAGGTAGTTAATGGTTGCTCGATGAGAAATTTTATCCATTTTCTCAATTTCTGGCATCTCTTATCACTTCAGTAGACTGTAAAAAAAATTGGTTGCAGTTAATTTCTTGAAACTCTGTGTTTAATCTTAAATTAACCTGATCTACAAATGCACCTAATATCAACTGTGCGTTTCAAGTATTTGTACCTTATGCAGAGAACTTATCAATCACCCCCCGTATTATCATGGCACCCAATGAAAATGATAATGATGAAGATTAATAAATACTACTTTTTATTTTGCTGTCTCAAAACACAAAAACTCACACTTTCACATATGGTCTCGAGCTGTGGTAACCATGATGCTGCCAGATGGCAGTTCTGTAATACTACCCACGTTCCTGCTTGTACAGCCTGTTGAATGTTTTAAACTGTTTACGTATGTTACATGTATGAATGAGTCAGCATTTACAATCATAGAAAAGTGGCATAAAAGCTGCTGTTAAAAAATAAATGTTTATTTTAGGTAACATTTAACTTCAAAACTTGAGGATAGTTAATGTTTCTGGCAAGCAGTGCTGTAGTGACATTTCTTATTTCAATAGTGCGGGGTTTTTTTTTGTGTGTGTATTCTGGTTGGGGGGGGGGGGGGGAGGAGACATAGAAAGACAGAAGGAAGAAAATAATGATTAGGGTTACAGATACTGGTTTAAAAAACACATTTCTCTAAAGCAGAAAAATTTGCATCAAAATATCTATTGAGCAGAAATTTACTGGACAGTGTTCTTAAAATCTCTTATCAGTTTGGATATTTTAAATATTTTGGTAGTAGGACCCCAAAAAAAAAATTGCTGCAAAACCAGTGTCTCAGCAAAGTTAAATAACAATACAGAGCCTCATCTAGACTTGACTAAAATCAGTGACAAACAATCTAAATTGATGAACCAAGAATACAGAGCAAGTTTTTTTTTTTTTAAACAACACGTAAATGAAAAATTTGACCTTATCTACTTCTAAAATAATATCATTAATAATATCAGTTGTATCAAAAGTATTTTGCAAGGTCTTAAAGATATAGTGGATACCACAATGAGAGAAGAACAAGCAGGATTCTGAAAAGGGAGAAGCTGTCTCAGCCAGATCTTTACTCTAAGAATAATACTTGAAGAACATATTGAAAAGCAGAAACCATTAATACTGAACTTCATAGACTTTCAAAAGGCATTTGATAGCATACACAGAGATTCAATGTGGAGAATTTTAAGTCTATATGGAATACCATCTAAAATCGTCAACATCATTAAGGACCTCTACAATGGATATGTTTGTGCAGTCAAAACAGAAGAAGGGATGACTGAATGGTTCCAGATTGAAACAGGCATGAAACAAGGATGTATACTGTCTCCTTTACTTTTTGGAATTACAATAGACTTCATAATGAAAAAATGCTGCACAGGTAACACAGGTATTGACTGGGTACATGGGACCCAACTAGAAGATCTTGATTTTGCTGATGACATAACTCTTATCAGTAGCAATGTGAATTCCATGCAGGAAAAAACAGATATCCTGTCTTCACTGGCTAGCAAAATAGGTCTTGAAATTAACAAGGAAAAAACAAAAATAATGACTTCCCATTAATCAAAATGGAAAAATACACGTAGAAGGGACAGATATTGAAGAAGTCAATCAATTTGCCTACCTTGGCAGCTACATAGACCAGGATGGTGACACCAGAAAGGAAGTTAGAATTAGAAGTGCAAAAGCAGCATCGATCTTAAAAAATCTTGAGAACATATGGCATTCAAAAGTTATAAGCACAAAAACCAAGTTAAAACTATACAATTCAAATGTAATATCCACCCTCATTTATGCATGTGAAAGCTGGAAAACAACTACAGAAATAGACAAGAAATTAGACTCTTTTGAGGTTCTAAGGACCGTTATCGATCTCCACCCCAACGGCATGCGTCTCAAACAGCCTCTGGCAGTCAAGTCCAACTCCTGGCCTTCCCGTGGCAGAACTGTTTAAACTGACAAGAGAAGGGGCGAGGGCGAATATCTGGCGCCTGAAAACCAGATACTTAGGGTAGATGAGTGGCACGTTTGGTAGCTCATCTACTGCTGTTGGCGAGATTCTTCAGCTGCCGTGCGTGGAGTAGTGCTTCTCCTGGCCAATGAAGAAAGGTGCAAATGGGGTTGCCACGCAGCACCACTGCAGAAAAGGTGGTAGAAAAATGATAAAGTGAAGCAAACAGTCAAATCATGGCACCTCTGGTCTGGAGGTCTGCCACGTCCTGCGTGCAGTCATATCGGGTGAAAAGCATGAACGGGCCTGTCTCAGAGGTTAAGACACTGCTGGCGAGACTCTTCGAATGCCGCGCGTGGAGTGAAGCTCCTCCCGGTCAAGGAAGAAAATGCGGAAAAGAAATAAAGGTTGCTGTGCGGCGCCGACGTGAAAAGGTGGTGAAATTTAATCGGTATGTCCAGTAGTATCGCTGCGAGAGCTACACATACCACGGCGCTCTGCTCTAGAGGCCGGCCACGTCCGAAATACTCCTCTCTCTCTCTCTCTCTCTCTCTCTCTGAACCTTAAGTGCCCAGGGCACATGGGGCTTCCGCAAGGGTTTTCCACAAATGCCTGTCCTTCGTCTTTTTTTCTGCTCTTGCCCAGGTGAGCCCTCTATTGCTCAACATCCTTTCTGTTGTTCTTCTCCATGTCTCTTTTGGTCTACCCTTACTTCTGCTCCCCTGTGGTGTCCATCTTAGTGCTATTTTTGGTAGTGAGTTGTCAGTCATTTGGAGCACATGTCCCAACCATCGCCAGCATCTTTCCTCAATAATTGTTGTCAGTGGTTTCATCTGCATTTCTGCTAATAAGATGTTATTTCTTATAGTGTCTGGCCAAAATATTTTTCTAATTCTTCGTAAACATTTAGTCTGGAAAGAATTCAACTTGTTTTCTATGGTTTTGGTGATTTTCCAGCATTCGCTTCCATAGAGTAGTACACTTAGAACATTACTCTTAAATATCCTGATTTTCATATTTATGCTTAGTTTTTTTGATTTCCATATATTCTGCAGCATTGCAAAAGCCTGGTTTGCTCTAGTAAGTCTGCTGTTGATGTCCTCTGTGCTGTCTCCATTTTCTACTACTCTGCTGCCAAGGTATACAAATTCGTTTACCTCCTCCACTAACTTGTTATCTACTCTGAGTACATTTCTGTTGTTCACATTTTGCTTCATTAACTTTGTCTTTCCTACGTTGATCTTTAGTCCTATGTTGTTTGCATTCTGAGTTAGCTTGTTTATTTTATCTTGCATATCTTTGTGACTGCTTGATAATTGACAAATGTCGTCCGCAAAGTCAAGGTCCTCCAGCACTGTGTCAAGGGTCCATTGTAATCCTCTGCGTTTGTCTGATGTTGCCTCCTTCATTAACCAGTCTACTGCCAAGATAAATAATGTTGGTGATAGTACACATCCCTGTTTCACTCCTGTTTGTATCCTAAAGCTGCTGGAGGTATGTTCTCCACAGATAACTTTGCACTGAAAACCCTCGTATAGGGCTTTGATTACATTAACTATTTTATGGGGGAGGCCATGCCATCTTAGGATTTTCCACAGTGCATCTCCGTTGACACTGTCAAAGGCTTTCTCAAAATCTATGAATAATGCATATGTTGTGCTATGCCACTCATTTGCCTGTTCTAATATTTGTCTAAGTACAAATATGTGGTCTATGCATGATCTTCCTTTCCTGAAATACTCCTACACTGGTGAAATTTCCCTAAACTGGCACACACCAGGGGTGGAACTTGATGGCTAGGCATGTCATGCCACCTCCGCTCTAGAGGTCGGTCACGCCTGATATACACCCATACTGGTGAATTATGCCTAAACTGGCTCACACCAGGGGTGAATCTTGAAGGCTACGCATGTCACAGTACCTCTGCTCTAGAGGTCGGTCACGTCCCAAATACGCCCATACTGGGTTAATATGCCTAAACCGGCTCAACCCAGGGGTGGAGATCACTAGTGGCGAGGATTCGTCCTCCTGGACAAAAGCTCCATCCTGGTCACAACTAGGAAGGGTAGCGGCCACGGCCACAAAATGCTGAAGTTAGAGACACTGGACCAGGGCAGTCTAGATTGGCAACCACCTCTCACCCGGTGGGGATGTTTGCGTATCCTAATCACGCTGAGGTTTTCCGGTGAGAAAGTCCAACTCTGGACTGGATGGGCAACCACCTCTCACCTGGCGGTGATACACGGGTATCTCAAAACACTTCGAGGTTTTTCGGTGAGAAGGTCCAACTCTGGCCTAGGTGGGCTACCACCTCTCACCCAGCAGGGATGCACTGATATCCTAAACACGTCGAGGTCTTCCAGTGAGAACGTCCAACTCTAGATTAAACTGGTGCAATGAAAACCAGGGTGTCACGCAATCCGCTTCAGAGACCCACCAAGAGTACAGGCTAAAGCCCTGCGATACTCTGAACCTCTTGTGGTCCTCTTGGGGACCACACAGGAGACCACGGGACCTAACGAGGACCACAGGCGTAAATTCAGTAGGATCACAGTGCGGTCTTGGTGGTAGAAACGAACGAAGAAGAAGAAGAAGAAGACTCTTTTGAAAACAAATGCCTAAGGAAAATTATCTGCATCAAGTGGAACAAATTCAAGAACAATGCAGAGATTAGATAGATGACTGAACAACAACCAGTCTCATGGGTGATGAGGAAAAGGAGATAGACATATGTTGGTCACATGATGAGAAGAAACAGTCAGAGAATCCTGAAACAAGCTATAAAGTGGAATACAACAGGCCAAAGAAAAAGAGGCAGACTGCGTGAAATTCTGAAGAGGACACTGTTAAGAGAGGCCAAATTAATAGGCATAAAATCCCTTGATGAGGTTGAAAGGCTCGCCGAAAACAGGAAAACTTGGCAAACTACCTTGCAAGCCCTATGTGACATTTAACGGCACGGGAAGGATATAAGATAAGAGCATAAGATAAGACTTCTAAAAAACTGATAATTTTTCACATTTGCCAGAATTACATAGATTCTTTGGAAATCTCTAAACTAATAATTTCCTCTCCATTTTATTTGTATGTTATCTTAATACCTCCTATGTAATCTTCAACTATATGAAGTTCACAAAAAAAATTTACTATATGAATAGATAACTAAATTGAATAATCTTTTTTCTTATGTAATTACTAACTAAAATTTGTTCATGAACTGAGCCACTTGCCTAATAAACATTTTCATAAGACTGAAATAATAACATTTGTTCATCTAAGAAATCTCCAGCCATAGGCTAAGAAGTGGTTAATGTTAATTTTTCTTTTTTTTAAAAAAAAATTCCTTCAGTTATATAATTATTAAAGATTGATAAGGAAACTAAAACCTTTATTTTTCATCAAAAATGTTTTAAAAATCAGCTTATATGTAAAATTTAATTTCTCTTGTCTAACATGATGTATCCTAAATTAGACATAATTAAACTTAATTTTAACATTTCATCAATAATTTTTTAAAAATAATTTTCTAAATTTAATTTCATCATCATCGTCGTCATCATCATCATCATCATCACCATCATCATCATCACCATCACCATCATCATCATCATCACCACCACCACTATCACCATCACCATCACCATCATCATCATCATCATCATATGATATGATAGTATAGATTTATGGTATTGCTTCTCCAAAGATCTTGTTCCTTGATATTTTCCATCAGCTCAGTTGTTTTTTGTTGTTGTGCCATTGTGCTAGATTGTCCATGATGTTTTTCTTGGTCATCCCCTGCATTTCTTCCCATTTATCTTTTCTTTTGTTATAATGTCAAGCCCTCCCTTTTCTCATTATATGTCCTTCGAGTGATGACTGTCATTTTCTTATGCAATTAATTAGGTTCCTGTTTTGATTTGCTTTCGTTAGACATTCCTTGCTTTTCATCTTAGCTGTCCATGGTACTCTTAACATGCTTCTAATGAACCATATCTCTGTTGCCTCTCAATCTGTTGACTGTCCATGACTCACTTCCATCAAGTAGGATAGGCTCAATGTAGTATTTTAGAACTGTCTGTCTGATGTTCACCAACAGAGATGCATTACATAATACTTTTCTCATTTGTTGGAAAGCTGTTTTGGTTTGGCATATTCTATTCTTGATTTCTGAAGTGCATTTCCCATCTGATGTTACTCAAGTGCCCATATATCTACATGTATGTACTTATCTCAAGGTTGTTCCTCATACCTTAACATTGCATTTAGGTGGGGTTTTTTCTCTCATGATATGACCACTGTTTCTGTTTTCTTGTTACTTAGGGTGAGTCCTTTCTTCTCACTTTCCGTTATTACTATATCTAATAATTTCTGTAGGTTCTTTAATTTTTAGAAAGAAGTATCATCTGCATACTGCAGATTATTCATGCTGTAGCTTCCAACTTGAGTTCCTAGTTTACTTTTGACTTCCCTTACAATATATATATATATATATATTTTCACTGTGAATTGAGAATGAATATGGTGAGAGGACACAATTACTCCTTGCTTTACTGATTGATGTTTGCCTATTATATTTTCTACCCTGATGGCCGCTTCTTGACTGCAATACATGATTTTTAATTAACCTCAAATCTTAGCTGTCAATATTATATCCTCTAAACATATTTTCATGATTTTGTCATGTTTTACTTTATTAAATGCATTGATATAGTGAATGAAGCTTATTTTATTCAGGAAAAAATTAAGTTTTGTTAACAGATGACTAGCCTCTCTTATCATCCTCTCAGCAACTGGACCCTGACCTTGACCTAGTGAAACTGTCTGTAGCTTGCTCTTGCCAGTACCTAAAAGTGCACATACCAAAAACAATTAGTAGAACAGCTATTTTCTCACAACAATAAACAACATTAGTGTGAATAATAGATGCAAATTAAAAATCAGTATTGGTGTGGTGACTATGAATTGTAAAATAAAATTTAGAAAAGCAAAACAAGCTAAAAAGGTTAGCAAAGCAATTAGTACCAACAATATTAAATACAGCAGTACCCCATGCAGTATATTTTTCTGCACATTTAATCATTATTATTACATTTCCTTAACTTGCTTAAAAAATAATAAATTTCCATTTTACTACAATGTAGGCATTATACTTTATAAAACATAATAAATGTTATCTTCTTTACTAGTACAAAAATTAGAATGCCTGTTAGATACTTCTGACTGCTTTTTTATCTTGTAATTTATATGCTCCAAAATTATTCATTATGATGCACAAACTTCTGTAACAAACATCATGTGAATTTGTTCACACAACTTCTGTAACAGGTATCAAATTAATTAGTTAAAAGTAAGAACTAAGAGCTTCATTTCTAGACAGCTTGTCTTCTCCCTTAAATTCACACTTCTAAAATTATAACAGTGGTTTCACCACATGTTGATGTAGTTTCAACACATGGTGATGTGGAATGGTATTTATTGCTGTAAACCATTTGCAGTGAAGCATTAATTATTTCTCCATCAATCATGGTTGGAAATTTTTTTATGCAATCTCTCTGTGCTTTTATTTATTTACAAATAGCAAGAATAGATACAGATTAGCTAATTTCTGACTAGGATAATCATATCTTATATATCACTGTCAAGACTTAAATGCTTATGTTTTGCTTATGATGAATATTGATTTTCCTTTTTATCATTAGTCAAATTGCTCTGTACACTGATAATTGCAATATTTTATTTAGCATTATTTTATGAAAACTTGGTTAGCTGCTACAGAAAGGGTTAATGTGAAGTAACTAATACAACATCCAAGAATATTACTCATTTAAAAAGTAAATAAAAATTACATACTGTATATATAAAAAATATTTTACATAATAACACATGAAATCAAACAGTGCATAGTACAAAAACTTAAAACTTATTTAAGTCTTTTTTAATTTTGAAATATACTAGAGTTTGTTGCATGAAATAATAAATTTGATATATGCCAACATCTTATTCTAAATGTGTATTCACAGGCACAACAGTAATGATACATATTGTCTGTTATGTATTTTTTTTTATGCATCCTAATAATTTTTATTTTTAAAATCTTTAGGGTGATGTGCAAGATGGTGGGCATTTTTAACAAAATTCCGTGGGATTTTGCTTGATTCGTCACATATTCTGAACCATACGTTGGGCATAAGGCTAAAAACCTTATCCTGAGACTCTAGATGGGAAAAAAAGGAACCGTTATGGAAACTCGCAAGACAACCAACCAAATCAAGGGTGACACATCAGAGACATTTATTATTTCTTGATGAGGTTGAAAAGCTCGCAGAAAACAGGAAAATTTAGCAAACTACCATACAAGCCCTATGTAACGTATAATGGCATGGGAAAGATGTAAGATAATAATTAAAATAGTTAAATTAGAAGAAAAGTATACTTAGTATTGTTATAGATGCCTGCCCATGGTGTCTTGTCATTCTGCCTAATATAGTGATGGCTGCACTTGCTTTCCAACTGATTTTTGTTGGTTTTGTTCCACTTAAATGTTATATTTGTTAGCTTGCTGTACAGTGAAACTGTCGGTGGTTTACAATTTCGTATAAGTATTCATACAGTGGGCAAAATGTAGCATGATGTGACCTTGTAGCAATATGTACCCTGTTTATAGTCAAATACTATGGTCTAAAACTTCTTTTCAAACTGTCAGTATTATTCTTTCTTATATCTTATATCTTTCCCATGCTGTTAAACGTCACATAGGGCTTGCAAGGTAGTTTGCCAAGTTTTCCTGTTTTAAGCGAGCTTTTCAACCTCATCAAAGGATTTTATGACTATTAATTTGGCTTCTCTTATCAATGTCCTCTTTAGAGTTTCACATGGTCTGCCTCTTTTTCTTCGGCCTGTTGTGTTCCACTTTATAGCTTGTTTTAGGATTCTATGATCATTTCTTCTCATCACGTGACCAACATATGTCTATCTCCTTTTCCTGATCACCCCTGAGTCTGGTTTTTGTTCACTCATCTGTCTTATCTCTGCATTGTTCTTGAATTCATTCCACTTGATGCAGAGTATTTTCCTTAGGCATTTGTTTTCAAAAGAGTCTAATTTCTTGTCTATTTCTTTAGTTGATTTCCAGCTTTCGCATGCATAAATGAGGATGAATATATTTGAATTGAGTAGTCTTAACTTTTATTTTTGTGCTTATAACTTTTGAATGCCATATGTTCTCAAGATTCTTGAAGATCGATGCTGCTTTTGCAATTCTAATTCTAACTTCCTTTCTGGTGTCACCATCCTGGTCTATGTAGCTGCCAAGGTATGCAAACTGATTGACTTTTTCAACATCTGTCCCTTCTACGTGTATTTTTCCATTTTGATTAATGGGAAGTTCCATTATTTGTTTTTTCCTTGTTAATTCCAAGTCTTATTTTGCTAGCCAGTGAAGACAGGATATTTGTTTTTTTTTTTGCATGGAATCCACATTGTTACTGATAAGAGTTTATTTGGCCTAGTTTGGACCAAACAAGAAACCCCACAAGACTGGAAGAATGCCATAATCACCCCACTGTGGAAAAATAAAGGCAGCAAAAGAGACTGCACGCAGTACAGAGGCATTTCCATATTAAGCCACACAGGAAAGATATTTTGTAAAATTTTAGAGAAGAGATTAAGACCAATGATAGAGCCCCAGCTGAGTAAACTTCAACAAGGCTCTAGGAAAAACAGAGGATGCACAGATGCAATATTTGCCCTCAGACAGTTGTCAGAGAAAGTGATCGAATTTAATAACACCCTTTACTTGGCTTTTGTTGACCACAAAAAAGCATTCAACAGAGTGGACAGGAACAAACTATGGGAAGTCCTAAAACAATAGGGGGTTACCAATCACCTAATAAATCTGTATAAGAGTCTGTACAGCAACAGAAGTGGCATCATCAGAGCATTAGGGGGGCATTCTGAACCCTTTATTATTAAATCTGGTGTTTGGCAAGGTTGCATCTTATCACTGCTGCTATTTATAACATATATCGATAACATCTGTAGAGAAGCTGGACTGATAAGGACAGCAAAAAATCAACAAAATGAAATAGAACAAACAGAAGATGACATAACCATAAACGAACTATTATTTGTAGATGATCAAGCTGTAGTTGCCAACTCAGAAGAAGGCTTGCAAGATCACATTAACAGATTGAATAATGCATGCAAAGAACACAATATGAAAATTAGCCTAGACAAACAGAAATCATGACCATCGCAAGAATAGATATACCAATAAACATCCCACTGGAAAGCCATACTATGAAGCAAGCAACGCATTTCAAATACTTCAGAAACATTTTCTCAACATAAGGAACAATAGACATAGAGATCGAAAACAGATGTAACAAAGTGAACCAACTTAACGGGCAAATGGCTCCCATACTAAACAACAAGCATGTCTCACTGGAAATCAAAAGAACTATCTATGAGACTATCTTTATACCAACTTTGTGCTACCAATGCCAGGCATGGATGCTGACAGCAAAAGACAAAAGGAAAATTACAACAACTGAAATGAGAATCTTTGAAAGAATTCTTGGAATATCAAGAATGGACAGAATCAGAAATGATGTCTTTAGAAATAAAGTAGAAGTTCAACCCATTCTGAACTATATTAAAAAACAGCAAGTAAAATGGTTCGGTCATGTGACATGACTACCAACAGAATGTGTACCACAGAGAGCAATGTTTTATAGACCACACAAAGGCAGAGGAAGGGGCCAGCCATGTAAACAATAGACCGGAAGCCAACAGGCTAGCCATTGGGAGACTATTGCACTTCACCTCTACATCTAGCAGTAAATGAGGAAGGACAAGACAAAGACTGATAAGAGTTATGTTGTCAGCACAATCAAGATCTTCTAGTCGGTTCCCTGTACCCAATCAATACCTGTGTTACCTGTGCAGCATTTTTTCATTATGAAGTCTATTGCAATTCCAAAAAGTAAAGGAGATAGTATACATCCTTGTTTCACACCTGTTTCAATCTGGAACCATTTGCTTGTCCCTTCTTCTGTTTTGACTGCACAAACATATCCACTGTAGAGATCCTTAATGATGTTGATAATTTTAGATGGTATTCCAAATAGACATAAAATTCTCCACAATGAATCTCTGTGTATGCTATCAAATGCCTTTTGAAAGTCTATGAAGTTCAGTATTAATGGTTTCTGCTTTTCAATATGTTCTTCAAGTAAAGATCTGGTTGAGACAGCTTCTTCCTTTTTGAAATCTTGCTTGTTCTTCTCTCATTGCAGTATCCACTATATCTTTAAGTCTACTCAAAATGACCTTGCAAAATACTTTTGACACAACTGATACTAAGGTTACTCCTATCCAATTGTTACAATTGCTAAGGTTGCCTTTTTTGGGTATTTTAACAATGATTCCTTTTTTCCATTTAGAAGGGACCTTTTCTTCTTACCAAATCTTATTAAATATTCTCTGTAGTTGTCTCATGTTGTCACTATTGATAGTTTTTAACATTTCAGGTGTTATTTCATCTTCACCTGCATCTTTGTTGTTAGCCATTAAATTCACCGTTGTTTCAGTTTCATGCAATGTAATTTCATCTAGGTTGACATTTAGTTCTGGATTTGGTAAGTCAGTTTCAAGATTTATCAATTCTCTTGGGTGTGGTCAATTAGGTATTTCTTGGAAGTGTTCAGCCCATCTTTGCTTTTGGTCTTTACCTGATGTTAATAGGGTTCCAGTTTTGCTAAGAATTGGTCTTTCTTTAGATGTAATAGTACCTGTTAGCCTCTTTTGTATATTATATAGAGTTTTGCTTCTCCTGTTTTTGCTGCTTTCTCTGCCTCTTTCACCATATTGTCTATGTATTCTCTTTTACCCCTTGTAGCTGAACTTTTTACTTTATTATCTATTTCTTTGTACTTTGCTTTTGCCAGATCTTTTCCAAGATCTGTCTTTGCATTCAACATGTCTAATTTGGCTGCTTGTCTTTCATGTATGTACTTCCACATGTTTTCTGATATCCATGGTTTTCTATTTGTTTTTTTCAGTCCAGTGCTTGCTTTTGCTGCTGTGATTAAGGCTATGGTGTAAGAATTCTATAATTCATCTATACCTATCTCCTCTATTCTTCTTTAGGTTGCACAACATGAAAAACTGTTTTTTTTCATTACCTATTTGTTTAGACAATTCTTATGCTGTTTGTATGAATGACAAGTCTCCATGTTGTTTCTATGAATGATTTGCCCAAGTTCAAGGTTATGGTTGTGTATATTTGTTCTTATCCTTCATGCAAGTAAGTCTGCCTTGTTTTTCTGGTGTGTCTGTCTGCATGTCCTGTGATCTGCTTCATTACTAGCTTGATGTCATGGAAGTTTATGAACTGATATATGTTGGAAATGATCCAAGTGAATTATGATTTACTGCAACTGTTTTCCAGCATCAGTAAAAATAACAATGCTTTGCATTTTTGAAGGAAAAGTGTAACTGAGAGGTGTAAGACACTTTACACAGTTCCAGTGGAAAAATTATTAGTTACGTATGATATATACAGCAATCTAGTAAGCCCTGCTAAAAAATCAGTGTACATGAAAAGTGTGCCCATTCATAAACTGCAGAAATTGTTTCTACATTCTGCTTGCCTTTCATCCTGCTGGAACCAGACAATACAGGCATACTGAGCAAGACTTATATAGACACAAAACACAAAACTAAAAACAGTCTGTAAAACTAAGGTCTGATACGTTAATTAGAGAGGCACCCTATGCAATAAGAATTTTCAGGAAATAATAAAGTCTCCTTTTATATATAATTTATTCTTGAGATAAGCTATGATCTTAGAAGAATACAGTAGCATTTGAAACATCTGAAAACAATTGCAAAAATGTGTTGCATATATACAGGCTACATGATGCACAATAACAGCAAGCCACAAATATCTTTGCATATCATGATAAGTGGAAGAAAATTCAGGGCACTCCTAGATTATTGAAGAATAGTAAATTCTGAGAAGGACAAAGTAATGTATCAAACCGACTCCACTATCAGTTAAACACATCATTTAAATAATGGGAAATAAACCAGGAATGATATTACTCAAATCAAATAAAATTCATGGGTATTATGAAAAAAAAAAAGAAAAGCTATGACAATGTTACAGGATATTAAAAGGAAGGAGAGCTTCTATGCCATTATGGCATATATTAGGTAAATTAGTGCTCATAATTTTCTTAACAAGTCATCACACTAGATGCTAATTTAATTAACATTACATCTGACTGGCTTTCCTTCCCTTAATCTGAAAGGTGTCAGGTCAAATGAAACATCACAAGCTTGACCTGAACCTACTGTCAAGAGAAACTTGTGCACTAACCATTTCACCTCTAATTCACTTCAGATAAAATATGTTCTATTCAATTATATTTCATTAATGACTATTAGACAATCAGACTGCAAAAACATATCATAAAACTTAACATATGAAAGTTTATCTTTTGACTGACAGCAAACAGATAACTTAGTTGAAGTAGGGGGAAAAAAAGTGATTTCTTCAAATCTATGGCATTTAGAAGTTACTGGTTCCCAATACAAAATACAGATTCTCCATACTATAAAATATGAAGTCATATGCATACACAGATGAGGATTCATTTTTATCTCGATGATTTCTTTTTTTCAAGCAATAAAAGTCTGGAAATTCATCAGATATAATCAGTTTCATTAATTATCATCATCATCAGGTGTCATGCCGACTGGCGTTGGCTATTATGCTTCTCCAGAGTACACGATCCTTCGTGCAGGCCATCAGTTCAGTTGGTGATCTTCTCTCACACCATCTCGTCAGACTTTCCAGAATCATTTCTCTTGGTCTTCCCCTTGCTCTTCTTCCCTCTATTTTTCCTGTTGTTATAATATTTTCAATGCCCCCTCTTCTCATTGCATGTCCTATGAAAGTACAGTCTCTCTCTTATTTTTTTGACAAGATTTTTTCTGTCTCCAACTCTTCTCAAACATTTTCCATTAGTTATTTTTGCTGTCCAGGGAATTTGCAACATTCTTCTAATAAACCACATTTCTGCTGCTTTCATTGATTATTGTGCAGACCTGCTTATTGTCCATGATTTACTTCTATATAACAAGATAGGTTCTATATAGCATTTTATGACTCATTTTTTAACATTCATTGATAAGGATGTGTTGCATAATATGTTTCTCATTCTCTGAAATGCAGTCTTTGCTTGACCTATTCTGTTATTAATTTCTGTTTTGCATTTCCAATCTGAAGTTATTACTGTTCAAAGGTATTTACATTTCTGCGCCTGATTTAGAATAGTTCCATTTAATTTTATACTGCATTTTGGTGAATTCTGTTTCTTAGATGGTCTGTCTTTTATTATCAAAGTAAAGCCTTTCTGTTCACTTTCTTTGGCGACTTTATCCAAGCGATTTTGCAGGTTTTGTTGGTTCTCAGCTATCAGTACTGTGTCGTCAGCATACTGAAGGTTGTTAATATTGTATCCTACTTTTATACCTGGTTCTCCAATGATCATTCTTAGAATATTCTCGCTGTAGAGAGAAAAAAGGTCTGGAGATAGTACACACCCCTGTTGCACTCCCTGTTTTATTGGTTGATATTTTCCAGTTTTTTTTTCAACTTGAATCGCTGCTCCTGCTGCCAGTATAGATGTTTTACAATCCTCAGGTCTTTGATGTCTATGTTTATGTCTTCAAGCATTTTAATAATTTCATCATGTTTCACCTTGTTGAATGCCTTGGAGTAATCAATGAAGCATAAGTAGAGATATTTCTGTACTTCTAAATCCATTAATAGCTAAATTCATTAATAGTTTTTTTAAATCTTTGGTTATTATCTATCACAGAGATTCTTAAAATAATATTAATATTAATATTTAGACCAAAAGTATAAAAAGTAATGATATATGTAAAAACAGCTAAATGGGCTAAAGTAGACTGGCTGAGCTGTATATTTTAAACATAAGAAAACTAAGATATACAAACTGTAGCCCTTAAAATTCAAATATATATATATATATATATATATATATATATATATATATATATATATATATATATATATATATATATATATATGATTTAAAACAAAAAACATGGAGAAAATGTAACTGAAATAGCTTACACTTTAACCATCATAAAATTAATGCTCTTTTGGCAATGATATTTTCTTTAAAAAAATAAAAAGAAAATGGCACTCTGAATCTGATAAACAAATGTATTTCTGAGCTTGAGAAAAATAACTTGAATATCTAAAAATAGCAACAACAACAAAAATGAGCTTGATTTTCAAATTCTGCAATTAAGATTTTTGAATGTTAAAAACATTCAGTCTCACTAATTTGAATTAATTAAGATTTTCAGGAGCGTATTAAGATACGAAAGGTTCAAAACTAATTGATATATGACATGAGTGCCCACAACATTGGTGCACTGACATACGAGCAAGGATTTCTGCTTGGTTAATCTCTTCTCCAACAACACTCAATTTTCGCCTCTCCTCCGCTAACTTCTCCTCTGCCACACTTCTTGTTCCACGGGAGGGAATCATGCCTAGATGTAAGGAGACATTGTTAGTTCACTAACTATTGATACAACGTAAATATGATCAGTGCTGAATAGGCAAACATTACAATGGTGAAAACAAAAAAATGATGCAGTGAGTCACAAAACCGAAAAAAAAAAAAAATGAAAAGCAAGCATTAGAAAACTCAAAAGCCATTTTTTTACCTAAAGCAATACCACTGTGTCATTGTTCAGATGTTCTCCTATACATGGATTTTCACAGTTAAATTATGCCTTGCATCCATTTTTTTAAATATTAAGCCCAAGACTGAATTATATAGTTACTTTAAGTTCATTTAACCTCACGGTCACTATATCAATATTTAAAGTTTCAGAAGATGTACTTTCACTGATATTATATTCTCACAGACAGACACTTATTACTGACAGTTAATATTATTGTTTAAAACATATCAATGACATGGTTCTCACTGAACAACACACTGTTAACCCTGATATGCCTGTTGTGAGATTGGGTAGCAATGAAAAGAAAAGGGCACCAGGCTAAAGAGGGGCAAATCATGGATGAGTCATGCAGAAGATGCTATCAAGCATCTGTGAACTTAACAAAATCAACTCTGACGAGGAATGGGTACCTATGCTTCCAGCATACAGAGGCACCTTCTCTTGCATTGTCAGGTTTGACAAGAGGAGCAGGGAACAAAATCCACTTTCTGTGAACGCAGAGGTCAATGTCTTCATAAGTGAAAACTCCAATGAGGCAGATGATGTTATTTATACAGATGGGTCTGTTGTATGATATCAGAGAGTGCATGGACATGCTCCGAGGGCAGAACAATCCAGGAAGCCAGCAGTGCCTTCACTATGATCACAAGTAGCATGATGATAGAAGTGATGGTGGTAACGAAAGAATTCGAGTGGCTGGATTCATAGGACTACACCTGTGCCTGCATACTTAGTGACCCCATGAGTATGATCTAGAAAGTTGAGGCAGATTTTGTAAGCAGGCAATGGCTTGAGTCATTGCAGAAATCAATGATTTACAGAGTTGCCTTTGTCCATGTCCCTGGGCACATAGGCATCCATGGAAATGAGAGAGCTGACAGGTTGGTTGGTTCTGCCACCATCTCAGATGGGCAACCGCTGGATCAAGCTGATGTTGTTAATGTGCTCAGAGAGATAGGCACAGTGGAGGAGTTTGAGAGCAGCAAATCCACACCACTGCTTAGACTGAGAGAGCTGACTGGCACAGCTAGGAACAAAAGGCATATTGGATGCAGAAGAGGACTTGTCAACCAACACAGGACAGGCACTATGGGTCACAGGACACTGATGTATATGTTGAGAGGGGAATCTGAGCACCTATGGATATTGTCCAGGGTGCAGTGATGATAACCCAGACAATAAATAATAAACCATGCTTTTCATATACTCTGCATTTAAAAAGAAAAGAAAACTCACTTCCTATAAAATATATACTTAAAGAAATAAACCTCAAATGCAAAACTAGAAGATAGATACCATAAACTCCCAAGAAATCACCAGAGATGATATGTTGCATTTGTGAGACTGTGGTGTCATTGTATGAATGTACTACTTTTTCAGCTTTGTTTGCTGGTCATCTAAGTTAATCCTATGACCCTGTACCTTGAGATTCAAACTCTTAAATGGTTGCATTAATCCAATGCTCATTTTGATCATATATAAGAACAGTTCAATGGAAAGTCATGGAAGCTTTGAAACTATTCATACACTTAGAATCTTTTAAGACATACATTTAGTAAATCTCTGAACATCAAGGGTATCACTCATAGATGGCTAAGAAACCTGAGAAAATAATTAGTAGGAAAATCACTTCCACTGTGAAGTCTAGCAGATTACAAAGGATAGGCCATGTAGAAAGAACAGAAGAGAGTTTTTAAACCAATCTATTATAAAACAAGAGATTGAATGGAAAAGATCAAAGAAAAGATGGAGAGAAGAATAGAAAATCTGGAGTAAACAACTGGTGAATGAAAGTCAGGAACAGAGCTGGATGACAGATTGTATATCCAGCAAGGAGCCTTGAAGGTTTGAAATGAGAAAGAGACAGACAAAAGGAGATAAAGAAAAGCAAAATTTCATGCTTTGTGGAACTGAACCAGTTTGTCAGATAATGAAAATAATATAAATTTGTGCTCTAAGATGAAAAAAGATGATGCTAATGCATCTAAGAAAGATAAAATTGGACACTGGTAAATGACTGAAATATGTGACAAGACAACATTATGAACAGTAAAAGGCTGTAAAAAGGTTCTGTGACAGTCTTATATGCAAGAAAACATATACCAAGGGTGATACATTTACACACAGGCATCATTGGTATGAATATGAAACATGTATAAACTACCAACATAAAACAAAAATACCTTCCTTTTTTAAAACCTGGTGTCAGATTCACTGTACTCATCAGTATTATTTTAATGTATACTTTCATGTTCATTTATAACTGCCTTTTCAGTAAAACTCACAAAATTAAAAAATAAAAAGAGAAAACCAAACCAAACACAATTCCACAGCAGCTGCATCAAAACTAACGCTTAGAAAATGTATCACATATCATCTTTCAATACTCAGAATCATAAAGTGATAAACAGAAATAATAAAATATTAAAATGCTTTAACAATATACATCAAAGTGAATACAAACAATAAAAGTATAATCAAAATTACACCAAAAAAAAAAAAAAAGTGCAATGCAAGGATGACATACAAAGGCTTATGTTCTTGTGCGAGTAAATGACAGTAAAGTAAGCATGCACAGCAAACCACTGTGGTGTGAGGTACGAACATATTTAACTGAACATGGAAATGATATATCCAAAAGCACACACAATAAATAATTCACTTAACATTTAATAAGAGAGGCTTTAATAACAGAATTAACATAAATTATAAAACAAGTTAATTTCTAATGTAATGATTTTCACAGGTTAAAAAGAAAGAAACATTCTGCAAGTCTACGAAGCAGCTACATAAAACATTCTCTATATGAAAAACAAAAAAACTGAATCTAAATTCCTTTCTTTAAGAGCTGATTGAAAAAAAATGTTAAAAAACTGCAGTACAAAATGAACATTTTTTCAAATGTTAAGAAAATCTATAAAGCTGATTAGGCCTATATTAATCCTATTGTAAGCCATTTAACTATAAGTTACTTGCAAATAAAATTTTCATATTGTGATGTGATATTCTGGGTTCAGATAAATAATAATCATTCTAGATGTCAATATAAATTTATGCAGAAGAGTAATAACCAGCCATTATGACATAGTTTATTCAGAAGTTCCTAGTACAACATTCTGTGACAAATTTTATTAACTCAGTAAAAGAGTGAGACATCCACATATGTTATGAGTGAAAGGATGAAGCAAAAATATTTAAACATCTTTTTATGAAAAAAAAATGTATTTTGCAGGAATGTATAAATTTTACTGTCTTTCCTCAATCCTCATATTTTAAAAGAAGTATAGCAAAATATTCACGGCAGTTGCAAAATCTCAGTTTTCTTGCAATGATTTCTTTGAGTGAGTCAAAATCTCAGTGAGTATCACAAAGTTGATCAAGTTGTCATTTTATGACATGAGTTAGTCCTACCTTTCTCTTCAGCAAATCTGTACAGACCAGCCATAGGATCAGCCCCCGGAGACAAAATGAAAATCAGCGGGGAGAAAAAGTTTGAGTCTTCATAGCACAGGGAGAGGTCAAAGGTTGGAGGTTCAATGTACTTTTGACCTAATTTGTCCACAATAAAGTTCTGGATTGCAGGGACCATCTGACAAACAAACAAACAAAATCATTTGAAAGTTGCTAATCCTTGGTAAGTTTAATCATAGGTTGAATGTTAACATAGCTGCATTGCAATTAAGAAAAAGGCAACTCTCTGTAAGAATGAACAGCACAGCAGGGGCATAAGAAAAAAAAGAATAAAATGAAGAAAATTTAAGCAACAGTTCAACAAGTGAGCTGCAAGAAATTATTTGGGTGAAGCCACCTATAAGTAAGAGAAATAAGAGCAGAAATGCATTTTTGCAGAAAAGTATCTTCAGTGTCTTTAGTCTAAAAAAAAAAAAAAAAAGTGAACATGTTACGGAGTAAGAACAAATAAATAAAAAAGGGTAATATTCTCCAAGCCTCACAAACAAAGTGGTGCTCAAGGAAAATGAGCAATGAACATCACACATGAAAACAAAATCATCATTATCATTAGGTGCTGTGCCGACTAGCATTGACTATTATGCTTCTCCAGAGTACCCGATCCCTCATGCAGGGTATTAGCTCAGTTGGTGATCTCCTCTCACACCATCTCATCAGACTGCCCAGTATCATTTCCCTGGCTCTTCTTCCCTCTATTTTTCCTGTTGTTACAATATTTGCAATGCCCCCTCTTCTCATTGCAAATCCTATGAAAGTACATTGTCTCTTTCTTATTTTTTTGACAAGATTTTTTTGTACCTCCAGCTCTTCTCATACATTCTCCATTAGTTATTTTTGCTGTCCAGGGAATTCGCAACATTCTTCTAATAAACCACATTTCTGCTGCTTTCAATGCTTATTGTGCAGACCTGCCTATTGTTCATGATTTACTTCTATATGATAAGATAGGTTCTATATAGCAATTTAGGACTCATTTTCTAACATTCATTGATAAGGATGTGTTGCATAATCTTTCTCATTCTTTGAAATGCAGTCTTTGCTTGGCCTATTCTGTTCTTAATTTCTGTTCTGCATTTTCCATCTGAAGTTATAACTGCTCCAAGGTATTTGAATTTCTGCACCTGATTTAGAATAGTTCCATTTAATTTTACACTGCATTTTGGTGGATTCTGTTTCTTAGATATAACCATGGTCTGTCTTTTTGATTTCAGGCATCCTGTGGTATATTTTTGCCTTCCTGTCTATGGGTTCATTAATTCATTTGTGCATGTTTTTGCTGTTTTCATTATGAGAGTCCTCTATTTGTCTGCACTGTTCATTTAACCACACTTCCTTTGCATTTGCGTCTTATCCTGCTATATTTTTCTTGACTATTTTTACTCCTCCTTTTCTTGTCCATCATCCCAAGATGTTGTCTGTCATCCATTTATTCTTGGAGGCTTCTTTTTTGTGGCATTATCTCCTTAACAGTTCAGTTGATAGAACATTTTAACATTGCCCATTGTTCAACTATACTATTTTTCTTTGCTATTGCATTGTATCTACTTGTTATAATAACTCTGTATTGTTCTCACAGTTCTTGGTCATTTTTAAGGAGTTCTGAATTCAGTTTGATGTTTCTCACTTTTCTGCATGTTTTCTTCAGCTTTATTCTAATTTTTCCACAGAGTGGATCGTGGTCACTATTGCGGTCAGCTGCTGGCATGGTTTTTGTTGTCAGTAATGCATTCTGGAATTGTTTGATGATTAATATGTAGTTTATCTGATTACAAGACTTTTTGTCTGAAAACAAAATCTTACATCTTACATCCTTCCCGTGCCATTAAACATCACATAGGGCTCGCATATTTGTTTGCCAAATTTTCCTATTCTTGGTGAGTCTTTCAACCTCATCAGGGATGTTATGAAAACAAAATAGGGGATATAAAAGGGAATGATGATGGATCTTGGTAGAGAGAAAAATAGGAGAGTCTTTTCTGACCTTATGTGATTGAAAGACTTGCTCCTTTGGCCTTGCTGCAGATTTACAGTAATCTACCTCCTGTTCCCTGTTATAATATCAAACTTTTTAAGAACAGTTTCACACACAACATGTTAAACCAATTTTTATTTTAAAATTATGAAGGCTTGTTAATTAATGTAGATCTGAGGTTCAAAAGCACCATCCAAGTAGCCACAACTCAATATCTTCTTTTTTTAAATGGATAGTCAAAAGAACTTTTAACAAATTACTTTAAAAAAATTTTTAATTAAAAATCTAACCTTATCAGGTCTGAGACATCTCAACACTATCAACTGCTGCATCTGTGTTAGATCTGAACCGAGAGGCTCTGGACATTTCTCCATATGGGGGATGAGTGAATCGTACCATTTCTTCCATTCGTTAGGCTGCAAGATATAATTCTTAATTGTTGAGTGGATAAGAATATTGAAATCTTATACCTGTAACGAATAATATTCATTAGAAATACTTTCAACAGAAGCCATATTTAATGCCACTTACATAGCCTGTCTCTGATATTATGCAAGCACAAGAAACTATAACCTATCATCATCATTAAACAGATTAGCTTCTTTAACATGCATGATTATGTCTTTGTGATTAGAGTTGCATTTTTTCACTTGGCACAGTGCTGTGATTATTTAGAAGCAAATATTACATGCATAACTTCTACTTCTAGGAAACTTACAGTTTTAAAATATTCCACACAACACCAACATGAGCAAGAAGTAAAAACAAGAATAAAGGTAGAACTAAACTCTTGTCTGTCTATGTTAAATGTTACCTTGGAGATGGATAAGTTATTGCAAAATATAAGGAACGATACACCATTATCAGACTGAAACCATACTTTAAGCAGACAGTACACTAGACACGTTTTAAAATATTTACCGAAATAACACATGTCTGACTTACTGCTTTCTGGACCATTTCCATGAACCCCTTAAATGCTGGCAAATGAGATGCCCTGACTATCTCAGCCCATGATTTATCCATCAGCCATGCAGAGGCAGGATTTGCAAATGGATTCTCCAAAGCCACACCTCCTGTCAGTAAAAACTTCCATTCTTGATCATCAACTTCTCCTCTGAAACAAAAATTAATGGTAAAACTGATAGGAACAAACTTTATTTGGAATTAAGACTACAGATTTCTTCCATTAATTTTGCCTTCTCTTTTCACAACTTTGAAGAAATGACTGTCAATATTTATTTGTGCAACTGCAAATATATGTGCATCATATTTAATGGTTCTTTTCATCTTTGAAAATAATCTGAAATATAGAGAAGTCAGCTGTTTATATAGCTTGCTGAGAACCATTTTGCTATGCAATTTGTCTCATAATTGACAATACCAATACATGACCAGGCCAGTTGGCAACTGTGATGACTAAGTATGTTTATTTCACAAAGTCCAGACTCTTTGGCATATGTATCCTCTATCTTCAATTTTGGCTCCCATTCCTTCCTCAGTAATACAACACATATCCCTACAAAAAGCTCTCAACAAGGAACTATATTATGCTAATTCTTACTCTAATGGTTGATGGAAGGACCTCTTACAAATATCTCTGCATTTCAGTTTGTCTACATTATGACTTTATCTTCAGAGGTTCATCAAACATCTGCATTAGAAATATCACTGTCATCCATAAGCATGATAGTGCCACCATGAACCAGCTATCTTAATTTTCTGTACTGCACATTGCTTTTATGGATGGAATTCCACAAGCTGAAGAACCTTTAAGTTGGTTACTTTGTGGATTCATTGTATTATGTTAGTAATATGCAAATATTAAAAAAAAAACATTGATGCTAAAAGTAAAAAAAAAAGGCTACTCTCACAAGAATCTGTTTCTCTGCTTATATGCTCATAGATTCTTGCAACTGTAAATGACTATGACATTATTCAAAAACAGAATTAAGGTCACTTCTTTCATGTTGATGAATGGCACAGTGTAGTTTTGTTTCTGGAAAATTATTTACTGAAAAAAATAAGTTCAAATAAAAACAGAAAGCCTTATGTTCACATTTATTCAACTTTAGTCAACTCCTTCAGTCACTCACCTGCCCTTAGCCAGACCAATGCACAAAAGAAAAGAGAAAAGAAGCTTATCCTTTTCAAAAAGTGATCTGCACACATTCTTGTAGGTGCTGTAGGTAAAATGACTGTTGAGATTCTCAATTCTTTTATCAAGCTCAGATGATCGTGAGCTCTGGAAAATGGACTGGAAAAAAGATTCAGTAAATTTTTGTCACTTTATTTCACACTGTACTAATCTTTATCTCTTTCTACAGCTCAGCTACTCACTATAAACATTAAATTTAATATAAAAATAAATTTAATATAAAAATGGGAAATGTGACAAAGCAAGCAACATTTACTCCCTAACAGACATATTCTAATCAAAAGAAAGGAAAATACTTTATAAATAAAAACAATTAATTATAGGCATACCTGAAGATAGAGGTTGATAAACCAGGCCAAGGAGTACTGATACATGGGGTCTATATTGGCCAAGTCAGAAATGGCAAAGAACAGCATGCTCCCATGTTTAGCAACCTGAAAGTTCAGCAGCAAATGACAATTAAACACTGCGGTTCATTTACATCTTACATTCTTTCCATGCCATTAAATGTCACATACGGCTCACATGGTAGTCCACCAAGTTTTCCTGTTTTTGGCAAGCTTTTCAACCTCATCGAGGGATTTTATGCTCACTAAACTGGCCTCTCTTAACAATATCCTCTTTAGAGTTTTATGTGATCGACTTTTTTTCTTCAGTTGTTGTGTTCCACTTGATAGCTTGTTTTGGGTTTCTCTGACTATTTCTTCTTATCATTTGTCCAATATATGTCCATCTCCTTTTTCTGATCACCCATGAGACAGGTTGTTGTTAGCTCATCTGCTTTATCTCTGTGTTGTTCTTGAATTCGTTCCACTTTATACAGAGTATTTTCCTTAGGCATTTGTTTTCAAAAGAGTCTAATTTATTGTCTGTTTCTTTAGTTGTTTTCCAGCTTTTGCAAGTGTAAATGAGGGTAAATATTACATTTGAATCGAATAATCTTATCCAGCTTTTGCAAGTGTAAATGAGGGTAAATATTACATTTGAATCGAATAATCTTAACTGGTTTTTGTGCTTATAACTTTTGAATGCCATATGTTCTCAAGATTCTTGAAGGTCAATGCTGCTTCTGCAATTCTAAACTTCCTTTCCTGGTCTATGTAGCTGTCAAAGAATGTAAACTGGTGTACTTCTTCAACAGCTGTTCCTTCTATGTATATTTTTCCATCTTGATTATTGGGAAGTTTCATTATTATTTTTTCTTCCTGTTAATTTCAAGAGCTATTTTGCTAGCCAGGGAAAACAGGGTATCTGTTTTTTTCTTTCATCACATTCAAATTGTCACTGATAAGAGCTGTCATCTGCAAAATCAAGATCCTCTATTTGGGTCCCATGTACCCAATCAATGCCCATTTTACCTGAGCAACATTTTTTCATTATGAAGTCTAGGGTAATACCAAATACTTTCTTGTTTCTTGCCTGTTTCAATCTGGAACCATTTGGTCATTCCTTCTTTTGTGTTTTAATGATGTTGACAATTTTAGATGGTTTTCCATATAGTCTTAAAATTCTCCACAATGAATTTCTGTGTATGCTATCAAATGCCTGTTAAAGTCTATGAAGTTCAGGATTAATGGTTTTTGCTTTTCAATATGTTCTTCAAGTATTATTCTTAGATCTAGTCGAGACAGCTTCTCCCTTTTTGAAATCCTGCCTGTTCTTCTCTCATTGCAGCATCCACTATATCTTTAATTCTATTCAGAATAACTTTGCAAAATACTTTTGACACAACTGATAATAAGGTTACTCCTCTCCAGTTATTGCAGTCACTAAGGTTGCTTTTTTTTATATTTTAAAAATGATTCCTTTTTCCATTTAGAAGGGACCTTTTCTTCTTTCCAAACTTTATTAAATATTCTCTGTAGTTGGCTCATGTTGCCACTGTTAATAGCTTTTAACATTTCGGCTGTTATTTCATCTTCTCCTGCAGCTTTGTTGTTAGCCATTAGATTCACTTCTGTTTCAGTTTCGTTAAATGTAATTTGATCTAAGTTGAAATTTAGTTGTGGGACTGGTAAGTCAGTTTCTAGGTCTATCAATTCTTTTGGGTGTGGTCAGTCAAGAGTTTCTTGGAAATGTTCAGCCCATCTTTGCTTTTGGTCTTTACTTGATGTTATCAGAGTTCACTAGTATAACAAATAAAAAAATATATGGTATTTACTAGAGTGAAAACAGTAAATGCAAGGTACAAAAGCAGAAGATATGATACAGGTATGATATATCTGATACATAAATTATAAAATATTTCTAGATTCTTACTGGTTTGTATCCATTTCTGGTAACATCAATCTCTTCTTCTGTCTTAGTTGCAGTCTTCTGTTTCTTTGAAATCTCCATTGACAGAATTTTACTGGATGACAAAATCTCTATAGCCTTTTCATCTTCTAGTATATTTCCCTGGCAACATGAAATAACCAGTGCATGAAGTTCGATGCTAAAACCAATAATTGCAGATTATTTAAAGAATAGAAACATAAAGAGGTTATTTGCAGAGCTAAAAAAAGGAATAAATATTAATTTAAAAAAAAGGGTTTTGAGAAATAAAATTAAAACAGAGAGGTGACTGGGGACAGCACCTATGCTTGAAGTAGATTACAGATTACAGTCCCACAACCTGAACTCTGGATATGTTGCTTGGTAGGTGACTGCTTTCACAACTGAGCCAACTTTACCATATTATTAAGATAAAGTCAAATTTTTTTTTGTTTCTCTCATCAAATGAAAGGCATTTAAAAGGACACAATATTTCATTCTGAAGAACCTCGTTATAAACATGCATTAAAAAGTTTACCTTGGATGAGGACAGAACTTCCAAAATTTTGTCCTCAATATCTTTCAACTGTCGTCTGTTGTGTGCACTTTCCAGTATCAATTTATTTTTCTTCTCTTCCAGTTTGGGTTTTTCTTTTGCAGCTACCAGACCCAGGAGCTGGTCCTCTAGACCCAGTGGGGTTATCATGAAATTTAAAAGAGTCACCTGAAAAAAGTGGAATTTATATTTAAAAAAAACAAACAAAAAACATGAGTCTACCATGTCAAAAAGTTACGCACAGATATGGTGTTATAACCAGATTTTCCATGATCTGTCAGAATATGGCAGGGTTATGTGGTCAGCATCACGCCTGACTACCTGTATTTTTCCAGCTCCAAAAAGAGACATGCACTAATTTCTAAAGCCATGGCTCTAAATGGGCTTGAATCTCCAGTCTCACCATGTAAGATGAATGCACTAACTACTATACCATTCAGAAACCCATGGAGCTGATAAATCTGATATTAATTGCTTTACCAACAAAGTAAAAATCTAATCAAGGTGTTTCTTTGCTCAGTATCACTCTTACACATATTATTTATCGCAATCCTTCTCTTCTAACTGGTCCTTTGAGGGCTCTTTCTAATTCTTAATTTCTAGTTATAAATTTATCTTTGTATAAACTAGCCATCATTTTTTAAAACATTTCAAAGTTCAAAGGTTCAAAATTAGATTCTAACGTCACTGCATTCAGGACAGTCCTATATATGCTCCGCCCTATGTTGCAGTATCCATCCAAGAGTATGTTTGCTAACCTTACATCCTTCTTGTGCTGCTAAACGTGACATAGGGCTGGCATAATTGTTTGCCAAGTTTACTTGTTTTCTATGAGTTTTTCAACTTCATCAAGATATGTTATGCCCACTAAACTGGCTTCTTTTATCAATGTCCTCTTTAGAGTTTCACGAGGTCGATCTCTTTTTCTTCAGCTTGTTGTGCTCTACTTGATAGCTTGTTTTGGTATTCTCTGATTGTTTATTCTCATCGCATGGCCTACATATGTCCATCTTCTTTTTCTGATCACCCATGAGACAGGTTGTTGTTTGCTCATCTGTCTTATCTCTGTGTTGTTCTTAAATTCATTCCAATTTATACCAAGTATTTTTCTGAGGCATTTGTTTTCAAAGGAGTTTACTTTCTTGTCTATTTCTGTAGTTGATTTCCAGCTTTCACATGTATAAATGAGGGTGGATATCACATTTGAATTGAGTAATCTTAATTTGGTTTTTGTGCTTATAACTTTTGAATTCCATATGTTCTCAAGATTTTTGAAGGACAATGCTGCTTTTGCAATTCTAATTCTAACTTCCTTCCTGGTGTCACCATTCTGATCTATGTAGCTGTCAAGGTATGCAAATTAGTTTATTTCATCAACAGCTGTTCCTTCTATGTATATTTTTCTTTTTTGATTAATGAGAAATTTCATAATTTTTGTTTTGTCTTTGTTAATTTCAAGGCCTATTTTGCTAGCCAAGGAAGTCAGGGAATGTGTTTTTTTCTGCATCGATTTCACATTGTCACTGATAAGAGTTATTTCATCTGCAAAATCAAGATCTTTTATTTGGGTTCCATGTCCCCAATCAATGCCTGCTTTACCTGTACAGCATCCTTTCATTATAAAGTGTATAGCAATTCCAAAAAAGCAAAGGAGATAATATACATCCTTGTTTCACTCCTGTTTCAATCTGAAATCATTCACTCATTCCTTCTTCTGTCTTGACTGCACAGACATATCCCTTGTAGAGATCTCTACAAGTTGAATTCTTTCCAGACTAAATGTTTACAAAGAATTAGAAAAATATTTTGGCCAAACACCATAAGAAATAACATCTTGTTGGCAGAAATGCAGATGAAGCCACTGACAGCAATTATTGAGGAAAGACAGTGGTGATGGTTGGGACATGTGCTCCGAATGACTGACAACTCACTACCAAAAATAGCACTAAAATGGACACCACAGGGGAACAGAAGTAAGGGTAGATCAAAAGAGACATGGGGAAGAACAGAGAGGATGTTGAGCAATAGAGGGGTCACCTAGGCATGAGCAGAAAAAAAGGCAAAGGACAAGCATTTGTGGAAAACCCTTGTGGACGCCCCATGTGCCCTGGGCACTTAAGGTTCAGAGAAAGAGAGAGAGAGAGAGAGATCTCTAATGATGTTGACAGTTTTGGATAGTATTCTATATAGTCTTAAAATTCTCCACAATGAATCTCTGTGTATGCTATCAAGTCTATAAAGTTCAGGATTAATGGTTTTTGCTTTTCAATATATTCTTCAAGTATTATTCACAGAGTAAAGATCTGGTCGAGACAGCTTCTCCCTTTTCGAAATCCTGCCTGTTCTTCTCTCATTGCAGTATCCACTACATCCTTAATTCTATTCAAAATCACTTTACATAACACTTTTGACAAAACTTTTCCAAGATCTGTCTTTACATTCAACATAGCTAATTTGGCTGCTCATCTTTCATGTATATACTTCCATGTGTCATCTGATATCCATGGTTTGCTAATAGTTCCCATCAAATATTGGTTCTTTACTATGCATTTTCTGCCATACAGTTCATATTTCCTACCAGCGCCCTTAATTTGTTATAGCTCTAGTAATCACTTCACAATTACATTGTTCTTCCATTCCTGCTCTTCATTTTCCAACAGTCTATCAAATATGATTTTAGCAAGAATATCCTTGTCCATTCCAAGCTTGCCATTTATTTTAACCTGTCCAGCAAGTCTGTCTGCCAGTTCACTGCCATGTACTCCCACATGCCCTGGACAATAAAGCCATGTTAGGTTCATCACAGTTGACTGGCTTAATAGATGAACCCAATCTTTTCTAAGCAATTTTTTATCACTCATACAAAGCATACTCTGTGAATCTGTCACAATGACGCCATGAACTACACCATGGGGTAGCTATCTATTCCATTGCTGCCAACACAGCCTCAATATTCATTCGCCTGCTTGATGTGGTGGCTTCAAATGATCTCGAACCCTATGCCACTACTCTTCCAATGTGGTAGACAACAAAACCCCAACCACATCTGCTGTTTCCTTTTAAAAACATTTGCAATTCAGCATTGAATTTTAAAACCATTTGGTTTTTGTTAAATTTAATTTTCTGTTTTCCCCTTTCATTTCAATGCCTTGTATTTCTCTTAGACTCAGAAACCAAATTATTCTGTCTAGTCCTTAACATACAACTGTGTTTCTTTTCCACTTTTTAATGTAGCACGTTCTTTCCATCAACTTTTATGTCATTCTTGTGCATCTGTATATACTGGTATATAAATATTTGTACATAAATAGATACCTTGACAGAAACTTCAGGGAGATAGTGAGGATTTCTCAAGCAAGTGGTGATGTAGAATTTGAAGTCTCGGCTGTACTGAATTATTGAATCACCCAGTCGAATATAGTCTAGGTTATTCTAGTGAGAAATGAACAAGTCATTAAAACATGCTATAATGTACATGGGGATTGTCATAACATTTATTTTAAAAAATAACATAAATGTTCATCCAGTTAAAATAAAAATAAAATAAAAGCCTAAGAAGTCAAGAATGACTGAAAGTGAAGTGTCATCAGAATCAGTGAGCCAAGGATGATCTAGATCATATCCTACCTCTATATGATTACAGACTCTGTGGAATGCCCAGTATATTTATACCCTCTTCAACAGACTGTCAAAATCATCATCACAGCAAGCTTTATTAGGTACGACTTCAAAAGAAGTCAATACCGTGGTTTTACTTTACAGCTAGGAACAGAACAGTTAAAAGACTTATAACAACAAATTATTTTTTTCAGCTGTTGTTTTGAGGTCAAGTCCAACAGCCCCATCATTTTGTTCCCAATCCCCTAGAGGTATGGATATCTCCCTGGTTAAGAAACCCTGCTCTAAGTGCTGCTTCTGAGAACAAACTGTTGCTGTACTGCAAGAGTGGCCCATGATGTAGGTTGTTTTGTTAAGCTGTGGAGCATGCTTCTTATGCCCACTATCCACATTAGCACACTCTCATCTGACATAGTGCCTGTGTTTTATGATTTTTATCATGGAGTTATCTGTCAACAGCTTCAGTATTACAAGAAGATACAGCAACAATAATATATTGAGAACACAACTCACATCAACTAGACTTTGGGCACAGGCTACACAAAAGACATGACAATGTTTAACACACTAACCTGTTTGAAAGTCTGTTTGAGCAAAACAGATTCCAAAATTGGGTCTATTTCTTCTCCAACATTTTCTAGGAGACAGGGGTTACCAAACTGTAAGATAAACAGTGACATCATATTAAAGCATACAATAAGTGAATAGTTTTAGATGCCGATAATCAAAAACCAAAAAAAAAATGATTTTCCTGTTTTAGAAACTAAAGCTGATGACACTTCTACACGTCTAGCCAGGAAAATGAAAAACTGGAATCACTCAGTGTAAAAAATTTAATGAGTGAACACATTAAAATGTCTGTTAGTTTAATTTTGAATCTCTTCCATGCTGTCTTTGCTCCAAGTCCTTTTCAGTTCTGTCTTAACATTTTTCTCCATCATTCCTTAGAGCCTGTAAATTACATCTTAGAAGAAAACCACAAAAAAGTACAGTTAGGAAATAACCACCTTGCTTACATCCAACTGACATTGTTACTAAAGGGTGATTAGCAGCTAGTGTTTTTGGTTAACTTTGTAAAGTTCCAGTAGACCAACCAATGAACACTTCATTCTGAAGCAATTTTCAAACCAATCCTACATATTTTTAAAAAAAAATAAATTTCCTTGATTGGAATCCTATGTTGTGAGGACAGTTTCTAATGCAGATGGCAGAAGAATGGGATAATTTAACACACACACAAAAATCACAGATACAGAAATTCCTAGTAAGGAAGAATTTTTAGGGCAACAAGACCACCACATTGTGGCTTTTCAAAATGACTGAATTATGTTTTTTTTGGACAGAGATATTATCTTATATCCTTCCTGTGCCGTTAAATGTCACATAGGGCTTGCAAGGTAGTTCACCAATTTTTCCTGTTTTTGGCGAGCCTTTCAACCTCATCAAGGGATTTTGTGCCCATTACTTTGGCCTCTCTTAACAATGTCCTCTTTAGAGTTTCACGTGGTCTGCCTCATTTTCTTTGGCCTGTTGTGTTCCACTTGATAGCTAACAGGGATATTAGTTAAATATTAATTCTTAACCATACTGAAATGTTTTTTTTTGGTTAGTATGATTACTATTTTTAAAAAATTTTAAATAATCAAAATTTTTATGAAGTTGAGAGTCTGTGACCAAACTTTGAAACATACCTGAATGCAGTTTTCTAAAGAGCGTAAAAAGTTTGGACTGCTAAATCTGATGACTTCCAAATTGTTTGCCTTCTCCATATTTTTTATCCACTTACTGGCTTGACCCTGGGGGTCTATCATTAATGGCCAGCGGTTGGCACACATCACAATAATGGCATTATCTACAGAGTAACTGTGAACAAAATGTAATGTAATGTTTGTGATAATTATTCATGAAATGGCCATGCTGTTGTGATATTAATTACAAATGATTCCATGGTTATAATACCAATCAATGTGGCTGATGGCAGTTAGGCTGAGCTTTCTTTGTTTAAGAGTGACAAATTAAGATTCAATAATTATGCAGTCTGCATATGATAATAATAAGAATTTAGAAAAAAAAATTAATATTCATTTACAATTGATAAAATAAGGATTCTTTCATTAAAAGCAGAGTAAACAAACCTTAGATCCTAAATTTATTTTGTACTACAAATCACAATTCTATAGTTTGATCACAAAATAGTTCCACATGATTTTGATATTTAACAGTCATAGTTTGTTGTTGCTGTGGTCTATTGTGTCAGTCAAATATTAACAAAATCAGTTATGACAGAAACTGCTAAGCAAAAGAATGCTTTTCAGCTTCCACATATAACAAACGACTTGATGTTTTATAACCACTAAATATTGATAGAGGATTACCAAAAACAGTGTGAATTTTCATATTACAGTGTAATTACTATGCAGCACAACAATGCACAGACTAAGCAACTGGAAAAAAAAATCTTCAAAATCTATCAAAATAACAAACTGAAAAAGCTTTATTCACTTGTCAACAGGTAAACCAACAATCTGCCATTCTCTTATTTTCACTGGGTCACCAAGTGTGCTTGACAGAGAATAAGAGCCTGAAACTGCTACTCCTTTCTCCCGACACAGATGAATCCATTCTTGGGTACATTCCTGAAGAACAAATATTAATTTTAAAAAATAAAGACAATTAAAAATCATTAAAAAATCATTTTTTGATAGCAATTTTAAATAAAGCCACTAAGGATGCAGTTATTATCAGTTTTATTTTAACTAATCAAAATGCTTATTGAAACTGGAAAATATATAGATTTAACTTTTTTGTTTTTGAAAAAAAAAAAGGTAACTAACTTAATTCTTGAGTGCAGTCTAAACAAAAAAACATTACATTTTTAATGCTGAATAATAAGGAATTCCTTCTTTTAAAATGCTATATACACACTGATTTTAGAGCAAAACCTCTATCTTAATGCGAAGAAGGCTAAATTGGTGACAACTGACAAAACAAACAAGGCAGCTGAAAAATGCATCAATGAGGAAAAATTGGAATAAGTTGAGAGTTTTTAATATCTTGGATCACTACTAACATAATAATGGAGATAACAATGAGGGTAATTAAAAGGAGGACATCTATCACTCTTCAGAAAGTAAAACAACTAAATAAGCTGTGGAGAGGAATGACAGAGGTACAAAAATAAGATTTTTAAGGGCATGCATCTTTCTCATTGCAACATATGCCTGTGAGACCTGGACACTTAATAAAACAGCTGAGAAACACATAAATGCCTTCGAATGTAAATGCTACAGAAGAGTTCTTCAAATATCATGGACACAAAAAAGAACAAATACTATAAGAACTTAATATTGAAGAAGGCTGGCTATTAAAGAGAATTAAACACAGAAAACTTAAATATTTTGGACACATTAAATGTCATGATAATCTACAAAAGACTGTCTTGGAAGGGTACATAATGGGAAAAAGAAAGCGAGGAAGGCCAAGGCAAAGACAGCTGCAAGACAACATTCTTATATCCTTCCCATGCTGTTAAACTTGCAAAGTAGTTCACCAATTTTAAGACAACATTGATTATCTGCAAATGGATGCATCAGCAGCAGGCCATATTGCTTACAACCGAGAGGCCTACAGGAGTGCTGTCAGGGAGGCAAAATTCCGCAGGGACATGCAAATGAATGAACGCACACTGTTTTTCAAAAAGTAAAACATACTACAAAAAAACTTGACATAATTGTTGACAATGATTCTAGGTTGAGTCTCATTTTACTGAAGCATTGTCTAAAGTTATTGTGTCCTAGTATATGATAGTTTACTCTTGAATAGACTTACCTGTCTGTAGTCAAGAATAAATGGACCCATGTAGGCCACAATACCTGCAGATAAAAGCACATCTCCTATGATGTTGTCATAGGTTGCATTAAGTTGCTCCACATTCTGAAATTCATAACAGATAGTCAAAATAAGAAAGGTCATATTTTTCTCTAATAAGAATGTCTCCTTATCCAGATATCTGTACCAGTAAAAATAAACAGACATTTTTTTAAAAAAATTACCTGAGTCCATCTGTCTTTCTCACCCCCAAGGCCACTGATCAGCTTGTTGGCTCTCTCAATCTTGACCTTTGTCAGCTCGATACTGTCCTCTAAGTTCTGATATAAAGATACAAGAATTAATCAGATCACTAGTATCTATTAATAAATGCATATGAAATCAAAAGTATATGACATAAAAATGAGAAGCTACATTAATCAGCAGAAACACTTAATAAAAAAAGTAACAGTAGCACAGTTTTTTTTTTCTTTTTGAAGAAAAGCTATGATGAACTTTTTCCTTATACAGATACTGGGTGTGTAGCAAACTAACTTCTTTTTAACATACATGGGTGTGGTGGCACCAGATATTCCCAACGTCATATAATTACCATTCTTTCAAAATTATAACTCTACAAAGATTTCATCCATCCATTTGCCTGTGATCATCATCATCATCAGGTGCCGTGCCGATTGGCGTTGGCTATTATGCTTCTCCAGAGTACTCGATCCTTCATGCAGGCCATCAGTTCAGTTGGTGATCTCCTCTCACACCATCCCGTCAGACCGTCCAGTATCATATCTCTTGGTCTTCCTCTTGATCTTCTTCCTTCTATTTTTCCTGTTGTTATAATATTTTCTATGCCTCCTCTTCTCATTGCATGTCCTATGAAAGTACATTGTCTCTCTCTTATCTTTTTGACAAGGTTTTTTATCTCTCCAGCTCTTCTCATACATTCTTCATTAGTTATTTTTGCTGTCCAGGGGATTCACAATATTCTTCTAATAAACCACATTTCTGCTGCTTCCAATGATTTTTGTGCAGACTTGCCTATTGTCCATGATTCACTTCCATATAACAAGATAGGTTCAATATAGCATTTTAGGACTCATTTTCTAACATTCATTGATAAAGATGTGTTAGCTAATATGTTTCTCATTCTCTGAAAAGCAGCCTTTGCTTGGCCCATTCTGTTCCTAATTTCTGTTCTGCATTTCCCATCTGAAGTTATTACTGCTCCAAGGTATTTGAATTTCTGCACCTGCTTTAGAATAGTTCCATTTAATTTAATACTGCATGTTGGTGGATTCTGTTTCTTAGATATAACCACTGTCTCTGTCTTTTTGATGTTCAAAGTAAGGCCTTTCTGTTCACTTTCTTTGGTCACTTTATCCAAGAGATTTTGCAGGTCTTGTTGGTTCTCAGCTATCAGTACTGTGTCGTCAGCATACCGAAGGTTGTTAATATTGTATCCTCCAATTTTTATGCCTGGTTCTGTGATAATTGTTCTTAGAATATTCTCACTATACAGAGAAAAAGGTCTGGAGATAGTACACATCCTTGTCGCACCCCTTGTTTTATAGGTTGATATTTTCCAATTCTATTTTCAACTCGAACTGCTGCTTCTTGCTGCCAGTATAGATGTTTTACAATCCTCAGGTCTTTGCCATCTATACTGATGTCTTCAAGCATTTTAATAATTTCATTATGTTTCACCTTATCAAATGCCTTGGTGTAATCAATGAAGCATAAGTAGAGATCTTTCTGTACTTCTAAAGCTCTTTCTGTTAGTGTTCGTAAAGCATAAATGGCATTGTGTGTTCCCTTTCCTTCAACAAATCCAAACTGTTCATCTGCTATTTCCATTTTTATCTTTTTCCGTGTTCTTCTCATAATTATTCTCAGAAGTAGCTTCGTTATGTGACATGAGAGGCTGATAGTCCGGTGGTCGTCACATTCCTTTGCACCTGGTTTCTTTGGTAGTGCTATAAATGTGGATTTAATCAGGTCACTGGGAATATAACCACTGTTGTAAATGTCATTCAGTAACTTGGTTATTATTTTTATTCCTGTCTCCTCTAGTGCCTCTATTTCTTCTATTGTTATATTATCAGGCCCAGTCGCTTTTCCTATCTTCATGTGTTTGATGGCATCTATGATTTCATCTTCAAGTATTGGCGGTCCATCACAGTTTTCAGTATCTGGTGTTAATTCTGGTCTTTCTCCTCCATATAGCTCACCGATATACTCTGTCCACCTGTCCACAATGTCTTCTTTTCCCATTAACATTTTACCTTCTTTCGATTTCAGGCATCCTGTGGTATATTTTGTTTTCCTGCCTGTGAGTTCATTAATTCGTTTGTGCATTTTTTTGTTGTCTTTATTATGAGAGTCCTCTATCTGTCTGCACTGTTCATTTAACCACACTTCTTTTGCTTCTCTGCATTTGCGTCTTATTTCTTTATTTATCTTGCTATATTTTTCCTCGTTATTTTTACTCCTCCTCCTCTTGTCCATCAGTCCTAAGATGTCGTCTGTCATCCATTTATTTTTAGAGGCTTCTTTTTTTGGTGGTATTATCTCCTTAACAGTTTGGTGGATAGAATCTCTTAACATTTCCCATTGTTCATCTATACTATTTATCTTTGCTATTGCATTGTATCTATTTGTTATAATAACTTTGTATTGTTCTCGCAGTTCTTGGTCATTTTTAAGAAGTTCTGTATTCAGTTTGATGTTTCTCACTTTTCTGCCTGCTTTCTTTAGCTTTATTCTAATTTTTCCACAGAGTGGATCATGGTCACTATTGCAGTCAGCTCCTGGCATGGTTTCTGTTGTCAGTAATGCATTCCGGAATCGTTTGTTGATTAATACGTAGTCTATCTGGTTAAAAGTCTTTTTGTCTGGGCTGCACCAGGTTGCCAGTCTTTGAGGATGTTGTTTAAACCAGGTGTTTCCTACAACCATGCTGTGTATTCTTGCCCATTCAATTAATTTATAACCTCTGTCATTCCTCTCCCCCAGTCCATAGTCACCAACGATGTCTGAAGTTCTTCCTTTACCAACTTTGGCATTAACATCTCCCCTGCCTGTGATACCTGTTGGTTTTTATTACTCTTTGATATCACCCCAGCCCCCCCACCTCACCCCCACCCACCTCTACACATACACACATAATATGCTCAAATGAGTTTTCCTAGTTATTATATTTGTTTTACTTGGCCAAAATGGATCTCCCATCATGCCAGATGATTGTATTATGAGTTTTCAGTTGATACGATTATAGTAATATATACTGTCTTTTATTTTTCTCTTGCATGGTCTGCTTTGTGATTCAGTGCATGCTCTAAGCAGAATCTTTGAAGCATCTAATTGTGTAATGGTACTGAAATAGAACATCATGCAAATGGCAAAATAAGTGAATAAAATAACATAGATTTCTTAAAGTCATTCCAGAAATATGAATGATAAAATCAAATAAACTCACCTTTTTCTCAATCTGCTTTTGCACTAGATGGTCATTGAGTGCTTGAAGCTTGTCTGAAACAGACTTCAGTTCTGCCTGCTTTATCCTCAACTTCTCCATCTGTTCAGTTAGTACTGCCTCTGCTGCCATCAAACTCTCTTTTTTGGGGGCCACTACCTACAAAGAAGAATTGGCGTAATTATGCTACATTCAGTAAATACAGTCAAACCCACTTAATATCACATCACCAGGACTGTCAAAATATGGTGACATTAAGCAGAGTTGATATTAAGTAGAGTTTATTACAAGGGCTTTGACTAAGCCAGCATACAGTATGTGTGTCTCACATTTGCTACAATAAACATATAACACACAGCTAAAGTTATCGTTATCAGACACAAAATATATTAATCACAAAAGACAGTAAATCTTAGACATTAAATTACAGCAGGTGACACTGGAATCAAGCAGTATCTGACTTTTCAGCAGATGCAGTAAAAAAAAAGTACAATTTTCCATTGTGTAATGATAACTAGTCTATTAACTAAAAAGTCATTTAAGCACACTACAGCATTAAGAACGTCCTGTGTCATGTCAGCATACTGTAAATGTTTAGTCTTGAATGCACTCACAGCCTGAGCATAAGAAACAGGTTTGATGGGAATCTGATCCATGATGGACTCGCTGATGTCATCAGTGCTATCCTCAGGGTTGCTGTCTACAACTAGTGAAAGTCTTGTTCAATTTTGTCTCAGTTTTTAATCAGTTTCAATACAGTTGAAATGTTAATTCCAAATTTATCCACAATGTTTATTCTTGTAACTTTTTCATCAACTTGCTTCAGAATGTCCAATTAGTGCTTTAATCCATATTGTCACCTTTGCATTTAATAGACTCTGTCTATCACAATGAGAACCAGAGAGAAGTTCCAGGCTATATGATTCACTTTACAATGCCTGAGAATGACCAACTATCAACTCGCATTGCTAACTAGACAACACCACCCATGTCTTGATAAAGAAGACAAACAGTGACCGAAAGAAGACAGTTTTTAATCATGATCTTTTGAAAGGGTGGCTGTGGTAAGCTTTTCATTCACTTCACCTGAGTTTTCATGCCCATATGTTCAAAAGGTTGATGCGGCAGGTACTCAGTGATCAAACATCTGGGCCCTTCTTTGATGAGTCATGAAACTGATAACACTTTGTGAGATGTTTTATAGCTTGGACACACCCGGTTTGTGACACAAAGCGGGGTCTTTAATTCCTCCATGGGCAACAAATTTGTTGACATTAACTGATTTGTGCTAATAACCAGGGTGATATTAACTGGAGTAGAGCCCAGTAGTTACTTATAGCAGCTGGCAGGGTATACAAATTTCTGTGACAACATCTGGGTTGTGACATAAAATGATATGATATTAAGTGGGTTCAACTGTACAATTTGTTTACAATGTTACCAATTCTTATGTGATCCCAAAAATGCTTTACTACCACTAATATTATTGACAAATTGTTAGACTACCATATCCAGACATTCCCCAAGATAGTTAATTTTTCTTCTTTCAAATTCTGTATACTAACATTATCCTATGCTGTGTTAGCTTTGAGTTAGTATTTATAAAGCTGCAGTGTCATGAACAAGAACATGAAGTAGCAAAGAGATATGGTAACGTTATGAAAAGGAACTTTGAAAAAAGTTGCTTCAAAGAAACTTCATTAGTTCAAAGAACACTATGATGTGAACAAGAGAAATGAAAGCCCCACATCAGTGTAGAAACTCAAGATCAAGAATTAATCTGAAAAGTACATAAACATGTACTGAAACAGACTTATAAACATTTAGATTGGACAATAATGGTGCTCACAGCTCAAAACAAAAGCAAGAGGAATAGAACTCCCAAAGACAACACACATTAAAACTGAAGGCAACTGAAGATAACAGGAAACTGTCTTTCTTATTTTTTTTAATGCATTTGTTTCTGTGTATCACATTTTACTGCTGTCATTTTTATAATATTATGAAAATAATAATAATAATAGTGATAATAATAATAAATAATATGAAATGAAATAATAATGAAATGAAATAATAACTACAAAATACTATTTCTCACCTTCACCACACTGTCATAGACATCAATTGCCTTGACCCATTTGCACAGGCCCTCACATGCTGAAGAGACATTCTTAATAATGGCTGGGTCAAAATCTTTGTTTACTATATACTTTTCCCGAATTTTTTTGATAATGGGAGGTGGTATGTGATCCTTGTCATATTCTTTCAGAGATTCCAGAAACTTCATGTCACTAAGCATCTGAAATGTATTCAGTGAAATAGTTTACAACTATATTAAAATGGCATGCATTGAAATACAAAGCTGTATTTTAACAATGTATTACAAGAAAAAGAGTATCTGATACATGATGTGATTTTGAAAAAATGAGAGCAAGATATCGAAAGGAAAAGAAAAAAATCTTTGGGCAAAATTATAAAAAATAAAGAACAGAAATAAAATGGAAAGTACAAATGTTAAAAAATTATACCTTTCTGGATGCTGGCCAGAAATCTTCATATTGTTTACCATTAGCATCTGTTTTTTTGTCTGGCTTGATGCCCTGAATAACATCAGAGAAATAATTATACAGGCTGTATACAAGTCTATGTGGCAGGTCTCAAATTACTACCTCAAGTCACAAGCCAAGTCTGTGGTCTCTCCTCTGTGTCTCTCTTATCAATAAGTAAACAAGTCTAAGTCAAGGCTTCAAAGTCACTTAAATCTGGCTTCAGTCCAAGCTGACTGATTCAAGTTTACAACTCCTGTGTTATATTGAAGTCCTTCATGGCAAGACTCAAGTCCCTACTATTAAATTGTTATTACTTCATATCCTTCAAATCAAGCACAAGTTAAGTCTTTATAGCATCATATAGTTTCTATAACTCTATAATATATAACTCACTCTGTCTGAGCAGACAGATGTTGAAGTATGAAAACATAATTATACAGACATTATACATAATTAAAAAAATAATTACAAGGCACAAACTCACAATATTCACTAATTACAGGTTTTTTGATAAATGCATTTGATTACAATATAACATTGGTACTTTTCCTCTTAGAAGATAGTTTTCAGTCAAGTAGATTTTGCCAGTTTGTGGAAGCTGCTGCACAGATTTTTTCATAATTCTCCACATTTTTAGTGAAGGCAATGTCACTAGAATGGTTTTTGCATATTCTTTGTTTCAATCATTGTTGGAAAATCTGTTTTTGCTTCAGTAAGAGATTACACATTCATAGATATTCATTTTCAGAATGTTTCAGGTTTTGTCTACATTGCTTTTCCAATTTAGTTTTTCCATACAGTTATTACATTGTTTTTCAGAGGACTTTTGAAAAGACTTTTGTGACTGTGGTAATTGATTTTTGTTTTCTAAGTTCTTTGGATTTGCATACATGTTTGACTAATATTTTCACTTTACTAATAACTTGTATGCAATTTGCTCCTTGATATGCTCCCATGATTATGTTTGTGTATTCAGATGTTGTCTGCATATGAGTGCAAAGTCTAGCTGGTCCTATTGTCCTGATCTAGGGTAATAGAATATCACCTAGTGACAGTCTTATATGTTGAAGAAGGTGTCTGTTATGAATGTGTGATTATGGCTGACCAGCTGACTGGATAAGGCCCCATGCAAGAAGTCAGACTTCTCAAGGGCTGTTGTAGACAAATATTGCAAGAATGAAGATCTCAAATGGTCAAATAACCCCTACATCTGCAGATTGAAGGACCTGGGAAGGTAAGCCAAGATGAGGGAGTTTGCTGTTCCATCCACTGAGAGAGTTTTGTTGTTCCACCCACAGTCAGCACATGAAAGAGACAGTCAGTGCATACACTTTTATAATGGTTACTGGAAAAAATGGTGAAGCAGATAGAGGGAATATCCTGACCACAGTTTTGTACAACTTGTGACAAAACAGAACAGAATAGAATAGTGTGATTGTGGGACAAAATTCTGGCAATCATTGTCCTTTGTGTGTTGGTCAATAATGGTGCTTAGACTCTGGGCTTACATTGAGATAACTTAAATTGTATATCCTGTAACACTGAGTCCAAAGGATATGATATGCTTTGATGCAACTTCTGATAAGTTGGCAAACTCAGCTCCATGTGGTCAAGTTTTCTTTGTACAGGATAAGGTAGCAGTGTCAATTAAATACAGCGCAGCAGTCTAGGAAATGTTAGTCTTCTGTCTGATGCAGCATCAACTAAAAGAACTTTATATATGCACTATACTTCTGTTCTCCACAGTTTAGTAATGCTTTCAGTGAAACAACCAGACCTCTGGAAACTGTTGAAAGCTATAAAGTTATAAATAATCTGACACTCTAACCTTCATAATGCAGATAGATTCCATGACAAGCTTAACACCTGGTGGAGGGTTACTCAAATTTTTTACTATGGTAATATCATTCTGTTTAAGAGTGTCCAGTGCAGCAATGGCTGCATTCATGGCAGGCATGGCAACTGCTAGCTTTTCTTCACAGTCAATCTAAGAAAGAATGAATAAAACTGTGATTGGATTTCATAAAGCAAATACAATTGTAAAACAACTGGATTTCATAAAGTAAATGAACTGATGTATTTCAAAATGATACTGCCTAGTTTGAAATACACAGTTTGCAACATAATATTTTGGGTTTATGTTCAAAGCAAGCACTACTATAATGGATATGAGTTAAAAAGTGAAAACAATTATAATATTTAGATTTGATGTATAAAGATACAGGAGTGCTGTTAGGGAGGCAAAGTTCCGCAAGGGACATGCAAATGAATAAATGAATGTATAAAGATAAAAACTGAAAGAAACTTAGACATGCCTTCTATCATGAAAATGGTAGGTGAAATTGATAATTAAATCATGAACAAAACTATACTGGAGCTATACAGAAAAAAAAATCATGCACTTCAAACAGATCAAAGGTCTTTTATACATAATATCCTTTATAAACTTTGATGTACTTTATGATCTGTGCATTTTTGGGTGGCATGGAATTGCTCATAAAATCCTTTTTCCACTTCATATACCTTTAAAGTAAACTAAAAGAGCAAG
This sequence comes from Achatina immaculata, assembly GCA_009760885.1. Classification (NCBI taxonomy): domain Eukaryota; kingdom Metazoa; phylum Mollusca; class Gastropoda; order Stylommatophora; family Achatinidae; genus Lissachatina; species Lissachatina immaculata. The sequence goes on from CM019704.1 coordinate 28,391,217, forward strand.
CAAATATAAATGGTGTCAATTTCAAACCCTAAGAAAGTTACAAACTCTAACCTTAATGGCTTCAGCTTCTTGTGCAGCTTTGTTTGCCACAGCCTCATCAACCTCCACTATCCTCTTGATATCTTCAACTTCGATTGTCTCTCGTTCAATGATACCTATCAGTTCTTCTGTCTCTTGGCTTGTTTCGATTAACTTAGGCTTAAGGTCCATCAGTTCTGCCTGCATCACACTGATCTGTTTTCATATAATCATACAGGAAGAAAAAACTCATTCTAAACAAGTGCATGAAATGCATGTTCTAAAGCAAGTTTAATGAAGTAATTGTGGCTGAATTATGTCTGGTACAGACTTATAAAATGTAAGGTTAGGAAAGATAGGGAAATAAATCATATAAAACAATACAAAATAAGTACTAGAGCCAAAAGCTTTCTACTGAGACTTAGAACTGACAAAATGACAGCATCTAAACCATTTGAGGCCAATAATGAAGAAAAAAGATGTCTTGTATTTATTTTTTTCTGTTGTTCTAAAAGATAGTTTGTATTTTGGTAAAATAGTAGTTAATATCTTTTTGCCTGTCTTTCCTTTTTCTATACCTTTTTGCTTGTCTTTCCTTTTTTTATAAATCTTTTTGCTTGTCTTTTCTTTTTTTCTATGATTTTTGCAGAATAACATCTTGATCCATCTTTAAAATATTAATATCTGTACTAATGGTAAATCTGTCAGTACAACAGATGTGAAAGAAGTCAATAAAGTAGGATAATAAATACACAAATATCTGATAAAGTAAGACTTTTCTTTTCTTCTTTACTTCCTCTTCCTCCTCCTTCTCCTCTTCTTTTTTTCTTCCATAAAACCTGCACACTCTCAACTTCAGATGTTACGCATTTGTACTTTTTTTCCATTCCAAACAGAATCCATTTGTCAGTTTCTGTTTTCTTCTTCAGCTTCATTACCAGTCCATGAAAACAAAGATCCTGTAACTTTTATTTCCTCTTGGTGCACATATTTGCTTCTTCATAAGCTTCCAATTATTAATATGTAAACAGTCTCATTATTATGCTATTTTTACCATGATTACCTCATACCTGATTTTCTGAGAACTGAAGTTTTTCCAATCCAACAATGTATCTGTTTTTAAGGGTAAGAATCTCTAACCGTTTCTTGCCCAGCAAAGTTTTAAATGTCTTGATCAGCTCCAGGTAAGATGTTGGTGTGACATAGACTACCCTCCTCATCACATCTAAGTATCTGACAAATTTAACATGAACAAATGAGTAGCTAGCTGAACTTAAAGTGGCAAGAGTGTTTGCCTTCATTTGTCACAGAATATTATTTTCACATGGTAAAAATTTCAACCGCCTCTCTTAATATATAATATCAGCTTTTTCAAAAATGATGTCAAATATTTCTGCTCTAGCAAGCTAATTTGAGAGAAAGTCCTATATGTCTGGTTTCATATTTATTGTTCACTTTGAGTGTATATTTTAAATCAATTGGGAACTGATTAGTTACTCTAGGGTTCACGTTATATTCTGGCTCCCAGTGAATATTTTACCTTCATTAAATCAAATGGGGTAATATCTGAGGTAGGGAAGAAAAGTTTCAGTATTTTCCCATATACTCTAGAAAAAGGCACAAATAACTATGTCATAAAACCAAATGAGGAATTAAAGAAGCATTTAACCAGTTTTTAAAAAAATTAGAGACAAATATGTTCGTTGACAACATAAAAAGCTTACTTCTGGGATAAGCTTCGAACGCTCACATGGAAGTGCTTGCAAATGCTCACTGTACATGACCTAACCTCAGCAGACATTTCCACATCATCAAGAAACTTGTTGGCCACCAATTCTAAGGCATCCTCTGGCCAGGCCTAGGAAATCATATTCTCCACATAGAAGCAAAGAAAACACATAGTACCAAATGTTTAGTTAATAAAATGTGGAGAAATTACAATTAAGCGATTATGCTGAAGTCAATGAATTTTGATAAAATAAGATCACTGGTCAGAAACATGGTTGGGGTATTGCAGAAAATGAATGAGAATTACATAAAGTAGTCTAATAGGACCTACAGGGTATAGATAAAAGAGTAATGAAAATCTGAGTATTAACTTCATGATTCTGTACAGTCATGAAAAACGGGAGCTAATAATAAGTACAAATTAACCTGTTAAATAAAAAAAACCCAGAACTAAGGAAACAAAAGAGGGCCTGAGTATTATATGAATAATGAATAGATCATTTTGATTCATATAAAGAGTAAATACGGACATAATTTAAGTGGGTCCAAGCAGTAAAACTAGGACAGAAAATTATGACTACATGAAAGTTATTTAAAAGTCACTGAAACTGGACCTCTGTAAATTTCCCTTCTCAAATTATTTTTATGATACTCAAATCTGCATTACCTCAAACCAGTCAATGGTGCAGCAGTTAATCAGTGAAGGAAACATGCGAAGGCGGTTCCTGAATGCATCACCAATAGGACTGAAGGCAAGCACCACATGCAGATGGCGTCTGATACGTTCAATAAACTTGTTGTACATGTTTAGAGGTGTATACTCTATCTGAGCATTCTCTTTCTGGCATAGAACCTGCATCTGCTCAAGAATGATAATCGAACAATGTACTTAAAAGTATTTGTTAGTTCTAAATAATAATGTATTTTCTAAAACTAAGAAAAATGAAACTGCTGATTGTAAAAAAAAACACCATGTTTCCTTTGTATTTACTAAATCAGTTTGTATTTTAATCAATACGGGCCTAACACTACATCCCAATATGCCTTAATGGCATGGAAACGGGAATTTTACCTTACCTATTTTAATCAAGAACATCTAGACATGAAGACAAGGGGGATAACTTCACAAACATGCACCACCAGTTTATGAAATAATAACAAACTTCACTTGTACTGTAAATATAATTTTGATTTCACAAGTACAAACATTTTTATGTTATTTGAGCAGATATTTTCTAGGCAGAACTCTTACTTTTTCAATGATCTCCAGCCTCTCCTCATTTTCATACAGGTTGGGAATGTCCCCTGTATTAAGAATCATGTTTATGTCTTCAAGGAAGGACTCGTCCTGAAAGAGATTTTTTATATATATTTTTTTTTTCTTCTTTTTTTTTTGTAAGAATGTAAATTGTATGCAACATATAAAGAGAACAGATAGAATATACTAGCAACTTTGAACTTCACCAAATTTTTTCTATTTATCACATTCATGTGCATTCATGATGTCCAGAATCAGAATAACCACTGACAAACTGTTAACACACCAAAAAAAAAATTTTTTAAACGTATTTAAGAAAAGTTTAAAATTCAAAACTTTTAGAAAAAAAAATCAGTCTGAAACTCACATTTATTTTTTTATTTCATAATTATCTTATTCGGAGAATAAAACTTTAAAAAACAACAAACACTCAAAAGTAGCAATGCTATAAAACAAGTAAATGGCTGAGACAATCAAGATAACAAAGTCTGGAACTTCAGAAGTTATGTGTCTGGTTATGAAACACAAATATTTTAAACACATAATCTAATATCTGAAAATTCAGAGATATTCTTTGGCAGTGTAAGTGACGGAGCTGACTCAAAGATCTAGGTATATAAAGAGATCCATGCTCAGTCATTGCAAGACTACCAAGGAAAAAGAAGACCTGAAAAAAAAAAGAACCAATGAAGTGCTGCATTTCTTAAATTATTGTGTTTAAATATATCACTACTCACTTCAGGAGCTAGATAAAAAATTTTATATTTCTTATAACACTTTACGGTACAGAAAAAAAAAACTGTTATAAAAACAAAAAACATTGGAATGAATTACATAAGAAGAGCATACTACAATACCAAGTTCTTGCCTTAGCATCTTATTATACCAAGCACTGGAATATTATAGAAATGTAGAATCCTAGACAAATTACCTTGATTTGATGATCGCCAAACAAGAAAACGGTTGAGACGCCAAGTTCACCAGCCCTCCGCATCATCTTGCAGAGGTCACCTCTCCATTCAGGAGTGGAGTAGTTCTTAGTTATCTCAATTTGGAAAAGCTCAAAGTCTGAAATGAATGCTGCCAATCGTGTTGCACTCTGACGGCCGCTGCCACCAATGCCTAAAAAATGATCATTTCTTTGGCTACCACAAGAAGCATCAGATAAGATATAAGATGTAAAATACAACTAAGCTAGATATAAAAACTGGTTTACTTTGGTAAATATGAACAGAAGAACTCAACATGTGCTGAAAAATACCCACTATGTACAAGATTATAGTGCCAATTTCCTGTCAGACTATTTTTAAATATAATTTTAGTCTAGAAAATGACAGTCCAAAATTTAAATAAAGTGGAGAATAGGCCAGTGAATTACTTTTCTATTTTGAGATCTGAATAAGAAAGACATGGGGAGTTAGTTAAGAAGTTTCCTCTGGGTTTAAATGTTAAAACAGATACATAATCACCATGTAAAAAAACTAATACACTCCAATCTCTTTCATGAAATAGAAGTTTGACATGGCAAACATTCATGGCTATGAAGTTGATTGGCTATGCTTCATCAACCTTGACACAAGCAGTCAGGTGCAGATCACTGTGAACTGCATCAGAGAGTGTCTTCATCCCTTTTACTCATGTTACCAGTGTTTGTTTAGCATTGCAAGAATGGAAATTTTCATACAATGAGAGCAGGAATAAGATTTAAATGATGTTGACACTAAGTTTCTGTCATCATTACCATGTTCTGATCTTCATTTTCTTCTCATTTTACTTGTTTTAATCTAAAATGAGGTTGTGATTTACTTGCCAGATTTATTGTTAAATTCCAACCACTTTGGTTAGAAAAAGACATCTCCTTTTCATGATTAGTGTTTGTAAACTTATTTTTTTTAAGTGATTTACTTTCTGTAATTAGGTATCTCTTTACAGTCAAGACAGAAGAAGGGAATGAGTGAATGGTTTCAGATTGAAACAGGCATGAAACAAGGATGTATGCTATCTCCCTTGCTTTTTGGAATTGCCATAGACATTATAATGAAAAGATACTGTACTGGTAAAACTGGCATTGATTGGGGTACATGGGACCCAAACAGAAGATCTTGATTTTGCAGATGACATAACTCTTATCAGTGACAATGTGAAATCGATGCAGGAAAAAATAGATTCCTTGTCTTCCTTGGCTAGCAAAATAGGTCTTCAAATTAACAAAGACAAAACAAAAATTATGAAACTTCCCATTAATCAAGAAGGAAATATATATGTAGAAGGAACAGTTATTAATGAAGTAAACCAATTTGCATACCTTGGCAGCTACATAGACCAAGATGGTGACACAAGGAAGGAAGTTAGAATTAGAACTGCAAAACCAGCATTGTCCTTCAAAAATCTTAAGAACATATGGAATTCAAAAGTTATAAGCACAAAAACCAAGTTAAGATTATTCAATTCAAATGTGATATCCATTCTCATTTATGCATGCAAAAGCTGGAAATCAAGCAAAGAAATAGACAAGAAATTAAGACTCTTTTGAAAACAAATGCCTAAGGAAAATACTTGATATAAAGTGGAACGAATTCAAGAACAACACAGAGATAAGACAGATGAGCAAACAACAACCTGTCTCATGAGTGGTCAGAAAAATAAGATGGACATATGTAGGCCATGTGATGAGAAGAAACAATCAGAGAATACCAAAACAAGCTATCAAGTGGAGCACCACAGGCCAAAGAAAAAGAGGTCGACCATGTGAAACTCTAAAGTGGACATTGTTAAAAGAAGTCAGTTTGGTAGGCATAAAATCCCTTGATGAAGTTGAAAGACGTGCCAAGAACAGGAAAACTTGGCAAATAACTATGCGAGCCCTACGTGACATTTAACGGCAGGGGAAGGATGTAAGATATAAGAATTAAGTATCTGTGGCTTCAAAAAGTTATTTAAGCACAATTTCTAACAAAGAAAAAAAAAAAGAAAGAAAACTTAGTTATTTTAAAATAAATATGTTAGTTTTCTATGAGATATGTATGAGAGACTGAGAAGGGGATACATATATATATATATATATATATATATATATATATATATATATATATAAAGAGAGAGAGAGAGAGAGAGAGCAGTTGCAAGCAAGCACAAAAGATTGAAATATTCAAGTGAAATAAATAGTTCACTTGAAGAATAATGCATATTAAATAATAAAAGGATTACACCAAAGAATCTACCTATGGAACTCAATGAACAGTCAAAAAAAAAGTTACAACCATAATAACATTTTACAGGAAAAAAAGTTTAAGAAAAAAGTATGCTAACTTTGGATTTGTTTTTCTAGGAAAAAAAAAAAAAGATAAGTCTGATTTTGCAGTCAATGACCCAAAGCTCACATGCTAGCATCAGAGTTGGCAAACCATAGATGACCAAAACCCTGTCACACCTCTCTGTTAGTACCCCCAGTAACGGGCCTAGCCTGGCTAACAGGGGCAGGGATTGCCACAGTGGAGTCTGCTATGGGAAGCATTGCACACTCCTGCTCTGTAGCTGCACTTAGGGACTGAAATTTGTAAACTTAGGGACTGAAAAAATAGTTTCCAAGATCCATTCTCGAGCCAACACGATGCTGTACCTCAACATCTTCATTGCACAGGCTGCAAAGAACAACAGCTCGCAGTTCCAGAGATACTGAACAAAAAGAAGATTACAAGCTGCTTTCTTGCCAGTTTATAAAAAGTTACGTGAAAAAAACACACAAAAATATCAAATATACATTTAAGAGAGCAACAGAACATAACATATAATCATAATGACAATATGAAATTATAATACAAAGTCAGGCTTCAAAAAAGAATTTGATTTAAAATTCTAAATATTACAGAATTAATTTGCTAACCAACAAGCAAACAGTGTCCATTTGGCTGTTTCAGGACCCGACTGATACGAGAGATATGTTCAATAGCAAAGCGGAACATAACAAGGTCCATTGGTGCTCTGCTCATGAGGTTATAGTCTTCAAGGTAGTGCTCCACTGTCTGAAAAATAACAGTAATCTGAGATGTAGTCACTGTAATGAAATGACAGAATCTTAGCTCAATCTGAGATGTAGTCACTGTAATGAGATGACAGAATCTTAGCTCAATCTGAGATGTAATCACTGTAATGAAATGACAGAATCTTAGCTCAATCTGAGATGTAGTCACTGTAATGAGATGACAGAATCTTAGCTCAATCTGAGATGTAATCACTGTAATGAAATGACAGAATCTTAGCTCAATCTGAGATGTAGTCACTGTAATGAGATGACAGAATCTTAGTTAAATAAGTAATCTCATTCACTAATAAAAGTTTGCTTGTTGTTCCTTTCTGAGTAGGGCTATTTTTTTATTTATTTTAATTGTTCACATTTGTTTAACTTGTTTTGTCTAAGAAGAAACAAGTCAAAATGTTACATTTCTGTGTCTGGTCATGCCTTTTATTCCAACATTGACCTTGCAAATACATACACTTACATCCACTGACCACCATTAGGGACCTTAAAGATCAATAGATCAGAACAAAATGACACAAAATACAACAAATGACAATCAACATTAATGCTAAGAAATTTTAATCTCCAAAGAGCTCAGTACCTACCTCTCTAAGGTCATCAAGATCCTGGATTTCATTGTAAAGACTTTCATCTCCCTTAGACTTTGATCTGCTTAAGAAATCACTAAAGATAAGAGTGTGAAGGTCCTCATTAGAAATCAGTTTTCCAGCTGCAGCAATATGACTAAACAGGCTGTTCAGTTTTTCCTTAAACTGTGTTTCAACTCCAAGCTAGAAAAATAGAGGGCAAAAAACGTGTATACTGAACACCTGTTAAGAAAATGAGTTATTATCATCTTGTGTTACATCCTCAGCGAAAGTGATTACAACAGATCTCCAAATTTCTATGTTCATTGTTTTCACAGTGTACTATATCAAATTAAAACCCTTCCATATCCTGATATTGTCCACCAATCTATATCATTTGTCATGCTCTTTATTTCCTTCAACTTTTCCCACAGTCATGGTTTTCATTATTGTACTCATACTATAATGTTGGTTATGGTCACCATTCTATGATAGTAGGCAGATGATCTCAATGTAGGGACAATGGCTACGATCACTGACTAGTACAGTCACTGCCCGGAAGGACAGCAATGGTAAACTACCTTCTGGAAATATACCAAGAAACCCGAAAAGCAACATGGAAGGTCAGATAGGAAAAAGATCTGGTGGCAAGTTCCCCAGGCCACACAGATCAAATTTTAACACTCGGGAAGAGTGTGAGTATTAGTAATTGTGATAATGGGCAAAATCTTGACGGTGTTACTAAGGAAAACCCCTGCATCAAATTAAAAAGAAAAATAAGAGTAGGAACACGGAATGTGAGAAGTATGTATGAGGCAAAGTATCAAATAATAGGTGACGGGATGAAAAGAACGGGGATACACATTTTGGGAATCTGCAAACATTGATGGAAAGGATCAGGACACTTCAAGAGTGAGAATGATATCTTTATATAATCTGGTGAAGAATTAGGAGGAAAGAATGGAGTGACTTTTTACTTGGACAAATCAACATCAAAAGCATTACTAGGTTACAATCCACTAAGTGATAGAATACTCACTATCAGACTTAAGGGCACTCTTAGAAATGTAACAATTATCCAGATATATGCACCTACATCAGCAGCAGAAGAAGAGGAAGAAGAGGACTTTTATAACACACTGCAAATGATGATAGACCAGGTATGGAAAAATGATACTGTATCAATAATAGGGGGATTTTAATGCAAAGATTGGTACAGAAAGAGCAGAAGAAGAAGGATATGTTGTGGGGAAATTTAGCATAGGACATAGAAATGAGGCAGGTGACAATCTAATGGCGTTTTGCATGGAAAATGAGCTAATGATCACTAACATATTTTTTAAACAATATCCAAGAAGACTTTCCGCTACTCTTTTCCCTGGTTCTGGCCACTGTACATCATTGATGCCCAACACATCTAGGTGATGTCTATCCATTTCTTTTATTACCTGAGCAGTTTTTGTTGTTGTGGCCATCGTTATTACATTCCAAAATCCTATTTTTGTTATGAATTTGGGACCGATAAATTTTCAGTTGTTGTGAACAGCATGCAGAGTTGGCGATTTTGATGTTCGGTTACAACTGTTGCAAGATTTGGAATTACCATAGACCATAATTACCATAATGAAAAGATGCTGTACAGGTAAAACTGGCATTGATAGTGCATGGGACCCAAATAGAAGATCTTGATTTCGCAGATGACATAACTCTTATCAGTGACAATTTGAAATCAATGCAGGAAAAAAACAGATTCCCTGTCTTCCTTGGCTAGCAAAATAGGTCTTGAAATGAACAAAGTCACCTTACTTATGAAATACCAGAGATAAGATATGCTGATGACACAGTATTACTGTCCACAACACAAAAAGGAATAGAAAAACTAATTATGTCAGTCCATAAGAACAGCGAAGAGCAAAACCTAATGCCTAAATTGATGACAACTGACAAAACAAACAAGGCAGCTTAAATATGTATCAATGAGAGAAAACTGAAAAAAGTGGAGAGTTTTGAATATCTTGGATCACTACTAACTAATAATGGAGATACAATGAGGCCAGGTTGAAAGTCCCTTTGAAGTCCCTCAGGTTGAAAATTAAAAGGAGGACATCTATCACTCTTCAGAAAGTAAAACAATTAAAGAATCTGTGGATAGGAACAGACAAAACTACAAAAATAAGATTTGTAAGGGCGTGCATCTTTCCCATCGCAACATATGCCTGTGAGACCTGGACACTTAATAAAACAGCTGAGAAACACATAAATGCCTTTGAATGTAAATGCTACAGAAGAGTTCTTCAAACATCATGGACACAAAAAAGAACAAATATATCCATACTACAAGAATTTAATATTGAAGAAGACTGGTTAGTAAAGAGGATTAAACAAAGAAAACTTAAATATTTTGGACACATTAAATGTCATGATAATCTAGAGAAGACAGTCTTGGAAGGGTACATAGTGGGAAAAAAGAAAGAGAGGAAGACAAAAGCGAAGATGACTGCAAGACATTGTTCATGATCTGCATATGGATGCATCAGCAGCAGGCCATCTTGCTCACAACAAAGAGGCTTATAGGAGTGCTGCTAGGGAGGCAAAGTTCCACAAGAGACATGTAAATGAATGAATGATTCATATTATGCTTTTGATACAGCTGAAATATTTTAATTGTGTGGTTCTTTATATGGGTAAAATTTATAAATATTTTCAAATAATTATATGCAACTGCAAGGATATGAGCCATGATTTCAGAGTTTAAGAAAGGATTCAATTATCAACTTCCAACAATGTTGATATAATAAGATCATCAGCAATCATCATCATTCCTTTTTTTTTGTCTCTGAAAGAACAGATTTTCCATTTATATCTACATTTTCTGATCTATTTAATCAAATTCTTGTGTTGATTTCTACTACCATCATGTACACATTACATTATGCATATCTGACAGCAACATGAACTATAAATTTAATTGCATTGTGAAATGTAATATAACTGCTAACAGCTTCCAGCTAAAAACTAACCTTGACCATTTTGAAGAACTGGTCTCGATCTTCATCACATACCAGTCGGTCATAGAAAACTCGATATATTTCATGAATCCATAATCTTGTGAGTTTGTTATTCCCATCAACAGTATCTGGGACCAAGCTGGGCTTGAGAAGGAGAATACCCTGAAGTGAAATTTAAGCAGAAACATCAGCAACCAATTTGTCTGGAGATTATAAGGCTCATAATATCATTAATTATAACAGAAACACAAACTATACATTCACCAATTCTTGAAACAAAATGCTAATTAAAAATAAACATAATAACATTATCCTTACTTACATTTAGCTCTGTAGCTGTAGCATTTCCTTGTCTGTAAGCTTTATAGTTATTCAGTGATATGAAGATCACATGCATTCTCTAGTAGTTTTAATAACAATGCATTGTAGCAGTTTGAATTTGTTGTTTCTTTTCATTTTACATTTTGTCATGTCTTTATCTATCTACAGTGATCTGTATTTTCCTGTCAGCCACTCACTTTGTTCACAGTTATGTGATTTCCTGTAAACTTCTTATAACCTCATATGATGGCACAGGATTTTCTTGTCAGCCACTCACTTTGTTCACAGTTGTGTTATTTCCTGTAAACTTCTTATAACCTCATATAATGGCACAGGATTTTCTTGTCAGCCACTCACTTTGTTCATAGTTATGTGATTTCCTGTAAACTTCTTATAACCTCATATGATGGCATAGGATTTTCCTACAGCTGCAAGAGTTATTGGTCGCTGATGTTATGGTTAAAAAAAAAAATTGGCTTGGGCCAGGGACAGATGTACTAAATGAATGAGAGAGTGCTTAATTGTTTGGTTGTTTTTTTTTTTGTTGAAATTTTCTTCAGTGTCTTGAATGTGCCTCTACACAAGAGACATAAACTTCAGGGAACATGTTATTTTATCCTCCAGTACCAGTCAGTCAGTCATTTGCATGTCCCTTGTGGAACTTTGCCTCCCTAACATCACTCCTGTAGGCCTCTCGGATAATTAATGTAGGCCTCTCGGTTAATTAATGTAGGCCTCCAGTACCACCAGTGCCAAATTCTGAAGCAGCCTTTCTGAGGGCTTCACTTTAAGAAGGAGAGAGTTATACTAGTTCTGATTCACTGCTCTGTAAATGAAACAGCCACAGTTGTCTTAATGCTCTTTATAATATCAATGTACATGGTCAATTTCAAGCATTTGCGCACAAGTAAAAAAACACCAGAACATAAACTGTGGCCCTTCATCAGTATAAGGAAGACATTATTTTTAACTCTTCCTATGCCACAGGAAGAGTTAAATGGGTCAAAATTTTAATTTTGTAAAATTGGCCTTTTTAAAAAAAAAAAATTCAAACAAAATGTGTTCTCACTTATTTCTGACTTGTATTATGTTTTTTTTTAAAAAATCAGATCTCAAAATATAACCTTTGTAATGTTCTGAGGACATGAATTACTGAAAACCAACGCATCAGCCAAGTAGGCTTGTACTATGGCAGCTTTCCATGAGTTACAGTTATGCATTATCTGCAGGAAGGCTTCATCAAGAATCTTTCACACTGTTTGTTTTCAATGATATACAGTATTATGTATAAATGCAAGGTTGCTGGTTTAAGGTATTTCAGTATTTTTTTAAACTCAGAGATGATTAGTTTAAGTGCCATGTTAATTAACAAATCCTTGAATCATTACTAAGTATGATTATAAAAGTATGCATTCATTTGTTTTTCTGTTGCACAGACTGACCTGAAAATTATTTACAACATGAAAATGCTTATTTTCTGCTTTACATCTATTCACCTGAACAACTCGAGCAAAGTCCCTCAGGTTGAACAGGTAATGTGACTTGGAAGGTGTGGGTAAGAAGTTAACAATAGCTTTCTGATAAACTTCCATTGTGGCACACAGGATAATCTAAACAAAACCAAAAAAAAAGACAAGTCTTATGTAAATTCAGCAAGTTTTTACCTTAACTTTCTTTTCTTTAAAATTGTATTTCACTCTTTTTCCCCCTATATTTCAGTTACAATTTATCTGACTTTAGAAAAGTTAATTTCATATCTTGTCATGAAACTAAATTACAGCTTACATTAAAGATTCCTTAAAATATGAAAACTGCAACTGCAGTGTCAGCTAGAAATAATTTTTTAAAAAAACAAACTATCCTGCAGAAAATAACGTCTAATAACTCTGCTCAAGAACAGTCAAGATTTCTAAAAGTTCTCTGATAACTACTTCTCAAACAAATCAAGATCTCCAGAAACTCTCTAACAATTAATTCTGATCTCAAAAGTTCTCCAACAATTATTTATCAAACAAGGCCATGATCTCCAAAAACTACTTCTTGAACAAAACCAAGAATTCAGTAAAGTTCTTTAATTAGTTAGTTAGTTGGACCAAAGACGGCACATAGGGCGGAGGACAAGGCTCTCCATGTCTGGCGTTTACTTGCTACTTGCTTTAGATCTTCGGTGTTTCTGATGAGCATTGTTGAACACTCTTTGGTGATAACTCTTCTTAGTGTGTCTTTGGGTCTTCCCTGCTTTCTTTTACTCCATGGTGACCATGTAAATGCTTGGTGTGGGAGTCATTTTTCATCCATTCTAAGTACATGGCCGATTTAGTTCCACCGATGTCGTCTGATAAAGTTTGATATGTAGTCTTCTTTAGTTTCTTGTCCTATTGATGTAACCGATCTGAAGTCATGCAACAGATATTTTGCAGTCTTTGAAGGCACCCATTTTCAAAAGCATCTAGTCTCCTTTCTATTGCTAGGGAGTTCTCCAACTCTCGCAACCATAGGTTAGTACTGGCACTTCACAAGAGTTGAAGATCTTGAGTTTCATGTGCCTACTGAGTTGTTTTAAAGTTCTCTACTACCTGCTTCTAAAACAAAACCAAGACATCAAGTTGTTACTGCATCTCTCTGTGATTATAAACTTCAGCTCTTGGTAAATGTTGCTGCAGTGAAGATCTTGTAACACAGGCATCAAATTAGACAGGAAGTGGGCTATGGTGGCTTTAATTAATTGCTGAAGTTTACCAAAGAACTAGACACCATAGAAAACATCACTGTCATGAGGAACAAGTAAATACCATTCCCATAGATTAGGCTGGTGACACAGCTGGTTCCAGGGGTAACATGAGGAGATGAAAAAATATCCACTGACCCTCATCTTTATCATACAGTTACTCTTTTAAAACAAAGATAATAGGACATACAGGACATACAATTAACATGAACGGTTAACGTCTATTTCATATCCATAAAACTCTTAACATAAAATTTACCCTTGAAAATCGGCGTTGGGCTGTCTGATATGATCTGAAATGCCAGTCAGTGATAGGAGCAAAGATGTTTCTCATTGTTTCCTCACCAAATGACTCAATGCCAACAATATTAAAATGGCGCAGAAAGCGAGGAGTTACAGTGTTTCTGCCACCCCCTGGAGGCCCCATGGCTGCCAGTATCACAATATCAACCAGATTCAAAATGCTGGTATCCTTCCTGTGTATATGCATGAAGTGTGTGCATGTATACAAAAAAGTACTAAAATTATATGCTACACTAATATGATTCTGATACTGGGAAATAAGTTGAAAAAAAAAGTAATTAAATCATATGGAAGTGAGATACAGATTGCTCATCAATGGCATCTGAACACAATACATGGGGTTTAAATAAAAGGATTCATAAATTAAGACAAAGTCATTTTAATATCTGATTTTAGATCTGACAGCATAAGCTAAACAGTGCCAAAAAGTCAGCCAGAATTTAAGAAATGAATAGTTGCATAGCTTTGAAAAATAAACATGTTGCAAACTAAGGTGCATTGCAGGATAAGGAATTGGGGGGGGGGGGTGTTTCAGATAGAAAAACTCACCGATCAAACCAGTATCCATGATCTATCCACTGCCTGAGTATCTCTATGGGAGGCTGAGCTCCATATCTCTCTTTTGCTGGCATATTCAAGTCATCAACAAATACACACAGTTTCTTTCCAATTGCTGGACCATATACACCTTTCTTCCTCCTGCAACATTAAAAAAAAAACCTAATGGCTAAAAAGCATTCCCCTTGTTCATCATTAAAAAAGAGAGAAATAGAAAAAAGAGTGAGAGAGAGAGAAAGGTGGGGAGGGGGGATTTTAATGCACAATGAATATTAAATCTAAATACTTTATGTTCAATAAAATTATACACTAAGAAAATATATGAAAACTTGAAGCAAACATTCAGGTTACACAATATGTTAGTATGCATCCATTAACATTTTCATTTGATATATAACTTCCAACAAAATGTATCAATAATCATGAAAACTTCTTCTTCAGCTCTCCGGGCCATTAAGGCTTATTGCTGATAATAAAGTTCAGCTCCATTCCTCTCTATCCCTAATCTTCTTTCTCCAGATGGTGAAACCAATTTCCTTTGTATCATCTTCTATGTTGTCTTTTCATCTCTGTCTTGGTCTACCCCTTGGTCTTGTTTCCTCTATCTCTTCTATATATATATAATTTTCGTTTGTCTGTTCTCTTCCATTCCTTCTACATGGCCCAACCAGCATAATCTGTTCAGTTTCATGACATTTATAATTCATTATGATTTAAATAAGTTGCTTTTAGTTCAGTGTTCCTTCTAGCTCTCCATTCTCCACTGTTGGTATCTTTTATGGTCCAAAGATTCTTCTTAGGATCTTGTTCTCAAAGACCTGCAATAATCATGAAAACAGATATTTTCCCAAGTTTGACATGTACTCATATTAATGACTTATGACACAGAATTACACATGTTCTGATTCAGGCCTTCCAAAAAGTTATCCACAGTAAATTTTTTACATTTTCCGTTCAATTTCTGATGATGAAATACTCCAACTTATCTAATTTTTATTACCTGCCACAATTTGACTGCTGGAAGTACTTCTAATATTCTCTCAGCATTTTGTGCTTAATTATTTTCACTTTTCTGCAGAAACTGGTTCATTTTTCTCTATCTCCCCAAAGGTAATGTAATCAGTCTCAAATTCTTTTTTTTATTTTGCTAAAATTTTCCAAAATGTTTGGACAGTAGGCAAAAAATTCCTCCTTGATTAGACCAGATACCACATATTTCTGAGTATTATTCTCAAGCCACAAATCCATTTTACCTGAAGGCTGATAAAATAAAAAAAAATAATCAAAATATCATTCTATGACAGTAATTAACTGTGACAGAAACCAAGCCAGTTCAGTTACCTTTCCAACTTTGAGAAGATAATATCCTGTGTCTGGTTAGCAGATGTTTGAGCTGAGAAGTTGATGTTACTAATTATATACTTGTCTCTTGGAAGCTAAAAGAAGCAGATTTTTTTTTTTTTTAGAATGGAGATAATTTTCAAATAAAAATGTTCAAATAAACATGATTTTAACAAAAACTTATTTTCATTATGTTAAGTAGTTCTGTTATTTCAAAGGTTATACAAAACTCATTTCATTAATTAAATTATAATAATCAGATTTTAAGAACCCCCCCCCCCCCCCCCCAAATATTTACTAATTTAAACCGAGTATAAGTTGTGAGTAGCACACCATATCAAACAAAATCAGATTAAACAAGCAGAACAATTATTGTCTGTGGAAAAGAACTCTGGAAGCCTTGAACTGAAATGGGCACATTACAGTGATGAATCTAAGATGGCAAATGCAATCTGTGAACTGACTGGGTTAAAAATTAATAATCTCTTGGTCTCAGAAATTATTGAATATTAAATGCTTTCCACATATTGTCTCCAAAGCATGAAGGAAGATGCTTCAAGTGCCCCGATGTAGATTATTCCTAGTTTATTAGTGCTAAAAACGTATTCATATAGATGTTATCAAAGTAAACAGGAATTTAATATGGATCTCAAGTCACAGTTCATGTTCTCTAAAAAATTATAAATAAAACAGTATTTGTCAGGTAAATAATGGGTTTGCTGATCTATTTAATGATTTTTTTTTTTTGCAACGGAGGATGGAAGAAAGGAATAGAACATCCTCTGTTAGATTTGAGTATTCATTGTATGAAAAATTATTCTTTACATTTCTGAGTCACCTGTATAGATAGAAGGCTCCAAGAAAGAAAAATAGCTTTGCTTTAAAAAAAAATCCAGCAGCTTCAACACTTAACTACAAGTCTTATTCAAAACTCCTTAAAATTTTCAATTTTTTTTTGGTGATTTTTATATGCAAGTTAAAAGTTATTTTATGCCCTCTTCTTTCCACCCTCCACCCCTTATTCTCTCCGTCTTACTGAAGCACATACCTCTGACAAATAGCTGTTTGTGATGGCACTTTTACCTGTGCCAGTAGGTCCCACAAAAAGCAGAGGTGTATCCTTCTGAAGAAACTTCTGGAGGAAGTACTTTTGCCTCTCTGTTTCCACTGTGTTTATTATCAGTGAGTTGATCTGATAAGACAATGACAGTGTAAGTGTTGAGGATTAAGACAAAGAACAAAGAGAATATTATGATAGAAGTGTATACATTGTACTGTAAATAATTAAAGTAAACAAATGTATGCATATAAATACCAAAGACTTTGTTGTTAGCTCTGTGCTCAGTAATGTTAGAGAATGTACTATTTTTTTTAAACCAGTGAAGTTTAATATGTACATTATGGTTATTGACTGCTTTACTAAAATGAATACTTAATGAAAATGCTGAAAAATAACATTTTAAAAAATTGTTATATGAAACAGAAATACTGATGAAAACTATGTACATTTATTAATAGAGATTATTTGTCCAGATAATCAACAGAATCAAAACTTAGCAGAGAAGGTAAATAAAGACTTATCAGCATTCTGAAATAAGTATTTACTACAATTAAGTTCATTTATGAACTCAGAAAATTTGTAAAACATAGAGTATAGTTGAATATTGTCCAGAATGCCAAAAGTGTTTCAGATTTCAGTTTTTTTTTCAGATTTTGGAATCTTTGCATATACATAATGATATATCTTTGGAATGGGACCCAAGCCTAAACTAAAAATTCATTCACATTTCACATACACCTTGCACACACAACCAGAAGGTAATTTTATACAATATTTGTAATAATTTCAAGTAATGAACAACGTTTGTGTACAATGAACCATCAGAAATTTTTTAAAATGTCATTATCTCATCCACCTGCGTGGACAATCTGTGGTTATGTGGCATCACCATCATTCCTGATTCTGAATCGAGTGTTTTCTACAGTAAATAGACAATCATCTTCTTATACAACTATTCTCTTACAAATGCTTAATAGTAAACTTTGAATATTGCAGCTGAAGAGAGCTGGGAGGATCTTTCTTCTTTTCAATAGCCAATCCCTTGGTAAACTATAGTGTGTGTGTGTGTGTGCGCGCGCATGTGTGTGTGTGGGTGCGCGTGTGTGTGTATAGCCTTTGGGTATGCTAAAAATAAAACTCTTGTGTGCGTGCATTTTGACTGTCACTCGATACATGAGATCAGGTTTGAAACTTTCTGCTTGTCATGTCATGTTAGTGCTCAAAAGGTTTCCAATTTTAGAACAGTCCTGATTTGGAATTTTTTTTTTTTAAAGTGATACTCAGCCTGTGTTATTCTGCTTGTTGCTTACTCTACAAATGTTTGTTTATATATATTTTATTTTAAAAATATTATGCATTTTGATAAAAAAAGTTACAATTCTGGTACAATTAACAGAGCTGACTATTATGAACTATTATTGGTCAGTCAGTCAGTCAGTCATTTGCATGTCCCGTCCAGAACTTTGCCTCCCTAACAGCTCTCCTGTAGGCTGCTCAGTTGTTAGCAAGATGCCCTGTTGCTGTTGCATCCATTTGCCTATCTGACCTTCCATGTTGTTGTTTGGGTTTCTTGGTATATTTCCAAAAGGTAGTTTACCATTGCTTTCCTTCTGGGCAATGACTGTACTAGATTGCCAATGAACTATTGGACAGCTCAAAATTTTAAAATTAACCATAAACAAAATACATCTGCAGAAAACAAAAAGCTTAGAAAGTTTTAACATAAAATTGAACAAAATCTATCAACTCATCAAGAAAATATTGCTTGTATGATGATATTTTAAAATGAATTATTAATGTTATAAAGCTCAGTTATTTTTATTGTCTATTTGTTTACACCTTCTGCATTAAAATACATAATTTAATATATTTTTTATTGTTTTTTTAACATTTCTTCCTACTGATTTACAGAAAATCACTACAAATTTAAAAAGTAGCATTTAATGACTTTCTTCTCACACAGTTCCACTAAAATCTTAAACAGTAAAGAGAGTCTATTATAGCTTTAATCTACTCATACTCTACAATTTTGAAAACTTAGATGACTGTGGTAAAACTGGTTCTATAAGAGTAGAGACAGAGGTGTATAATGCAGTTTTAAAAAAATGATAGAAGAAATTAAGAGTGAGAAGGAATGGAAAAAGAGACAATGAGATGAGCATATAGATATATGAAACAAAAAGTAACAAATTAATATTTTAGCAATATGTCTTTATAAAAGATGACAAAAATAATGTTAAAAAGACCATAAAAGTGACACTTTGTTGGAAGAGATCCTCTTGGTTAAGACATTAAGCAAGGTATAGTCAGATTAGAACAAGAAAAATGAGAGGGTAAAAAGCTATTGGCGGAAAAATGAGAGAAAAGAAATAATAGTTTATGGGCCAAGAAGATGGCCCATACTGGCCAACAGAACAGATAGTTTATTTCAACATTGCTTTAAAATATATGAAGCAGCATCTGTATCAGTTCTGTATTACAAAATGAAATGGTAATTCTGATCAATGTAATGGCATCAAATCTGATGCAAAGATAATGAAACAGATCATTATATGTGTAAAGTTAATTCGTGTCCTGTGACAAAAATATATATGAAACCATGCAAAAGTACAAGAGGAGTAAAGTGTGTCATATATTATGGAAAATCATCCTATTGTTTCCAGTATTCATCATATTAAAATAAAATTAAATACGAAGACACAATATAGGGCATGTAACTGCAGTAATAAACATTAGTGTGGATAAATTAATTTAACACTACCAAACAATATTTATGACCACATGAACATTTTTTTGTAATCAAACACTGCAGCTAATATGTATTATCAAGAAATAATGAGATGTTTATTTTTAGCATTTATGATAGTTTAATATTATGAAATCCCAACTTCTGAATAAGACCACATGATCACAGTTATTTTTATATTTTTTAACACAGCAAACAGTTTTTAGGTATAAGTATACAAAAACAAATATATAAATATGCACAAAAGCCACTGCAATGAAGCTGAGATAACAAATAAAGGTAGAAAGACTTTATTCTTTAACAGAGAACACAGTTATGGTTATTTGGCTTACACTTTTTCATACAAAAACATCAGACATAGCTTCATACAGATCACAAGATACAAAACTTTCTTATGTGTTATTGTATCATACATGTTAATTTAGACTTGCTCTTCTTTCTCTACTTCTTCACTTTCTATGCTTTTGTATGAAAAATATGTAAACCAAAATGTCACACTTGTGTGTTCTGTTGATGAATTAAATCAGTTGTGCTTTTTTTTAAAGTATATTTTTTCAAGCCAAGAGAATGTAAGAGATAAATCCCTTCCATGCATAAATTAGGATATATGGTATTTGCTGGCCTATAATATGGCATCATATTATCCATGGATATTTATTTGGAAAAATAATTTTAGTACATATCATACATTTATTTTAAAAAATAATAAAAACTGAAGTAATCTTCAAGAAATTGCTATGTAAAAAATCTGTCAAGGAAAAAAATGTCAGGTTACATTAAAGGTTTTTAATCTTCACCCTCAAAACCCAGAATCTGCTTCACATTAGGCATGTACGATGGTGAAAACTGCATAGGATATTTATGTAAATACAGATGAGAAATCAGAAGTCAATCTGAAATTTTGGTTTCAAGTACTTAACATTCATGCTATTTTTGAGACAAATTTTTAGGGAAAAAATCCTTAAAGACTGGTCTGAAAGCTTTGAAAGAGCAATACAGTAAACAATTTTGTTTATAATTTCAGAGCACATAAAAAAGATCTCATTCTATTCCTGCTTTTGTCTTGTCTTCTTCCTCAGGTATTTTTAAGTGTTGACAGGACAAACTTCTTGATAGGGCTCAGCAGTTTGCTTCATATAAGGAGATATTTACGGAATCTTCTATTTCCTCCATCCACCTTCTGTATGGGCAATCTTTGCCTTAGTTTCCTACCATTCTTAGCATCAATATTTTCTGGGGTATACTGTGGCAGTGGTCTAGTAATTTGCCAGATTTCTGACTTGTTGTTTCTGGATGCAGTGTAATACTGGTGTTACTCCAGCCTTTGCTCTGATGATGTCATTTCCAATTTTATGTCTCTTATTGTTATTTTTAGTTTCCTTCTTAAACATCTCACTTCTATCAAGATGATTTTCCATTCATTTTTAACTGTTAGTGTCCATGTTTGCTACAGAAAGCACAGAGCTGGGAGTAAGACTGTGTTTATGTATGGTGCTCTTTTTTGTATCAATTGTGATTATAATTTTCAGTAGAGGTGTTATTTGTCAATTACTTGATTTGCTTTATTGTGTCTGTTCTCAATTTCAGTCTGGAATTTCCAAGAGGATGATATTGTACCTATTTGGTATTTGAAATGCTTCATTTGTTTCAAAGGCTGATTGCAAAGGGAGATCTTTGTTGAGAATTTCTTCTTTAGCAATGGTCATAACTTTGTTTTTTTTTTCAGCACTGATTTTTGTGTCGCAATTTTTACAAGTCACTGTTAAGTTGTTAATGTTCTGCTATAGGTTTTTCTCTGATGAGGCTATAAGTGCTTAGTCATTAGCAAAAAATGAATTCACTTATAGTCCATCTATAGAGTGAGTTTTCTAAAGGGTGCTGTGAGCAGCATTATTTCTGGAGTTGGAATATCAGGCAGCTCAGTGGTGGGATTCTTACTATGTAAGAATCTTCTGTGCAAATATTACCAAATTGGGCTATAAGGCACCTCAATCAATCAAGTGCCATGCCATGTGGTGTAGGCGATCATTTCTCTCCACAATTCCTTCTCTTTAGACTTGATTATGAGATCCGCTGGTGACTTTTTTCCTAGCCACACTGACAGCGCATCAAGTAACTTTTCTCTCTCTCCTCCTTTCTCTCTTCTTCCCTCAATTTTTCCAGTTGTCACAATGTGTTCCAATTTTCGATTCTCAGAAAATGTCCTACATATCTTGCTTGTCTACCTCTGATCTTTGCTGTAATTTGTCTTTTAATTCCAGCCTCTCTTAAGACTTCTTCATTGCTTTTCTTAGCTGTCCATGGTACCTTCAACATCTTTCTTATGAACCACATTTCCATGGCCTCCATTCCTCGCTGTACTTTCTTATTCATGGACCATGCTTCACATCTATAAAACAAAATTGGCTTGATGTAACATTTAAGTACTCAGAATCTTGTTTCCATCAATATGGATCTGTTGCACAAGATGTTTCTCATTTTCTGGAATTGCTGACTTGGCCTGAGAACATCTGCATTTTATTTCTTTGTGACATTTCCCATCAGCTGTTATAATTGTTCCTAAGTACTTGAAACTATCAACTTGTTTCAGTTCTGTGCCATCAATGAGCTACATCTTGGTGATATTCTTTTCTTTGAGATGACCATTACTTCAGTCTTCTTTTTATTCAGAAAGAAACCTTTACTTTTACTTTCATGAACCATGATGTCCAGAAGACCTGCAGCTCCCCTTCACTTTTAGCAATGAGAACTGTATTGTCTGCATATCTTAAGTTATTAAGGTTGTACCCACCAAGTGATATTCCTGGCAAGCTCTCTATATTTCTCATTATGTTTTCGCTGTACAAGGAGAAGAGGTCAGGAGATAGAACACATCCTTGTCTCATTCCCAATTTTATGTCTTGGAATGCTCCTATTTGGTTCTCAACCTTCATTGATGCTGATTGATAAGGCACCTCAGTGGTGGAATTATTACTACGTTAGCCAGCTTCTGTGCAAATGTTGCCAATGTATGTTATAAATAGTAAGGATGACAGCGCATATATTATATACTTGATAATTACAGACTAGTTACTCTTGTAGCAACTGTAAAAATTATGCACACTGAATATGAAATAGTTACTTAATATTATTCTGAGGACCTCTGATATGCACAGTTACAAGTAAACATGGGCATACATTTATAAAAGCATGTCAAATAAAGGGTTCATTTGATAAAATGTGTGGCATAAAATACAGAGTTATAACATCAGAAGCAATTGTTCAGGTTAATACATCATCATTGTCATACTATAGCAAATTATATGGCTGTAGAGCTGTACAGAATCAGTCTTAAAACAGTGAAGAAAAAAAGCATGTAATCTTAACAAGTACAGAGCATCACATTAGATGCTTGGGTCATAAAGTAGAGTGGATTATGATTCACTGATACAGTAGTATAGTAGATGATATAGTATTATAAAGTAGATAGGAGCTTCATGGGTTCAGATCATAATTATTTAATCCAGCAAAAATCTTACCATTATCCTTAGTTCTTTATCTCTCTGCATTTAAAATATATCAGTTACAATTACAACCACAATACAGTGTGCATTATGTGGACAGTTAAAAATAATAAACTATTACAATGTAAGCAAAACTATTGTAAATGTTGTCTATAGATATGAAAATAGCCAATCAAAATCTTCACTGTGAAATATTGCTGTATTGCATTTGGTTTGTTACTGATGTTCTTTGGCACTTAAAAATTTTCTTTTGTGAACCCGGACCTGTTTTACTAATAAGAAGTTCATATTTAAGATTCAGCTTTTAAACCCTGACTGAAATACATGATAAACTAATGTTGCTATTATTATTACGAGGGTCATATCAAGTCGTAAGCAAAAAGTTTTTAAAAATAAGAATTTATAGATAGAGAAAATTTGAATGTATCACATTAATCTGTATCCTTTGCACTTCATGTAGAGGTCACGCAGAGCAAAAACAAAATGGTGGGTGCTGAAGTTTTGTTTCATCAACGTGCTGTTATTGAGTTCCTTGTTAAAGAAGAAATCCCTGCTGCTGAAATTCACCAAAGACTTCAACTTGCTTATGGAGACATGTGTGTGGGTACTAGCAGTTTTAGGAGGTGGATGTAACATTTCAAAGATGGAAACATGAGCATCCAAGATATGCCTCGCAGCAGTCGCCCTTGAACTGCCTCCAGCGAATGTAACGTGGAAAGGGTTGACGACATCATTAAAGAAGACAGAAGCATCACAGTTTCTGAAATCGCTGTAAATATTGGAATAGGACACAATGCAGTACAGGAAATGATTAAAACCCTAGGCTATAGAAAAGTTTGTGCCAGCTAGGTCCCACAGGAGAGAATGTCCAGAATGCAATGTATCTGTGACATCGGTCAGCTGAAATGGAATTCTACCGGGAGGGTATTTTCAAACTTGCAGAGCGATGGGAAAAATGTGTGCAGAGAAATGGAGATTATGTTGAAAAGTGAAGAAAAGAAAGCAGATTAAGGTTATACATTTATATTTTCTCTATCTATAAATTATGACTTTTAAAATATTTTTGCTCATGACTTTCGGTATGACCCTCATATTATTAATGTTTTTGCATGCAAGATAAAGAAAGAATGATCAGCTTATTTTACTAAGTGAAGAGGCTAAATTATGAGCCCTCACAGATCTCAAAAGTTATGTCCAATGACGCAAAATCTTTTCTTCAATTTCCAGTTTATATCCTGTGGCTACACTGTTTTTCAAGCAGAGAATTGTACAAGTTATAAGATTTTGCTACGAGGGGTGATTGATAAGTTCTCTGCATAAGATACAACGGATTATTTGTGGACAACTTTTTTGGGTTATTTCTCAACACAGTCCCCTTGCAAGTTTATGCACTTAGTCCAGCGATCCTGGAGCATACAGATCCCTTCTTTGTAAAAGTCAGCATCTTGTGCCAGTAGAAAGTGGTCTACAACATGAATGACGTCATCATCTGAAGCAAAGTTGCCACCACTGAGCTCCTTTTTGAGTTTGGTAAACAGTTAATAGCCTGAAGGGGCTAAATCTGGGGAATAAGGAGGATGTTCAAGAAGCTGGATGCCGCATTCAGGAATGGCAGCCATTGTCATTGCCGATTTGTGAACTGGAGCATTGTCATCATGAAAGATTACTCCTCTTATCAATTTCCCTCAACACTTTTCCTACAATCTGACCCGGAGTTGCCTCACAAGATTAGCATAATAGGCTCCAGTGATTGTTCTGCCCTTTTGAAGATAGTCTATCAATAGCACGCCTTTTGAATCCCAAAAGATGGAAGCCATCACTTGGCCTGCAGACAGAACCACCCTTGCTTTCTTTGGAGGTGGGGATCCATGATGTTTCCACTGCTTTGACTGTTCTTTGGTTTCTGATTGAAAATGATGAACCCAAGTCTCAAACTGCTGAAGAAACTTTTCAGGATCTGCAGAAAAATGGCCAAGATTGTCTCTTGACATGTTGAGATGCTGTCATTTGTGATCAGCTCCAAGAAGTTTCAGGACCCATTAAGCAGAGACCTTTGTCATTTGAAGATCATTGTGAATAATGACATGACAACATTCCTGAGAGATGCTCATCTCAGTAGCAATGTACTGCTCAGTTAGTCATCAATCCTCCATTATCATGTCATGGATTCTGCCAGTGGTTTCATCAGTGGTTATCGTTCTTGGTCTTCCTGGATGGGGATCATCTTCCAGACTCTCCCTTCCATGTTTGAATTGAGCTGCCCATTTAAGAAGGGTCACTCTCCCCTAGAGTCTCCATCATATCCTTGATGCAGAGGTAGCGAATGACTGCTTGATGAGAAATTTTATCCATTTTCTCAATTTCTGCCACTCCTTGCCACTTCAGTAGCCTGTAAAAAAATTAGTTGCAGTTAATATCTTGAAACTTAGTGTTTAATCTAACAATAACCTGATCTACAAATGCACCTAATATCAACTGTGCGTTTCCTTATGCCGAGAACTTATCAATCACCCGTTGTAATTATCTGCCTGGAACAAAGAGGTTTTTTCTCATCTCCCTCCCCCCACATACATATACATCATCTATGAAATTCACATATGATTGGGCTGCTGAAACTATTTTCTCTACTAAAAAGGTTAAAGAAGCCAAACCAAAAATGTTTAATTAATGACCAGAGATTCCACTTTTTCCAGAACAAGTTTGAGTTTCAGTAAAAACTGAAAAGACTTTGTCAGTGCTCTAATAGATTACTGTTCCAGATTTTTAATGTCAGAAATATTAAGAATTTTGAAACTGTTACTGGTTTTTATGTACTGCTGCTTATAAAATACTTTTAGTTCACACTGAATAAAATCTTTTAAGACTTATAATATACTTCTAGCAGCTATTGCAACATATGTTAAATGCATCAACATATTTGCTACTTTGTAAGTGAGTAGAACATTAACTGACTAACTGATTTACTATTAAACAGTACAAATGTGTGCATTAAATAAATGAATCTGCATTACTGTGGCAGTCTACACTATATAATAGTATTAAAAGATTTAACTTTTAAATACACATCACAATAATAAAGCATGTCAGTTAATTATGGTGTTATATTCATAAACATGGAACTGAAATCAATATCTAATACTGTTAATCTTCTATCATGCAGCTGTAAAGTGTATGGGAAGCTTAACATAAACAAGGTGGATTATTTCTACTGATTAATAAGAAAAGCTAAGAATTACTTTCTTCACATCTTACATCTTTCTCATGCCGTTAAACATCACATAGGACTTGCATAGTTGTTTGCCAAGTTTTCCTGTTTCTGGCAAGTTTTTCAACTTCATCAAGGGATGTTATGTCCACTAAACTGGCTTCTCTTAACAATGTCCTCTTTAGAGTTTCATGGGGTTGGCCTATTTTTCTTCAGCCTGTTGTGTTCCACTTGATAGTTTGTTTTGGGATTCTCTGATCATTTCTTCTCATCACGTGATCAACATATGTCCATCTCCTTTTCCTGTTCACCCATGAGACTGGGTGTTGTTTGCTCATCTGTCTTATCTCTGCATTGTTCTTGAATTTGTTCCACTTGATACTGAGCATTTTCCTTAGGGATTTGTTTTCAAAAGAGTCTAATTTATATCTTTAGCTGATTTCCAGCTTTGCATGCATAAATGAGGGTAGATATTAAATTTGAACTGAATAGTCTAACTTGGTTTTTGTGTTTATATAGATGAATTAATAACAATACTAAATATATGTAACATACAGATTATCTGCATCTGTTATTTAACTGAGTAACAGCACAATATGCAGTGTTTAATGTGCTTAAGTGCTTAATGAAGTAACTAATGGTTTGACTATTAAATTTTGAACTGATAAACTGTTAAGAAGCATAACAAAAACATTCAACACTATTCAGAAAATAACACTCCTGTAAATGTGCAAGAAAAAAAATTACAAAACAAAATTAAATATTACTGCATGTTACTGTAAGCTTTTCAACTACACTGACGGTAGCTTATAAAATAATATCAGAAGATGGGTGAAAATAAACAGTGTTATGAAAATAATAAGTTGTCAGAAGTTGCTTAATGTGCTTATATCTCATGTAAATGAAATTCATACATTCAGGAAATATACGCACTTATTAAATTCAGATAGAATTTCATGAAGCAAATTTCATTATCTGGAATACTAATCATTATCTGAGGTTTAACAAGATCTAAAAAAATAAAAGAGAAAAAAAAAGGCAGACCTATGTTTTTGAATATGCAAATGAAACAATGTGAACTCAGTACCGATTTCATTATGAAAGAATATGGAATGTATGACAATTATCTGATGGTTAAGTTGATTAGCTTACCAGATCTCCTGAGGAAAGAGTTCCATTTGACTTATTCTGTGAGAGTAACAGTAACAGTGGAACATTTAAAAAAAAACACACACACAAATTACAAGTAATAAAAAAAAACTGTTATAATTGTATACTGACTCCTTTGTAATAAACCTGAACAATATCAATTCCTTCTTAACAAGTGCCATGATTAAAGGATACAGATGATGATGTACATATATAACCAACATTTATGTCTTACACTGCAGATCAGATTCAGTCTTTCCATCTGCTATACAATCACAAATTCAGTATCTATGCTCTTTAAAATTTTGTCAACTTTTCCACTAATTTTTCCAATTATATTATCCTGCTTTCTTCTTCATAGAATATGCAACAAAAGGGTATAAAAATGTATTTTTTTATTATAGTATTATTTCATTAAAGTCTCTTTTCAGAACATTCTCAAATTAAGATTTTAAAGTCTTCATGTAAGCAGAAAAAAGAACAACAGATTTAGCATAAGGAATTAAGGACTCCATGAACTGGAGAATCATGATTACCTTCATCTATCTGAATGACAAAGGATGATGATGATGATGATGATGATGATGATGATGAAGATGATGATGAAGATGATGATGATGATGATGATGATGATGATGATGATAGTGATTCACTTACATTTGTTACCTGGCTTCGCGTGTCATCCTTTAGAAAAAATTTCACAAGATAGAAAAAAATCGAAGTTTTCTGTAATTCGCTTCTCAGTACTAACAGAATATACCAATCATCATCATCAGGTGCTGTGCCAACTTGCGTTTGTTATTATGCTTCTCCAGCGTACATGATTCTTCAAGCAGGCCATTTGCTCAATTGGTGATCTCCTTTCACACCATCTCGTCAGACTGTCCAGTATCATTTCTATTGGTCTTCCCCTGGATCTTTCTCCCTCTATTTTTTCTGTTTTTATAATATTTTCAATGAATATACCAAACCAAACTTTTATTAAAACTTTTTGTTCAGTACCGACAGCATGTATAAAACTTAACTTATTAAAACTTTTTCTTCACTATAAATAGGGACAAGCTTTTCTGTACTTTGTCTTCAAAACTCTCAGGATGTATGTTCTCAAAATTTGCACAATTTTTTTTCTTCAGTGCTGACAGGATATTCATCTTCACATTTTTCTCAGTACTTACAGGATATACAGGACCAACCTTCCCAGCATCTTTTTCTTGGCACTAATAAAACATGCAAGTCTAAACTTGCTTGCACTTTCTCCTCAATGGCGACAAAATGAATATGTCCAAACTTACCTTCACTTTTTCCTCAATACTGACAGGACGTACAAGACTAGTCCATGAATTCCAAGAGCCATAACGTCTGTATGTGTAGATGTGATCATAAACTGTTCCTTTCTTAGGAATAAGAATGGCTCTTGGAAATTTGAGATCCTTTGGCCTGCATATTGTTAAACAAATAAATGTGTTCATTTTATTTACTTTCATTCTCATCTGTCAAAGTAACGCTATTTGAATCAGATTATTTACACACACACACCATATGCATATGGTCAGGGATAATGCGCATTATCAGTATGTTATATTGTTATTCTGAATGATTATGTCAGTTATGTCTCATAAACCAGTGGTTCTCAACTTGTTGTTTGCAGCTGAATTATCAATTTGATTTTATGCTATCTATTGAGAAAAAAATTAAGGATTTATGACATTGCAAAATTGCATAAAACCTGATGGTTCACAACTGATATATATTTGAAAAAGTGGTCTTTGAATGTAAAAAGGCTGTGAATCACTTTATCAACTTTCTGCTTTTTGTAATAAGTGAGCTGCTGTTCATACATCTAAATACTGAGGGAAATTTGCTTTTTAGACCTGTCTTGGAGATGCTACTCTCTGGATAGCTCTTTCATTTTATATTATCTGCCCTGGTATTTAGTGCTGTTTTAGTAAAAGGGAAACACAGAAATACAGCAGCAAATATATAGTGCTATAATCAATGTGCTCATGCATAAGTTAATTTACAAGTTAAGAATTATTATATTGTGAGATGTTAGTTACTTTTAATATATCAGTCTTTACTTTGCATGAAGTTTTTACATTTGTAACATGTATGCTTAATGTATTGCAAAGTATATACCAGTTAGTTCCTATAAAAAATATTGTTTTCTTTTAACAATTTATTTTAAACTTTTTTGTCTATTTCTTCAAAATTATTCTAGAAGTGAAACATAAAATTTAATTCAACAAGTAATTAACCTGGGGTATTTGTCATGAGTTCCATCCATCTCACATAGAGAACGGAAAAATTCATCAAACTTAATGCGAGAATTGGCATCCAGTGTTGCACCAACTGACCAGACCACAGAGAAAAAGAAGTAAGCCACAATCATGTTTGTGCGTTCTACTTCTAGCTTCTTTTCAATTGCACTCAAACTGGATGGCTCTGCAGACATCACATCTGTTTCTGTTTCTTCTCGTCCTTCTTCCTCCAAGTACACATCATCATCATCATCATCATCTCTGCCAAGTTTTCTATGAAGTGAATTATTAAAAATGATGTAAGACTCAATATTTTTCAAAATAATTTATGCATGTGCAAGGTATTACTATCTAAAATGTAGTGTACCTTATTGCATACTAAAATGCAGTATATTTTACTTAACGCAATCTGATATGCAGTGACTTTTGACTTCAACTTTTCTAATCCCTGGGTTTATGAAGTTTCACTCATTTTCCCTTGTACCAGATAGTGGAATGTAAGTTTTTTTTTCAGCTGCTCTATAACTCTATACAGAATGTCAGTGATGGAGGAGTTTATCTAATATGCAATATATTTTACTATACATCATCTAAAATATCCTAAGCCTTTCCTGTGCCGTTAAAAGTCATATAGAGCATGCATGGTAGTTCGCCAAGTTTTTCTGTTTTCAGAGAGCTTTTCAACTTCATCAAGGGATTTTATGCCTACTAATTTGTCTCTCTTAACAATGTGCTCTTTATAGTTTCATGTGGTCGACCTCTTTATCTTTGACCTGTTGTGTTCCACTTGACAGCTTGTTTTGGGATTCTCTAACTGTTTCTTCACATTATGTGACCGATATATGTCCATTTCCTTTTTCTGATCACCCATGAGACACCGATGTTGAAAAAGTAATGGGGAAAGAAGGAATTGACATGGTTAATCAGAACAGAGAAAGATTAACTGAAATATGTCTAACAGAGGGCATGGCCATTGGAAACACAATATTTCCACACAAAGAGATGCATAAAACAACATGGATATCTCCAGATGATAGAACTAGAAACCAGACAGATCATTTTTGTATTAGAAAGCAATACAGAACATCTCTGATAGATGTAAGGGCTTATAGGGGTGCAGATACAACCTGTGCATAGGGAAAATAAAACTAAAACTGAAAAACCAACACAAGAAATCACTACACAGAAAGATAAATGGCCACAGCCTACAAGAAAAGAATACTAACAGCAATTTCAATCAGTAACTTGCCATTCATTCCACAACACCCAGTGAAATAGAGGAGATAAATATAGATGAATTATGGATTTCTTACAGCACAGCCATAATCACAGCAGCAAAAGCAAGTGTTGGACTGAAAAAACCAAATAGAAAAGTATGGATATCAAAAAACACATGGAAGTACATACATGAAAGATGAGCAGTCAAATTAGACATGTTGAATGTAAAAACAGATCTTCAAAAAGATCTGGCAAAAGCAACATACAAAGAAATAGACAAGAAAGTAAAAAAAGTTCAGCTAGAAGGGATAAAAGAGAATACATAGACAATATGGCGAAAGAGGCAGAGAAAGTAGCAAAAACAGGAGACAGCAAAACTCTATATAACATATGAAAGAGGATAACAGGTACTATTACATCTAAAGAAAGACCAAACCTTAGCAAAACTGGAACCCTATTAACATCAAGTAAAGACTAAAAGCAAAGATGGGTTGAACACCTCCAAGAAATACTTAATTGACCACACCCAAAAGAATTGTTAAACCTTGAAACCGACTTACCAGCCCCACAACTAAATGTCAACCTAGATGAAATTAAATTGCATGAAATTGAAACAGCAATGAATTTAATGGCTAACAACAAAGCTGCAGGTGAAGAAGAAATAACACCCAAAATGTTAAAAGCTATCAATAGCAACAACATGAGACAACTACAGAGAATGTTTAACAAGATTTGGAAAGAAGAAAAGGTCCCTTCTGAATAGAAAAAAAGGAATCATTGTTAAAATACCAAAAAAAAAAAAAAAGGCAAACTTAGTGACTGTAACAACTGGAGAGGAGTAACCTTAATATCAGTTGTGTCAAAAGTATTTTGCAAGGTCATTTTGAATAGATTTAACTCTTTGTATTTTTTGTGAAGTGTCTTGTGTGGTTTTTTTTACCCCTCAGAAGCCCATTCACCATGCAGTGTGATGATAGTTTGTAGCTCTCTAATTTTGAAGAAGTTAAAGATATAGTGGATACCACAATGAGAGTAGAACAAGCAGGATTTTGAAAAGGGAGAAGCTGTCTCTGCCAGATCTTTACTCTAAGAATAATACTTGAAGAACATATTTAAAAGCAGAAACTATTAATACTGAACTTCATAGACTTTAAAAAGGCATTTGATAGCATACACTGAGATTCATTATGGAGAATTTTAAGTCTATATGGAATACCATCTAAAATTGCCAACATCATTAAGGACTTCTACAATCAATATGTTTGTGCAGTCAAAACAGAAGAAGGGATGACTGAATGGTTCCAGATTGAAACAGGTGTGAAACAAGGATGTATACTGTCTCCTTTACTTTTTGGAATTATAACAAACTTCATAATGAAAAAATGCTGCACAGGTAACACAGGTATTGACTGGGTACATGGGACCTAACTAGAAGATCTTGATTTTGCTGATGACATAACTCTTATCAGTAACAATGTGAATTCCATTCAAGAAAAAACAGATAGCCTATCTTCACTGGCTAGAAAAATAGGTCTTGAAATTAACAAGGACAAAACAAAAATAATGAAACTTCCCATTAATCAGAATGGAAAAATACACGTAGAAGGGACAGATGTTGAAGAAGTCAATCAATTTGCATACACTGGCAGCTACATAGACCAGGATGGTGACACCAGAAAGGAAGTTAGAATTAGAATTGCAAAAGCAGCATCGATCTTCAAGAATCTTGAGAACATAGGACATTCAAAAGTTTACTATGCAATTCAAATGTAATATCCACCCTCATTTATGCATGTGAAAGCTGGAAAACAACTAAAGAAATAGACAAGAAATTAGACTCTTTTGAAAACAAATGCCTAAGGAAAATACTCTGCATCAAGTGGAACAAATTCAAGAACAATGCAGAGGTAAGACAGATGACTAAACAACAACCAGTCTCATGAGTGATCAGGAAAAGGAGATGGACATATGTTGTTCACGTGATGAGAAGAAACGAACAGAGAATCCCAAAACAAGCTATCAAGTGGAATACAACAGGCCAAAGAAAAAGTGGCAGACTGCGTGAAACTCTATAGAGGACATTGTTAAAAGAGACCAAATTAATAGGCATAAAATCCTTTGATGAGGTTGAAAGACTTGCCAAAGACAGGAAAAATTGGCAAACTGCCTTGCGAGCCCTATTTGACATTTAAAGGCATGGGAAGGATATAAGATGAGACAGTTTGTTGTTCACTCACTTGCCTTATCTCTGCGTTGTGTCCTTGAATTCATTCCACTTTATACCAAGTATTTTCCTTAGCCATTTATTTTCGAAAAGTCTAATTTGTTACTTATTTTCTTTAGTTGTTTTGCAGCTTTCACACACATAAATGAGGGTGGATATTACATTTGAACTGAATAATCTTAACTTGGT
The DNA here is from genome assembly GCA_009760885.1 of Achatina immaculata. Classification (NCBI taxonomy): domain Eukaryota; kingdom Metazoa; phylum Mollusca; class Gastropoda; order Stylommatophora; family Achatinidae; genus Lissachatina; species Lissachatina immaculata. The sequence continues at coordinate 28,424,637 of CM019704.1, forward strand.
TTTTGTGCTTACAACTTTTGAATGTTATGTGTTCTCAAGATTCTTGAAATGCTGCTTTTGCAGTTCTACTTCTAATTTTCCTTCTGGTGTCATCATCCTGGTCTATGTAGCTGCTGAGGTATGCAAATTGGTTTACTTCTTATATTATTCTTCTTGGTTTACTTTATAGTTTATGCTGGGTATATTCAAAGATTCTAAAATTCTGATAAAGTGTCACAAAAAAACAAACATCAGTTTTTAATTTGCTCATAGATTGATGATGATGGTGATGATGATGATGATGATGGTGATGGTGGTGGTGGTGGTGGTGGTGGTGGTGGTGGTGGTGGTGGTGGTGGTGGTAATTGTGGTGGTTGTGGTCATGATGAAACAAACTTCACATCCTCTATGAGACAAGTATAAAGCCTCAGAAGATTGGCTGCATAATGCATGGGATGAAGCTGCAGTATGTGTTTGCATGATCTGCTGACAAAGGCCAGGCATGGAGGCAGGATCCAGTCAAACAGCATCTATGAGAATCAGTAAAGATGATAATCTTATAAGACTCCTGCTCAAGGTCATCATAGACAGTCTCTTTATCATATCTCTTTATTAGATCATAAAACTTATCAGTTCAAATAGCCAAACCAATGTAATATTTGAAAAGAATAACTTTCAACTAAAGCTTTCTGGTTTGTATATTTCTTAGTGCTCTGGGAAACCTTTGGAACATGAGTCAAATGGAAAGCTTTTCTCATCTTCCTTCAGCTGTTAAGGCAGAATAAAAGAGAAACTATGACTTTGCACACACAAACAAGACAGCATTTTTGGCATTATGTTCATGCAATATAGAAACCAATCTTAAAGTAAAAAAAAAATAAATCTAAAACCAGCAGCAGAAAATGAAATAAAAAAATACCTGATGCCCTATGCCCTCAACATATGAGAAGTCATAAATTACAAACAACCTATTGTGGTAGAATGAATGTGGAATGACTGTAGAACCATTTCAAATACATGAACGGCCTGCTAGAAATGATTTTAAAAAACTAGACCTTAATCATTCCCCGCTGGTCTGGTTTGAGAATGTCTGGCAACAGCAAGCTCATCCAAGAATTGATTAACGGTTCCCAGCCCAGCTGCAGTGGATCCATGTAAATCATGCCACACCTGGCAAATTATATGAAAAAAAAAAAGACTGTATTTCGATGTTATAAAACATAAAAATGGTGTGATTTAAACTTTACAGTCAGGTAGGAATTGTGTCACTGCATACACACATGTACACGTACACATGAAAAGAACAGACCTGCTGACTGTTGCTGGAGATGCTTGTTCAAGGTCTTGTGGTTCAAACATCATATTCTGTGTATAATTCATCTGAATAATTTCCCCACTCATAAGACAAAGCTGAAATTTAAAAAAAAAAATTTCCTAAAGTAGGTGTTCCAAAAGTTTTTTTCAGAATTAGTAAATTTACTGTTTTAAATCTAATGCTCAACTGATTTGTTCTAAATTATAAGTAGAAACCTGGCCAAAGATTTAGTTATGTTCAACATATCCCCAAAACAGAATCACTGGTCTAACATGAATTTTGTCAACACTCCTTTCACTGACTTTATAGTGTTCCACACTGAAACATACCTTCTTGTTGTCATCAAGTACTGTATTCATGTTCTCAATCCATACAGCATCAACTGGTCCATCAAACACAATCCACTTTCTTGCTGGTGATGTATTAGAGGCATGTTCTCGAAAAGTGTTGGCCAGCACACCTGATATGTTTTGTAAAGTGAATTATCTCATTCTAAAAGAGGTGGCTTTCCACAGGTTAAAGCAAATATGAAATGTATTATGTTATTGCAAAGGTTTGTTAAAAATCAAAATAAATTCCTTCTGTAGCATATTAAGTGCCATAGTGTAGAGTTATTTTAGATTTCATTTTTCATTCTAAAATAAGAGATGCCTCCACTAATCTACACCAGCTTTGTTAATTAACATACAAGCAAAAGAAAAACAGCAAGAGAATGACTATGACTCAAACCTAGGTGGCCAAAATGATAGCAAACTGGCCTCTTGTGGTTAAGTAACTGCTTGCTCAACCAGAGTCCATAGTTATAACCACAGCTGTTCTCTCACTGTTTTTCTTTCTCTCACATCTTTAGTATTTTGGTCTTCTATATTTTTAGGTGCACTGCGCTGTATCACTTTATATATGATACTAACATTATTTTTTATTCACAAACATATATAACGACCACATAAAAGCTGGATGAAGTCTCTCCTTGCAAGCTGCATTACCAGGTATTTCAGTATGTTGTAGGGAAACTGTTTATATCTACCTGCTTAACATGGCTGTAGTGATAGAGCCTGTTTTTAGGAACAAGGTGAAGCAGAAAGTATGTCTCTAAAGAGCAGTTCTAATAAATAAATCAGCTCACTGGCCCAAAGCCCAAAGTTTTCTTCTTCTTCTTCAACTTTCCGAGCCATTAAGGCTCATTGCTGCAGATAAAGTTCGCCTCCATTCCTCTCTATTCCTAATCTTCTCTCTCCAGTTATTGACACCAATTTCTTTTATAACCTCTTCTATATTGTCTTTCCATTTCTGTCTTGAAAGCCTAAAGTAGTAGAAAAAAATCTCCCTGTTTTGCCATAAATTAACAAATGATGTGTATCACTAAGTGAGAAGCTGAATAAACTAGTCACCAGCACTCACCATCTGCCCACTCTTGACTCACAGGATCAAACCTTCCATACAACTGACCCATAGTGATAGCTTTTGGGTTGATGATACTGTAAATAACCTGGTTGTTTAGAAAAATAAATACAGTGACTGCTAAGAAAGTTAAAACTGCCCAAGCACAAAAGTGGTTAGCGCACTCATTCTCATGGCTGAGGCTGGTGGTTTGAATCAAGCCTGGAGGTGCCCAGGCATACAGCTGCAGAAATAGCCACCAGACAACTTCTGGAGCTGTGGAAGTAAAGGTGACCCAGGTATAACACTGATCACATCACCCTCTAGTGTGCCAACACATCAAGGAAAATATGAGCAGTAACAAATATCTCCTACGTGTCTTTTAGCATTATAAGACTACCTTTACCTTAAATAAATGAAACACTCTTATTATTCTTATTCCTAGTACAGTTCTTTTGTGTAATGATAATAAGACTATTAGTCTTATTGTTAGCCTTTTAATACTCTGTTGCTCTGTTACTTGCTGCTCTGAATTTATTACTGTTTCCACACCTTTCTTCATTATAATTATTGCATTGAAATATAATCTTTATAAGATTGTGACTGTCTGCAATAGATCAAAATAAATCATATTTTTCATATCTTTCTTACAAAGATTTTTAATGTAAAACTACCATCTCCTTGTATGAGGGGAAGTCACTAAGTAACTAAGCAAATGCCTGTTACAAAAAAAAAACTAAATGCAACAGTAATTTGAAAACTTTTAATTTTTGAACCTACATTATTCCCCTATTTCTCAACATAATCACCGCCAACATTGATACATCTGTCCCATCATGTAATCAGTAATGCAATACCCATGGTGTAAAAATCGGGAGTCTGATTTCTGAACCATTTTTTTCACTTCTGTTTCCACCTCTTTGTCACTCGAGAATCATCTCCCGCCAAGGTGGTTTTTCAATGGACCAAACAGGTGAAAATCACTTAGAGCTAAGTCAGGACTATAGGAAGTTCATGAACTTCTGAACCCACTTCTATTGGGTTAACCAAGCCGTATATGGTCTGGCATTGTCATGAAGGAGAAGCACACCTCTAGTCAGCAGACCAGGACGTTTTCTTTGAATTGCATTCCATAGCATCGACAGAACTTCACAGTACGATGCAGAATTCACACTGTCACCATGCTTCTGGAACTTGGTTAACAACACTCTGTGATAATCCCAGAACACTGTCAGCATAACCTTCCCCGCAGAAGGTGTAATCTTGAATTTTTTTTGCACATGGCGATGACAGGTGTTTCCATTGCATTGAGGCACGTTTTGATTCGGGTTGGTAGTGGTGCACCCAGGACTCATATCCAGTAATAATCCTTTGGAACATGTCTTCACCTTCATATGCATAATGACAGAGATGCTACAATGACAAACTAAATTGGTTCATTTTATGTTCATCATTCAGATCTCTGGGTACCCAACGTAAGCAAATTGTCCGAAAATTCAACTGCTCATGCATTATTCTGTAGGCTAAGCCATGTGAACATCCGATTGCACTTGCTACACTGTCTATCATTACTCGTCTATCAGCTCTGAAAATCTCATTCACATGTTGCACAGTCACTTCTGTTGCAATCTGAACAGGATGGCCAAGTCGGACTTTGTCAATAATATCAGTGCGTCCCTGAGAAAATTCTTTTACCCAGTTATAGACTGGTTTATGTGATAAACACTTTTTCAGCATAAACTGTAATTATTTCCTTATGAATGTCATCACCTGAATGTCCTTTAGCACACAAAAATCACACTACACTTCACTGTTCTTCTTTGGTACACACTAACAGTTGAGTAGCCATTTTGTTATTGCTTTGTGCATGCGCACGTAACTCCCAGTGCCCCCTACATACAACTGTTACAAAGTTGGATGATGGTTCTATCTAAGGATATATTTAAATACTACCTGATAACTGCCACTGACAAAATATTTCAATTTGCGAGTTACTTAGTGACTTCCCCTTGTAATATACAAGGTCAGACAATTAAGTAATGAGACTAATTACATTAAAAAATGAAATAAACAACAGTTGAAGATATAACCTGTATTTTATTCAAAGTAAGCCCCTTGTGCAATGATACAGTGAGTGGCATGATCTAACAAACACTGGAATGACCTCTGCAGTTCTTCTGTTGGTATGGCCCTTAAACTTGATGTTACGGCCCTTTGGATGTCATCAGTATCATCAAAGAAGCATCCTTTCAATGGTAACTTTAATTTTGAGAATAGAAAATAATAGCAGGGAGGTAAATCTGGGGAATAGGGTGGATGGCTGAGAACACACACTTGCTTTTGGGCCAAAAATTCCTGTACAACTACCACCCAGTGAGCTGGTGTATTATCATGAAGAAGGAAAAAACTGCCAGGTGTTGAATACTCTGGTCGGACTTGGAGAATCCTTTTAAATAGGCATTTCAAAATACTTAAATATACATTGGCAGTGACAGTCTATCCCTCTGGAATAAATTCTTTGTGAATAACTCTTTGCTGTCATAGAAGCAACCAACATTGTCTTCACTTTCGACTTTTGAAGACAAATTTTTTTTGTCTTTTGATGATGATGATGACTTCCACTGAGCACTTTGGAATTTACTTGTGGGATCATTGCAGAAAGTTCATGTTTCATCCTCCGCAACAATCAAATTTAAGAAATGTTTATTTCTTCGACACGTTTTGATGATGTCTTTTGTGTACTCAACACGCTAATGTTTTTGGTCATCAGACAACGAATGTGATAGAAACCAGCAAGCAACTTTTTTCTTGCCCAAATCTTCTACTAAAATCTTACAAATGGTCTCTCGGTTAACACCAAATTCATCTGCCATCATCTTCACAATCAAACAACGATCTTCTTGTATCCATTCTCTGACTTTTGTAATGAGTTCCTCATTCTTATATCTTATCTTATCTTATATCCTTCCCGTGCCGTTAGACGTCACATAGGGCTCGCAAAGTAGTTCGCCAATTTTTCCTGTCTTCGGCGAGTCTTTCAACCTCAACAAAGGATTTTATGCCTGTTAACTTGGCCTCTCTTAATAATGTTCTCTTCAGAGTTTCACGCGGTCTGCCCCTTTTTCTTCGGCCTGTTGTGTTCCTCATTACGAACAGAAATTGAGTGTCCATGTCTAGTTGCATTTGTAATCATTTTCATACCACTTTTGAATCATGAATACCACCTGAATATCTGTGCACAAGAGAAACAATTATCCCCATAAACTTGTCGCATCATTTCAACTGTCTCAAAGGCACTTTTTCCAAGTTTTAAACAAAATTTAATGTTAGCTTTTTGCTCCATGCTCATTACGTAACAATGCACCTCTGACTATGTCAACAAAATGGCAGCTTGTTTGTCGTCTGCTTATCGGGTGGTGATGAAAAATTGCCAGATCATAGATGAAAGTTGCCTCTTTTGATTCCATACTTTGCTTCATAGATGGCATTTTTGTCTTGGTCATAATAAAATCAGTCTTATTACTTAATTTCTGACCTTGTATTATAATAGTCAGGCAGAATGTCCAGTTTATTTGTTCTCTAATTACAAATTATTATCCCTCTTTATATGGATGTATGAAGTTTTACTATATGTTGACATTTTGAATTGCTATTTTATCTTTATGACTGCTTGGTCAAAGTTGTGTGTTGTCATTTCAAAGCTATATCTCTTACTATCCAGTGACTGTGCATACAATATCATGAAGGCTCTCAACATAGCTCTTTCTTGATTATTTTATAATTAATGCTTTTGTTTTGTCTATAGGTTCATCCCAGAAATACAAAAGTGTAACAAAATAGGCCGGCTAGCGTAGTGGTTAGAGCACTCGTCTAGCAACCAAATGGTCGAGGGTTCGAATCCCCAGCTGAGCGGGATTCCTTTTCCGACCAATACGGCCCCGAGGTCGACCCAGCCTCGCAAAATGGGTACCAGAGAAAATCTGGGAAGTAAAGGCAGCGAGGAAAGGAACTGGTCACCCTACCTCATACGCTGATGACCCAGCATAATGAGGTCTCTAACGCTTCACACCCTACGGCATTGTTTGCTATGGGACTATCTTTACTTTTTTTTTTACTTAACAAAATAATCTTATTCATGGATTAGTTCAGGTTGATCCTCATGACTTAATGATGATTTTAATATTACTGTCAGTTATTAGCCACTTATTCTTTGTTAGTTGTGTTATTCATTTAAATACTGATCTCTTTAACTCTTAACCTACTGATCAACACCTGGTCACAGATATTTTTTACCAGGAAAAAAATGATGTGGTGTGAATTTTTAGCTTTTACTATATAAATTATGAATTCCCAGCTGTGGAATAAAACCATATGACTGCAATTATTTTATTTTAATTTTTTTTTTTAAAGAACCTTCTTGGCAGCTCATGGTAGGTTATGCACTTACTGGGTTTTCTTCCATGAGTCCCTGTGCATGAAGAGTTCCAAGTGCATCAGCCAGCGTTTTAATTGCTGATGTCTTACCACCTAATGGGTCCCCAACAACCATCAGGCCATGTCGCACTAGAATCATTTCATAGATCTGAAAGGGAATACATCTTAATAAAATAAACAAATTGGATTTATGAAAGTTTGGCTTATAATTTAATTTCATTTGAATCCTGAGATATTAGGATTATGTTTTTAAACAAAAATTCATATTTTTTAAATTAATAAACAGTAACTTTGAAACAGTAAGATTATTTGCTGAATGACATGCAGTTGTCTCTTTTATTTGTTTCATTTTATTCCAAGATTACAGTTCCAATTCTACTTAGAAAATTATACCTGAATAATTTTTGTGATAAACCAAGGCACTGGTTGCAGATTTCTATCCTTCATCCTAGCAATAAGTGCCTCCTCTATGTGAGCATAGTCAGGGGCTGGCAGGGTGATACCAGGAAAGAGGTCAGAGGTTATGCCTTGGAACAGTTCAATGTCACTAGACAAGAACTAAAGAGATGAATAAAAAAAAACAACTCTAATTATCAAGGGCATGGGAATAAACAAGACGATTTTTACTTAGGGCATAAAGGAGTTCTTATAAATAATAAACAGTATAACCAGTTATGAAACAACAGCTAAACCTAACTGGCATTTATCACTTGGCGTACTCATAGATCCCCACTGTGGCAACATAGTACCTGGGCACATGTCTGGGAAGCAAAGAATAGGACCACTGTACCCTACCACGCATGATCATAAAAGGCAACTAAGGAGAGTTCAGCATAGGGCCAGCAACCCTATCCAGTTAAAAAAAAAACATCAGACTGCTACAGGAGCAAGGGAAAAAACAAATTCAGACTCACCTAGGCATGAGTGGAAGAGAAGGTGAAGGACAGGTATTTGTGGCTAACCATTGTGGAAGCCTCATGTGCCTTGGGCACTTAAGGTTGAGAGAGAGGGAGAGAGAGAGGGAGAGAGGGAGAGAGAGAGAGAGAGAGAGAGAGAGAGAGAGAGAGAGAGAGAGAGAAATATTCATAAATGAATTGTAACTAACAAATACAAAAGTAGGATTTGCTGACCAACCTTAGGCAAATTGACTTCATTAATTGACCTTAGAACCAGCACATCCTCTTCAATATTTGGATACTTCAGCTTTAGATTTCCTGCAGCTGTTAGTACAGACTTCACCGCTCTCATGCCATAATCATAATGATGTTGGGATGAAAGCTGAAAGTAAGCATTATCAATGGTTTCCATTTATTTTCTTCAAAGATGAAAGGTTTGTTGGTACTCATATTGTGTATGTACAGTAAAAAGACACCATAAAATAAGCTGTCTGTGTAATGCAGTTAGTATTGGCAGAATTTATTATTAGTTTGCTGCTCAAAAGAAAATAAAAGTAATTAAGCTTTTTCATTAATGCATGAAAAAGTTTACAAAATTAACTAAAACATACACTGAACTCAATACATAAACTAAAAACTTTGCACATTAAAAACTTATACTTTTTTCAGTGAGAAAAAGCATGTGATAAACCTCATTGCTTCATAAATACAGTAGATAAAATGTGAAGAATTGGGTTTGCTATGTACCTGCTCTGAGCACAATCTGTAGGTAGCAACGATCTTTGTTGCAAGACTCCTAGAACTAACAAAACCATTGGAATAAAGAGAGATCTCAGCAATCATGGCATAATCTGGCACCATCATAGCCACTGTTCGGAACAGAACCTAAATACAGAAATAAGGGATCAAGATATGAACTCTTAGTGATATATGACAGTGCTTGACTTTTCAAACATCCTAGACTCAAACGGGTTTTTCATTGAGTGATATTTCTTCATGAAAACATTTTCTAGATATTTCTGATAGTTCTATCCTTCTTCTTTCATTTATTTATTGCTGTTGTTGTTAAGCATTGTAGTCTGCAAGGATTTTTATCTGTTCTGATGATAGGTAATCTGCCTGACAAGCTGTGATATTTGATCCCTGTAGGCTGTCTTTACCTTGTCTATCCACCTTACTCTAAGACTTCCTCTTCTTCTACTAACACATAAAAGAAATGACAGCTACTGTAAAACTGGCTATAGTAATGACAATAGACTGGTTATGGTACAGTTTTGCACAAAAATTGAGGAAAGTTGGCAGAAACAAGAATGGCAGAAAGCAAGATGAGTAAATATAAAAGAAGGACATACAACAATCCAATATTTTGACAAAAGCCTTTTTCAAGGATAACATACAAAAACAATACAACAGATGAAAACATGACAAAATGTATGAAAAATAAATATACTTAGCCTTTTGGCCTCTCCTTGTAAGAAAGTCCAGCATGAAATGTGCCCAGATAGATGAAGCAGAGCACAAAGTGAAAGCCAGCTATTGGCTGAGAAATGTTGTAAAGGAGTTATCACAAAAGGTACCATAAGGTAAACAACATGGTGTTGTGCCCCACTGTAGCCATAGATTGCCACCATCCATGGTCCAAACAAAGCTCCACAAATGGCACAGATGATAAAAGAGTGAGAGGACATAATGGGGAGTGGTGGATGGAGAAAGGTTCAGAGGAACAGAGTACACTGAGAGGACAAGACTGCCTGCTAAGCATACCTAGACAAGGGAGTTAAAGCCTACTATGGGCTAGACAGGAAGAATAAAAAGGACTGGAAAATAAATTGCCTTCGATAAGCATGAGGAAATGCATCGAAGTGAGTGGGATTAAGACAAGAAAGAAAGTTGGGCATGGGTAGGAGAGATAGAAAAAAGTCTCAACTCGGTGAAGATGCAGTTTAAAGAAATCTGAATTTATTGTTCATTCCATGTGGGTGGAGAAAATCAGTCTGGAAAATAAGGTGTTGCTCTAGAGCTTTCCGAGGTCATTCATCTGAAGAACAGTAGCAGGTTGCAGTTACAGAGATGTCCCGTTTTCCTCGATGGTCTCTTTGGCAGAAGTGCTTGCCAATTTGTGTCAGTGCCCTCTTAGATATGTCATTCAGATGCTGGTGAAACAGATCTCCTAAGCATAATTCAGTCTCCCCTATATACTTAATATCACAACACTTGCACATAATGGCATAAACGACATTGTGAGAAGTGCAGGTAAACCTCTCCTGAACTGATAACATGGACTTAGGGAAGGAAATCTGGTTTGTCTGAACAACAAACGGACAAGTTTCCTTATACACATCCATCCCTCATGATCAGGGACTTCAGGCTGTCAAGTTCTTTTCGAACAAAATACCTCATCCTTCTATCCCTACCTCCACCACTCTGTGCCTTATGCAACTTTTCCTCGAACTCAACTTGCTTGAGTTCAATGACCTTTATTTCGACTGTACCATACACTTATCTATTTTCATTTTCTGTCAACACAGGATAAATCATTTATAAACATCATTCAAGTCACATCATGAATCATAAATATAATTACATATTCACAAGGATAACACAGAGAAAGAGATGAGAGACAGCAAAGTGCAAGCATGTTTCAGAACACCATGAGCCTTTTGAACAGTTTTTTTTTTATTTAAAAAAAAACATCATTTTTACCCATCTTTGTAGTTGTAACTTGGAGCTTTTGCAAGCTCTAAAAACAGACAATGTATCATTTCCTGGCAAAACACAGTGGCTATGATGACTCATGACAAAAAATATTCATGTCACATGGATATTGTTCAGAAGTATAAGAGTTAATTCTTCCCGTGCCATAGTTGCTATAGTGATAAACTTCCGGTTACTGAGTTGCATGCCATAGTCATTATAGTGACAATTCATTTGTTTCAATAAAACAACCAGTGTAACATTTAGATTGTACATATTTCATCCACGTTTCCGGTGACACTTTTCAAAATGGTGAAAGAGTCCTTAGTTAGAAGCGATGCCGAGCGAGAAAAAGGAAGAGAAACATTGAAAATGTTCAATTTTTGATAATGTAGATAGGGATATGGACATGGCCTGTGACCACCCCACTGCTCTTGAATGTATCCATAGTAGATCTAGACATATTAGACGACTGGAGAAGTAGTTAGGAGGCTATTTCAGACATTAATTTAGCAAGAATGCAATATAGAATCACAATACAAGATCGACAAGCAGATCTAGACATCTCAGATGGTAAGTAGTGCATATCTAGACCTAGCCGATGGTGAGGTGATCATTGTCTAAAAACATCACATTACTTCTTTTTTCCTTAAAAAACTCTGCATTTATGAAATTTTCATACATTTAGTTATACTTTGAAACATAATAAGTACATGGAAGTACATGGAAATACTGTTTTCCATTCCATTTTACAACTATACCCCCTAACATATCAAGACTCGCGTTTTTTGTGTGGCATGGACAGGAATGTACATGTTTTTTTTCTGGGCCCGAGAAGAGTTAAAAATCAGTATGGACCTAAATTATCTCTTCCTGTTTATATATCTAAATCAAATGTCACCAAACAGGAGCTGAACAAACAGCATATTAGAAATCAGAATACTTGATAACAGACATCATAGCTGGGAAAAGCCATACTGAAATGAGACAATCTCTTGGTTACTAATAAAAGGAAATGGATAACACTGAAGAAGCATGGCAAAAATTACAGCTTTCTCTTCTTATTAACCTAAAGAAGATGAAAAATTGAGGAAGTTGCAAGATGTTACACAGTATGTTGAACAAAATGAAAACAGAAATGCATATCAAGACACAATTATACAAGAAATGGTTAACATCAAGAACTACCTCAACACTACATTAACTCTTTCCCTGCTGGAGGTGAAAATGTGGATGTTCCGTTCTGTGCCAGACAAAAAGTGTGGGTCTTGATATGTATAGGGGATAATTTTTAACTAATTATTTCCACGTTAAAAGTATGCGTATTATGCCTCCAAATAGCTATAAATGTAAGAAGATTTCACAAATGAAGAGTTTTTTTAGGAAAAAGATGTAGTGTGATGATTTTAGCTGATTATTGTGTATTACTGTCCATTGGATAGGTCTAGTACTGGCATCGATCTACTGGCAATGTGTAGATCGACTCTGTTGTTTTATCCGATCTCATTGTGTGATTATGTTGCACGTTCACTTTAAAATAATACCTGAAATAACCTTCTAACTACTTCTCCAGTCCATCTCTCTCTCTCTCTCTGAACCTTAAGTGCCCAGGGCACATGGGGCTTCCGCAAGGGTTTTCCACAAATGCCTGTCTTTCGCCTTTTTTTCTGCTCTTGCCCAGGTGAGCCCTCTATTGCTCAACATCCTTTCTGTTGTTCTTCTCCATGTCTCTTTTGGTCTACCCTTACTTCTGCTCCCCTGTGGTGTCCATCTTAGTGCTATTTTTGGTAGTGAGTTGTCAGTCATTCGGAGCACATGTCCCAACCATCGCCAGCGTCTTTCCTCAATAATTGTTGTCAGTGGTTTCATCTGCATTTCTGCCAATAAGATGTTATTTCTTATGGTGTTTGGCCAAAATATTTTTTTAATTCTACGTAAACATTTAGTCTGGAAAGAATTCAACTTGTTTTCTAAGGTTTTGGTGATTTTCCAGCATTCACTTCCATAGAGTAGTACACTTAGAACATTACTCTTAAATATCCTGATTTTCATATTTATGCTTAGTTTATTTGATTTCCATATATTCTGTAGCATTGCAAAAGCCTGGTTTGCTTTAGTAAGTCTGCTGTTGATGTCCTCTGTGCTGTCTCCATTTTCTACTACTCTGCTGCCAAGGTATACAAATTCGTTGACCTCCTCCACTAACTTGTTATCTACTCTGAGTACATTTCTGTTGTTCACATTTTGCTTCATTAACTTTGTCTTTCCTACGTTGATCTTTAGTCCTATGTTGTTTGCATTCTGGGTTAACTTGTTTATTTTATCTTGCATATCTTTGTGACTGCTTGATAATAGACAAATGTCGTCCGCAAAGTCAAGGTCCTCCAGCACGGTGTTAAGGGTCCATTGTAATCCTCTGCGTTTGTCTGATGTTGCCTCCTTCATTAACCAGTCTACTGCCAAGATAAATAATGTTGGTGATAGTACACATCCCTGTTTCACTCCTGTTTGTACCCTAAAGCTGCTGGAGGTATGTTCTCCACAGATAACTTTGCACTGAAAACCCTCGTATAGGGCTTTGATTACATTAACTATTTTATGGGGGAGGCCATGCCATCTTAGGATTTTCCACAGTGCATCTCTGTTGACACTGTCAAAGGCTTTCTCAAAATCTATGAATAATGCATATGTTGTGCTATGCCATTCATTTGCCTGTTCTAATATTTGTCTAAGTACAAATATATGGTCTATGCATGATCTTCCTTTCCTAAATCCTGCCTGCTCTTTCCGAAGTTTTTCCTCAAGTGTTGGTACAATTCTGTTGATGATTATTCTGCAAAATACTTTACTAGTGAGTGGCAGTAGGGTAATGCCTCTCCAGTTCCCGCAATCTCTGAGGTCACCCTTCTTTGGTAGTTTTACTATAAGACCAGTTTTCCACTCCTCTGGGGCTTTTTCTAAATCCCAAATTTGTTGTAATATCCGGCAAAGTTGTTTTGGTGTTTCTGTTTCTTCTGCTTTCAACATCTCAGCAGTCACTTCATCTTCACCTGGTGCCCTGTCTGATTTTAGCATCTTTATCGCCTCTTTTACTTCATTTATTGTTATTGGTCCTGTATTGATGTTTAGTTCCGCTTTTGCTTCAGGTATATCTATTGCTTGTGCTGCTTGTGTTCTGTTTAGTAGGGTGTTAAAGTGTTCCCTCCATCCAGTCCATCTAATAGTCTAAATCTACTTGGGGTACATTCACGAACAGTGGTCTAGTCATAGGGGGCCATGTTTGCCTCCTAAGTCACACAAAAATTGATTTTTTTTTTTTTTTCCATCAAAATGCTATATTTTGACCCCCATTGTTATGATGCTTTCAAAATGGTGACAAAGGTCACTAGACATGTGTACTAAACTGTTTACAATCAAAAGTTACACCAGGTTTTTAATGAAATGAAGCTAGGGTCCCTATCGGGACTTTGGCAAAAACTTGACAAAGCGAACCCCGCCACACGAAGAGTTAAGCAATTGATTTGGGTCAATTAACAAGAGAACACTAAATTTATATATATATATGTGTATATATATATATATATATATATATATATATATATATATATATATATATATATTAATATTAGACATACCTTCAAATTGTCAGGTAGTTCAGATCTGCCTGCATAGCCTGGATTCATGGTGATAAATATTGTACAGGTTGGGTCCAGTGAGATCTGAGTTCCTTCAAACATGAAAGTTTCTGCTTTGTCCATGATAGCCCGCTGGATTGTCTGTACTTGTTGGGCTATTACTGATAATACCTGTTGACAAAAAGCACATCACAATAATTATCTATTTTATTTTTTCAAAAGCATAAGTTCTTAAATGGCAATAAGGAGAAGGTAAACAAATTTTCTGTTGATTTCATTAAGTAGTAACAAAAGTATTGTTAAACCTTCAATGACTGAAATTACAGTCATAATAATACTGGCAAAATTTATTAGAGAATTTTTTTTTTTATTTTTTTTTTTTTTTTAATCACGCATGAGCTATTGAAATGACTGATGAGTCAGAATTATTGTATGTATGGCTGTTAGAATTAATTTTGACATTTGCAAATATTTTATGAAGGACTGAAAACAATGAGATCAGTAGATCACTATCTCCTATTGTTGATAAACTTATATTCTCTGGCTCCCAGCTGGAAAAAAACTGGGATGATGACTCTGTTAAAAAGTTTAGTTGTTACTTAAATTTACATGTCACATACTGAATATATAAGACATCTAACGCAGTTCTATTTGAATATATAAGACATCTAATGTAGTTCTATTTGAATATATAAGACATCTAATGTAGTTCTATTTGAATATATAAGACATCTAATGTAGTTCTGTTTGAATATATAAGACATAAATTGAAGTTCTGTTTGAATATATAGGACATATAATGTAGTTCTATTTAAATATAAAAGACATAATATAGTTCTGTAAAATGCATCTATATGCCATATTTTGTCAGTTAAATGGCTAACCAAATTCACAAATAACAGTTTCTGAATGGCCCAACAGCTGAAAACTGGTTTGTAGATAACAGAAATTCTAGTTTGAAATCACAGCTGTCAGTGATGTATGACTGATATCTTCATAGATTTCATAGCATTTATAAATATACATTGATTACATTTTAAATGTTAATTCATAGAAACAGTTTTTAATCTCTGACTCAAGGGACTAATTCAGAGCCTATGTTACAGCTTTTAAAACTATATTTATAACTTTTGTTTCATGGAAGAGATTTCCTGAGACACATTTCCAGCTCACAGCCATACCTCCAGCTCAATCCTGTTGAACTCATCAAAACAGGCCCATGCTCCTGATTGAGCCAAACCTTTGAAAAACTTCCCCATGGCTTTGTAATCAAGGCCATCTGAACAGTTGAAGACAACACACTGAGGACAACAGCCAAGTCAATTAAAAATTAGTTGGAAAAGTAATACATTTTGTACAAGGTCTCTGATGGTTTAAAAATGTAACGCACATTTTTTTTTTCTTTTCTACATGAATATATTACATTCAACTAGCAAATCAGTCATTTCGGAGAAGACTCGTAAGTCTGTGTAATGGCTTTCCACAAAACATGAGAAAAAGATGTCAGATTAAATTAAGTGATAAAGATAAAGCAATGTCACAACAAACAAAAATAATTTCTACAGCAAACTTTCCCATCATAACATATGCCTGTGAGACCTGGACACTTAACAAGACAGCTGAGAAACACATGAATGTCTTTGAATGTAAATGCTATAGAAGAGTCCTTCAAATATCATGGACACAAAAAAGAACACATATATCCATATTACAAGAACTTAATATTGAAGAAGGTTGGCTAGTAAGGAAGATTAAACAGAGAAAGCTTAAATATTTTGGACATACAAGTATTAAACGTCATGATAATTTAGTGAAGACAATCTTGGAAGGGTACATAATGGCAAAAAGGAACAGAGAAAGACCAAGGCAAAGATAGCTGCAAGACATCGTTGATGATCTACAAATGAATGCATTAGCAGGAGGGTATCTTGCTTACAACTGAGAGGCCTACAGGAGAGCTGTTAGGGAGGCAAAGTTCTGCAAAGGACATGCAAATGACTGACTGACTGACAGGCAAACTATAATAAAGTTTATCTTTCCCTCTGAATAAAATTAATCAATAATAACACAGGAAACATTATGTTCCATAATAATCATTTTACACACTATATGTCAGCTGCTAGATAGTTTTAATTTGCTACAGTAAAAATGCTTGTCCTGAAATGATTTAGTGCATGGTTTAATGTATTCTCAGTTCTCCATTTTTTCTCCTTTTGTTGAAACAGCTTGATCTCAGCAGTATTTACAGACACTTCACCACTAAATAATTTATTTAACTGTTTATTTTACCATCAGCTTTCTCCAGCTCTACATTAATGCATTCTTTTTAACAATAAAACACGACAATATATGCATTTACTGTACATATAAAATCATCATAATAGAAATCTCACCTGTTTTGCAACTGCCTTAGCTAAGTCCTTTGAAGTTTCTGTTTTTCCTGTACCAGCAGGACCTTCAGGTGCTCCACCCAAATTCAAAAGAAGGGCTCCCATCAAAGTTCTGTGAGAATTTTTAAACATGTAATTTGTAATTTTTCCTCAGAGCTTTCATACACAGATATTAGACAACATAAAAGAATGTCTATACTACATAAATGAAACAATTTTCTAATAATTCAGTCGAAAATCTTCAATCTAAGTACTGATTTATAACTACTAAGTAACTAATTATCTCTTTTCTCCTTGACTGCTGAGGCTCTTTTTTCATGACATAAATTACCACAAGAATTGTGTGTCAGTTTTAAGTTCAGTGTTCAATGCAAGGTCCAAAATGCTATCATCATATTTCTTACTCTTTGAAATAGTATCATTTCAACTCTATTTATTCTCACCTGTAACACCTGTCAGTCAAAGGTGTGATAACAAGACGAGCTGAGTTGCCCAGGTATTCATAAGCATATTTCACACTCGTAGTAATCATGCATACAGTACAAGATAAGTTCTCATAGTAGTAGCGGAGTTGCGAAATCCAAGAGAAATCCTGTGGATTGGAGACTCCAGTTTTGCACAGGTTGCTGATAACATCCCTTGCTGCAAATAGAACACATTCAAGGATTATATGTTATTGCTGTGCTGCATTTGTTCTTACATAATTAAACTTATAAACAAATCCCTTATCGTAATAAGTTTTTTTCATCAGGATGCATGAGATAATCACTGAACAGCAGACACGATCTTGGACATGTTTGCCATTATAGTGTAGCACAACACAATGTCAGATATACAAGATCTAAGGAGCTCTTGTAATTCTATTACTACTCCTTTTCAGCACTGCATAATTGCTTTACCTTCATAAAATACTTCACACTTTCTGTAGTCCTTCACCAAGAAGTCTAATCATTTTGTAAAGCTGACTCATGACTCCATTTACTTTCTCCTCAGAGAGCTTGATCTCATTATTTACTTTTGGTTATTGCATCACCATTTCCACTTTCTCTTTGCCTTTGGTCAGAATTTTAAAATAAAACATTAAATTGTGCACGTAAAAATTTTTCACTTTAGTTCATTAGTATTTTTATTTCATTTCGTAAATTTCTTCACACAAAATGCTCTGATTAAAAAAACAGAAATAAAAGAAATATCAGATTAAATGAAAAACTCAGCATTTTAAAAAAATCAAATACCTCGTTTGCTCATTACAGATGTTAGTATCACTTTTTCAGTTAACCACTTTCTTCTTTTTGCTTAAGTAAAGCAGCATTACATTTTTCAGTCTGTACACAGTGTGAAGCTAACAAAAATTTCACATTTCTTCAGGGTCTCTTCAAGCCCTTGGTTTTCTATTAAAATTGTTTCCACAACATGTTATATGCTCATGTCAGCAGCCAATCGTGCCACTTTCTCACAATGTGTACAAATCAGATAAAATAATATCATGTTACTCTATATATTCACTGACATCATCTAAATAATAACAATTTAATATTTATTCTTTGCTTATCTTATTAGCTGTTTTTCTTACAATAGGTGCTGATTTTACATTCCTTAACTAAATTTTATGACCTTGATGTCCCCTGTTGACAAACCCAATGGGTGTTCAATCAATAAACTCCTTTGCATACTTTCTACCATCTTTGACTCAGTTTTGCAATTAAAATGGTGATAAATTGAGCCGTATATCAAAACAACCATATTCACTCGGAGATAAATGAATGTACTTTATTATAAAGTTTGTGGTTGTATTTTTCCTAGTTATTTTCATTTATCGATATCAAGCGCAGTCGAGCGTATCACGTATTGATCGCAAATGAGTGCTGATATAAGTGAATTTTGTTTGCTTCTGTTTAAACCCTGATGAAATTTGATTCTATACAATTGCCAGTCAGTCTCTGAGATATTATAGTTTGCTGGAAGTTCAGAAGATAATGTTCAAGTTCTAATAAGTAACCATGACTGATTCAAAAACTTCTGAAGAAAGAAAAAAAGCCAAGGATATTGGGAAAACGACGGCCATCAGTCAGAACGAGATTTTTAGCAACACAAGGACTGTGATCCTGGATCTGGGCACCTTAAAGGATGTAAGATGTAAGAACTAAATTTTACAATAAATTAAGCTCAGACTCACCATGCACATCAATGACAATCAGTGCTCCTAGTGTGATCCTTGCCATCTTGGTTAACTTCCCTCTGACCATTTCCACAATATCTTCAACTTGTTTGTTACTCCGACCTAGGTATGCACTCAGACCTCCAAATCTGATGGCCTGTGTGTTTCAATACACATAATGGAACAGGATAAAAGGGAGTTTCCATTAATTTTTCAAAATAATGCACAAACTGATATTTATCTAAATAAAACAATACATATGGTTTTACATCAGCAATTTATATAGCTTTCATTGCTACAAATTTTAGCTTTCTATTGCTATTTAAGATGATTCCACTCATGTTTGCCAGCTTTAAAAAAATGTAATTCCATAGTGATTAGATAGTATGTTCAAATGTTTGTACTTGCAACAGCAATTACAAAAAACAAATATGTAATAAATCTGTTAGGAGATATTGCCTTTTGATTAAAAAAACCAGTAATATTTTCTGGTTCTAGCACTATTACTATTATCTTGAAAATCTTCTTACATCTTACATCCTTCCTGTGCCATTAAACATCACATAGGGCTTGCATGGCAGTTCGCCAAATCTTCCTGTTTTCAGCAAGTTTTTCAACCTCATCAAGGAATTTTATGGCTACTAATTTGGCCTCTCTTAACAATGTCCTCTTTGGAGTTTCACATGGTCAAACTCTTTTTCTTCATCCTGTTGTGTTTCATTTGACAGCTTGTTTTGCGATTCTCTGACTGTTTCTTCTCATCACATGACCGACATAAGAAAATCTTGAAATGATCTTGAAAATACATCTACTGAAATTGCTCAGCTGTGTTATCTTCAAAACAATTCCCTACTTCTCTGTGTCATTTATCTTCAGTCATCAATTTGTATACAGCATACAGAGGTTGTGCTTGTTTAACACAGGAAAGAAATAGCTGAATTTTTAAATGAAAATTACTCTGGTGACTGCCTGAAATACCCATTTCAAATAAATACTCATACTTGAGGCTTTTCCCAAACATTGTAGATAATTATATAACTCTAACATATATTGAATATAGATAGAGTTTACTTTCAGTTTTATTTCTTATATTCAGTTTTATACGATTTCAATCGCTGGATCTCTCTCTTATATCCTGATATCAGTTTTTATCTGTTATTTCTTGTTCTTACACTGATAACTGCTATTATAATGTCCCACATTTTTTTCTCTTTGCAATCCTTTGTGACAAACGGCTAAGATAAACTTAACAAACCTGGGTAACTTCCGTGGTCCAGTGAATCTGACTAGCTGCTAAGACAATCTGACCTGGCCACTGCAGCACCCATTCACTACGTTTAGTGTCTGGATAGGCTTTCACTGCCTTTCCCATGACTTCTCTCAAACTAAGCTTCATCACTTCCTCCACCTACACATAAAGAAACTGGAGTTAATGCTGTAAGATAATCATATATTTTTAAATAGATGAGTTTTAATAACTCTGACACTGATACTTTGAGACATTCAGTTTCACCAGTAACAAATAAAGAACGATTTTTTTTTCTCGGGGGTACCGGAAGCGTAAAAACACGGAAAGAGTTAACAAAGATAAATCTAAAATTTAATGTCAACAAAACTAATATTATCTGAACTATAAATATACTTAAGATAACTTTATCAAAGTATGCTGCTGCATCACAGAATTACAAACTGTAGAAATACAAGTGTATTAAAATTTATGTATAATACATTTTATTTATAAACTAAGCCACATAGATACTAATGAAATAGAGTAGATTAATCACTGTTAAATATAACTAACTTATGAAAAACCACTGAACTTTATGAAAGAACAAGTCATTAAAAAAAGACCAAAATTTTTCTGCCAACCAACCTGTTGCAGCCATTTCTCTACCAAGCCATGAGCATCTGCTGGTATGATAGTTCTGATAAACTCGACCATCTCTTTCTCTGCTGACTCCATAGCAGTAATCACCTTGTCTGCAGTAAAGGTCAAACAAGCAATGCCTTCAAAACACTTCTTGAGGTGAGGCTGAACACGTAGAGGATCCTTCGTTTCTGACAGGATTTCCAACAGTTCATCATTTGACAAAAAGAAAAACCTGAAACAGTATATGTATATTTCTCTTAAATGAAGACAAATACTGGTCTCTACTTTGTGTACATAGTTATGTGCTGTGACAAAACACTATTCTTTTAAGTATCAGCACAAAGATTAAAACGCTTTTGACTTAGCATATTCTAGATGTTTATATAGCATTTGCTTGATCCTGGAAGCCATATGGATGTTGAAGAGATGATATCTTACCTTGGAAAAAACAGTCTCTTCTTCTCTAGATAATTATTGAGTCCTCTCTGAATGTCATCAAGCATGGACTAGAAATAAATAAAGCAATCCCAGAAATTATTTCTTGTCTAACTGATTATAAGAAACCTATTTTTTATACTTTCATTGCTATTTATATAAATCTAAAGTTCATTATTATATGCCATCTTCAGAGCAAAGCTTGGTGGTAATGAATCTCCAGCTTCCTCATTCCCTTACACTGATGGTCCATTCTTGTATATCTTCTCATCTGCAGCTATATCTACTCTTGTTCTTTTTTCCTTCCACCTTTCCTTAGCACATTAATTAGCTATGTAGTTTTTTTTTAAACTCTTATGTATTCTATGACATACTATAGATGATGCAAGCTCCCCAATTATGCACAGTAAAATGCTTGCTTAAGGGTAAATATCCATATTTATTAACAATATCTGTGGTATAATTCAACCAATTATGTCTCAGGTTTCTTTTAGCCATAAAATCACTTATTCTGCTCTTTTAAAGTCAATGACGGGGAAGGGTACATAATGGGAAAAAGAAAGAGAGGAAGACCAAGGCGAAGATGGCTGCAAGGCATCGCTGATAATTTGCAAATGGATGCATCAACAGCAGGGCATCTTGCTTACAACTAAAAGGCCTACAGGAGAGCTCTTAGGGAGGCAAAGTTCCACAAGGGACATACAAGAGACTTACTTCAAATATTTAAGTTTTCTCTGTTTAATCTTCCTTACTAGCCAACCTTCTTCAATATTAAGTTCTTGTATTATGGATATATTTGTTCTTTTTTGTGTCCATGATATCTGAAGATCTCTTCTGCAGCATTTATATTCAAAGACATTTACGTGTTTCTCAGTTGTTTTGTGTCCAGGTCTCACAGGCATATGTTGCGATGGGAAAGATGCATGCCCTTAAAAATCTTATTTTTGTAGCACTGTCTGTTCCTCTCAATGGATTATTTAGTTGTTTTACTTTTTGAAGTGTGATATATCTGAATATGTTATAAAAAATATAGCACAACTAACCAAAAATGTAAATATTTTAGCTTACTATTTTTGAACAAAATCATATTTCTATCATCTCAGAATATCGGACAAAGACAGAAAATCTTATGAAAAACCAACTTACTACCAAGCAAATATTTTAAAGAAAGAAAGCCTGAAAGCCTGAAAATTCTAACATGTCTTCTCCAACCATATTTCTTCCATAAAAGGAGTATCAAACACTTCTTTCCAAGAGCTCCCTAACTAAACACTCTCAAAGTGACAGACTTGAATAACTCTTTTATTTCAACAATCTTCACAGAAGTCTGACTTCTCTCCTGCAAAAAAACTTCTTCAAATAACTAAACCTCAAATTACAGGGAGTAATGATTGTTTTATTTCATTTTCCCCTCCTTTTTTCTGCATTTATTACTAGCCAAAATAAAAATCCACATAATACAAACATACCTCAGAATGCTGCAATTTTTCTAACATGGCATCTTGAGAAATGACTACCAGTGCTTTTGTATTTTCAACAGACCTGTGCATTATGTCCTGCCTGTCAGCATGAGTAAACAATGAAACTATAATGGAGATGTCATCGCCATGTGACATTTTATAAGACATGTATTATATTCAAAAGGATTGGAATCAGAAACAATTAAAACCTGACACATATCTTAAATCTTACATCCTTCCCATGTCGCTAAATGTCACATAGGGCCCGCACGGTAGTTCACCAAGATTTCCTTCTTTGGCAAGTTTTTCAGTCTCATCAAGGGATGTTATGCCCACTGAACTGGCCTCTCTTAACAATGTCCTCTTTAGAGTTTCACATGGTCGACTTATTTTTCTTCAGCTTGTTGTGTTCCACTTGATAGCTTGTTTGGGGATCCTCTGATTGTTCCTTCTCAATAGATGACTGACACATATTCATCTTCTTTTTCTGATCACCCATGAGACAGATTGTTGTTTGCTCATCTGTCTTATCTCTGCATTGTTCTTTAATTCGTTCCACTTTATACAGAGTATTTTCCTTAGGCATATGTTTTCAAAAGAGTCTAATTTCTTGTCTATTTCTTTTTACATGCATAAAAGAGGGTCCCCAATGCTTGACTGATTGTATTATGAGTTTCTTTAACAGTTGGTTTTTTCCCTACTAGATGGGTCTCAGGATAAGGTTGTTGGCTTTATGCCCAACTCCTGTTTTATGATATGTGTCGATGCAAAAGATTCATATCAAACTATGCCGGCAAGAGCATTAAAAAGCTCCTTTTACGTCACCTGGAAGCAAAAAACATATAGGCTATGATAAAAAAATTAATACTGGTATACATTGGCAAGACATGATTTAAAATAATATGGATATTGTAAAAAATAATTTGGCTTTCCAGATAAAATGTTTATTTCAGATTATGGATTGTATTATCTCTCTCTGTCTCTGAACCTTAAGTGCCCAGGGCACATGGGGCTTCCGCAAGGGTTTTCCACAAATGCCTGTCCTTTGTCTTTTTTTCTGCTCTTGCCTAGGTGAGCCCTTTATTGCTCAACATCCTTTCTGTTGTTCTTCTCCATGTCTCTTTTGGTCTACCCTTACTTCTGTTCCCCTGTGGTGTCCATCTTAGTGCTATTTTTGGTAGTGAGTTGTCAGTCATTCGGAGCACATGTCCCAACCATCGCCAGCGTCTTTCCTCAATAATTGTTGTCAGTGGCTTCATCTGTATTTCTGCCAATAAGATGTTATTTCTTATGGTGTTTGGCCAAAATATTTTCCTAATTCTTCATAAACATTTAGTCTGGAAAGAATTCAACTTGTTTTCTATGGTTTTAGTGATTTTCCAGCATTCACTTCCATAGAGTAGTACACTTAGAACATTACTCTTAAATATCGTGATTTTCATATTTATGCTTAGTTTTTTTTTATTTCCATATAGTCTGCAGCATTGCAAAAGCCTGGTTTGCTCTAGTAAGTCTACTGTTGATGTCCTCTGTGCTGTCTCCATTTTCTACTATGCTGCCAAGGTATACAAATTCGTTGACCTCCTCCACTAACTTGCTATCTACTCTGAGTACATTTCTGTTGTTCACATTTTGCTTCATTAACTTTGTCTTTCCTACGTTGATCTTTCTGTTGTTCACATTTTGCTTCATTAACTTTGTCTTTCCTACGTTGATCTTTAGTCCTATGTTGTTTGCATTCTGAGTTAGCTTGTTTATTTTATCTTGCATATCTTTGTGACTGCTTGATAATAGACAAATGTCGTCCGCAAAGTCAAGGTCCTCCAACACTGTGTCAAGGGTCCATTGTAATCCTCTGCGTTTGTCTGATGTTACCTCCTTCATTAACCAGTCTACTGCCAAGATAAGTAATGTTGGTGATAGTACATATCCCTGTTTCACTCCTGTTTGTACCCTAAAGCTGCTGGAGGTATGTTCTCCACAGATCACTTTGCACTGAAAACCCTCATATAGGGCTTTGATTACATTTACTATCTTGTGTGGGAGGCCATGCCATCTTAGGATTTTCCACAGTGCATCTCTGTTGACACTGTCAAAGGCTTTCTCAAAATCTATGAATAATGCATATGTTGTGCTATGCCACTCATTTGCCTGTTCTAATATTTGTCTAAGTACAAATATGTGGTCTATGCATGATCTTCCTTTCCTAATCCTGCCTGCTCTTTCCCAAGTTTTTCTTCAAGTATTGGTACAATTCTGTTGATGATTATTCTGCAAAATACTTTACTGGTGAGTGGCAGTAGGGTAATGCCTCTCCAGTTCCCGCATTCTCTGAGGTCACCCTTCTTTGGTAGTTTTACTATAAGCCCAGTTTTCCACTCCTCTGGGGCTTTTTCTAGATCCCAAATTTGTTGTAATATCCGGCAAAGTTGTTTTGGTGTTTCTGTTTCTTCTGCTTTCAACATCTCAGCAGTCACTTCGTCTTCACCTGGTGTGCTGTCTAATTTTAGCTTCTTTATCGAGGATTGTATTATACATGTTGTGAAAAAAAAAAAAAATCTTATTTACAAAGACTGTATTATATTCTGACCAGTGTTCACCAACTTTCACAAAGATTAGAGGAAAAGACTGACCAGTGTCCATCAACTTCTTCAAACATCTTGCCCTCCTCAGGGATCTGATCACGAATATCTTGAGAACCGAAAATTGGCTCCAGGTAAAGCCATGCAGCCTGAACATGTAGCCATGAAGTCAATATATTGTTCATGCGGTGCTATAGATGAGAACAATATATGGTGAAAACTATAAACATGTACAACACTATGGATAATTTTTACAGCATAAATATCATTACTGGCAAAAGATAAGTGTGATGAAGCCTGTGATAAAACAAGTACTGGTGGAACAGAGGTAGACAGAGATGTAAGGTTTAGCTTTACAATAGGAGAGAAAGAGAAATGTAAAGGTACTGAAATGGCATTAGTAAATAATTAGATCAGCAGATAGAAAAGACAAACAGCCTGGACTAGGTAACTGTTCACTGACTATATACACAGTATATCAGTATATACAGTTGATTATTAAACCACAGTAAACAAGAGTAAGCATTAGACTATGAAGTCCTTATTTAAAAATGATGGATACATACTGTAAATGTAGCAGCCAAAAAAGGGACCTAGCTCTGTCCTAGGGGCCTAATCCTGAGGAGTGGCTTCAATACACTCGGAGCATGCCCATACATGTTCAGCCTTTGACATCAGGATTTCCTTCAGTGTTTTTAGGAAGATGACTCCTATGTTGTGTTGATTGTGTGTTGCTCGTGATCTAGCATTTAGATGGGATTTGCAACCACTCCCCTTGGCTACATGTAATGCATTGAATCATATGTGATAGGTACTTTGTAGGAAGTTGCTCTGCATTTATTCATAAAGGCTTTGCTTGATGGATTTGTATAGATTTGATTTGTCCATTTTGATGAGGCCCTCTGGTTTGGCCCTTGCTGTTAGTTGGTTGGCTTTGTTATTTCCATTGATTCTGGCATAGTCTGGACAGTACATCCATGTGATGTTTTTTATGTGGATTTATTAATTATTTCTTGACATTTACTTCTGATGGCTTTTTTTTTCCACTTTCCTTAACAGATTTTGAGAGTCGCTAATGATGGTGATGCGGTGTGTTTTAGTGTCTTAATGCTTGTGTGATGGTCTCTAGCTCCATGTGCACACTGGAGAAGGTGTCTGTATAAGCCCCAGCTATGAGTTTCAGTGTTTTACCTCCTTGGTGTGCTGCAAAACCCCAGCCGCTTCTTGTTCCCCTGATCACTGATCCATACATATAATGATTATGTCCACACAAGTTGTATGTTTATTAATGACTTCGTTTATTTCCTCTTGTTTTAGTGGGCACCAAAGGGCTTTTGCTTTCACTGGATTTATTAATGCTTCATGGCCTCTGCATCACCTGGTGGTGTTGTTTGTTTGCTCTTGGATATTATTTATCTCTTTATTGTATTTTATTTAGTTTGTCTATTTTTTTCCATGGGCATACACTAAAACACCATCCGCAAAAGTTAATAGTCTGCATGTTGATAGTTTATGTAGTTTTGCCAGGCCTGTTGTGTAGATGTTAAATAAGATAGGAGAGTGGAAATCCCTGGGGCAGCCCTGAGTATATTTGGGTTGGTTGGGATGACCATTTTCTGCATTTTAAAGCTGCCATTCTGTTAAAAAATGTATTTTCTGTCCACTTGATGATCCATGTTTCTAATCTCATTTCAAGCATAATTGTTTGTAGCATGGAGTAATCTACACCACTGCAAGTGTCTTCTAAATCTAATGCAACTATCAATATTTTCTTTTTTTCTTTGGAATGCCTCATATGTTTCAAATGCTGCAATTGACATATTGGTGGCTGTTTCTTGTCCCAACCAGCATCCTCCTAAAGTTTCAGGTAGTAAGCATTTGCATTCAAGTTCCCATGGGATTCTTTTAGCTATTAACTTTTCTTTGACTTTCCTATAATTATTTTGAAGGGTAATGATGTAAGAGAAATGATACTGGACAGTCTGATGGGATGGTGTGAGAGGAGATCACCAACTGAACTGATGGCCTGCATGAAGGATCGGGTACTCTGGAGAAGCATAATAGCCAACGCCAGTCGGCACGGCACCTGATGATGATGATGAATGATGCAATAAGAAATTCTGTGTTTTTTATTTTTTCCCTTATCGGGAATTGGTATGAAGTGACTATGTAGTCAATCATCTGGCATTTTTCCTGTATAGGTGCTTTGATTGAAATCCTTGGCTATTTCTTGGATGTCACGTTTGGTCTGCCTGTTTTAAATGTGAGTATTGGATTCCATCTGGGCCAGGTGTGCTGTTTCTTGATTGTGTTATAATGCCTTGTACCTCTTCTTCTGTTATTTTTGTATCAGTGGTTTGGTCATTTGGAGGATTATTAATGAATTGGTTTTTGCACGGTCTGGGTTGTTTCCTTGGTTTCCTTGTACGATATTGCCCAGCATGCTTCGAAACCAGTAACAAATCATTTCAATGGCCCCAACCACAGAGGCAAATCTGATTTTCTGGTAACAGCCATCAAACAATGTCACGCAGATGACACAAGCCGCCTAGCACTTGAGAACCCCTACATTCAGGTTTATGGGGTGCTGGAACCACACAGGTTAAACTCACTATTCAGCTACACCTAACATTCTCCTATACAAACAATTATAATCCCTCTCCACTAAGCTCCACTCCCTTCTCACTTGTTACACATAGTTCAGAACCTCCTCACAGCATCACATTATAACCCCTCTACCCTAACTATAATCATCTATTTCACCTTCTCCTGGCTAGGCTAACACTGTAACATTCTCTCTCCCCTCCATGGTTTCCCTACCCACCACCTCCAGTTACGACCCACCAACCACACATCACAGGTCTCCATTTAAACAGTCTCTACACTCTACCGTGCTCACTTCTGACATACAGTGTCAGACAAGCCACATCTTCTTACAGTTACAGCTAAGTGTTCTATTCATTATTAAATGTTTTTTAATAGCATTCATGTGAATCTATACTTTATCTCCTCTTTCTATTTCTTCATCCTGTGTGCTCACGCTGAAACATCACAACTTTGTAATCATTAAGTAATAAAGCTGCTCCTACTTTTTTCCTAGTTTATACATGCAAGACATAAGGTTTGACAGTTATAGAATGTATATCCTATAGTAAAATAGATGCAGGTGATCTTCACCTGTCAGATACAGAAACAGAAAGTATGAGACTATTGTCAAAACATAGAAAAAAAACAAACTGCAAACTATGTTGACAACAGCATTTCAAATTTTGCACAGCTTAACATTTTTATGCAGAAGAGGTGCATGACTGTTGCTTTGTAAAATACTTGTAAACTAGCCCAAAGAGAATAGTGTATCAACCACAAGGCAACATCTTCTGCAGCGTTTAGTTTTCTCTATGTTTATGCAGTGTTAAACAGTTTCTGCCTCTGGCCAAGTTCTTCTAGTCTAGTTCTAGAGAAACATGTCTGTGTGTGCTGAATGTTTTTTTTAACACATGTTCTGGAATCAGAACATAAAATAAACATCTTAAATTTTATCAAATTGCTTTTAAGGTTACAACACCATAAAAATGACCTTGAAAAATGATGCACCAAAATGTATGCACATTATTTTATATGAAGTACTGAGTACAATGTAAACATACCAATAAACTGTCCCATTTGTTGACTTCATCCTCAAAAGGCCCAATGAATGGTGATCCTTTCATGGTCATGGTCTTTACAATATGATCATCAAGCAACACCTTTAAAAATATTTTGATATACAAATTTAAATACTAGCAATGCTCGTTTTCAACACAAGTATAATATGGAATTTTTTTACATGTGAGATAAGCAATATGGCAATGTAATGCTGAACAGTACTGAAAGTGGCCACTTCTTTACTGCAAAACATGTTTGTTATTGTATCAGCTAACATGTACAACTTGTATTGCTCCTGTATGGTTCCAGGGCTGAGCTACTAAAATCCTGCAACACTTCCATTTGATGATAACAGTTCCATGTGGTGATGATTCTGGACAAAAAGATTGATCAACTTGACTAATACATTAGGATCAAGTTAACCGCATCAGAATAGATCAAGTATTACAACTCTCACTTTCATGCAACAAGCTACTAGAGACCGCATTCTTGCACCCCAATCCAATTCTAAATGGCTAGCTCCCTGACTGAAAAGTGAAGTATCTCAACAGTTGCAAAACAAGATGTCAATAATGAAGAAATTATATATGAGAAAAGCTGGGAGAAGGTTCTGTGTAGGAAATGATTAATCTGAGACTGTTCAAACTGACTGCTGAAGATCTTTCGTGTAGTGTGCATCAGCCCTTACAGTTTTAAGCATTGGTCCTTAAATTGTGGCCATGTGGGTTCATGAAAGGATTTTTGAAGGTCCATGGATCAGCAAATGACTTCATTAAAGAAAATCTTAGCATTATCTGGGTTCAATTTATCACTTTATTTTTAATGAGGGGTCCACAGTTGTTTTCAAAATGTATAGACTAGGAAAAAATAGGAACAGCTTTATTAATTAATGAGAACACAGTTGGGAACCTTAATCATACAAAAACACAAGGGCCGAAGAAATAGAGAGAAGATAAAATATGAATTCATATGAATGCCATGTAAAAAGGAGGAATTTTAAAAAATAGAATAAATAAAATAAATGGAGCACTTAGCTGTGGCTTGTAAGAGGCTGTGTCCAGAAATTCACATGGTGGAGTGTTGAGAATGTTTAAATAGAGACTTGTAATGTGTGATAGGTGGGTCATAAAGGGGGAAGGGAGGAACCGCAGAAAGGGGAGAGAGTGGTATAATAGTAATCTAGGCAGGAGAAGGTGGAATAGGTGATTGCATTTAGGGTAAAGAGGTTGTAATGTGATGCCATGAGATGGTTTTGAAATATGTATAGCAAGTGAGAAAGGAGTGGAATTTGGTGCAGAGGGATATGCTTATCACAGCTTGTTAATTAATAAACCTGTTCCTACTTTTTTCCAAGTTTATACATTTTGTTATCACAGCTTTACAGCAGTGGCTTCATGTACAGTTTATCTCTCTCTCTCTGAACCTTAAGTGCCCAGGGCACATGGGGCTTCCGCAAGGGTTTTCCACAAATGCCTGTCCTTCGCTTTTTTTTCTGCTCTTGCCCAGGTGAGCCCTCTATTGCATCAGAATCTTCTCCATGTCTCTTTTGGTCTACCCTTACTTCTGCTCCCCTGTGATGTACAGTTTATACTTACACATTAATTATTCATGTGTTACAGTTGTTTTCAGAGCTGAAAGGAGATCCACAATGAAAAACAAAATGTTAAGAACCATTGATGCAGAGTTTCTTTCATGAAAAACATTCATTTTTCCAGTTTCATTTTGTCATGCTATAATCTATTTTCAATCTGCTTTTGTTTTGCTTTGTTCTAGATAATGGATACAATTTAAAATTTTTCATAAATATTAATCAGCACACACAAAAAAATAAATGAACCATTTCACATTCCATGATTCAAAAAAATAAATAAAACAATCAGAACTTAAAATTTACTTTCATATGTAGCAAACACACTACTTTAGATTTACCTGGATATCATCAAATGAAGAGAGAATAGAAATTCCCAAGTCCTTGTATGGAACAAATTGGAACTGCATTGTTTCCCAATCACCCTTCATCTTCTTAAGTGCCTGTAAGACACAGTTTCAATTATTTAATCGAAAAAATATGACCACTGTAGATAAGTTTTGTATGGAACTTACATTGTAGTACAGTGCAATTTTTTTTTCATTTCAAATCTTTCAGCAATCTTTGGTTATTTATTCCTCCAGATAACTTGCTAAACCAAATCTTGTTCATTCTGCAGATCACAAAGTGTCAACAATATTAAAACTATTAAGCTCTTTACCCTGTCCATCCTGCTATTAAAATTTTACAAACTGCACAAAAATTTTAACCAAATTTATAATTTAAAAATAAACAAAACACACAAATATACAAATATATATTACTATATAAAACCTTAAACTGATTATCTATTTGTCTGTTGCTGAAATTAAAACTTGTGCAAAATAATAGAAAAAAAGCTTATCTGTTTTTAAAAGAGAGAAGAGACCAGTAAATTTTCAAAAATACATTTATTGTACTTTGAAGATGAATAAACAGTCCATTTATTTATTATTAATAATTGATTGGGGGAGAAAATGAGGTTGTCATGTGATTCATAATATATCATGAGATGAGACTTCAAGCCTTTGTCAGTTGATTCATTATGGTATGAATTGCAATACCATATTTTTCTAATCCACACTAGTCGTTTAGATTTTTTTTGGTAGAAAATCACACATAGCACAAAATATACTTTAACAAAACTATTTTCTTAGATTTATAATGAACTGATACTGAATGATAAAAAATTGCAGAAATGGCACTAGCTGAGGTATCAGGCATTGTCAAGATAGTTAGGGTGCCCTACTAAGAGTAAAGTTTACTATGATAGGTATACTTTTGAATAGATTTTAATTTCCAAACTACTGAGAATGTCTCTGCACTCACTTGAGCATAAATTTTGGCACATGTGGCAAATATTCTGCTTACTTTCTCAAGAGCAAACTCTTTGCTTGCCCGGGAACTGATGTCCAAAAGCTCGTCTAAGTATTTCTCCAGCCCCAGCTTTAACACCTCCAAAAGGGGTGTCTCAGAATTAGGAGTCATGTTGAACCCAACCTGTAACAATGTTAAATTGATAAATAGAAGCAAATTTATTAAATACATTCATACTCTGATTAAAGCAGTGCCACTCTTCACATACTTTCACCACTGTGCTCTAGGGTAACGCACAAAAATTTGCATGAATTGAACAAGAATTCTGTGTACATACTGTACAAAAAAGAATGATGAAAGTCACTTACAAAATGTGTATTTTAAAAGTAATTTTTATTCATTTACAAATTTCTATCCATAATGTAATATGCATATTATTACATAATTTTCTTTTACCCTCACAACCTTGTTTCATTTCTGAAGCCATAATGTGTTTCTGGCACTCTTTGTATCAATATGATTTTTTTTAAAAAATAGTACAGTTTGACCAAAGTGTATAAAGAAGTCCAGAAAATCATCTGATCCCACCTTCTCACTCATTAAGTTCCAATGCCTTTCCCTTATGCCTGGGTTGCACAGTGCAGTGATTAGTGGCATATTGATTTTAAAACTTTCCAGCTTGGTCTTAATTGTAGTTGAAGCCCTCAAAGGGCCCTTGAAGTCTGGATGTGAAAACACTATGGTCAGTTTGTATGCTGTCCGCCATAGATTTTGAACCTGAAAGAAAGCATGTTAGTATTAGTTATTTTATACTGCTTCAATTTTTTTTTCTAATTTTGCATAAATTATATCACTGCTTTAGTATCATTTTACTGTGCAAAAAAATGTGATTTTAAATCCTTTTCCAAAAAGTCAAATTTCTGTGCCTAAGGTTTTCAAGCATATCAGTTGATTTCAGTTTTCTTGTCAAATGATTAAAATATAATTTAATACATTAACTGATAGTTAATATGAATGCATTTTTTTCCCTGAAAACAATTAATAAAAAAATTCTTTTTGAAATGTCTACAAAAAAATCTGGTACTAAAGGCAGTGATTAAAAATAATATTTATTTTATAGCTCTACTCCATAATGAAATGGTTATATAGTTCCTTTTACAGTGACAATTCATACATCCATATACTTTTCCCTTTCTGGACGGCAACATATTGTGGTGTTTGGTTTACCCATTCCGTGTGAAACAGCAAAATATTGCTGGATGCTTTGTTTCATTAAAACCAGTGAAATTTTTATTGTAAACATTTAGTGCACATATCAATTGACCCTGTCTCTTCCGTTTGCAGTGTTGGTACCCAGCGATCATGTTTTTAAAAAGTTTCTGTGGAATATTTTCACCTTTTTGTGTATAAGCATCAAGCCCTATGACTAGACAACTGTTACTGAATATAACCATAATTAAAATGTACAAACTAGGAAAAAAGTAGGAACAGCTTTATTATGTATCACAGCTTTACTGCAGTGCTTTGTGTATAGTTGTATGCCTATACATTAATTACTGTGTGTAACCATAAGTAGTTCTAGACCTATTAAACAGACTGCAGAAGTAACTAAAAGGTTATTTCAGACATTATTTTTGTGAGGAATTTCACATATCATCACAATGAAAAACTTCATGTGTCACAAGTGGATTTATACAGCTCTGATGGTAAGAAGAGAAACAACAACCTGTCTCATGGGTGATCAGAAAAAGAAGATGGACATATGTCAGTCATGTGATGAGAAGGAACAATCAGAGGATCCACAAACAAGCTATCAAGTGGAACACAACAGGCTGAAGAAAAAGATGTCAACCACGTGAAACTCTAAAGAGAACACTGTTAAGAGAAGCCAGTTCAACAGGCATAACATTCCTTAATGAGATTGAAAAACTTGCCGAGGACAGGAAATCTTGTTGAACTACTATGCTGGCCCTATGTGACATTTAGCAGCATGGGAAGGATGTAGATGGTAAGTAGAACACAATTTTATTTGTTGCTCATAAAAAAAAATTTTTTTTTTCAAAAAATGTTCTCATTTTTTCACACTGGATCTTTTTTCTCTAAAAAAAACTCTGCATTTATGAAACCTTCATACATTTACAGTTATTTTGATGTATAATAAGTATACTTTTAACACAGAAATACTTTGTTACATTCACTTTTCCAACTATACCACATAAATATCATAACACCTGCGCATTTGTGGAAACGAAATGTCCACATTTTCACCTGCAGCAGGGAAAAAGTTAAATAAAGCTCACCCATTCTTCAACATCTTCAGCATTAACTTCCAGCAAAGGACCATTCATCCACTTGTCATAGGCTTGATGGAATGCTACTGCTGTAGACCAGAGTTTGTCAAATGGCTCTTTGCGAGCTGCCATCTCTTCTATCTGGTGGTACTTTGTTTGTGTTTCCAGTCCTAACATCTCCTCTTCTTGGTTGATTTGGAGTTTCTGAATTTTAAGGGACAATAATATTAATTCAAAAACATTATCACATTTAAAATAATCTTTAGATTTTCTTTCTGGTAGATTTAAATGTAAGCATTTGCATTCATTTCTATGTAGTTCCTATTGCACTCAATGCATTTCTTACGGTTTACTGTTATCCAAAATCACTACAATACTACATTTAGAAGGGAAAATTTTGCTTTCAATAGTGCTGCACATATCTGGATCTTCATATAGTTTCTGTCACTTTTCTAATCACAAAGTGTGTTCCTTCCATTTATAAGAGCTGCTAAGGTTATCACCATCATCAGGTGCCATGCCGACTGGTGTTGGCTATTATGCTTCTCCAGAGTACACTATCCTTCATGCACGCCATCAGCTCAGTTGGTGATCTCCTCTCACACCATCCCATCAGACTGTCCAGTGTCATTTCTCTTGGTCTACCTCTTGATCTTCTTCCTTCTGTTTTTCCTGTTGTTATAATATTTTCAATGCCCCCTCTCTGCTAAGATATAATAGTACAAAAATGACTTATCAACTGAGAATTTTAAAGCAGTGCTGGTTTTTTTGCTTGCTTGCATAATGAAACATGATTTTTTTTTCTTGCAAATGAAAAAAAGATTTATGTGGTATGTCAAAATTACACAAGTTCTGTTGTAACAAAAAAAAAGTGATTTGACAAAAAGAGAGTTTTCTTGGTAAAAAAAAATCCAGACAGGAATATTAACATAACAAACATGAATTGCTAAAATGTTTACAGATAGTGACCAACCTCTTCTTTGAATTCCTCAATTTTCTGGGTAATTTCTCTAAGTTCAGCCAAGTATTTCTCTGCCTCAGACATTCGATCTTTAGTTCTGAAATCCTTCACCTTTTTCAAGTATTCTTCAAGTGTGTTTTCAAAATGTTTCTTTCGTTCTCTTAGTCTGTAGACTGCTACATCATGTTCTTTTTGTAGTCTGTTCTCACTGTGGATTGTATCAAACTTTAAAATCAAACAAAGAAATGCAAACTAGATTGAAATTTGTCTTTTTTTTTTTTTTTGTAAGACGACGAAAACAACAGGCTGTGACCTGGTGGTACTGCAAACCGGGTCCACCCATAATGAGACGTGGATCCTACCCCCAGCATTTAGTGTGCAGGGCAGGCCTCGAACATCTCACTTTGTTCAAAAGTAATGACGTTTTTGTTTTAACCAAAGGGCATGTTGATCAGGGTACCTGCCAAGAGGACACTTTGACCTCAGCCACTTTGATCTTAGCCAAAAGGCTGAGAAGTCTTTCAGTATTTCTAATCAGTTCAAATTTTTGCTAGAAAACTTTTAACTGACACCAGAGCAAAAAAAAAAAAACAAACTAAGTTACAAACTTCATATAATTCATATTTACACGTGTAATTTTTATAGATGTAGTTCACATCATCCTAATAATTAAAATATGCAGCTATGAAATTAAAATCTGATCATGAAGCTCTTCTTGTATAAACTCTACTGACAAGTAAACATGATGTTTATGCTACTTGCTGGCTCAAAGAAACTTTCACTCTCAAATCTGCATGTGACTTCCCCTTCATTTGCCAAATTTAACAACACTTACGCATTAATGACTATGGGTACAATTCTTTTTGGCCACATGAAAGTTGTGTTGTTCACTGTGATATCTTTTTTAGACAGGTAGGCATAGTCCATCAAAAACATCAGATTACCTGCTGCTATCTTTAGCTGATCCTGACAGAAAATACAAATTTATATCAATTTGTATGCATGTTTCCATGGCTGAGTGTGTGTGTGTGTATGTTTTTAATTCACATTATTTAATTGTTCCTGTGCTAACTTTTAAGATCAGTGTTACTATTAGCAATCATTAAATTTTATTAACAGAAAAACTCTGTGGACAGTCTTCAAGTTTGTATGGCCCAAAGATCTAATTTGCTGTCCATCACAGGGTGCTCTATCTCCCAGGCAAGCTGGAAACTTATGATAATGCCAGGTGATGAGAAACACCATCTCTAGGCTATCATCCAACTCCAACATTTAATATAGCACAGTTAAAAGTTTTTTTTTTAAAAGAGAGAAATATTATCATCATCAGCATCTATAATCTATGAATTAGGGGCTATGATTTAGACACATGAGGTTACATACTCCAACTCACATGATTTGACATTCCTGAAAATAAGGTCTGTTGCTTTTCTTCTCCCATGCCACTTAGCTTGACTAGGTACAAACAGCCTTAACTTGCATCAAAATTTTCCACAAAATACCATGCTCTCTAATGGCTATAGTCTCAAAACATGGCTGAAAATAGGTTGCTGTTAGTGTCCTGCAACTTCTCTAAAATCTTTAATCATAAAAATAGAAAAAAAAACCCGTTTTGAATTTTTTTTTTTGCTTCACTGTCAATTTTTCACAAGCAGCCTAACCTCACACAAGCCCTTTTAATTACGACAGTTATATGTCAGGATTATACAGTACTGGAAAAGATGTTAAGAAAACAGAAGGAAGAACAATTTGAACATCAAAGTATATAAAACTGTTGGTGTTGACTGTGTGGCACAGAACTGTCACTGGTGGAACAGAGTTCGTGTGCTGAGGTCGACGCTGTAGCAGTATCTAAACACAGTTAGGTTAATGGCTGCATCAAATTTTTCACAGCACACTCTATTCTCGATCATGCAATGGCTGGTGATGTCACCACTGGAGTATGGTCTAAGCCTACTCACCTTGTCAAATGCACAGCTGAATAGACCAGAGCATGTACAAAACGAGGCAATGAGAGTGGTCTTGGGCTGCACCAGGGATACCCCTGTAGTGGCCATGTGCTTTCTGCTTGAAATGCTGAGTGTGAGGTCAAAACACAAGCATGCTCAGGTAAAAGCATTCATCAGGGTTAATGGCATGAAGGACCATCCTCTCCATAAGGAGCTAGGGTTGATAAAGGGCAAAGTCCTCAAATGAGACAAATCCTGGATGGCTGAGGCTGAGGACACAATAATGCCAGTGTGCAATCTAGATGAGGTGCCTAAAGGTGGTGCTATGGGTATAAGACCAACCTCAGCTAACAAAGGCTAATATACAGAAGAGCCCTGAATGTAAAGACTAAGCACAGGGGGCAGATGAATTCTGGGTTCAAGATCTCATCCAGCATCACTGTGGGTCTTCTGACATGGTAATATATACAGATAGCTCAGTGTCTCAGAACAGCAGAAGTGGTTGGGGTTTTGCTGTCTACCACAGTGGAAGAGTAGTGGCACAGGGTTTGGGAGCCTTTTAAGTCACCACATCAAGCATGTGAATTTAAATTGAGGCTGTGTCAGTAGCAATGGAGTGGCTAGTTGCCCATGGCGTAGCTCACGGCATCATTGTGACAGATTCTCAGCGTATGCTTCGTAAGATTGAGAAAAAATTGCTTAGAAAAGAATGAGTTCATCTAATAAGCCAGTCAGCTGTGATGAGCCTAACATGGCTTTATTGTCCAGGGCATGCAGGAGTACATGGCAATGAACTGGCAGACAGACTTGCTGGACAGGCTAAAATAAATGGCAGGCTGAGAATGGACAAGGGGGATATTGCCAAAGCCATATTGGAAAGTGCATGAAACTGAAGAGCAGGAATGGAATAGCAGTATAATTGTGAAGCAAATGCTGGTGCTAGGACAAATTAAGGATGCTGGTAGGAAATCTGAACTGTGTGGCAGAAAACACATGGTAAATAGCCAACAAATGATGTGAACTATTACCAAACATACTCTTGAATGGATGCTGCAGCATGTGGCAGAGCATATATGGGGCTGTCCTGAATGCAAAGATGCTGGAGTTGTTATTTTGAACCTTTGAACTGAGAAGCAACTTTTCTGACAAGGTTGAGATTGATGTGATGCAGGATAAAGACCAAACTTATGAATTCCAGTGGATATAGCATGCTGTTCACATGAAACAGAGTCAAACCTACATTCCAGTAACCTTAACAAAATCAAAAGACACATGAAAATAAGGACTATTTTGTAAATTAGCATGGCTAATATTCCATACCAGCAACTTTATCAGTTCTCCAACTCTAAGACTTTCCACGTAGTCCTGTAGCTGAACCAACTCCCGTGTGTTTTCTGCCTGATGTGCACTTTTCTTGAAAATAGTGTCATACTGAGCACAAATTTGCCTGTTGAACTTAATGCTGGCATCTACTACTTTAGTCACCACTGTGTCGATATGCTTTCTTGCTGTGTCAATCAGCCACTGTAGATAGTTTATAAATGCACACACATTAATGTGATTAAAATCCTGAAATAAAAATAAAATAAAAATAATTCTTCTCATAGCATATGACTTTACCACTTAATTAATGACAGCAAGATCTATGCATTATGTGATTTATAAGTCTGTTTGACATTTCTATTGCAAACTTCAGATTTTACATAAATCCTCTGACCTTATTGAGACTGGTACAGTCCAATAAAAAGACATGCATGGGGACATAGACAGGCAAAGATCCAATCTCAGATGCCATCTGCTTCAGTTGTTCAATTGCTGCAGCATATTCTTGCAAAGAATGTTCTCGACTAATGAACTTTTGAACCTGCCCCTCAGTATCTTTTGTAAATAAGTACTTGTATGGGGCATATACAGCCATGTATCTGATAAAATGGGAAAATAAAGAATATTTTGTTGAAATTAGATAATGTGATTGCAAACAATCACTATGCTACCTAAGAAAGTTATAACAACAGAAAATGAGTACTAATAACCAATTTGCCTAATAAACCATATCACAGAAATATTTATCAGGATCCTGAACTTAAGAATATCAAATAAGATAAAAACATAAACTACAGAAAACAAAGTAGCTCTGTTTACATCACAGTTGCTCTTTTTTTATATTCATATCAATAAGAGAATGTTCTATGGAAATCAACAAGGACATAAATTTGTGCTTTATTCATTACATAAATGCTTCCACAGAGTGAAACTTAAAGATGCATGCAGGACTTTGACAATAAATAAACAAATGAATTTTAAAATGAAAAAAAAGATATGGTTTTGGAGAAATCTGCAATACGTACTACAAAAATGCCCAAAAAACAAAGAAACATTTTTAGAAACAGCAATAAAAACTATTTTTAAATTATAAAATAATAATAAAATAAAATTCTTTGCACACGTCATGAAAATCCCAATGATCATAATTCAATGAAAAGTGGAAGAAAGAGGCTAAGGAACAAAAATTTTAATGGGTTGACCAAGAGGCATAGGAAAAGAAAGCAGCCAAACTGATTGGAAGTACTAAATATCACACAAAGTGGAGAAGCATGACCACAAACCATTACCACAAAACATAATGAGTGAATGATCTTCAAAACAACCACACAGGAAGCTATAATGAACACATTTAAACTATGGTCTGATAATAATGCACATCATTTTACCCATGCCACCTACTTGTTGGGTCCATGGCTATTAGCAAGAATCACAGTCCGAATTTTGGATTTTGCCACCTCCACTAGCTCCTCTTCAATCTCTATTGAGAGAATAGTTTTAGACTCCAGATCTTCAACCTATTTTAAGAAATTAGTGAAAATTAATAAAGTCTTCGTGGTCTGTGTGAGATTCTTTATATAGTAGACATACCAGCTTCCAGATGCTTAGAGCATTATGTTAAAAACAAAGGTTGAGTGTGTGCAAGTGGTAGAAAAAAAATACTTAGCACCTGATACAGAATAACTTTCACAAAGATGCTTGTGGTCAACATCTAAAGTTTTATTCTACTCAT
Source organism: Achatina immaculata (assembly GCA_009760885.1). Lineage (NCBI taxonomy): Eukaryota > Metazoa > Mollusca > Gastropoda > Stylommatophora > Achatinidae > Lissachatina > Lissachatina immaculata. The sequence goes on from CM019704.1 coordinate 28,464,650, forward strand.
GTCAAAACCAGATGGTCAAGCCAACTTGTGAGCCATTTTGTTCTAATAATCAGTGCTGCCTGTGCAGATCAAGGCTGTATAGTCAGAGTTATTCACAACAGCAATGGTGGCTATTTCTGTATATAGTCAGTGTGCACAGAGTATGCTTGACTATTCATGTTCTATATTATTTATGTTAGGATTTCAAAGGGCCAAAATTCAAGCTTGAAGGAAGGGTTATGAGAAGAAAGTGTTTATTCCAAAAATCACCGAATACAGTGAATGATTTGCTCTCTTGTTCAGAAATGCCTTGATATTATTAACTTATCTTGCTCTTGTCAGTACTCTTGTGTGACAGGATTATCTTTTTCCTTGGTATCTCAATATACAGACATGGTAACTGTGGAATCCTTGTATCTATTCTTGGGCAACTATATTTAGGATAACTCAGTGTTGATTTCTCACTGTCTGTTATATTTTCTTCACATGGTACACACAAACTCAGAAATGCCAAGCAGTGGAAAGAAACTGAAAGGTGAAGCTATATTTGGTAAAGTGACAAAAATGTGACATTGCTGAGAGAAGCCTTCACCAAACAACAACAGACAAAGAAAAGTAATTAGATCTTTTGAGTGAGAAAAAGCAGGTGTAAACTGAACAACAATGAAATAATTCGTTCAGGATATCACATATTCTTGCTGTTCAGCATCAACAAGTGTAAAACTCTTTACATACATAATTTCAGTCAACTCACTGAATCATTCATGAGTAGCTATGTATGTGTGTAAACATAATACTGTTTAAAGCTCTTTTCTGGAAACACCATATGCTTAATATCACACAGAAAATACACATATGAAATATTGGTATTATAAACAGAAAAAAATCAATAACAACATATACATATTCTCATATCTTTCACTATAACAAATCATATTAAAATTATAACCACATCATCAAAATCATTCTCACCTAGTTCCACACTCTGGACATGACGTAACAGGCACAAACATGATAATAGATATAAAAATATCACTCACAGGCTGAAAAAGCTTGTACTCAATGCGAGTCAGGCTGCGAGCACTGACTATCATAGTGTCAATTATTAGGCAGAAATAATCACAGATATCAGGAATGGATGGGCACAATTTAAGGCTGGAATTATCAACATCTGCATCCTATTATGAAATTTTTAAAAAATGGATGTTAATAATGTTTTCATATTCTTAAACAGTGAAATAATTCAGGCAGTATGAAAATACAGTCAGTCAGTCAGTCATTTGCATGTCCTTTGTGGAACTTTGCCTCTCTAACAGCTGTCCTGTAGGCCTCTCGGTTGTAAGCAAGATGCCCTGCTGCTGATGCATCCATTTGCAGATCATCAAAGATGTCTTGCAGCCATCTTTGCTTTGGTCTTCCTCTCTTTCTTTTTTTTTCCTATTATGTACCTCTCCAAGATGGTCTTCTCTAGATTATCATGACATTTAATGTGTTCAAAATATTTAAGTTTTCTCTGTTTAATCCTCTATCCTAGCCAGCCTTCTTCAATATTAAGTTCTTGTAGTATGGACATATTTGTTCTTTTTTGTTTATGAAAATACACAAATGATTATTTTGCCATTACCAGTGTTGTAGAGATAAGACAGATGAGTGAACAACAACCTGTCTCATGGGGGATCAGAAAAAGGAGATGGACATATATCGGTTACGTGATGAGAAGAAATAATCAGAGGATCCCAAAACAAGCTATCAAGTGGAACACAACAGGTCAAGGAAAAAGAGGTCAACCACATGAAATTCTAAATAGGACATTGTTAAGAGAGGTCAGATTTGTAGGCATAAAATCCCTTGATGAGGCTGAAAAGCTCGCAGAAAATAGAAAAACTTGTAAGTGTTGCTATGTGTATTAAATTAATTTACAAAAGAATATTTTAAAATATGAGAGGCATTCAGAAAGTAATGGACCACATCGTTTTTTTCAGGAGCTGTTTATTAAAAAAGCATGAAATTTATACACAATATACATGGATATGTCATGTAAACATTGGTATTATTCAACATAATCTCCATCGACTCGTATGACTTGATGCCAGCACGAAACATGTATTTCTAGCCCATATCAGATTTTTCTCTTGATTATGTAGCCATTTCTTCACTACATGAATACTCCATCATCATCTTCAAATCTTACCCCTCAGAGTGCATCTTTAAGTGGATCAAACGGATGGAAATCATAGGGTGCCAAATCGGGACAATATGGTGGATGGGGTAGTACAGTCCAACCTAATTTGGTGATTGCTTCTCATGTTGCCAGACTTGTGTGAGGGCGTGCATTGTCGTGATGGAGAAGCAGATCTACTGGATTCTTGTGTGGCTGAACTCTGCAAAAACACTGATTTGAGTTTTTTCAATGTCCTAATGTAAGCTTGTGAACTGATTGTTTCTCCTCTTGGCATAACATCCACAAGAATCACACCTTCATTGTCCCAAAAGACAATGATCATGACCTTTCCAGCTGAAGGACTTGTCTTGAATTTCTTTCTTCATGATAATTGTGGATGATGTTACTCCATTGACTGTCTTTTTGTCTCAGGTTCAAAATGATGTGCCCAGGTTTCGTCACCTGTTACGATCTTAGCCAAAAAGTTCTCTCCCTCAGCACTGAAACACTCCAACAATTCAGAAGAAATTGCTTTCCTTTGCAATCGATGGTCATTTGTAAGACTTTGAGGAAACCATCTCGTGCAAACCTTAGAAAATCTGAGAGATTTTATAACTGCATTTGCACTACCATTGCTGACTGACAGCTTTAAGGCTAACTGTTGAGTAGTGATACGCCTATCAGTAAGAATAATGTCCTCAGCGCATTTCAACATTTATGCCTTGGTTGTGGCCAATCATGTAACTCCTTATCTTCACTTATTGATTCTTTGATTCTCTGAACCCAGCGACTGACTGTACTCTTGTCGACTACAAAACTTCCATACACGTCACATAGACACTTGTGAATGTTCACAACAGTTTCCTTCTCTGCAACGAGAAATTCTATCACAATTCACTGCTTATACTGCAAGTTGCTAATACGCTCTATTTCAATGGTTAAGGCAACCATATTCTTTGGCCAGTTGCAGTGCAATTTGGTTCACACAATCGGCACATGCCATATTTAAAGTGTGCAAATTTTAATGCTTCTAGCTTCATTATTAGCTGAAAAAAATGACGTGGTACATTACTTTCTGAATGCCCCTTGTATATTCATAATAAAAATCTGAAGTTAACAAGTATTCAGTACAGTTATTTCAAATATTTTCTTCATATTTCTTCCACTGTGAGTGCGAGTCAGACCTTAAAGCCATGATAGAAACTCTAACCTCTAATGTGAGCTGACAGCATAATTACTAATGACATAAGGAGTGTCTTGCAAGTGACAGCACAGTGCCAACAACCTATATGACATCATAGAAGCAGCATAATGATGGCACTCTTCTAGAAACATGCATGAAAGTGGAGCAGGTTTATGTCATATGCTTTTTGAGCTGTGAAGGCATGAAACCATTATGGATCTGCACTTCAAGTGTCTTCCACATCCACATATTCACCTGACCTTTCCCCAAATGATTAACACATCTTTGGACCTCTCAAAGAGGTGATGGGTGAAAAGACTTTCAGGCCAAAAATATAAGTACAATAAGTGGTGCATGAGTGACTGTGGACTCGACCAAAAGATTTCCTCTGTGCAGGAATCCATGCACACTGTAAGCACTGGAAACCTTGCACTGAACATAACTGAGATTATGTCAAAAGATTATGCACTTTTAAGACATTTTTGCTTCAATAAATTATGTAAAAAAGAAAATTTAAGGGTTTCACTTCACTCACCCTTGTATTATTCTCATAATATTATTCAAAATTTATTCACTGATAACTATAAGCAAAACATTGTAGGTGTGTGGAACCGATAATCACATGTTTTTTTTCATGGTACTGATAACAACTTCTCCACATTCATTGACAAACAAATATGCCAGAGACAATTCAAGTATTTCTGATTATATTATTGACTTATAAATAGTTACTTATACAGATACCCAAGAATGTTTTAAATTAATCCATTCACCATGAACAAGGTAACCGAATGTTTCAGCTGAGGCAAGCCAAGACCATCCATAATACTGTAAACTCCTTGATAGTCATTTCCTGCATGATAGACTTCCACCAGATCCACAAAGTCCTGTATGGAGTTTTCCACACAGCGGCGAAGCAGACCTGACATAAGGGAGGCTATACTGTTGAAAAAATGCTCCATCCGGACAAGTCTTGCAGTCTATAAGAAACACAAAAATTAAGTATTTTATAAATCACAAAGTAGTTTTCCAGAGGAGAGTTTAAGTGTAAGAAAGCAAAATTAAATTCAGTCAGTACTTGCTATTTGTGAGAATGAGTATTAATCTTCTTTTGGACATTAATAAAATGAAGACCTCCTTCATTTATTTGCATGTCCTTAGCGGAATTTTGCCTCCCTAACAGCACTCCTGTAGGCCTCTCGGTTGTGAGCAAGATGGTCTGCTGCTAATACATCCATTTGCAGATCATCAACGATGTCTTGCAGCCATCTTCGCTTTGGTCTTCCTCTCTTTCTTTTTCCTATTATGTACCCTTCCAAGACGGTTTTCTCTAGATTATCATCACGTTTAATGTATCCAAAATATTTAAGTCAAGCCATGCTTCTTCAATATTAAGTTCTTGTAGTATGGATATACTTGTTCTTTTTTGTGTCCATGATATTTGAAGAACTCTTCTGTAGCATTTACATCCAAAGGCATTTATGTATTTCTCAGCTGTTTTGTTACGTGTCCAGGTCTCACAGGCATATGTTGCTATGGGAAAGATGCATGTCCTTAACAATCTTATTTTTGTGGTTCAGTCTGTTCCTCTCCACAGATAATGAAACCCTACGTAGGCAAAATGTAAATCAAATATACTTTTAATAACAAAGATCAAATGTCTTAAAATATGTAGAAAACAAAGATTTTTGTGCTGGAAACAAATAAAGTATTTTTTAAATTCTTCTACTTCTTCTGCATTCAAGGTTGTTGGTTTTTTAAATTAACATTTGTGGTATCTACAAGGGGTAATTGATAAGTTCTTGACATAAGGTACAAATACTTGAAACACACAAGTGCATTTGTAGATCAGGTTAATGTAAGATTAAACATCAAGTTTCAAGAAACTAACTGCAATCAATTATTTTTTATAGGCTACTGAAGTGGTAAAGGGTGGAAGAAATTGAGAAAATGGATAAAATTTCTCACTGATCAGTCATTCACTACCTCTGTCACAAGGGATTATCATCGAATGAGATCCATGAGGATATTGTAAAGACTCTAGGGGAGAGTGCCCCTTCTTAAAGCACAGTGAAGAAATGGGCAGCTGCCTTTCAAACATGGAAAGGAGAGTCTGGAAGATGATCCCCATCCAGGAAGACCAAGAATGGTAACCACCAATGAAACCACCGGCAAAATCCATGACATGATTGACAACTAACTGAACGGTACATTGCTACTGAGTTGGGCACCTCCCAGGAATGTGTTCATGCCATTATTCACAATGATCTTCAAATGACAAAGGTCTCTGCTCGATGGGTCCCAAAACTTCTTGGAGCTGATCACAAACGACAGCATCTCAACATGTCAAGAGACAATCTTGGCCAGTTTTCTGCAGTTCCTGAAAAGTTTCTTCAGCAATTTATGACTATGGTTGAGACTTGGGTTCATCATTTTCAACCAGAAACCAAAAAACAGTCAAAGCAGTGGAAACATCATGGATCCCCACCTCCAAAGAAAGCGAGGGTGGTTCTGTGTGCATGCAAAGTGATGGCTTCTATCTTTTGGGATTCAGAAATTGTGCTATTTGTAGAATATCTTCAAAAGGGCAGAATGGTCACCGGGGCTTATTATGCTAATCTTGTGAAGCAACTGCAGGTCAAACTGAAGGAAAAGCGTTGAAGGAAATTGACAAGAGGAATCATCTTTCACCAAGACAATGCTCTAGTTCACAAGTCGGTGGTGGCAATGGCTGCCGTTCATGAATGCGGCTTCCAGCTTATTGAACATCCTCCTTATTCCCAAAATTTGCCCCTACGGACTGTTTACCAAACTTAAAAAGGAGCTCAGTGGTTACAGATTTGCTTCAGATGATAATGTCATTCATGCTGTAGACCACTTTCTACTGACACAAGATGCTGACTTTTACAAAGAAGGGATCGGTATGCACCAGGATCACTGGACTAAGCGCATAAACTTGCAAGGGGACTATGTTGAGAAATAAGCCAAATATGTTGTCCACAAATAATCCGTTGTACCTTATGCCGAGAATTTATCAATCACTGCTCATAATTTTACAGACAAAACGGATGGCGACTGCAGTAAAATTGGTTTAATTAAAATAAGGTAGATAGAGGTGTATGGTGCAGTTTCACAAAGTGAGGGAAGGAATGAGTAATGTGAGAAAAAATGAGTAGAAAGTATGAGAATGTATAAATGAAAAACATACAACATCCGATATTTCGGCGTGAACCTTTTTCAGGGATTACATGCACAACGAGAAAAAAAAAAAGAACTTATCTGAATGTGTCTTCTTCCAGAAGTAGAAAACAGAAATGTGTGTATTAGAAGGAGGGACCATGCTGACCACAACAAAGGATACCCGATAGAGCCAATCGTAAAGAAGAGGTGGAGAGAGAGGAGGAAAACAAGTGGTAGAAAGGGGTGGGAGGAAAGGCAATAGAAACATGATAGCCGCTAGAGGAAGTGTCGGGGGTGGGGGGGAGGGAAAAGGGGATGCAGAGAGATAATGAATGAAGAACATAAACACCTGCAGGGAGAAAATGTGAAGCTGGTGAATAGGACAAGGCACTATAGACACCAATATGTTGGCAGAGAAGAAAAGAGGGTGGTGGTAGGGAGGGGTAGTATAGAGAAAGAAAGTAGAGTAAAAAAAAAAAAAAAGGGCCAGTGGAAAACTAAAGAAGTTATAGAAAGCTGAAGACATTGTTAACTCCAGCTGGGTGGAGACAGCCAGTCTGGAAAATAAGGCACTGATCACACTAACACAAATGTCCTGTTTTCCCCTGTGGTTGTTAAGGCAAAAATGTTTAGCCACAAGTGTCCAGGCCCTCTTAGAAATATCATTGAGATGCTGGCGAAATTGATCTCCTAAGCGTAAGCCAGTCTCCCCTATGTACTTCAAACCGCAACGTTTGCACATAATAGCATAAATAACATTGCGTGAAGTACAAGTGAAGCCCTCCTGAACTGATAACGTGGCCTTAGGGAAGGAGATCTGGCTAGCCTCGACAACATATGGACAAGTGTTGCATCTACGGCGTCCACAACGTCTGGTACCATAAAAAGTGTCATCTGTCTTAAGATGACTACGAATTAAAATGCTTACGCTTAGGAGACTGATTTCGCCAGCATTTCAGTGATATTTCTAAGAGGGCCTGGACACCTGTGGCTAAACATTTTTGCCTTAGCAACCACAGGGGAAAACAGGACATTTGTGTTAGTGTGATCTGCTCTTGTTCTGCTGATGTATGACCTCAGAGGGTCCTAGAACAGTGCCTTATTTTCCAGACTGGCTGTCTCCACCCAGCTGGAATTAACAATGTCTTCAGCTTTCTATAACTTCTTTAGTTTTCCACTGGCCCTTTTTTTTTCTTTTTTTTACTCTACTTTCTTTCTCTATACTACCCCTCCCTACCACCACCCTCTTTTCTTCTCTGCCAACATATTGGTGTCTATAGTGCCTTGTCCTATTCACCAGCTTCACATTTTCTCCCTGTAGGTGTTTATGTTCTTCATTCATTATCTCTCTGCATCCCCTTTTCCCTCCCTCCCCCCCCCCGACACTTCCTCTAGCGGCTATCATGTTTCTATTGCCTTTCCTCCCACCCCTTTCTACCACTTGTTTTCCTCCTCTCTCTCCACCTCTTCTTTACGACTGGCTCTATCGGGTATCCTTTGTTGTGGTCAGCATGGTCCCTCCTTCTAATACACACATTTCTGTTTTCTACTTCTGGAAGAAGACACATTCAGATAAGTTCTTCGTTTTTTTTTTTTGTTGTCTCATTGTGCATGTAATCCTCAAAAAAGGCTCATGCCGAAATATCGGATGTTGTATGTTTTTCATTTATACATTCTCATACTTTCTATTTGTTTTTTTTTCACCTTACTCACTCCCTCTCTCACTTTGTAAAACTGCACCATACACCTCTATCTACCTCATAATTTTACACATCAAGTACCATTTTCAATAAAGAACTTCTTTAAAATGTTAATCACTTCTAAAATGGAACTTTTGTTACTGTCTGATGATCTCTCATTAAGTGCACACTTGATCTCTATTTTTGGCAGCTAATACAATGAGGAAAATCTTGAAACATGGGCATCATGCTGGAAGAAGAATGACTACAATGGTGTTGTTCAACCACTGGATTAGACCTATGAACTGTAAACATACTTCCTTGCAGACTATAGCACCTAGAAGAACAAGATGATCCCACTAACCAGGCAGGGGTAACAGGGCAAACTGTTTCCAGCAGTTGCACAGAGTAAGACTTGGCCAGTCAATTTACAGGTGCTAATACCTGCTCTCACTCTTGCATAGGCACTCTCATTTGCACTTTTAAAAAATTTGTATGAAAAGTAGGTTCATTTCACACTACAGATTAAAAGTAAATTTAAACAGTAACAAAATCAGCTACTGAAATCATACAACAGCACATTCTTACCTCATCTGTTGGCATCCACCTCTCAACTTCATCCCTGAGATCATCAACCAAGGTACAGCACTCCTGGAGCCATTGTTGCTCTAGAGTTTTTGTAGCTGCTTTACATGAGCTCTGCACATGTTTGAGGAAGGTTTCCATGGTAACTGGCATTATAGCAAGCAGACCAGGAATATCAATGAGCCTAAAAGTTCCATATCTGGGAATATATTTATAACAATTTATAAAATGAATAAAGCTAATGTTTAAAATATTTCAATACAAATTCTGAAGGAAACTTGCATGTTTTTCCACATATTCACTCTGAAGTTCAACAAACTCATCTTTTTCTTCACTTTTCAACACAATCTTTTTCTTCACTTGTCAACACAATCTCCATTTCTCTGCACACATTTTTACCCATTGCTCTGCAAGTCTGAAAATACCCTCCCGGTGGAATTCTGTTCCAGCTGACCAACGGCACAGACACACTGCTCTATGGACATTCTCTCCTGTGGGACCCAACTGGCACAAATTTTTCTATAGCCTCGGGTTTCAATCATTTCCTGTACTGCAATGTATCTTATTCCAATATTTACAGTGATTTCAGAAACTATGACACATCTGTCTTCTTTAATGATGTCGTCAACCCTTTCCACGTTGTGTTTAGTGGAGGTAGTTCAAGGGCAACTGTTGTGAGGAATATCTTGGATGCTCATGTTTCCATCTTTGAAATGTTTCACCCACCTCCTAACACTGCTAGCACCCATACACACATCTCCATAACCAAGTTGAATTTTTTGGTGAATTTCAGCAGCGAGGATTTTCTCTTTAATGAGGAACTCAATAACAGTACATTGACGAAACGAAACATCAGCACCTGCCATTTTGTTTCTACCCTGTGTGGTCACATGACACATGATGGTGACATCATGTGACCTCTACATGAAGTGCAAAGGATGCAGATTAAGGTGATACATTTATATTTTCTCTATCTTTAAATTCTGATTTTTAAAAAATTTTTGCTCATGATTTTTGGTACGACCCTCGTATAAAGGTTAATATATCAAGATTAAAGTTCTTGGAAATTTATTAATTTTTAACCTACATGGCAGATGATGTAAAAATTATGTTCGAAGTTTTCTGTAAAAATGGATTAGAACAGATATATATATATAGAAATAATAGCAACAACTAAACAGCATATTCTTATCCTGCAATACTGAACATCCTACAAACTAATATCCTTTTAACTGGCAACAAGAACAAAAAACAAAAATTTGAAAGTATTAACGGTCAAATAATTTTACAAATGCACATACTTCACTTCAAAGTTGTAGAGAATCTTTCTCATGACGGGGTGTGTAATGAACAACTCTTGAGACATGAACTCTCTTATCTTAACTACTGTGCAGTGCCAGGGAAAACCATCTCTGCCTGCCAGATTGGAAGGCTGGGATAATAATATAAAAATGTGTTAATAAAATTATACTAGTGCAAAAACACTCTTCACTTTATTCACAAGTAATTAATTACAATGGAGTTAGATGTTCACATTCAAGTTTTTACTGCATATAGAGCAATAATTTAAAAACCTGACTACAGTCAATCATAACACAGTAATAAAATAATCCTAAAGTCAAATCTAGACTTCATATCTGCATCCCTGCATTATATTTTTACCTTGTGTGTGTCACCCTGCAGCAGTACTCAATGCAATGCAATCACGCATTATCCTTCCCCTGCCGTTTAAACGTCACATAGGGCTCGCATGGTAGTTCACCAAGTTTTTCTGTTCTTGATGAACTTTTCAACCTCATCAAGGGATTTTATGCCTACTAAATTGACCTCTCTTAACAATGCCCTTCTTAGAGTTTCATGCGGTCGACTTTTTTTCTTTGGCCTGTTGTATTCCACTTGATAGCCTGTTTTGGGATTCTCTGACTGTATTTTCTAATTACGTGACCGATACATGTCCATCTCCTTTTTCTGATCACCATGAGACAGGTTGTTATTCACTCATCCACCTTATCTCTGCATAGTTCTTGAATTCATTCCACTTTATTTCGAGTATTTATACCGGAAGTTGGGCATAAGGCTAACAAGCTTATCCTGAGGCGACTCCAGATGGGGAAAACAGGAATCGTTATGGAAACTCGCAACAAAACCAACCAAGCAGTACTTAATAGTAACATGAAAATGATGCCAAAGCATTACCTTAAGTGGAACGGGCAGACCTAACCTCTCTTGTTCAGCAGGATCAAGAAGTATATAGTCCAAAACTGCCCTCTGAATTGATGTTTTGTATTCAGCATTCACTTCCTGATTATACAAAAGCAGACATGACAAGTTTTGTACAATAAGGCCAGCATGGAGCATGCCTAATATGAAACTTGGACTAAACTGATATAATACATTTCCTATTACATTATGGTGCAGGACAAGTGTGATGATGGCTGCAGTAAACCTGGCTCCAGAAAAACAAGACAGACAAAAAAATGTATGCCATAATTTTACACACACACACACACACACAAAAGGAAGCTGAAGGAAAAGGGGAATTAATTTAATCTTCTTTCAATCATATTTTTTTTTTTTACACCGCACCATACATCTTCATCTAAGTCCGCTCTATTTAATTATGACATTGTTTGGATAAAACTCGGATAACCAAGCACACCAAATCATATACAGCTGAACAAAGTCAATCAAATTTAATGGAAGTCATTAGTAACATATGAACTGAAACCCACCATTTGCAGCATTAAAATGCACCACATGCATTTAACAGCACAACAGAGTCTTTAAAAAACACAGCACAACATGTAACTGTATAACAGACAAATATTTCACAGACATGTAACAGCTAAACAAAGACCCTAGTTAAAAGCAAAGCATAGGTATGTACTAACAGAAAAATCTTAATCCTTAAGCACTTCATTTATCAGAGTGCCAGAATAAAAAAAATTAAAAAAATCATATGCTGAACCTCACCTGCATGAACAATCGAGCTGTCTGAGGAAAGCCAGACAGCAAATGTGGAGGAACAAATCTATAAATGCCACTCTGTATTTCTTGTGATACAGAACCAACCATGTCAGGATCAATAGCATTCTCTGACAATTGGTAATACCTGAGATACACAAAGTTGCCTCACAAAAATTCTTAGATAATGATTTCTTTGAAGATGGTAATATTTTTAAGTGTTTACAATATTCTGATAATTCTACAACCTCTTTACTGTGATTTTTTTCATTATACTTTTCTTCTGCAACTTTACTTTTTCTAGATCTTCATGGCCAGAATACACTGGTCTTGCTTCACCTGTAGATTTGATTCAGATTAATGTTCAAATTTTTCAGCTTCTTCCATGACTCTGCTCTTCTTATTCTCCACTTTCAGCTCTTGGAGCTTGTGTTCTAGAAAACTATCCAATATGTGTTATCTTTGTCATATATAGTGAGCCATTTTAGCCCTTTTTTCTGCTATCCTCTTTTCTCTCTGCAGTTTATGCTCTCTTCTTCAGGACTTCACATTTCTTAGATATAAAGAATTTGTGAAGTAGAAAGAATGCCTGCCACCTTAATAAATTGTAAAATATATAAAAACTGATAAAATCATATACAGATGGTCCCTGCTTTCCAATATCCCACTTTACAAGACTCTTCTTTTTTTTTTACCATCAGTCCACTGAAATTTTAGGACTTCTTATTGTAATTTTACACATTTTTTTCAAATATACAGTATTTATTTGATGTAAAACTCTCTCTCTGAACATGTCACAGGTCTCTATTTAAACAATTTCCACGTCCTACCAGATCCATTCCTGACACACACCGCCAGACAAGCCACACCTTGCAATTTACAGCTAAGTACTCCTTTTTAAAAAAATTTTTTTTTTTTTAACAGTATTCATGTAAATCTATACTTTATCGCCTCTCCCTATTTCTTCGTCCTGTATGTTTTTGTATGATTAAGGCTCACGCCAAAACGTCACAACTTTGTAATCGTTAAGTAATAAAGCTGCTCCTACTTTTTTCCAATTTTATACATTCTCTCTGAACCTTACGTGCCCAAGGCACTTGGGGCCTCCACAAACGCATGTCCTTTGCCTTTTTTTCTGCTCTTTCCCAAGTGAGCACTCTATTGCTCAGCATCCTCTCTCTTGTTCTTCTCCATGTCTCCTTTGGTCTAACCTTACTTCTGTTCCCATGTGGTGTCTATCTTAGTGCTATTTTTGGTAGTGAGTAGTCAGTCATTTGGAGCACATGTCCCAACCATCACCAGCGTCTTTCCTCAGTAATTGCTGTCAGTGGCTTCATCTGCATTTCTGCCAGCAAGATGTTATTTCTTATGGTGTTTACCCAAAATATTCTTCTAATTCTTCATAAACATTTAATCTGGAAAGAATTCAGCTTGTTTTCTATAGTTTTGGTGATTTTCCAGCATTCACTTCCAGTACACAGTTGTACACTTAAAACATTGATGTAAAACTACTCATTTCAAAATCTGTGTACAAATTATAATGTCAGTCTAGTTTATTTTTATGTTTTAAAATATGCCTGTCTATTGATAGTAAAGTACTGCTTACTCACCTTTATTAAATTCACTTTAAGTCCATTCATTTTCTGACATGGCCATTTGAATGGAAAACTCCATCAGAAAGCAAAGACTGTCTGTATTTTCTTAGAAACTAGTTCATAATACAAGCAATATTTTTCACCTAAAATGTGTATTACTGGAACATTTGAATGATTAGCCTAATCTGTTATTTATTAATTTGCTGACTTGAATTATACCATTTGTGACACAGTCCTAAAATAAAACATTTTTGAAGAGCATGTAAAATAAGAATTTGTTGACTCTTTAAATCTCCATGACTTCTATATCTGAATTACCTGCTTTTGTCCTTTGGATCTGGGGTTGCAGGACGGGACAGCCCATGTGTGGAAAAATACCATGGGTAAAACTCTACTTCCAAGCAAGCCAATGTTTCTACATCATGGCTTGGAGTCCACTCCTCGTGATTAATCTGTTTGGAATCTTTAGTTTTAATACCTTCAATGCTATTTTCATCACCTTCTTCAGAATAGCCAGCTGCTTCTAGAAAAATATTTTAAAATGGCATTCAATTACAGTACTGAAAAACTAAGAGAGGAAACTATCAAAATGAGCAAGACAACTGTATACCGTCTTAATTATCAGAAATACAATCCTTCAACAAATGTTTAGTCATATAACCAATCATCTGGCTCTCTTAGGTCATGATTTACAAAGATCTATGAGTTGTTGAGGGCTGTTTTTTCCATTCTTTTCTGCTCATAGAGTTGAACTGCCATCTCTTGTATAATCCTTTAAACCTTCAAACACATTGTAGCTATTCTGCCACACAGAACTAGTGTTTTTATTTAAGCTGTTTAAATTGTAGGTTTTCCAGTGCTTATTGCATACCCAACCTTAGCCTTTTCAGCTATTTTGTTCCTCCTTGTCCCTTTATGTTCAAATGCTTACATAAGTTAAATGCTGTTCTTGGTCTCACTTTTATGGTTGTCACTTCAGTTTTGAATCCTGTCACTTTAGCTGTGCCTGCAGAGATCACTTTAACTTATAGTTAAAAAAATATTGGGGCAACAAATGTTAACACTTTAAAAATGTATCATCACTGAGTGAATTAAAAATGCATCTTTGTCATCACAGATATGACACAACATGCTGAGACATTTTTTTTCAGCAAACTAAAGACAGTGCTTCAGACAGATACATACATGTATTCAGTAAGTGAGAGTTCAACACCTGCTGCAATATGACCAAACATTCAGGGTGAATTTTTTTAAAATGACCTTAATTTTGCTCCATAAAATCTAAATCAAGTGGCAGTCAGTTGTATATAGACATGTTATACCATCCCTCTATAGACGCATGTGTCCAGAGGCATGCTGGCCATTTTGGAAGTATGACAACAGCAGGCTGGATCAAAGCTGGCTACTCTCTTGGAAATATGCACAAGAGAAGAACACCAAGCAGCTACTTGTTTCTTGAGTAGTGATTGTGAGAAATATGCAGATATTCATTACAAAATGAAGATGCAGTATTGGAACACATTTGTGTCACTTCAGCAAGTATATGAATGAGCAAGAAGTTTAAAAGCGGGGTGTCAGATTTGGCAGATACAGGTCACTTTGCCCACCTCACGCTCCAAAAATAAACCTGACATTAATGCTCAAGTGGAATGAATGATACAGAAAAACTGACAGGTAACAACCAACGGTATGGGTGCAGAACTGAAAGTGTGTGGACTTCTCATAGAAGTAGTAGACAGGAGGAAGTTCAGTACAGCTGAAGAGATTAAAGAGGCCATGACAAGGGGTCATTCAAAGTATTTTTTTTGTCGAGGAGTCCAGGCATTAGTTAAGAGGTGGCAGATCTGCACTTAAGATGATGGGTGTGAACTGAAAAGAGATAAAGAGTTTTCAGTCATATTTGTATATTTTATTCAAAAGAAAAACTTAAGGTTACTTTTTTTCTCACTCTTATATATGCCAACGATGAACAGTCACATATGTGGTGAGTCCAGAAAAAGCTCTATGGAAATGCTCATAAAAAAACAGATGGACCAATGCTGTCTAAAAATATTCAGGTTTATTTCTGAACATGTTTGGAGAAAAGGATGAGGAACAATTTCAGTTTATCAGTAATAAATTATATTTTCAAAGTCCATAATCTCCCTTTCCTAACACTACAGTATGCTCTTCATATTATTTTGAACATCACGGTTTGCTATTGCTGTTCCAGATCTCCATGTAAACTTAGTCCTAAAGACATCAGATTGGGCAGAGTTGCAATGGCTTTGTCTCATATCATACCTAAGAAGCAAGCGCCACAACCTTCATGCCTCCTGGAAATAGACCACAATGTGGCTGAGCAAATAAAGATCAAATAGGAAGCCAAATCTGATTCCAAAGATAAGTCATGTCAAAACCAAATGTGTCAGGACAAAAGACACAGATATCATAGTGTAGTTGCAAACTGTGAACATGAAACTGAATATAGAATAAGTCATCAAACCAGTGCATTTAAATACAAATTACTATATCAGTACTGAATTATGACCTTTATATTAACTTTTATTTACATAACTAAGCAATATCTTCTGAATTTTGCATGTTTCTCACTTGAACTATGTGAAGGAGCCAAATAGATACAAACATAAAAAATAACACAAAAAGCATTCTATTTTCAAGTCACAAAAAGCTGGAAAAATAAGTTCAGTACTTTATTAAAATTTGAAAAGCAGTCAAAAAAATTGTGCCAAAATACAAGAGATAATGACTGCAGTAAAACTGGTTCTAGTAATACAGGTAGATAGAGATGTATGGTACAGTTTTACAAAGCACATTATCTCCCAGCTTCCCTTCTTCCCCTACCCCCACCTTCTTCTATAGTGGCCTAGAGGTATTTATTGTCTTCTGATCTCTTTCCCAATGCCCCCCCCCACCCCTATCATTCTCTCCCTTTCACCACCGCTAACATCTGATTGGTTCAATTTGTGTTCCTTTGTGGTCTCCCAGCCTTGTCTTTAGGGCACATTCTGTTGTACTGTGTACAAGGAGGGATGCAACAAAGCTAAGTTTCTCATTTTTCTTTTTTTATTATATGTTGTGTCTGTTTTTGTATGTAATCCTAGAAAAAGGCTCGTGCCAAAATATTGGATGTTGTATGTTTTTCATTATTTGTGTTTTTTTCTCACTTTTCTCACACCCTCTGTCACTTTGTAAAACTGTACAATACACCTCTATCTACCTGTATGCCTAAATATAAGGCAATCATACTCTTGAATGTCTTGTAAACAGCAAAAATAAATTGCTCTGATTTAATGATTAAATAATATTTTAAACTGACCACCACCAGTACTTTCCCTTGCACTAGATGCAGACCTCCAGGTTGAGCTGCTTCTTTCATCTTTGGCAAACTGACCAGCAGAAATGAACTGTTGTTCTTCTTCTTCAACATCATCTTCCGTTTTGTATGAGTGATTTTTATTAATGTGACCTGCAAATAAAATATCTATTTCTTTCTGCTCCTAAAACCTCATAATATTCAAAAGCACAAGCAGGTATTTATTCTAAGTCTAACCAATGGGAATAATAACTAAAAGGATTTTGAAGCACCAAATTCATATTTTAATTTCTATTGCTAAATCATACAATTAATTCTTCTATGATATAATAAAAGATATGCTACCGAGATCTGAAAATAAAATAAAAAAACAATAATGTTGTGATGAACATACACATACAGTAATTGTGTAAACATAATTAATATAAAAAAGGAAGGAAAAACTACATAATGCTTTCTTTCTAAAGGTGCTAAGGGGACGTAGTGATTTTGCCAATATTCTCCTTGACCTGCTGGTGTACTACAAGGTGATGTGGTCAGCATCACACTTGGCCACCTTTCCTTCCCTCTGGCTGGATTTGAACTACTGACTTTTGCTTTGAGACTTGGAACTCATATGCCCACATAATAATGTTACTTACCATAAATTGTTCCAAATATATAAAAACTGAATTAAATAAACACTTTTGTACTAAAGAAAATGTGTAACTCATGACCCTAACCTAACACTGTCATTTTGCATTTTACTAAAATGAAAAGCGCTCACTAAAATAGATCACTTGCTGGTCACTGCAGAACATAAAGTGAAAAAAGCAGCAGTTCTGAGATTCATATGTAATCAGCCATCTTCTGGTTTATTTGTGTAAGTTACTGTTAGTCTTCTAAGACGACATTCTCTAAGCTGATGATGCTATGGTGAGTCTTGGAACAAACAGAATCAAATTAAATAAGGACAGTTTTACCACATCTTCTATGGCAATACAGTAGACCCATCACCACTGGCCAGAATCCAGTACCACAGCAGTCTATTACCAGGAGCTGTACATAGATGTAGAATAAGATTTTTGCCATATTTTGTTTGCCAACCCTGATAACCCAATCATCTCAGCTTGCTTTCTCATGTATGTGGTACTGCACATGTGTTTATTTTTCAAAAATACTACAGTAAATTTATTTTGTCTGTTTTTTAAAAATACTACAATAAATTTATATTTTGTTTATTTTTAAAAAATACTACAGTAAATTTAAAAAGGTAGATAGAGGTGTATGGTGCAGTTTTACAAAGTGAGGGAGGGAGTGAGTAAAGTGAGAAAAAATGAATAGAAAGTATGAGAATGTATAAATGAAAAACATACAACATACAATATTTCAGTGTGAGCCTTTTTCGAGGATTACATGCACAAACGAGACACAAAAAAAAAAAAAAAACAAAGAACTTATCTGAATGTGACCTCCTCCAAAGGTAAACAGCAGAGAAATGTGTGTCTTAGAAGGACCAAGCGGACCAACAAAGGATACCCGATAGAGCCAATCGTAAAGAAGAGGTGGAGAGAGAGGAGGAAAACAAGTGGTAGAAAGGGGTGGGGGGAAAGGCCATAGAAACATGATAGCTGCTAGAGAAGAAGGTGTTGGGGGGGGGGGGAGGTGAAGCGGCTAGATAATGAAAGAAGAACATAAACACCTGCAGGGAGAAAATGTGAAACTGGTATAGGACAAGACCCTATAACCACCAATATGATGCCAGAGAAGGAGAGAGGGTGGCGGTAGAAAGGTGTAGCTAGGAGAAAGAAAGTAGAGTTTAAAAAAAAGGGGGGAAGTGGAAAACTAAATAAGTTACAGAAAGCTGAAGACATTCTTAATTCCAGCTGGGTGGAGACAGCCAGTCTGGAAAATAAGTTGCTATTCTAGGACCCTGCGAGATCGTACATCAGCAGAACAAGAGCAGATTGCACTAACAGAAATGTCCTGTTTTCCCCTTGGTTGCTAAGGCAAAAATGTTTAGCCACAGGTGTCCAGGCCCTCTTAGAAATATCACTGAGATGCTGGTGAAATCGATCTCCTAAGCGTAAGCCAGTCTCACCTATGTATTTCAAACCACAATGTTTGCACATAATAGCATAAATAACAGTGCGTGAAGTACAAGTGAAAACCTCCTGAACCGATAATGTGGAATTAGGAAAGGAGATCTGGCTAGCCTCGACAACAAATGGACAAGTGTTGCATCTACGGCATCCGCAACGTCTGGTACCATAGAAAGTGTCATCTGTCTTAAGATGACTATGAATTAAAAGGTCCCTGAGGTTCTTGTCCCGTCTGTAGGCTACCAGTGGGGGTTCCCCAAGTTCACGTGTATCAGGCTCGGTCTGGAGGAGATGGAGATGGCGAAACAGTATGTTTGTTACTGCCAAGCTATGAGAGTGGTACGTGAGTACCAATTTGACTCTGTCCGAGCTACAGTGCATAGGTGAGACTGGCTTACGCTTAGGAGATCGATTTCACCAGCATCTCAATGATATTTCTAAGAGGGCCTGGACACCTGTGGCTAAACATTTTTGCCTTAGCAACCACAGGGGAAAACAGGACATTTCTGTTAGTGCGATCCGCTCTTGTTCTGCTGATGTACGATCTCGCAGGGTCCTAGAACAGCAACTTATTTTCCAGACTGGCTGTCTCCACCCAGCTGGAATTAAGAATGTCTTCAGCTTTCTGTAACTTATTTAGTTTTCCACTCCCCCTTTTTTTTTAACCCTACTTTCTTTCTCCTAGCCACACCTTCCTACCGCCACCCTCTCTCCTTCTCTGGCATCATATCGGTGGTTATAGGGTCTTGTCCTATACCAGTTTCACATTTTCTCCCTGCAGGTGTTTCACATTTTCTCCCTGCAGGTGTTCATGTTCTTCTTTCATTATCTAGCCGCTTCACCTTCCCCCCCCCCCCCAACACTTTCTTCTCTAGCAGCTATCATGTTTCTATGGCCTTTCCCCCCACCCCTTTCTACCACTTGTTTTCCTCCTCTCTCTCCACCTTTGGAGGCCACATTCAGATAAATTCTTCGCTTTTTTTTGTGTCTCGTTTGTGCATGTAATCCTCAAAAAAGGCTCACACTGAAATATTGGATGCTGTATGTTTTTCATTTATACATTCTCATATTTTCTATTAGTTTTTTCTCACTTTACTCACTCCCTCCCTCACTTCGTAAAACTGCACCATACACCTTTATCTACCTTTTTATTTTAACCAGTTTTACTGTAGTCGCCATCCCTTTTACAGTAAATTTACATTCATTCCTATATGAAAAAGAAGTGAGTTACCATTGTTAACTCTGTCCTTGATAGATGTGTGACCATTAATTGGAGGAAACATCTGTGTTGATGTGTGTGTTGTGTTTGAATCAGATGGAACATCTCCATATTCACTCAATGTGCTGTTACTTGATCCATCAACAATAATAATGCTAGCAGTACTTCTGGTGATAAAACACAGAAATAAGACATAGAAAAAGCCTTGTACAGCAATTTTAAAAAAAAATTAAGCAACTTGTGCTTCCTTAATACAAGCTCGTGTTAAAATGTAAAGCAATCTGTAACACATAGCTGATATGCTAGCATCAGGTTTAGCGAACCATAGCTGACCAAGACTCTATCCCACTTCCCAGTTGGTACCCTCAGTAACAGGCCTAGCCTGGCTAATGGGGCAGGGATCACCGTAGTCCCCATGGTGGTGGAGTCTGCTAAAGAAACATTTCACACCCCCTTACTTTTTAGCTGTACTCCGGGCCTGAAAAAATAGATGCCATAACCCACTCTCAAGCCAATACGATGCTGTGCCTCAACACTTCCACAGCATTGGCTGTAAAGAACACCAGCTAACAATTACAGGGAGATAGCACAAGACAAGAAAAACTAAAAGAAGAAATGGGTTTGCTTCCATTAAAAGGGTTTATGATATTGTAAAAGATATTCCGCTTAACTAAAAGGGAAAATGGTCTTCATACTGTTTCCTTTTCTTCAGAAGAGGTATGCTGTACAGTGAAGGATTTGGACTAGGTCCCGATGACTTTCTTGGAGACAGAAAATATGCTTCTTCCACTGAGTATGCTGAAATAGAAATTTCCAAGAACACTTGAAAATCATAATGTACTATAAACAACAGAACATTTTAGTCAGTAAAAAAAATTGTATAGCACATGTCATGCTCTGTATTATTTACTTTAAAGATTCATAACTCTCTATTACTAACTTTAAAGATTCATAACTCTCTATTACTAACTTTAAAGATTCATAACTCTCTATTACTAACTTTAAAGATTCATAACTCTCTATTACTAACTTTAAAGATTCATAACTCTCTATTATTAACTTTAAAGATTCATAACTCTCTATTACTAACTTTAAAGATTCATAACTCTCTATTACTAACTTTAAAGATTCATAACTCTCTATTACTAACTTTAAAGATTCATAACTCTGTTACTAACTTTAAAGACAAAAAAAAACTAACTTTAAAGATTCATAATCTGTATTATTTACACCAAGGGTTTATAAAACTACTTTTTTCTGACTCTTCTCAGCTAGAAGAAAAAAACTGCACATAAAATCATGAACATTTAAAACGAATAGAGATAGTAGAGGGAGAATTGCGATATGTGAGGTTAAAAACAACTCACAGACATACGCTATAGTTAACATACACGCACCAACCAACCGCAATCACCAGCCCGACTTCTATGAAGATTTAGAATCTCTACTCAGCCACAGATACAGAGGACACAACATTATCTTAGGAGGAGATTTCAATGGTATAACATCAGAGTTGGACACTATAGGAAGTCTAACTAGAACCACCACATATGATTTACATCATATGAATTGTTTACAAGACATAATAAACACATATGATTTAGTAGATAAATACAGATACACACACCCTAAAGGCAGAGAGATCACTCATGAGAGCCACGGACACAATAGAGGATATAGGTTGGACAGGATTTATGTACCAAGTACGTGCTACATAGCACAGGCCAGACATCTTCATAGTACTTTAGCTTTCACAGACCATAAGGCAGTCATAGCAACAATGAACACAATATCTACAGCTACACCTTCAAAACGATCACCACACTGGAAATTTAACAACACACTCCTCCAAAATAAACAATTTATGGAAACCATGGCACAACTGATACACACTTTCACGAATAACATACCCACACACAACATCCAACAACACTGGGAGAATTTAAAACATGCAATAAAAGACAAAGCACAAATGCTCTCAACACAAATACACAGTGAAAGGCTGAGACAAGAGAAAATATTAGAAGAGGCAATCAAACTAACAAAACAGATGGACAAAACCTCACCACATTTACTCACGTTACAAGAAGAATTAGATAAATACAGACAACATAGATTTCAAGGCGCACTCCTACGAACAAGACTCAGTACCATTACACAAGAAATACCTACCAAGCAGTACTTGAGCATAGAGCAAAATATACAACGAAGCAGACAGATAAGAGAGATAATAGATACCACAGGGAACAGACAAACAGACAATACAAACATAGTACAAGCCATTAGAGAATACTATAAACAACTGTACACCGAGGAAGAAACACAAGCACACATACAGGATAAATACATGCAGTACACTAAACAACTCACGGACTCTGACAAAAAAGCACTAGACACACCACTAACACTAGACAACCTGATGCAGGCACTACAAACAATGAAAGAAAACAAGTCACCAGGGCCTGACGGCCTCACAGCAGAATTCTACAAACACCTTTTTCCACTCTTGGGTCCTCTTCTCTTACAAGTGTTCACAGAAGCTTTCCAAAACAAACAACTCCCGCCCAGTCAAAACCTATCATACATCACTCTCATACCTAAGGGCAACGCAGACAGAACACAACTCAAAGACTACAGACCCATATCGCTGCTAAATGTAGATTACAAAATCCTCACAAAAGCGCTTACAAACAAGCTCAAACCATTCATGCATAAACTCATACATGAAGACCAACAATGCAGTGTAGAGGATAGAAACATACACCAGCACACACATTTCATACGAGACATCATATATTACACACACCAGAAGAACTGCCAGTCGTCAGTTCTTTCCTTAGATCAGGAGAAAGCATTTGATAGAGTGTCACACGAATACCTACATAAGACATTACTCCACTGCAATATAGGGGATTATTTCAGAGACTGGATTTACATTCTCTACTCCAAACCTGAGAGCAAAGTCTTAGTAAACCATACGTTTACAGAGACTTTCAGGCTAACCAGATCAGTGAGACAGGGCTGCTCCCTCTCTCCTTTACTGTACATACTCACTCTAGAACCACTTCTAGAGAAAATCAGACAAGACACAACAATAAAGGGAATTTTCGTACCTGGTAGGGGAGAGAGGAAGTATGCGGACGACACGATCTTCCTTCCAACAACAGACAGATCAATAACTCACATTTTAGACACCTTCGGAGATTTCGGCAAAGGTAGCGGAGCAAAACTCAACATACAAAAGTCAGTCGTCATGGGCCTAGGCAAATGGCGAGATAAAAGGGACTTCCCCTTTCGTCTCACATGCACAGACAATATCCACTAACTAATAATGGAGATACAATGCGGAAAATTAAAAGGAGGACATCTATTGCTCTTCAGAAAGTAAAACAAATAAAGAATCTGTGGAGAGGAGCAGACAGAACCACAAAAATAAGATTTTTAAGGGCATGCATCTTTCCCATCGCAACATATGCCTGTGAGACCTGGACACTTAACAAAACAGCTGAGAAACACATAAATGCCTTTGAATGTAAATGCTATAGAAGAGTTCTCCAAATATCGTGGACACAAAAAAGAACAAATATATCTATACTACAAGAGCTTAATATTGAAGAAGGCTGGCTAGTAAAGAGGATTAAAGAGAGAAAACTTAAATATTTTGGCCACATTAAACGTCATGATAATTTAGAGAAGACCGTATTGGAAGGATACATAATGGGAAAAAGAAAAAGAGGAAGACCGAAACGAAGATGGCTGCAAGACATCGTTGATGATCTGGAAATGGATGCAGCAGCAGCAGGCCATCTTGCTCACAACCGAGAGGCCTACAGGAGTGCTGTTTGGGAGGCAAAGTTCCGCACGGGACATGCAAAGGAATGAATGAATGAATGAATGGCATTACTTTCCTATCACACCCAAATAAAATACACAAACCCACATGGGACAACCTCAAAACAAACATTACAAACATGTTACAACGATACAAATACAAAACAGCAACGATTTTTGGAAGAAGCATCATAGTAAACACATACATAATACCAAAAATAATATACACCGCCACAGTACTAGAACTTCCGAAACGGACAGTCAGAGAAATAAACAAACAAATCAGAAACTTTATCTTCACAAACACTATACACAGCATACAACATAAAACCCTCATACAGGATAAAATACATGGAGGGATTACCTTGCAAGACATACAGACAAAAATACAAGCACTCAGAATCAGCCACGTAGGTCGCATCATCAAACACCCAAACCAACACCCGCTAGCTCACTACTGCATAGGACTGAGACTATCAAACCTAGTCAAACCAAACAACTCGCAGGCACATCACTTTGGCACACTACCACCATTCTACAAAAATTGCATACAAGCAATTCAAGGACACGAGACACTCATCCAACACAAAACAAACCACATATACAAACATTTGGTCAGAGAGCAAGCACCACCATTACACCTTAGGATCAAGAGAGGACTTAGATACCCCATATTAGACTACACCGACACTTTCAAAAACCTCCATCTCAAAAACATTACACCAAAAGCTCGAGAAATCACTTTCAGGCTCATATACAATATGACACCCACGAGACACGGAGAAAAACACAGAAACAAAAGACGATGTTACATGTGCAGGAGGAACGTACTAAAAACAGAAGAACACATTTTCTACGAATGCAAAACAGTGGCAACCGCCATAAGAACAATACAGAATATAATAGAAACATACACGGCACAACAAGCAGACATCTATAGAGCCATAATGTTGAACACAATCCCTAATACACAGGCGGACACACACCAGGTTACTGGTCCTGCTCGCGGATTTCAGGTATTTGGTGTGTGACGTGCAGAAATAAGGCTCGTTTTCATTTCTGCACGTTTAGTCCTGCCACTTTTTTAGGGACTGGTCCAGCAAAGAGCGAGCAAAATAATGGAATGAGAGAGAAGGAGAAAGAAAGAAGTAAGAGAGAGTAAAATTTAAATTAAAAAACTCATGTACATCCCAAGGAACAATTTTTTTATAAATAGGAAACTACGAGGTGGGCTAAGTCGATAGTACGCTGTTCTCTCGTGGCTAGACGGCTGCTCGTCCTACCGGAGTCCGTGTTCGAATCCCAGGTAATTCTCTTGTGATTTTTCTTTCTCTCAAGTCTCACTAAAGTGCTTTGTCTACGATTTTTTCGAGGTTTAATCCTACAATATTTGTTATCTTACTTTACATGTACATCCCAAGAGTGAAAGAGAAGGCTTTGCCAAGAAAGGATTATGTACATCAACAGAGAGAAAGACAACTATGGGAGAGAGTGAGTGAAAAAGGGAGAGAGAGAGTATAAAAAGAATATCTGACAATTAGAGAAATATTAAAACCCCTTTTCATTTGAATTTTGTTTAAAAAAAAAAAGTTCCCGGTTAAAAAAAAAGGGAGAAAAAAAAGGGAACAACATGATGACAGCAACAGGGATCACTCATACGAGTTTCCCAGTTTGCACAGTGTAAGGTCTTGACATCAATCTGTAGCAAAGACTTAAATGATGAAGGTCATTCAGTGAGTAAATATATACATATTTGTGGTCACTCATAAACATACATAAATAAATGTACATGTATAATACGTGAGTTTTTATCAATAATTCACTATATTCTCAGATGATAATATTTTTGATACAATGAATTTTGATTTACACTGTATGCAAGAAGGAAAGAAAGGAGCAGTTTTTACTTTCTAGAAAGAAACATACATTTTGAATCAGAAGTTAAATAAGTTGTGCACAAACTCACCTAATTTAGTAGATTCATAGATCTGTGAAGTGGTGAAGTTACGTGCACTGGGACTGTAGTTGTTACCAATGGAGTCACTCACTCTTCGCACAAACTTTTTTTCTTTAGTGGGAACAGATCTGGTAAAGGATCCATGCTCAAGGATCTTTGGGACCTCACTAAATGCTGGCTGAATAAATAATTCAGAATTTCTTATTCCACATTAATAACAATAGTAGACAATCTAATGCAAGACTCACTGAAATCAACACTCATGTACTTCCAGTGACAGGCATTATGTATGAACATGCTAACATGTGAAAAGTAGTAAGTGAAATGACTGCATTGTTTTTGTTATCAAATGATTTGTTATGTGCACATAATATATTATTCTATACATGATTACATGTGAAAACAGAGCCTGATTTATGGAGTGGGCGGGGAAGGGGAGGGGTGTGTTAAACTCAAATTAAACAGAAATAAATCATTTAAAAATCAACAAGCCTTTGTAAACATAATAGCTTAAATGGTTCCCGCACAAGCATTTTCTAGGGGCATTATGGTTCCATATGATTTGGGAGTAGTGTCATTATTCTTCATATCAACAAAGAAATAACATTAAAATACCCGAGTTTTTTGTTGTTTTTTTTTAATGAATCAAAAACAAAAATGTCACTCTTTCAATCATGTGGCTTGCCTGACAATTCTTATCAATGTCTCTCAAAAATCTGTGATTTACACTACTTTTTGCCTCAGCTTTTCTCTTGTGATCAGTCTTGTTTACAAAGACAACAAACCTCTACTGTTTTTTGCTCGCCATTATCATTCTAACGAACATGATTTAAGTTGCGAAAATGGCAGTTAGATGCTACTGGATTTACAGATCTGGGTAGCCTTAGTTAAAATGTCATTAAATGCAGTGATCAAAGTATGGTTATCAATAAAATAAGTCTTATTCTTATTACAAAATGAGTCCAAAAAATGTGGCAAACAAACATTAATATGCTAAAAACTAACAATGTCTACCAACTAAATACAAAAATAAATGTTTTGATTGACAGAAATCATATAATCTTATTATGGGCATCATTTCTAGTCATGTATGTAACCTACTACGAGCCATGTATATTCATTAGATTTGTAGCTATTTATATTCTGTTATACTGATCGTTCCCTAAATCCTTTCATCATCATCATCACCATCATCATGTGCTGTGCTTCTCCAGAGTACCCGATTCTTCATGCAGGTCATTAGCTCAGTTGGTGATCTCCTCTCACATCATCTCATCAGACTTTTCAGTATCATATTTCTTGGTCTTCCCCTGGCTCTTCTTCCCTCTATTTTCCCTGTTGCTAAAATATTTTCAATGCCCTCTCTTCTCACTGCATGTCCTATGAAAGTACATTGTCCCTCTTTTATGTTTTTTTTCTTTTGACAAGATTTATCTTGTCTCTCCAGCTCTTCTCATACATTCTCCACAATTAAAGGTAATGCTAAATCATTTGCCGCTCTTTAATCATTTCTTCTCCCTAACCCCTCCACTTCCTTCACCTCCCATTACACACACACTATCACCACCACCACTATTTTTTTAAAAATTATTATTAACCCATCTAAAGCAGTGACCAACGATCTATTCACCATCTAAAGCAGTGACCAATGATCTATTCACCATCTAAAGCAGTGACCAATGATCTATTCACCATCTAAAGCAGTGACCAACGATCTATTCACCATCTAAAGCAGTGACCAATGATATATTCACCATCTAAAGCAGTGACCAACGATCTATTCACCATCTAAAGCAGTGACCAACGATCTATTCACCATCTAAAGCAGTGACCAATGATCTACTCACCATCTAAAGCAGTGACCAACGATCTATTCACCATCTAAAGCAGTGACCAACGATCTACTCTCCATCTAAAGCAGTGACTAACGATATATTCACCATCTAAAGCAGTGACCAACAATATACTCACCGTCTAAACCAGTGATCAACGATCAACTCACTATATAAAGCGGTGATCAGCGGTCAACTCACCATCCTAATCAGTGATCAACGATCAACTCACCATCTTAAGCAGTGATGAACCATCAACTCGCCATCTTAAGCAGTAATGAACCATCAACTCGCTATCGCAGTGATGAACCATCAGCTCGCTATCTTAAGCAGTGATGAACCATCAACTCGCTATCTTAAGCAGTGACGAACCATCAACTCGCTATCTTAAGCAGTGATGAACCATCAATTCGCTATCTTAAGCAGTGATGAACCATCAACTCACCTGTGGGGCGCTGAGAGGGGGCAGATGTCTGATCACCGCTGGGCGGTGCTTGGCCTCGAATTCATTCGGCTGAGCTATCGTTGCGCCCTGCAGCTTGAGAAGATAAAGTTAGCTATGAACAAAGTTTTAACGTTGTCTTCTAAGTTTACGATAAGTACAAACAAAACTATGTAAAACATAACTGATGAGCTATTGTTTCTGCTACAGAATCATACTTCAATGAATATAGAACCCAAGCACTCAAAACCATTATACGGTTTCAAATAGAAACAAAACACATAACAAAAAAAAGAGTAACACACAAAAGAAGTTTATTTTAAACCTTGCCTTGGGTAAAAGGTAAAGGTAAAGTTTATCCTGTCATGCCTTAGAGGCACATAGGGATATGGTGTTAGTGCAGTGTTTTCCTCGACTTTTCAGCACACTAGAGGGTGATATGGTCAGTATTACGCCTGGCCGCCTTTCCCTCCCCAACTCCAAAAGAAGTCGGGTACCCATTTCTACAGCTGGGTGACTGGGGTATATCTAACAAAAATGTGCATGCAAGACTTACAGACGGCAAACTGAACTTGTACGGTTAAAAAAACATAATAGTGGTGTCCCTTTTTATTTACACGTACTTTATGGTCGTAAAGAATAATATCCACGATGGCTTTCTCACTTGCACGTAAATAAGAAAAAAAAAAAGCTAGTAAAAGGGGGAATTCTATGATACGGAGACTATTTATGTCCACTGAATCATGTAAATTAAACACCAGAATTAAGAAAAGATTTCTGTTTTATTGAATATCGCTGGGCAAATACGAACTCCGGAGCATAGATACGACTTTTTTTGTAATGGGTACAATAATAAAAAAAAACAGAGATAAATGAGACATGACCAAATACATATACAACCGTAAGAGAAATCAAACATCTCAGATACATACCATAAATCTTATTTCGGAATGAGCTTTAGTGAATAAGCAGGAAAAAAAAAAGAACAGACCTAATTTCTTTGATATAATATAAATGCGAGACTTTAATATTAAACTCTAAAACGCAGGTCTAGACTGGGGGTCTTATTCAAGCGGTGCAGTTCAAAGTGGCACCAACTATTTGATATTTACAAAGAGTATAACTGTTCTGATGTTGCTGTTTTATTGATAGGTTTATCAATACAACAGCTGCATCAGAGATTTTTTTTAAATGCTACCGCATTCAACGGGCAAAGGTGAGCATCATATCAGCAATTTATCGCGTGACAAGAAGCTCCTATGAATTGTTCTGTAAACATCATAGAACAAAAAAGGATTCTTGTCTTAAGACTCAGGATTAAAGACTTACTGACAGTGGGAAGGGCGAATGCAGGTCTCTGACACCAGGAAACCAGAAAAATCCGGTAAAAAAGGTCATCAAGCTCTATTTAATAAACCATCTATGAATTTTAGAAAAATTACTACTTGTGTGCTGTACTGGCTACACAGTGCTCAGCGACAACGATTTCTTAGGTTTCATACAAATTATCTTATCATTCTCACAGACCACCCCTAGGAAGTTTCCCTTCACGTGCAGTAACACACCTTACCCCAACAATAATGACTTTGGATTCACATTTTGGGATAAAAGAATTTTCCCGCCGTTTCTCCGTTGGCATGAACCACGCCCACAGTGGAAAAGACAATAGAAAGCTTCATTTCTTGTCAATGTTCGTGACAAATTAGTAGTTTTATATATCATTATCATCATCACGAATGCGTGTTTGTGAATTTTGTAATTTACTCTGGATATTCGGAACCTCAAGCGTGTGAAGTATTTTAACCTTGGAATTACCATGTGAAATGGTGTCCACAAATATTAGGCACGTTATTAGCAAGGTCTTGCAAAGGCTAATTTATCTGGATGTAGCTAGAAGCAACTTTCAAACATTTGTAGCAGCTGCTTGTAAAGTCTATCAGCGTTATCGCTGCTTTATCCCAGACAGCAAAATTACGTTACAGTGAAGACAAATAATTATTTTAACACCTTTTTTTTAAACGTCAGAAGTATGCAGAATAAAAGATAATTTAGTTGAATTGTGTAACAGAGGAGTTTCAGATATTTGTCATCTATTTTGCTTACGTGTTCAGTCAACGAGAGTGAATTATCTTGTTTGTAGTTTAAGTGAAAAAATAAGAACACATTTTCATTCTTTCGCCAGTCATTTTGACGGGTTGCAAAAGGGCCAACTCTGGGAAATTTGCCACCCCCCCCCCCCCCCAGGTGCAGTAGCATACTTTACGGCCCTATCCAATTCTAACATTTAATTTTTTTTTAAACCGATTATGTTAAGTAAGCTTCATCGTGTCCAGCAAGTAGTTTTAAATAGCACTAATAACAATTTATAAATTAATGAAAAGATTATAAAATAAACTATAAATTTATTACACCATGAGAAACAATTAAAATAAATGAGTGTAGATGTATTACTTACATCGTCATAATGCTCATCACATGTCCTCGCGTTATTTACATTTCAGTTGTTTCAAGTAAATATCTAGCATTTGAAAAGAAACATTTCTTGCTTTCATGTTCGCAAAATCAGAAAGAGGTCAGTGTAGTCTAATTTTTGACAGACTTCACGCTCAGTTAAAATCATGGCAAGTACTTCCAATTGAACTTTTGGCGACTGTTGAGTGTAAATAAGTTTACTAGCAACATTAATTTTATTTAAAACAAAGTAACATATAACAAGACAGCATAAAAATATTAAATCTCTGACATTAAGGGCAAATATTTCAGCCTCATGTTTTGCCATTTGTGTCCACCGACTAATCACCGGCAAGTTCTATCAAAATATCATAAAATTCGTCAATAGAGTATCTTCAAGAACGAATTACAGTACTTCGATTCTAGATTCACAGCGCGTTGTACTTATAAGGTGGCTTGACCATTAGAGTTGCAATGTGTTGATAAGAGTTGCAATGTTGTCGCTGAGAAAAAAAACACATACAATTTCTGAAGTGTTTAAAAATAAAATAAAATAAAACTTCTGTAGATGAGATTGCGGCATCATAAATAACGCAAGTGAGAGAATGAGAGCAACAAAAGGGAAAATAAAGCTCACTGGTTGAAGTTTCTAATGCATTGTTTAACTCCTGAATGTTTCCTTTCATATTTGACCTTTTGTTGTAGCATGACCAGGCATGCTTGCTATTGGAATATTCCAGTCTGACAATTTTCTAATAATGCATTCAGTTAACACGAAACCAAGAATATATTCATGAATACTGACATCACTCTGATCTGTATTATCAAAGTTGCAAATAGTGTTAATTGTTCAATATAGCTTATATCTGGAGTACAGTCTGTAACTATGCTATAACAGTTAGCTTTCTGCACCATAGAGCCTGCTAGCTTTCTGTACCATAGAACCTGTTAGCTTTCTGTACCATAGAACCTGTTAGTTTTCTGTACCATAGAACCTGTTAGTTTTCTGTACCATAGAACCTGTTAGTTTTCTGTACCATAGAACCTGTTAGTTTTCTGTACCATAGAACACATTTCCTTTTCTAAATG
The DNA here is from genome assembly GCA_009760885.1 of Achatina immaculata. Lineage (NCBI taxonomy): Eukaryota > Metazoa > Mollusca > Gastropoda > Stylommatophora > Achatinidae > Lissachatina > Lissachatina immaculata. The sequence continues at coordinate 28,496,194 of CM019704.1, forward strand.
TCCCAAGAGAAGACATAAATCAATTTATTATGAATGTTGGGCCGATCCAAGAGTAAACATCAAAACGTCTTTACAAAATGTATTTTCATATTATTTTCATTTTTTCCCCAAGCTCATCCAGTTTTTCCCGTTTTTACCGCCCTCCTCCCTTTTTACAAATCCCTACCCACCCCAACCCCCACCCCCACCCCCACCCCCACCAAAAAAAAGTGCTGCCCTGTGAAACTGCACCGTTGCACTATCAGTATGGCCAGCCTGCTCACAGAACAGTTGTGGCGATAACAGAAACAACAACACGTGTCAAATTGTTGACTACGTCATAGCAATGCTGAAGACCACAGAGAAAGTTTGAAAAATCAAAGCTTACTGAAACTCATATTTATGATTTACAAAAAAAAAGGCTGATATGTAGCATGAAAAGCTGTAAACTATGACACATTGTATGATATCCACGAAATACTCGCACATTTCAATTTTTTTTTTTTTTTTGATGATAACAAACTAGACAGAAGAAAATTCCAGGCCAAAAAAAAAAAAAAATCAATGAATCTACCCAAAGTTATCGACCGTCAGCTTAATGAGACCATAGGATTTAAAAATTATAGATAACCGTAATGGCCAATTAGGTTTTGAAAAATAAATAAACCCAGTATTGTTCACAAGAATGCAGGAATCAAGAGAAGAGACCTCCATGTCGAAAGAAAGAACATGGCTTTCGTCCCATGAAATCTCCATAAACAGAAAATGAGATTTCATATATGAGATATCTGGACATAAATACAATCAGTGGCGTGTACAAAGACAGCACGATAACCCAGAAAAGAATTTTCCTGCCAGTCTAAACGACACGAGTCAAAAAAACCAGCAGACAAACAGAAACATTTCGACCTTATGGGTCAAAGTAGTGCATGAAATATAAACAGCATGTCAGGGAACATAAATACACGTGACAGTAAAGCATATACAGATTAAAACTGCCTTGTAGTGAGCGACTTTCACAAATACTCAGACACGAACTGATAGGACGCTCACAAAAGGGAGAACGTAGATGAATTAAGTACAAACATCTGACATTAATCACCAAGTTATGTCAGTTATAGTTTTAATGTATAACAATCACTCTAGGTTTGGTTGTGGCAATTGATCTAACATACAAAACATGTACTGGTGGGGGAAGTGACTCCAGAACTGAAAATAAAAAATAAACTAATCGTTCTAATTGTCACAATGGAACAACCCAAACATAATAGCTAAAAAAAAATCTGCTACAATGGCACTACAACGAGCGATGATGTACATCACTGAAGATATTTTTTTTAAGGAGAGTGTTCAGGAAGACACTAAATCAAAGTAGCAAACCCCAAAAGTATATATACGCTTTCGTTGTGCAAGATGCGCGAGGTAAATAAATGAAGGTGCGTTGCATCAGGAAAAACAAGAATAAAATACAAAAGAACACGTTTTATTCTGAGACCAAAAGAAGCAAAGAAAGACAAGACTGTACACTACTACGAAGGTGCCGTTCTACACACTGTAAGAAAGCAATCATAACCCCCCAAATTGCACGATAAAAATCATAAATTATCATAACTTATACAGAATAGACAAATACAACGACTACAAGCCTAAAAGGACGAATTCAATAAATGTATTACATGGCATGCTTTCAGGTAAGCCAGTACAGTATATCGATTAAATGACACTTGACTACTAGTTGTGCCGGTTCAAACATTGCTGTGCATACTGCATTTGGAACTAAAATACCATTCAGTCTTTTCACTTTATCCGAAAACTAATCTCTCTTTAAATATTGCGAGCATTTCCATACCCTATGCCAGGTATCGTGATTACAATACACTGGTGTGGGGGGGGGGGGGGTTGATATATTGCAATAAAAAGCTGTAAACTATGACTTACAATATGACGTCCATAAAATAATCTCACATTTCAAGTGTTCTCTAACGATACCCACCAGGTGAAAGAAAATGCCAGCCCTAAAGTAAAACTCGGTGAATCTACCCGAAGTTACCGACAGTCAGCTGGAGATCATAGGATTTAAAAGTGTGGATAACTCTATTAGCTAAATAGATTTCATAATGGCCCCAAAGAAGAGAGAAATCAATTAATTTTGAATGTTGGCCCGATTCACAAGTAAGCATGATCACTAATATACGAAAACGTGTTTTATAAAAGCAATTTATTTTCATATTATTTTAATTTTTGTTCCATTTCATCCCATTTTTCCCCATTTATGCACACCACCCCACCCTCATCCCTTTTCAGTATACAGAAAAGTTGAAAACACAAATAGATGAAAGAAAAGGAAGGGGGAGGGGGATTATTAGTATAAAGCAGAGTGTGGACGAGCTGCGTGCTCAGAAATAGAGCAAGTCTGTCTGCGCGCGTCTCGCCACGTGATGAGTGTCAAAACCTGGCATATAGGAAAGGTTTTTACACACGGAGAGCAGAAGAAACACAGAGGCAATGGCGGCTGAGTGCATTTTAATACTTGGCCTGCCGCCTTGTACATATGTGTTGTGAAAATCATCATGTGCCGTGGAGTATGCCTTATCGTATTATTGGAGAGTCTAGCTGATTCAGGGATTGTCGCCAGATATTAGATGGGCACAAACAAGGTCCATCAGGCCTCGTACGTATGGAAAATATATATGTCGCAACCGTATCCGGAGATCAGCAGCAGCTGCGATTATTCCAGCGCAATTACCACACCAGAATTGTGAAGTTGTTATTCCAGTACATTTAGCACACCAAAATTGTGAAATTCCAGTGCACTAGCACCTCAGGAGATCGGGATTATATATGTGGTGATGGGGGTGGCAGCAGTGCTGAATTTACAGAAGTGTAGTAGCACATTGTGATTTCCGGAAGGATACGTATTTGTATAAGAGCAGCAGTAGGCGATGTCAATAAGTGCGAGGGCGCCGCTAGATGAACGTGCGTGAAATTGCTTATGGGACCAAGGGAGCCTGGGCCAGCATCTGGCACCTATATATCGTAGTTATCCATAGAGAGTCATGTAATACAGTGACGATCCATGTCATGTTTAATTATGTTACACTGATGATACACGTTGTGTTTTTGTGTTTTTAATATGTTACAGAATATATATATATATATATATATATATATATATATATATATATATATATATATAATTGCAGGATACAATATTAACAACCTTCGGTATGCTGACGACACAGTACTGATAGCTGAGAACCAACAAGACCTGCAAAATCTCTTGGATAAAGTCGCCAAAGAAAGTGAACAGAAAAGCCTTACTTTGAACATCAAAAAGACAGAGACTATGGTTATATCTAAGAAACAGAATCCACCAGCATGTAGTATTAAATTAAACGGAACTATTCTAAAGCAGGTGCAGAAATTCAAACACCTTGGAGCAGTAATAACTTCAGATGGGAAATGCAGAACAGAAATTAGGAACAGAATAGGCCAAGCAAAGACTGCATTTCAGAGAATGAGAAACATATTAACCAACACATCCTTATCAATGAATGTTAGAAAACGAGTCCTAAAATGCTATATTGAACCTATCTTGTTATATGGAAGTGAATCATGGACAATAGGCAAGTCTGCACAAAAATCATTGGAAGCAGCAGAAATGTGGTTTATTAGAAGAATGTTGTGAATCCCCTGGACAGCAAAAATAACTAATGAAGAATGTATGAGAAGAGCTGGAAAGTCAAAAAAACCTTGTCAAAAAGATAAGAGAGAGACAATGTACTTTCATAGGACATGCAATGAGAAGAGGGGGCATTGAAAATATTATAACAACAGGAAAAATAGAAGGAAGAAGATCAAGAGGAAGACCAAGAGAAATGATACTGGACAGTCTGAGAGGATGGTGTGAGAGGAGATCACCAACTGAGCTGATGGCCTGCATGAAAGATCGGATACTCTGGAGAAGCATAATAGCCAACGCCAGTCGGCACACCACATGATTATATATATATATATATATATATATGATACATACTGTTGTCTTGTGTCTACATGACCACGTGGCGTCCTTGTTATGTGTAGAAGTGTTAATAAATACAGAAATACTTGACCAGCTCACTTATGTAATAATGTAGTGTATGTTATGTAATGTGTTAGATGCATATAGGTTATAAAACTGACATGTAGTGTTGTCCTTTGAGGGAAACCCTGGGCTGTATAGTCAATAGTTTATGCCCGGCCACCCAGTACGGCGACACATAAGCCATGGATTTGGAGTTGCAGTTGGGTTAGGGGTCTTGTCCCTCTCCAACATTGTCCCAAGTGTGAATTGAGCAACCCGCTCAGTTTACAAGAGTTTCCTCCCAACATGATACGGAAATTCAGACTATGCAAGGGACACTACCAAATGTGAGCACAGCTTTTTCACCTCAGCCTGTCACACACCCCTGATTGCACTGTCATTCACCCCTGATTGCACTGTCACACACCCCTGATTGCACTGTCTCACACACCCCTGATTGCACTGTCGCACACACAACTGCTTGCACTGTCACACACCCTTGATTACACTGTCACACAGCCCTGATTGCATATGTGAAACAAGCATTCAAACTCCAGATCACATTCTGCAGCTCTGCCCCCTTCACCAAAAAAAAAAAAAACAGGAATCCAGCTCTGACCACAGAGAGATAAACTGGAAGAAACAGCATGACCTGTAAAAGACGCACGTTTTATCCGGAGAGTAAATATAATAAATATAGATGTCTGAGACTAGAGCTATGCATCTCAAAGAAAGAAAGAAAGAACTGGAAACTCTTAGTTTTCACATCTAAATCACAACAAATGCTAACATCTAAACTTGTTCACATCCAAATCACAACAAATGCTATCATCTAAACTTTATTTCTGCTGTCCGCTCACTCTGAGCACTGTGAGGTCAGTGTTTCTGAGCACAATTATTAGTATCAGCCGTAAAAGAACTTCACCTCAGCTTCCATTAACAGGGAACATCCTTCTGGTTTGTTAAAGCCTGCTATGTGATGTGCTTATTATTGTTTTGCTATACAAAACTGGAACTAAAAGTGATTGCTTTTATGCCAACGTTAGTTTCCACTTTCCGCTCTCAGCGTAGTGCTTTTTAGCTGCGTTTTCAAGGCTTTCAGTGTTTTGTTTTGTTTCAAAGATGGAAATGGAAGTCTGTCAGAACTGTCCTGCTGAAGCAACGGCAGAGATAGATTCCCTGCTCGACAAAGCTCGGTAGTCAAAGTTGGGAGTTTATGGAGGACAGATTATAAGCAGCAAGGGCGTGAGAATTTCAAGTTTTACGAAAAAAAGGCTTCTCTCAGTCAGATCACAGAATTAAATTCAGTGTGTGTAACGTTTGATTCTAATCAGTATACAAAAGTAATGGGTGAACCTTCTGTATTGTATGCTAAATAAAATCCACGGACACTTATTCAACCACAGAAAAACTAAACTTGATTTCTCAAGCTATCACGAAAGTCCAACCAGTTTTCATTACTTCTCATGAAATGACCGAGAAACTGAAGTAGAGACAATGGATATAGGTATATAACAATCATGAACAAAAGTGTTTAATTTATAAGGTAGTATAGCTCGTCTTTATAAGATAGTTATCTAGATTTGCTTTTAGATATATATTTATCTACATATCTAGATATAAGATAGTATATTACAGTCAAGCTAGTGGAGGAGGTCAGCAAATTTGCATATCTTGGTAGTAGAAGATGGAGACAACACAGAGGACATCAATAAAAGACTTTCTAGGGCAAACCAGGCTTTTGCAATGCAGCAGACTATATGGAAATCTAAAAAACTAAGAACGAAGATGAAAATCAGGATATTTAAGAGTAATGTTCTAAGTATAATACTTTAATGAATGCTTGAAAATCACCAAAACTATAGAAAACAAGCTGAATTCTTTCAAGACTAAATGTTTACGAAGAATTAGAGGAATATTTTGGCCAGACACTGTAAGAAATAACATCTTGTTGGCAGAAATGCAGATGACACCACTGACAGCAATTATTGAGGAAAGCACGCTGGCGATGGTTGGGACATGTGCTCTGGATGACTGACGACTCACTACAAAAAATAGCACTAAGATGGACACCACAGGGGAACAGAAGTAAGGGTAGACCAAAGGGGACATGGAAAAGAACAACAGAAAGGATATTTAGCAACAGATGGCTCACCTGGGAAAGAGCGGGAAAAAGGCAAATGACAGGCGTTTGTGGAAAACCCACGTGTCTTTGGCACTTACGGTTCAGAGAGAGAGAGAGAGAGAGACAGAGAGAGAGACACAGAGAGAGAGAGAGTCAGTCTTTAAAGTGAACCACTTTGAATTTTTTTTTTTTACTTTCAGTGTGTCTCTTTTCTTCGACTTCTTCACTGTTTGCTTATTGTCAACGTCCCTGATAATATGTAACAAATCAAAAACTTAAATAATAAAGACCTCTTGTATAAAGGTATTATAAATTATATAATATCAAATAAATAAAATCAAACACTGATAGTCTTCTATGATCTCTTCTCAAATTGCTTTGTTCCCATTGTTGTTCTCACAGTTTATGGACACTTCGAGGGCACCCCTCCCCCCTTTCCTTTGCACAGTTCGATATACTTCGAATTTTTTTGTCATTATTTCTTATCTTCTTATATAAAACTTTTGGTTTGTGTTATCATTTTGCACCCGTCCCCCTTCCTCCCAGTAAAGCGGTTAAATAATTTCTAGTTTCTATATGAGAGCATACAACGCAAAGATAAGGCAGATGAGTGAACAACAACCAGTCTCACGGGTGATCAGAAAAAAGATGGACATGTCAGTCACGTGATGAGAAGAAACAGATAATCCCAAAACAAGCTATCAAGTGGAACACAACAGGCCGAAGAAAAAGAGCGAAACTCTAAAGAGGATACTGTTAAGAGAGGCCAAATTAGTAGGCATAAAATCCCTTGATGAGGTTGAAAAGCTCGCCGAAAACATGGCGAACTACCTTGCGAGCACTATGTGACATTTAACGGCACGGGACGGATGTATGATGTAAGACGGCAGCATGCAAGACTAATGTAGCAGCGGCATGTAAGTCAAAGATTTACAGTAGTTTAACCTGATTTATTAATTTTTTTTTTTTTTGGGGGGGGTGTGGGGTGGGGAGAAATAAAGGGAACTTTAACATAGCGTCATTAAGTGGATCCAATGTCATGCAAATCAACGTGTCTTTTTTTTCAAACCAACAATTATGGGAGTGTCTCGCTGGCGATAGTATCGAGAATCTAGTCAAACTCATACTATGAGGTGAATAGATTGTTTTTTTTTCCCCCGTCAGCTGAAAAATAGCCTTAAATCGTATGAGTCGTCATTCCAGTCCCCAGTATCACCTATATCTTAGAAATATGAACATATGTTAGTGTCCAAACATGTTTTCATAAATTATAAATTAGATAAATACCAAGCAAGCAGTGTGTTATAAAATAGATTCCTTGAAGCGCTTATAAGCGTCCAATAACACTAAGGCTTAGAAAGTGTCTAGAATTAAAAACTGTAAGCAATAACTCAGAAATACTCTACGACATTGTGAATATCAACATCAACCACAGCAGTTTTGATCTCGTAGCAACAGCTTCATACTTTTTATTTCCCTTTCTGTTTCTATTACTTATCAGATGTGGTGCAGTCAAGTGAACACAACTGTAATTGTATATAACCTTTTGTTTGCTTAGGTTTTTTTATCAGGCACTCCAGAATCATGGACCAAAGCTATATCTGCGCAAATGTTTACAAGATAGTATGAAATAGATTCCTCCTAATAACATTTGGTTGTTTGCGACCTGGTTTAACAGGTCCAGCTCACACCACCACACTTACTAACCTCTGTCTTCACGTGGACGTCCACTGTCACTGTTTCCTATGTTCTCTCAAGATTGGTCCTGATCTGCTTAGATACTGTTATCCTCTTCTGTTATGTGGAAGTTCCTTGGCTCTTTGAATCATCAATACTATTATAATCTTCACACCAAAAAAGTGTTGACGTGTCAGGTATTTCCTATGCTCGGTCTGTTGTCCATTACTCTCTGTGACACGCCATGTTATAACTAATCTGTGCATGGTCAGCCTGTGTGAGATAAGATAACGCGGAAAAACCAACTTTACGGGGGGGGGGGGGGGGCCACGGAATGTCCAGGGGTGAAATATGGGGAGCGAAATGTCAACGCCCCTGCTCTCACAGCACATATAAAACTATCCTTTCTACAAATTATAATCCACTGATTAGCTGTAGTTTCTGAAACCTGGTTTTTCAATTATATATCCCTTTCATTGTATAACAAGCTGCATACAATTGTGGAAGGAAAAACTGAGGAAGGCATGGAAGAACGAGAGACGCAGTATAAAAGGCCAGGTGGATTTAGAAAATGCCACGGACATCCAAGAAAACCAATTAAGAAGTCTTAAGAGAGGCTGGAGTTAGAAAGCAAATTATAGCACAGATCAGAGGCAGACAAGCGAGATTTATAGGATATTTCCTGAGAAGAGGAAAATTGGAACACACTGTGGCAACTAGAAAAATTGAAGGAAGAAAAGACAGAGGAAGACAGTGAGAGAAGTTGCTGGATGGACTGTCAGTGTGACTAGGAAGAAAGTCACCGGCGGATCTCATAATCAAGTCTAAAGACAGGGAATTGTGGAGAGAAATGATCGCCTAGGCCACGCGGCATGGCACTTGAATTGAATTGGATTTAGAAACTGAGAAAAGAGTTACATTGTGGGATATTACTGTGTGGGACATGGAAGATCAGGAATGCGAGTATTATTGTATGGATCATTGCAGAGGAATATTTAGAACACTGTCGTCTTGGAAGGGTACATCATGGGAAAAAGAAAGAGAGGAAGACTAAGGCTAAGATGGCTGCAAGACATCGTTGACGATCTACGAATGCACGCATGAGTAGCAGAGCATCTTGCTTATAGCCGAGAGGCCTACGGGAGAACTGTTAGAGAGGCAAAGTTCCGCAAGGGACATGCAAATGACTGACTAACCATGGGCATTTATGCATCCACACTTTGCTGTATACCCTTACCCTGATTCCTCATCCACACTTTGCTGTATACCCTTACCTTGATTCCTCATCCACACTTTGCTGTATACCCTTACCTTGATTCCTCAACCACGGTCTACTGCCTAGCAACACCCGTCTCCTAATTCAACAAATTGTTATGTACACTCCTCCTTACTTTTCTGCAATCAGTTCTCCTCAGTGAATCCCATAGTCAATCTTGCCCTCTCAAACTCCCTCGAAGGAATATATCTAGCTCAAGAACATAGTACCGTAATTAATCTATTCTACTGTCACTAAAACCAAGAGTGCAATTGTCAATAATTGTTGAAATAACTTCAAACAATGATTCATAAACAGATAACACCTAGACAACCCGTGAAATGTTGAGCAGTGTAAATCTCAAAGGGTGTTCCCCGTCCCCTTTCCCCGCAGCCACACTCCAACCGCCGCTTGTGTAGATAAAACTGTGATAAGTGTGTCAACCTAAGATCGACCTTAGTCATACAAAAACAAATCTTGTTTTGTATTAACGTTGTCTGAGTTAAGTTTTGCAATAATAACAAGGCAAGAAAATTAGCCTTTGGAAAAAAAATGTAATGCAATATTATTCAGACAAAACGCACGCGGATTTAGCGTTGAAGTGGTAAAAAAGGAAATGGCAGAATTGACTAATTCCATTACAAGAAAACTAAGACAGACGAAGGGGAGACATATGAGGTTGGGGAGAGAAATGAAAGAAAATCAAAGAGGCGGAGGGAGATACGGAGGCAGAAAGAGTGGGAGATAAAATTCGAAAGTATATTTATAAAAGAAGCAATCTTAAGAAACAGCTTATTAAAACTCCACTGTTTCTCAAAGTTTTATAACAGCCATGACAGGGGCGCCAGAATAAACAAATGGCTACAAAGAAGTGAATGCTTACTAGAAAAGTTGAGGTACATTTTTCAGTACGACGAAAATATTACATTCACATTCTATTTATCTTTATTACGAAATACGGATTTATTTATACTGATTTAGTATTTTCGCTATAATCAGATTATTAACATGGCATAAATTTAACAGGGTGGGACATCTTAAAAGTAGAAAAAAAGTGCGTTGTTTGGGTAGAGTGTATGGACATGAGATAATATTTATGTAATCATTTAATAGGATCTTCGTGCTCATTATGCTCAATAACAAATGCTGAGTGACTGTGACTGAGTGAAAGCTGTATGATGAAGGGCAGAATGTCAGACGGGCCTCCGTAACCCTTTGAAAATAAAGTATGTTCATTCGTTCGTCCTTCTGTGCTGATTAGCAAAACTGCAAGTCCATTCGTCCGTCCGTTCGTTCGTTAGTTCTGTACTGGTTAGCAAAACTGCAAGTTCGTTCGTTCTCCAGGCAAGTGAGATTCCTCTTAACTGCTCTCTTAAGTTAATGAGATTTACACTCAGGTGTAATATACGTACCGGGCTGTCAATGAAAATAAAACATTTTAAACGGAAATGAACCAAATAAGATTACTGAACTTTAGAGCTAAGTTCGTTTGTGACATGCGTCTCAGTGTCGTTCAGAAACATATTAAGCAAAGCTACAACCTGAGATACCATCTGTTTTATTAAAACCCGATCGATCAGTCAATAATAACGTGAGGATAATCGTGTGTACAATACAAAATTTCGAAGTTCAATTAGAAAACGCACAATCTGAGACAGAAGCCATACACGGAAGACTGATAAAAGCACGAGTAATGCTACTTCAAGTGATGTAAGGCTGTCACTAACATTAGGGCACTCTGTTACCTCCGAATTAAAAAGAATTTAAGAAGAATTTTAAAAAAAAACAGTAACTCTTGTCAGTCAGTCAGTCATTTGCATGTCCCGTGCAGAACTTTGCCTCCCTAACAGCTCTCCTGTATGCCTCTCGGTTGTAAGCAAGATGCCCTGCTGATGATGCATCCATTTACAAGTAACTCTTGTTCCTAAGTTAAACTCTTGCTATTATTGTTTTTGCCGCATTCTATTACTGACATAAATGTAATCCATCAAATCATGGGGAGAAAGGAGATATTGATTTTACTCCATCTTACTACCTAAATCCTTGGGGAACGATCTAATTCACTATAATGTTAATCAAGCCTTAAAAAGAATGATCCGCACCATTTGTATCAATGTTTTACTTCAGGACGTTGGTATTCACAAACATAGCGGGATATATTTCACATACAGATATAATACATTTATAAAATGCATAGAAATAACGGGATCAGTTTACCCTGTTTAGTCTGGCAAAGGAAAATGCAACAGACCATCGCTAGCGACAAGAAGAAAAAAAAACATCCCAATTGCAGAAACATTAGCTTGACCTATTTGTATTGCACACGATGATGATGATGATGATGATGACAGTTGCATAATTACTACCAGTTTTAGCTAGTAAATGTGTCACTAAAAATGTACATCTTTTTATATCTTATATCTTCCCGTGCCGTTAAACGTCACATAGGGCTCGCAAAGTAGTTCGCCAATTTTTCCTGTAAAATGTACATACGTAGATATAAATACAGAACATGCCGCTCTCTCTCTCACACACACATATTAAAATAAATATATACTACACGCAAAGGAGAATACGCTGACATATATACATATATATATATATATATATATATCGGTATATTCATATTAGTATATATGCGTGTAATATAAACGTTCAGTCTATATAAATATCCCCCTTAAGCTCATATTTACTATATATAACAATTCAATGTAAACATCGACCTCTGTAACCTGTTTATTTAACTGACTTTATTAAAATGTAAGATATTCAAATAACAAGCAGTCTTAACTGCGATCAAGCAGCGGTCTAAACTGTACCGCACAGTGAAGGCGCAAGTTTTATTATGACCCTGAGTTTTTGTTAAGTGTAAATTGCCAACAATTTACATACTCATTCCTCGGTGCACAGAAAGTCTCCCACGAAGCGTAGCCCAAGCTGAAAAGAAAAGGACCCATATATTATTGACAAATGCTTTTATGCTTGCTAAAAATGCATTATATCTGGAAGTAACGTTTCTGTACAGGAGGCTCGGCTCCAGTTCACAATGAAAAATTGTCAAGACTGGCATATCTGAAATAACGAATCAACTTTCAGAAGTGAAACGTTGCTCTCAGTACATGGAGACCTGAGTGGCATAGTGGTTAGTGTGCTGATCTCTCACGAGGAGGCTGATGGTTCATGTCTGGTTGGAGGCTTCCTAATCACTCAGAAATGGGTACCTGGTTCCTTTTGAAGGTGAGAAGGAAAGGCAGCCAAGCACGATGCTGACCACAACGCCCTATAGTATGCCATCAGGTCAAGAGAAACATTGGCACAAGCACCATATCCCCGTGGTGCTTCTATGGCATTATAGGACTACGTTTCTGTGTACGCGAAAAGATGAGTAAATAATCATCTTTATCAATTCTCGTCGATCCTGGAGCCACATTAAACAAAGAGGTCACGACTCCAGATGACCCAGTCTTCTATCTCACTCTTTCTGTTTCTCATTATTTACATCCTGGAGTTCCTTTTGCAATGTTAACCTCGGTGTCTGCCATGTCCTCTTTCTTCCTCTACACTGTTTAAGAGCAATTCTATCTACAAGGACGTAACATTATATAATGAAGATAATATAAAAGTAATACAGTCTACATGGACGTAGCATTTTAGGATGAGGAAAATATTTAAAAAACAAAACTTCAACACTTTTTTAAGGAACTTTTTGATTTGGCCACTCTGTTTTCTTTCCAGTCAGTCAGTCAGTTTAGGTCAGCGTTTCCTTTCAGAATGGCTCATAAACTTTATGAATAGTGGGAGAGATCTGGTTTCTGTAATAAATATCTGTGGTTCTGTGGTTTAAACTGTGTTTTTACGAGGCGAGCACATAATCTTCACCCATGAACCTCTGGGAGACTCAGGGAAGGATTTTTTTTTCATTCGAGTCTACGAGCTGGCAAATGGATTAGCTCGATTTAAGAAAAAACTTTAACAGTATCTGGGTTCTATTCATTGATTTTACTTTTTTTTTAATGAGGTGTCCACATCTGTAATCAGGCCAGAAAGGGTGTGCACAGTTTTCCTCAGGCCATAAAGGGTGTGCACAGCTGATCTCATGCCAGAAAGGAGGTCCACAGCTGTTCTCATGCCAGAAAGGAGGTCCACCGCTCTTCTCAGAGCAGGAAAGGGGTCCACGGAAAAAAAAAGTGTTAAGAACCATTGCCCTAATGGAAACAACTGCGTGTATAAATAAGAATGTATATCAAGCCATCGAAAGTATTGACAAAATTTACACTACAAGTCAAAACTGCGTCGTAAATGAAGATGAAAAAAATACGATAAAAACTAGGAGAATGAATAAGACGTCTTCAAAATAATAAATTCTCTAATGAATAGAAAATTATAGGCTCGAATACATATAATATATACACTTATACACTGATGTGTCTCTGTATGCGCTGAAACGGTCGAAATGTGCGCTTCAATTCTTTAAAATGCTTTAAAAATATAAAAACATATCTATTAAACGTAAATGAATGATCTTACATAGAAGATTTTACAGGGACATTAGATCTATACAGGAAAAATTATAAATATTTTAAATCATATAAATGTTCGTTTATTAATGAAATATGAAGTGAGTTCATTCATTCATTCCTTTGCATGTCCCTTGCGGAACTTTGCCTCCCAAACAGCACTCCTGTAGGCCTCTCGGTTGTGAGCAAGATGGCCTGCTGCTGCTGCATCCATAATGAAGTGAGTAATATAATCAAATTAATGGACCTGGTATGGCCATATAACAGTTTTGTGTATAGCGAAAGGGAAGTAGTACATATATTAGCATAATACTATCATATCATCTAGGTAGCATAATATCGTCCTCATGAACAGCTGACGCTGAGATTGAGAAAGCAAATCAGGTCATTGGACAAATGACTCCTTTACTGAAAAACAAATACATCACAACTGAAACAAAAAGGGCACTGCACAACATCATTTTCCTTCCAACTCTATGCTATCAGTGTCAAACATGGACAGCCAAGAACAAAAGAAAAATCATCACGACAGAAATGAGATGTTTAAGGAGAATACTAAATATGACAAGAAGATATCAAATAAGAAATGACACCATCATGGCAAAGGCTGGAGTAACACCAGTATTACACTATGTCTAGAAACAGCAAGTCAAATGGTTTGGCCTTGTTACACGGCTACTGTCAGACAGTATATCACAGACAACATTCACACTAAGATTTGTAGGTAACATAGGAAAAGACCGCCCACGCAGGAGACGGAGAGAGGAAATTACAGCATCATTAAATATCCCATTATATAAAGCAAATCGTCGAGCCCTATCAAGACGTATATTTGTCCCTCAACACCGAAAGATATATAAGGAAGGAGACAACACAAGACTAGCATATCAGCATAATAGTAGAGCATATACAGGTACAATGATCTTCTCTGTATAAAAAGGGACAATGGGAATTTGAATAAGCTGAGGTTTGATCTAAAATCGAATAAGTTCTTAATTTAAGAAACTGAACCTGCGAAAGATTCCAGAAATTCACATTCGCCCGTTCTAAACCCACAGAACACTGACAGAATGCGCTGGCTCGCGAGCGAGACTTGAACTCGTCAGAACTGATCTTGTAGGTTTGCTGTACATCTGGAGACAAAGAACAGTACTGTACACAGTGAGGCATTGGGGAGTCACTGCAGACTGCTGTGCCACCTATATCGACTCAAAATGTCTCACAGACGAGTGTCCACGTGGCAGTGGAGTCTAGACTCCAGAACATATCATTCAAGAGTACCCAAACCATGCAGACCTGAGGCGTGAGACACGGCCGGAAGACACAAGCTTGGGGCAAAAGCTTTGGGGATCTGGAGATGACTGCAAGCTTTGCCATGTCGACAAGGATCAGGATCTGATGCGACCAACAACCTCGAACGCAGAAGAAGAAGAAGACTAAAGAGCCAGGACCCACTTTGTCAGTGAACTGTAGACAATTCTTCAAACGACAAAACCATGAATGCTTCCCCAGTATCTGTGAGACTCATCTTCAAAATAACAGGAAGATGAAAGACAATTTTTTAAAAAAATAGATGCTCTGTTAAAATTTATTTATTGATAAAATACTGAGAGTTGTATCTATATAAGACAAATAAACTATTATTAACTGGAACTGTGCTGTTCCAACTAATACAAATGATAACAAATGAAACGATATAGAAGAAAAGAAGAAAAAAAAAGGAACAACAGTAAATGTTTAACACCGATCCATAGCACCGACGATTATAATTCATGTTCTAACCAAAACAAGATATAAATAATTTTGTGGCGGTGCTGTCGTGTATCACATATGCACATTCTTTGCAGCCTTGAAATTTCAGCGTAACACCAGCCAAACTAATCGATATTGAAAGCTTGCTTATGTGTACACGGTGTTACAAAGTACTGAACCGGATATCATTTACACACAACATTTAAACAGGGGGTGTGGGGAGAAGGGCGAATCAGGACCAAATGAGGGAATAAAGGTTTTGAAGGGTGCTAAGGATCACGCCCGAGATGCAAGAAGGGGGCAGCAGGTAAAAGTTTTGGAACCACTGTTTTAGAGCGTTCAGTATAACTATTTACATGACGTGACAACTGCACGAGGAACCATAATTAATGTGTGTTTGTTCACATCACGTAAGCGGACCATTAATCTGATTTGTCTAAGAGGACATTATTCTTACCACTGAACTAGCCGAGCTAATCAATCCTGCCAGGTGAAATCTCGAGGTCGAAACCTTGGCACGAGCATTGTTAGCTAGTTCTCTCACCTTTATACCAATCTTTCATCTCGTTCTGCACAAATAAGTACATGATTGTATGTGTGTGTGTGTGAGAGAGAGGGGGATGTTTGTGTAAGAGAGAGAGAGAGGGGTATGTGTGAGAGAGAGAGAGAGATGTGTGTGCGTGAGAGAGAGGTGTGTATGTGAGAGAGGGGTGAGAGAGAGAGGTGTGTGAGAGAGAGGGGTGTATGTGAGAGAGAGGTGTGTGTGTGAGAGAGAGAGAGGTGTGTGTGTGAGAGAGGGATGTGGATGTGAGAGAGGGAGAGGGGTGTGTGTGTGAGAGAGAAGGGTATGAGAGAGAGTGGTGTGAGAGAGAGAGAGGTGTGTGTGTGTGAGAGAGAGGGATGTGGATGTGAGAGAGGGAGAGGGGTGTGTGTGTGAAAGAGAGAGAGAAGGGTGTGAGAAAGAGGGGTGAGAGAGAGAGTGGTGTGTGTGAGAGAGAGAGGGTGTGTGTGTGAGAGAGAGACAGAGGGTGTGTGTGTGAGAGAGAGAAAGAGATAATTGAATTATGAAAACCTAACAATGAAACACTGTGACCTTTTTTTCGTTCCTGAGAAATAAAAGGAAAAGAAGATACTTCTCATCCACGGTTGACATAACATTCACTTGCACTGACTGTACTGATGATTCCTTTCCAACAATGGGCAGTGTTTCAACCAGTTAAAAATAACAGAAATGGCAGGACACTGACAACACTGCCGTAAGTCGAAGCCGCATTCTTCCCATTTTAAAATATTGCTGTACTTGATAAAATCACTTTTATCGTTATCATCATCAACCTAATCATCTTTCATCAATTCTCATAACTCCTGGAAACACTTAGGCCAGAAACAAATTTTCTCCATTTGATCCTTCTGATGAGTTTATCTCTGTTAGGTTGCTAGCCCCTAGGAAAACTATACTTAACGCTTTGTTGTACATGGAGCGCTTGTTTCTTCTTATAAGATGCTCGACTCCCCAGAGCTAATATTATCAAATTGTAATATCTTTTTGTCATAGACTATAAGCAATAACATGAAGACGAAAATCAGGATATGTAAGAGTAATATGTACTACTCTATGGAAGTGAATGCTGAAAAATCACCAAAACCATAGAAAACAAGGTGAATTCTTTCCAGACTAAATGTTTATGAAGAATTAGAAAATCATTTTGACCAAACACCATAAGAAATAACATCTTGTTGGCAGAAATGCAGATGAAGCCACTGAGGCAATTATTGAGGAAAGAAGCTGGTGATGATTGGGATATGTGCTCCGAATGACTGACAACATACTACCAAAATTAGAAATAAGATGGACACCAGAAGGGAACAGAAATAAGGCCAGACCAAAAGAGACATGGAGAACAACAATAGAGAGGATGTTGAGCAATAGAGGGCTCATTTGGGCAAGAGAGGAAAAAAAAAAAGGCAAAGGACAGGCCTTTGTGGAAAACCCTTGAGGAAGCCCCATGTGCCTTGGACACTTAAGATTATATATATATATATATATATATATATATATATATATATATATATATATATATATATATATATAAACTGTTCAATTCATATTATTAGAACTTTTTTTATTTCGCATCATATTTTCTTTCTCCCCTACTTTAACAAAACACCAAAGGCCAAATGTTTACTACCAACCATGATCGCTGGCGTCATTAAACTCACCGAAAATTCAATGCTGTTACAGAACAAATGAATGTTATTACTTAGTGAAACATAAGTAGCCCTACCGACTTCAGCACTTTGAAAGCATTATTGGACCACCGACTTCAGGAATTAGAAAGCATTATTGGATTTTCTTAACGACGCCAATAACGGCCGCGATATCAACTTTTTATGGTAGTTCTAGCACCCAGCTTCCTCTAAGTCAATTCATTCGTTACAATAATGAATAATCTCTATTGATTCCCTGCGTATTATTAGGTCTTCCGCTGGTATGAACATTTGCTCGTAGCAGCAATATCAGTTACCTGCGGAGATTGGTCTCTCGTTTTTCAGCCAACGCCTATGTCGTCGAAATCGATTTTTCTCAAAGTGTCTTTTGTGTACACGGGCGATTATCTCAATAACTTGATAAGGTATGATTATTACCTTTACAAAGGAACAAAGAACGCGTAATATAAACTGAAACGGTTTAATAATATGGGCTCGTATGTGTGTTAAATTTATGAACATATTGAACATACTTTTTATGAACATATATAATATGAACAGTTTGTTTTGAACTGAGGATGTGACTGCGAAATTTTAATTAAAGTCATAAAGAACATAAATGATGGATTTAGTGGGAGCAAAGAGAAATGACCAATTTCATACCGTCAGACTAACACTGAGATATAACAAGAGAATAGAAAGGTATATGTGACAAAATAAGAAGGAAACTATACACATTCCTATTTGCTTATATTCCATTCTCGGTGTTCGTCGAAATGTCAGCTGGTCCTTGTCAGTCTATAAACTTTGACACTCGATAACGTTTATGTTTTCTCAGAGTATGCTTAGTAAGACTGGGAAGAACTTGCTTCGAAAAGAATGGGTTCATCTGTTAAGCCAGTCAACTGTGACAAGCTTGCAGGAGTACATGGCAATGATGTAGCAGACAGACTTGCTGAACAGGCTAAAATAAGTGGCAGACTGACAGTGGACATTGCTAAGCCTGTATTGGACAGACTGCGTGAAAATGAATAGTGGGAATTGAAGAACAATGTAGCTGTGAAGAGACTGCTGGAGCTAGGACAAATTAAAGGTGCTGGCAGGAAATCCGAACTATGTGGCAGAACACGCATCGTAAACAGCCAACATTTGACAAGGACAATTAGCAAACATAGTCTTGGATGGATTCTGCGGCATGCGGCGGAGCATATATGGGGTTGTCCCGAATGCAGTGAAGCCGGAGTTTGAATTGTGAACTTTGAACTAAAATCGATCAATAATGAAAATGTACTTATATCGATTTTTATCAATAACGTTAGTGATTCTTATGACGATAAAAGGTAAACAAACCTATGGCTGTTTTTTTTTTTTAAGTATTGAAAACTATGCTTGTTTTGGCACTAACAGACTGAAATGTCTCAGTATCGAGTTTCTGAATAGTCGCTTGACCTTTGACTGATGTCCGGACAGGGTTGCCGTACGATCAGAAAGGATATGCCGGTGTACTACGTGTAGTACTGAAAAGAGCAACGTGAAGTCGCGAAGAACACAGGCCCTGAGGTAAAGATGAAACGAAGGTCTTGTACATGATACAGTGTTACAAAAAGATAATGTTGATAATTTTTACACATACATATTTTTCCATAAATGTTTATTTTCCAGTCAATCTTTACTGTTTATATATAAAGATATACCAATCGCCTTATCAGACATTCATGCCACAGTAAACTTTCCTTATCTTCTCATTGGAAAAAAAAAAAGAACTGTAGTAAATCTTAAGTCTTTAGAATCTCCATTCTTCATTCAGAAATGTTAACAAGGCAGTTATTCTCTTAGACGCGAAGATCATAAGATGAATCGAAATGTCATGAATGTACAAAGATAAGCGAAAAAAAAAAGAACATAAATGTTTATGTTCTAGGCATATTTAAATAGACTCCGCTGGAAAACTACTGAGATTCGACTGACCTTATGAAGGCATACGAGCTCATGATGATGTTTAAAATACCAGTGTAAAATGTGACATTTGAAGTATGTTTAATGTTGAGAAAACTGACATCTATCATCGGTTTCATTATCGTTAAAACAGAAGGGACGCTATAACAAACATCTGAAAACTCAGTTATTATGTTTTCATTAAAAACATTGGTTGTCGATCATTGTTATCTTTAAACCTGTAATAATAATGTTCATGTCGTGTTGAACTTCTGTTGACACATGTGCGACAAGTCTTTTTCTTCTTCTTCTTCTTCTTCTTCTTCTTTCGCTTCTACCACCAAGACCGCCCTGTGATCCTACTGAATTTACGCCTGTGGTCCTCGTTAAGTCCCGTGGTCCCCGAAAGGACCACACGAGATCCCCGAGAGGACCACAAGAGGTTCAGAGTATCGCAGGGCTTGAGCCTGTATTCTTGGTGGGTCTCAGAAGCGGATTGCGTGATACCGTGGTTTTCGTTGCACCAGTTTAGTCTAGAGTTGGATGCGACAAGTCAGGTCGAGGTCGGTGCGGCCAGAATGTCCCAGTTACCTAGTTAACGACATTCCTCATTGAACTCTGGAAGTTTTAAGGTGGTCAGGTGTGATGCTGACCACATCACTTGCTACTATGTCGACTGGTCAGGGAAAATGCAGGCACTGATACCATATAATAGAAGAATGTTGCGAATTCCCTGGACAGCAAAAATAACTAATGAAGAATGTATGAGAAGAGCTGAAGAGACAAAAAATCTTGTCAAAAAGATAAGAGAGAGACAATGTACTTTCATATGACATGCAATGAGAAGAGGGGGCATTGAAAATATTATAACAACAGGAAAAATAGAAGGAAGAAGATCAAGAGGAAGACCAAGAGAAATGATACTGGACAGTCTGACGGGATGGTGTGAGAGATCACCAACTGAGCTGATGGCCTGCATGAAGGATCGGGTACTCTGGAGAAGCATAATAGCCAACGCCAGTCGGCACGGCACCTGATGATGATAACGATGAATATCATCTCCCCATGGTACTAAAGTTCCTTCTAAGCTAACTACGTGAGCAATTGCTCATATTTTTTTCCGCTAATAAAATTTTGCTGTCCTTCGGTTCATTTGTTTTCATTTATAGCTTATCATTTTTTTTCGGATTATTCATGTTACTTGCTCATAAATTGTGGGATTGCATAAATTATAGCTCATGCAAAAATATTTTTGCAGATACTGAATAATTCCTTAAAGTATGGCATGATAGAGTTACTTTACTGTTTACATGTTTAGGGGCAACACTACATGGAACTACTTAGATTTCAGATAAAGAGACAAAAAATAATTGTTGCAACCAGACAATAAAATTATTAGAAAGTACGCTAAACGGTTAATAAATACAGATGCTAATTAACAGAGCTTCACTTATCATGGGCAAAGAAACTTAGAATATAGAATTTTTCAAACATTAAATCTAAAAAAAAAAACAAAAAAATTTCATTTGTGATAAAAGAAACAATGTAGAATCAGCAAAACATCAATAAATAAAAGGAAAATAAAATGGATATCAAAGAAAGTGTTGGCTGGAGAATCAACAGAAAAGTGAGTAGAAATGCAACTACAAGCACAGAAAAAGCACATTATTTGTATTAAAATATGATTCATGGTTTATCTGTCTGTCAACTGTATGTGCCATCAGGCGTTACCGAGAATATTGTTCCATATCTTCTTCTTCTTATTCGTTCGTATAATTGTTCCATATGTTTGTTGCAGTATTTAAAAGTGTCTACGCTTCCTCCGATTATGCAAACGATATAGCATTCTTAGCCATCACATACGGGAGAAAACATTCTAGATACAATCAGCAGACAAGTGGGGCAGAACATCAATATAAAGAAATCAGAAATAATGAAAGTAAATATAGAAAACCACACAGCAATTAAAATCAATGACAACAACCTAACAGAAACAGATACTTTCACATACCGTGGCAGCATATTAACACCTGATGGAGAAACAATTAAAGACATAAAGAGTAGAATAAATAAAGCAAGAACAGTTTTCAATAATCTTAGAAACATCTGAAAGTCCTCTCAGTACAGTACTAGAACCAGAATAAAACTGTACCAAATATGTTTTACCCATACTCCTCTGTGGAGCAGAATACTGGAGAATAACTGGTAAATAAATGGGCAAATTATCCTCATTTCACACAACCAGCCTGGGAAAGATTTTAAATATTTACTGGCCATAGACAATAAATAATATAGACCTAACTCCCCAGTGTGAACTAGAAGATAATGCATGCCATAATAGCAACAACAACAACAACAACAACAAAAGCTGGAAGCGGATTGGTCATGTGCTCCGAAGAGACCCCAGAATCATCGCTAAAACAGCCACGCGATGGACACCCGAGGGAAAAAGAAAGAGAGGAAGACCCAAGGCTACCTGGCGGAGAACTGTAGAAACAGAAATGAGTAGCATGCAACACAGTTAGAGCACAATACAAAATCTGGCCGCAGACCGTGAGAGATGGGGAGAAATTGTTGCTGCCCTGCAAGACGCCAGAAGGCGTACTGGGTGATGATTGCTTAGCCGATCGCCGGCCAAAGAGATAGGTGGGTGGAGAGATAAACGCTTCCTTGATTCTAATTCCTCTGTGCTGCTCTTTTTTTTTCTCTAAAAAAAATCATACTGCACTCAAACAAATTCTCACTGTCAAAATGTTCGAGTCCTGTTAATTAAGTTTTACCTGACAATATAACGTGCGAAGTCCACTTAAATTTAGTTCTCTAACATTAAAAAGCTGTCTTCCTCTCGCTATTATCTCTCCCTCTGTCAAACTGTTTCCACATTTAAAATGCTTACACTGTGTTGAAGTGAACAGTTTCAGGTGTTAAAGTGTTGAAGGACAAAAACAAAAAAAAAAGTTAAAGAAAGAAAGAAAAAGAAAAGAAGAAAGATTAAGGCAAAACTGCTCCAAATGCAAATCACAATGATTAAAGCCCGGTGTTTTTAACTACACGTCATAAATTCTTACCGATTTGTAAGACATGATTGTGTCTGGCTGTGTCAGTCACAAAGTATGTGACCACAAGCATCGCTCGTTTCCAGCTTCCCAAGACACAGCATGAAACAACTCAGCGGGCTGTACGAACGATTTCAATTCATTTTTGAAAATGTGCACCACAGACTTTTATGTTTATTTGTATTCTTTTTTTTTAAGCAAACATTTCACAGCTAGAAGAACATACAAAATCCAGATAGTAAAACACTACCACAGTTATAGTATGCACTAAGCATACTCGCGAACAAGACTTTTATTACTATTACACCTTACTGGTAACAGTAAAAATTTACAATTATATATCTCTAACTAAAGAAATCGGATGTATGCCTGAAATAGTGCTACACCAGAAGCACAATATTTAGTACTGAACTATTCTCTTCCCGAATGTCTTCAAGCCGTCAGTACCACAAGTCGACGAACCGGGCGAATGACCGAGGTTCGATATGAAGTCAATCTCTTTTCACCGGGTGAAACTAATAAAACGCTACCCGCCTTCAACAAAACGCTTCACCACTGTTTTTAATGATCCTTCTTCACTGACGCTGTTTCGTGGCTTAGCTTACATGCTGTGAAAAATATCGCTATCGCATAATAGCTATAGAATTCTAACATATGACTTCCTTTTCAAAGCTGTAGTTATGTATGCTAGATAAACTCCCTTACAAAGCTATTGAAATACTGCATATACACTGTTCCAAAAAAAAAAACAAAACGCAGCAGTACTGTATCGTAATGGACACCAAATTTCAAACTTGTATTAAAAGTGTATTTTACTGAATTAATGTCTCAATCTTGGCCTGAAGAAACGTTAAGACTTTAACAATGAAACGATGTTCGTTAAATTTGATTTGGACTTTTATTCTTTGCAACTGATGCCTCCGTTTCAGTAAGGTGTAATGCCTCATCTGGCCTGTATCAGAGAACGACGTTCTTCCTGACATGGATCCGATTAGCCGTTGGATCTGTTATGTGGGATGGCTGCCCACTCTTCCTGCAGGGCAAGAGACAACTGTCGGAGATTTGTTGGCGCCACGTCTCGCTGGCGGATTTGTCTGTTGAGTTCATCCCATAAGTGCTCTGTTGGGTTCATGTCTGATGACATAGATGGCAACGGAATGGTCTGGACGTTGTTGTCAGCGAGGAACTTGGTGGTGAGTTGTGCCACATGAGGTCGAGCGTTATCCTGCTGAAAAATCGACCCTGGTGCAGCCAGAAGTGGAACAGGGTGAGGACGAAGAATTTCAGCGACGTATCGTTTGGCATTCAGTTTGCACCACGTCTCTTCTTCTCATGAAGTTGATCGTCCCCCAACACCAGTACACCTCCACCACCATGTGGAGGAGCCTCATCCACGCAGTTCTGGACGTAGCGCTCGTGGACTCTGCGGTAAACTCTTCTACGTCTATCGTGTCGCTGGAGCAGAAAGAATGATTCATCACTAAACCAAACCCTTCACCAATCAATCGGAACACTCCGTTTACGATGCGGTAAGCCCGCTTCAGTCGGTTCTGGCGATGCCAGTCCGTAAGAACAGGACCTCTGTAGGGTCTTCTAACCCAAAGATCAGCGTCGTGCAGCCGGTTCCTGACAGTTTGATCTGAAATTCGACGAGCTGCTGCATTGACTGGACTGTTGAGGACGCAGATGTAAATCGATTCCTGAGGTGACGCAGCCGTATGAAGCGGTCTTCGGCAGGAGTTGTGACTATGGATCTTCCACTGTGTGACCGGTCTGCAACTAGGCCAGTTTCTTGAAATCCTCTCCAAAAGCGACTAATGGTGCTTCTAATCACATTACATTGTCTGGCCACTACACTTTGTAACTGTCCAGTCTGTAAACGTCCATAACGATGAGTCGTTGTTCTGTAGTGAGATGAGCTATACTTGCTCATTGAATTTTTAAATTAACTGATTCGAGGAGCATCAGTCTTTTATATGCATTCATTAACATGGTCTGTGAGTTTTGTGTTCAGTAAGTTTCACGGGATTATCGTGAATCTGTCATGAGTTATTGTCAAAAATACTGTTTTGACTACTATCGCTTTTCTGTGCTCATGAATCATCTGTTGAGTACAATTCAGGTCAGCACATGAAGCTGATGTTCAAGTGAACGTTTCAGACAATTTGCCCTTCTCTGATCAGCAAACTTCAGTTTAAATAGCAACATCGTATTTGGTGCGTTTTGTTTTTTTTTTTGAACAGTATAGTTTCAATAACATGGCTGGCTGAATCGTAAATCGTACCTAAGAATGGTTTAAATTCTGAAATTACTTCCCATGAACAAGCCGTTCCCTGTTAGCTTCAACAAAACACTACAGCTGACATAGTAAAGCTCCTAGGTTGAGAAAAGAACATCTTCATCGGCACTCGCTTACATCAGAAGAAACGAACATTTCTCCTACATGAAAATGTATAACATCACTCATTACCCGATATGTTGTAACCCTGTTTTCTGGGAGCTTTTCAATCTCATCAAGGGATTTTATGCCTATTAATTTGGCCTCTCTTAACAATGTCCTCTTTAGAGTTTCACGTGGTCTGTCTCTTTTTCTTCGGCCTTGTGTGTTCCAAACTCGCAACGAAATATTAATCATACTCATAATGAAATCTGAGACGTAATTCAGTTCAATTCAAGAGCCATGCCGCGTGGCGTAGGTGATCATTTCTCTCCACAATTCCCTGTCTTTAGACTTGATTATGAGATCAGCCGGTGACTTTCTTCCTAGCAACACTGACAGCCCATCCAGTAACGTCTCTCTCTGTCTTCCTCTGTATCTTCTTCCTTCAGTTTTTCCAGTACCCACAGTGTATTACAAATTTCCTCTTCTCATTAAATGTCCTATAAATCTCGCTTGTCTGCCTCTGATCTTTGCTATAACTTGCTTTTTAACTCCAGCCTCTCTTAAGACTTCTTCACTGGTTTTCTTGGTTGTCCATGGTATCTTCACATCCTTCTTATAAACAACATTTTCGTGGCCTCCATTTCTCGCTGTACTCTCTTATTCATAGACCATGCTTCACACCCATAAAACAAAATTGGCTCGATGTAACATTTAAGTACTCGGAAGAGTAATACTGTTCGCATATCCCTCGGGGGGTTATTTTGGTAGACTCTCCGCTTCGAAGTATAAAATGCGACTACTTACTTTTGAATGTTAAATTACTGTTTGTTACCCGTAAAACTTAGTTTTAAAATAGCATTTTTCAAGCATTGCTCTCTTCATGACTGTATTTCCGCAACACAGTGAATAATTTGTGGACTGCTGGATATACAACTAAGTACGACAGTTAAATGGATACCATAGAGGCGGAGAATGACACCGTTCATTTAAACTCATATAAGAATTTCTATCCATTAAAATAAAATAAGAAACACTAACAGGTCACTCAAAGTACAATATGATTTGCGTATTTTACCCTCGATTTCTCTCAAATGCCTGAGGAAAATACCTTGTATAAAGTGGAACGAATTCATGAACAACGCAGAGATAAGGCAGATGAGTGAACAACAACCTGTCTCATGGGTGATTAAAAAAAAAAAAAGAAGATGGACATATATCGGTCACGTGATGAGAAGAAACAATCAGAGAATCCCAAAACAAGCTATCATGTGGAACGCAACAGGCCAAAGAAAAAGAAGTCGTGAAACTCTAAAGAGGACACTGTTAAGAGAGGCCAAATTAGTAGGCATAAAATCCCTTAACGAGGTTGAAAAGCTCGCCGAAAACAGGAAAACTTGTTGAACTACCATGCGGTCCCTATGTGACGTTTAACGGCATGGGAAGGATGTACGATGTCTCATTATGTGACTAGCTGTACTTTGAAAGAAATCAAGTCAAGACGGTCTGTAGCATATGCACACAGAAAACAAAGCAATGATAATAATAACAATAATAATAACAATAATCTGTTACAGTCTTCACTGATAACCCAGTTTGGACATCTAACCCAGTCTGAGTGCAAGCAAGGTGCAGCATAGGAAATTGTCATTCAGGTGTTCCAGGGAACTAAGGCAGGGGAATGAAAGAAAATGATGCTTGACCTCCAGACAGAAACATGCTGAGGTAAAGACAAGACCATCTAGTTACCGCTGACACATAGGTTAAAGAAAAGTATACAATATACAGGGCCCAGCATAAAGCATGGCTGAATTTAACTGACGTAATGCGCAGAAACTGAATACGTATGAAAAAAAAACATGACGTCAGAGATGAAGCAGACAAACGGTCATTTTTAACAATGGCTTCTTGGCAAACACAACATCGCGCATTCACCGTTGAAACGTATTTTAAAACTGGAAAATCGTCCGTTACTTTACAAAGAAAGTTTCGTCGCTATTTTGAGTTGCATCCACGTGATAATGTTCCCGATCGGAGGACAAAACAATTTTGAGGTGAGTCAAAAAATTTAAGGCAACCGCTTATTGCCTTAATAAGAAGTCTACTGGTCGTCCAAGAACTCAACAGACACCTGAAAGATTTCAAGAAGTCCGCAACGCACTGCTGAGTAGCCCTCGGCGATCAGCTGTTAGGAACGCTTTGGCACCTGGCATCATCTTATTGTTAATAGTGATCTCTATGTGCAGATGCTAACTGAATACTTCATTCCAGAGTTGGCCAATATTAATAAGAGACTAATATGGTTTCAACAAGATGGAGCAACTGCCCACACAGCCCGTCAGTCTATGGCCATGCTGCGACAAGCTTTTCCCAATCGTCTTATTTCCAGATTTGGGGTTATTCATTGGCCGGCAAGGTCTCCAGATTTATTGGCCGCAGATTTCTTTTTGTGGGGGTACCTCAAGAACACGGTGTATGCTAATCGACCACAGTCAGTTGCAGACCTAAAGGATCGAATCCGACACTGCATTCAAAATATCCCTTTAAACATGTTAAATGGTGTTATGCAGGAATTTTCCAGACGCCTGGCTGAATGTATCAAATGTAATGGCGGGCATCTAACCTGCGTGATTTTCAAAACCTAAGTATGATTGCCAGTAATAATAAAAATACCCACTTTTCTGAGTTTCATTTCACTTTTTTATACGAAAAATATGTATAGCGCTTATTTATTTTCCATTTTTAAATCCAGCCATGTTTTATACCAGACCCTGTATTTTCTGACTATTGTTAAGTGCTGCGTCATGAAGATCTTCGACCATCCACCAGAATGTGCTGCTGTTTTCTTCCATCACAAAAGCCTCTTACTTTGATTTTTTAATGTTTTGATACACGGGCATGTTGCATGGTCAAAGCTGGACAGAAAGGTTAGGACCTCAGCTAATGTAACAGCAAATGTTTTAACATCTCATTTGGGGGGAAAGCAGTAGGGTAAGAGCAAGGCTGAGTTCTGAATGGTACAATTTATCTAATCTCTAGGCCGCACAATTTAAAATAACTCTTTCTTTTTTTCATTCTTCAATATCTTCATCTTCTTTAGCCTTTCTCCAATGTTTACTTTGCATTAATATTCTTCATCACCTATTTAACATAAGCTATCCATTTTTCTACTGTTCTTTCTGCTCTCGTCGTGTCAATCCTTTCAAGTGCAGAATGATAGCGACAGCCCGAACTATTAATTAACAGAACCAAAGCAACAAATAAGTGCCAGGAATCCCATAATGTCACTCTCTGAGGCGAGTTTTTTTTTCCCCATTCACCCAGTGAACAGCCCACACTGACTGATTCTGATTCACTGAACAGCCCATACTGCAATTGATTCTGATCCATTATGTTGCACTTTATTGTGGTGTTTTTATTTGATATGTAAAACAATGGAAAACATGGTTTGTGCTACCAGAGTGCAAGGCTGAGAAAAGAAGGCGGTAGGTGGTGGTGGTAGTATGTATGTTTTACCTCTCTCTCTCTCTCTCTCTCTCTCTCACACACACACACACACACATGGAGAAAAAGTAGTTAACGAGCAGCCACAATTTCTCTGACATTAAAAAATAATAATAATACTGAGTCACCAGTCCATTTTGGTTTGTATTTGATATTCAGGCTGGTAGGCCTTGCATATAAATAATGAAAAACGGCAAACAACATAGTATACAAGTGGTACATGAACACAAAACAGAATATGCTTCAGCTCCCTCTGTGTAGAAAGAAGCTATAAACTTGCAGTAAAGAGACAGGAAGTTCAAACTTGCTAATATTTTAAAACAGAATTAAAGAAATGCATGGTATTCTCAAGGCCGAAGAAAAAGGGGCAGACCGCGTGAAACTCTGAAGAGAACATTATTAAGAGAGGCCAAGTTAACAGGCATAAAATCCTTTGATGAGGTTGAAAGACTCGCCGAAGACAGGAAAAATTGGCGAACTACTTTGCGAGCCCTATGTGACGTCTAACGGCACGGGAAGGATATAAGATATAAGATAAGATGGTATTCTCAAACATAGTGGTAGATAGACCAGTTATGGAAAAATGATATTGTATTAAAAATGGGTGATTTTAATGCAAAGACTGGTACAGAAAGAGCAGAAGATGAAGGACATATTGTAGGGAAATTTAGCATAGGACATAGAAATGAGGCAGGTGACAATCTAATGGTGTTTTGCATGGAAAATGAGCTAATTATTGCTAACACACTTTTTAAACAACATCCAAGAAGACTTTACACATGGACATCACCTGATGGGAAAACCAAGAATCAAATAGATTACATTTTAGTGCAGAGGAGGTGGAGATCAAGTATAACTGAAAAAACTTTACCAGGTGCTGATTGTGACACGGACCATGAGCTATTAATAGCAGACATGAAGATTAAGATAAAAAAGACAGTTACGGGATCAAGACCACTCCGCTTTGATCTTACAAAATTACCAGAACAGTACGGAATAGAAGTGAAGAACTGTTTCAAAATCCTGATGGCTGTACAGGAGGAGATGACAAAAGATGATTTGGTTACACAGGCCAGAGATATCTTAATAACTACAGCTAAAGACATGGTTCCAGTAAAGAAAACACAAAAGAATGGATGAATTACAGCAGACATATTAGAACTGATGAAACAACGTAGAGAAATGAAGACACAATGGAAAATGACAAACAACAACAAAGAGAAATATAAATCTTTAACAAAAGAAGTACGAAGATACATAAGAAAAGACAAAAACAATACATACAAGATTGTTGTGAAAGAACAGAAAGACATCAGAAGTGTGGAAGAGATGGTCAAATGTTTAAAGAAATGAAGACATTGATGAGAAATGTCACACCTAAGCTAAATGTAATTTGTGATGAGATGGGGAATACCTTGACAGGGACAAAGGAAATTCTAGAAAGATGGAAGGAATATTGCAGAGGAATGTATGAAACAGCCGACTGTGAAAGCAGAAATCAACAGTGTGAATTATTATTTTAACAAAACAGCTGAGAAGCACATAAATGCCTTTGAATGTAAATGCTATAGAAGAGTTCTCCAAATATCGTGGACACAAAAAAGAACAAATATATCTATACTACAAGAGCTTAATATTGAAGAAGGCTGGCTAGTAAAGAGGATTAAAGAGAGAAAACTTAAATATTTTGGCCACATTAAACGTCATGATAATTTAGAGAAGACCGTATTGGAAGGATACATAATGGGAAAAAGAAAAAGAGGAAGACCGAAACGAAGATGGCTGCAAGACATCGTTGATGATCTGGAAATGGATGCAGCAGCAGCAGGCCATCTTGCTCACAACCGAGAGGCCTACAGGAGTGCTGTTTGGGAGGCAAAGTTCCGCAAGGGACATGCAAAGGAATGAATGAATGAATTAATTATTATTGGAGGAGAAAGAACCCAAATCGACAACAGAAGAAGTTTTATGGGAAATAAAGAATCTGAAAAATGGTAAATCACCAGGATGTGATGAGATAACAGCTGAACTTATTAAAGCAGGAGGAAAGGAATATGCAACAATTTATCATGCACTATGTAAAAAGATATAGCATTCAGGTATTTGGCCAAAAGAATGGAAAAGAACTGTATTCATACCACTGCCAAAAAAGGGTAACCTGAAATTATGCACAAACTAAAGAACTGTTGCCCTGATTAGTTATGCCAGTAAAATTCTGTTAAAAAGCATAATGACTTTGTAAGAAATAGAAGAAGAAGTCAATATGGTTCAAGCTTGTTTCAGACAAGGAACAGGATCATGAGATCATATATTTAATATAAGATTAATAATAGAGAAATGCAGAGAGTTTAATGTGAATCTATATTTATCCTTTATAGACTACTCAAAGGCATTTGATTGTGTACAACACCAGAAACTTTGGGAAATAATGCAAAAAAATGGGATTTCCAACACATTTGATACAATTAACATCACTGTTGTATCTAGACCAACAAGAAGCAGTAAGAATAAATGGTGAAACAACAACTTGGTTTGACATAAAACAAGGGGTCCATCTTGGGTGTGTATTGTCACCTTACTTATTTAACTTGTATACTGAAAATATAATTAGGAATATTAGAGAAGATGTAGACAAAGAATATTATGATGCCATAACAATTGGAGGTTATGAAATACCAGAGATTAGATATTCTAATGACACAGTATTACTGTCCACAACACAAAAAAGCATGGAAAAACTAATTATGTCAGTCCGTAAGAACAGCGAAGAGCAAAACCTCTATCTTAATGCAAAGAAAACTAAATTGATGACAACTGACAAAACAAACAAGGCAGCTGATATATGTATCAATGACGAAAAACTGGAGAAGTGGAGAGTTTTGAATATCTTGGATCACTACTAACTAATAATGGGGATACAATGATGGAAATTAAAAGGAGGACATCTATCGCTCTTCAGAAAGTAAAACAACTAAAGAATCTGTGGAGAGGAACAGACAGAACTACAAAAATAAGATTTTTAAGGGCATGCATCTTTCCCATTGCAACATATGCCTGTGAGACATGGACACTTAACAAAACAGCTGAGAAACACATAAATGCCTTTGAATGTAAATGCTACAGAAGAGTTCTTTAAATAACATGGACACAAAAAATAACAAATATATCCATACTACAAGAACTTAATATTGAAGAAGGCTGGCTAGTAAAGAAGTTTAAACAGAGAAAACTTAAATATTTTGGACACATTAAACGTCATGATTATCTAGAGAAGATCATTTTGGAAGGGTACATAATGGGAAAAAAAGAGAGGAAGACCAAGGTGAAGATGGGTGCAAGACATCGTTGAGGATCTGCAAATGGATGCATCAGCAGCAGGCCACGTTGTCACAACCGAGAGGCCTACAGCAGTGCTGTTAGGGTGGCAAAGTTCCACAAGGGACATGCAAATGAATGAATGAATGAGTGGTAAATAATGAAAATATCACCCACTCACCCATACCCCACGCACACACACAGACACAGAGGGAGAGACAGAGAGGATAATAAAGATATGACTAACAAGACTGCTGGAGTTGCAAATTAACTAGAGGCAAGAAATAAAGGGGAAGGTGAAAAAAAAAAATTGGAATCAATACCTTTTTTTTATTCAGAAAATGTCCCATGTATGAGTGAAGAATATGCTGGGCAAGAAATGTGATCATTACAATTCCCTTAATTTCCTGTCGCCAGAATGAACCATACAAATGACAGCAGGCAGTGGGGAAACAACTATTATGCTTCCCAGCACAAATATTGCTAATGCACTGAAATCAAGTGAGATTGTTCTGCTCTCTGTGATTTGGACAAAACACGAACCAGAATAAAGAACACTTGAAGTAAATGAAATGTACTTCTGTTTAGAACAAATGTTGATAATTCTTTGGCCATCTAAAAAGAACTAATGTGGAAATATCAGGGGGAAAAAATGAACAAATAAAAAGGATTTAAAAATGAATTTTAAAAAACACATTTTTGGACACATTAGAAAGAGACAACTCTTCTATTAGTACATTAGAACAATTAAAAAGATTTAGAAGTAAAAAGTGTAATCTATATACACATGACATGGTACACAATCATCAACAGAGCTGATGAAGTACCAATGAGGATCATGATGTGTGGAGGGATATCACCCGAATTACTTGTTCTGCCATAGAATGATGATGAAATTATTTAATGAAAAATTATCAGCAAGAGTGGGATGTAAGGTAAAGATTGTCACATAGCACATGCCGTAGGGGATGAAGTGTTAGAGACCTCATTATGCTGGGCCATCAGCGTATGAGGTAGGGTGGCCAGTTCCTTTCCTCACTGAGAATGGGATGAATAATTCATATTCAATAACATCTTCAGATAATCTTGAATGCTTGTATTTCAGTACATTCTCTTCTATGAGTATAGGGTAGTGTTTCCCAGGCTTGTTTGGGCTGCCACTCCTTTTTTTTAGGCCACATCTTCAAAGACACCCTCTCTTTCTATTACCCCCCCCCTCCCATTATGTACTATTTGTACAATGCCCTATTAAATTAGGATATGCATAACACAACTAAATACTTCAGCAAGCAAACCAATTTAATAATATGAATGAGTACATATATAACTCACCTCCTGTATTATTTTCTCAACTTTTAACATGATGGATGAGATTCATGTAGTGACATAAGTTTCTCAATATCAGTTTGAAAACTGTCAAGAAGGAAGGTATTATAGCCCCCTTCTACTGCTTCATTTTCCCTCAATGCCCTACTACTGCCCCCTTTTCTTCCATCGCCCCCCCCCCCCACCCAGTCCTTTCCAATGCCCACGGGGGGGGGGGGGGGGGGGGGGGGGCATTACTGGCAACTTTGGGAAACACTGGTATAGGACAAAACACTTCCTCTATTTAGACCTGTTCTGGGCAATCACAATTCATTTCAGATTTTCTTCACTTTCACCATTTTATTTTTTTATTCACTAGTTTCTATAAGCATTCTCATCTCCCAATTATATTATTTATTCATATTTATATAGTCCTTTTGCAAGTGGTTATAAAAGTGAATTTATTTTGTACTAATCACTGATATCAACAGGGATATCAGTGATTAGTACAAAATAAATTCACTTTTATGACCACTTGCAACAGGACTATATACATATGAATTCTGCTATAATCTTCTGCAAGATTCTCTAATTACTGATTACATTCATGACTTATTAGTTCAACAGTTTTAATATTTTTAACATCTTTCTGTCTCAGTTTGTTATGAGTTTTCATGTGAGCATCCATAGCTGATTTCTGAACACATCTATATCTACACAGGCTACAAGACCTTTGCATTTCCCCAGTGTGGGTACACTTATGCACATGAAGGTTATAGTTATCCCTGAATTTTTTATTACAACCTTCCCATGTGCACATGAACTTCCTTTCTTTATTAGTCTTCTGTAAGAAAGAGTTCTGGTCATATGAACAATGGCCTTTTTTTACCTCTGAACTACTGTACAGTGAAGTTTGGCTTCTAGGCACTGTAATACTTCTCCCCATCATGTTTATGTTAGAGGTGCAGGAAAGATTACTTCCAAGCCTAGAATTATAACCATTATTCTTACTGAACTTTTCAATTTGGTCCTCTGGGAGAACTATATCATAAACAAAGATCTCATTTGAACACCCAACTGATACTGAAGCATTAAAAGTAGCATTCATGCTAAATTCAAGAATTCTATCAGTGAAATTATGATCCAAAATATTTTCTACTGACTGCCTCAGGTGTCCATTCCTAACAGATGTGGCTACAGTACTGTCATTTGGTGCTGATTCTAAATCAAGGCCTTTGCTTTTACTTCTGTGAACAGTTCTCATGTGGTCTGTTAGTCGACTTTTAATATTGAAACTCTTGCCACACTGGTGAAATGAGCAAAGAAAAGCTCGAGTTTTGTTATGTGTATGAGCATGTCTTTTTAGTATGCTCATAGTTAGAAAGAGCTTCCCACACTGGTCACAAGCAAACTTTGGTTCTCCTCCATGCCTCTGGAAATGCAGCATCAGAGTTCGCTCTTGTAAGCAGGAAAACTTGCACTCCTCACAAGTGAAAACTTTACGCTGCAAATCATGCTTTGTTTTGATGTGATTATTCAGCAGTATTTTGGTCTCACAAGTAAATTTGCAAGATTTACAGGAATACACACAACTATCTGAGGAATCTTTATACGCTTTGTCCCCTTGGCTCTGTGGCACAGTGTGAGTTTTAACATGGCTAATGAGTGCCTTTTTGCTACCAAAATTCACTTGACAAACTGTGCACCTGTATTCAAGATTCTCATTTTTAATGTCATGCTTATCCTTGTTATGGACACATAATGCTTCCTTGCTTGAAAACTGGATAGAACACAACTGACAAATGGTAACTGTCTGATCTTTTAGATTTTGCTGTGCAGGTGGTTTACTTTTACCTGTATGTTGTACTGGGAAAGAAATCTGAAAAGCCATACCACTACTAGGCTGTGATGTACCAATGGGACTTGTATTTTCTATCAGGCACACAGGGGACATAAAATGTCTTTCAACATGTAGACCTTGTGAGGATGATAGAGCTGCAGTACCCAGGCTATTAAAACCACCTGTCATTTGTGAGGTTTGTTTTGCATTATCTTGGAGATTTGCTGTGTTTATATAATCAATATCATCATCTTCACACTGAAGACTGAGATCAATATCTTCTAATATTGATGAATGGAAGGAAGATCCAGCTGGGCCAGATGATAAAATGTCAAAGAAGCAAGATGAAGTCTCATCAGATTTTAAATGTGTGGACACTTGCTCCTCTAATATCGCACATACACTGTCCAAGTCTCCATTAAGAAACACTCCACTTGGTGAAAGGTTCATGTTTCCTTAGATTAAGAACAATCTTGTTAAATGGATAAATTGTTACACCACAGTCATATCAATAACAAACTCATTCCTCAACACTGTACAGATGTGCCAGACTGTATGCACTTTCCAATACTGGTTCAAGTCCCTTTCTATTTTTGTGAAATATAAATGAAATTTACATTTCTCATAAAGTATTTTCTGTTTTTCAACATGTTTCACACTATACTAAAGTAACACTACTGATAATAATTTGCAACTACAACTTTCAAGTTACATATTTATTAGAAAACATTCAAACATGTTACTCCAAATGTTAGACTGAAAACTCTTTTTAATTAATAATTTAAGTTATTCAAAGTTTGGCTGGCATTCGGACTCCTCTATGCCTTACAGCTGTGAATTCAAGAAGACATTCTCTCCTTACAGGCCTAACAAAAAATGAATCACTTCTTGATAATATTTGTGTCTTACATAAAATTGTCAAACACGTTCATTCAACTTTGCTCATAATTTCTATAAGTCTTTTAATAGAATTTATAAATCAAATTCGAACAGCTTTCTTCATAAATTCTCAAGGCCTTGAATTCGCTACTGCTCTGAGAATAAGATTAGCTCCCACTGATCTCTGATGAACCCATCTGTATAAACAAGTGATATCTGATACGTCTATGTTAGGAAACATTCTCAGCTACCTACAAAACACTATACACTAATATCAGTGAACAGGGAATGTAACCTGAGATTTGTTTTGGCAACGCAGGCGGATCTAGTTTACAGCTCTTGTTTTCTGCGTATAAAAATAGGTCTGAAGTGCAAACCGTATATGCTTGCACTGAGGCTCATAAAATGTTGGAACCATGCAGTATAAAAATGACTCATGGCTTTGGTGTAGTTTCGCCAAAGTACGTAACTAAGTATATACCCAGACATTACTTATACTGTATGTACTTAGAGAACTCATTATTTCATCCAGAAAAGCTTGGTCCACTCTTCTGTTTGATTCCTGCCTAGTCGCCTTAGTCTTTTACCATTTCACGGTTCAGGTGGTTCTGTTTTAACGAATATTCTACTTTCGATGTTTTGTTATTAACACTGCCCTAACTAGACTAACTTCAGTTCGCACAGTTCAAGACCGACGAGAATCTGTCCTGGTTTGTACGAAAAATCTCGTTTCTGCTTCTGTTTTCATACTGCTGGAAAGTTGATTATTAGAGTTCCTTCCCCTCTTTGACACGTGACCGTCGAGTTTTTTATATCCCGAAACAATCTGTCCATTTACTAGCAGTTCTTATACATATTTTTCCTCAGTGGAAACTGTTAAGTAACTCATTAATTTAATGACGAGCTATATCTTATTTCCGGTGGGTTTTTTTAGCCCTGAGAGGCAGTGCTTTTTAAACACTATTTTCTTCTTGGCACTCACCATATCGCTGTAACAGTTCTCTCTCTCTCTCTCTCTCACTCACACACACACACTCAGAGAGAAAGGCATTTTTCATAGTCACCAGTTGTGCCCTGCATGAAGATAGGCATGCTGTTATTCTTCAACACTATTAATCTAAGCTAAGTGCCACGCCGCGTGGCATAGGCGATCATTTCTCTCCACAATTCCCTGTATTTTGAATTGATTATGAGATCAGCCGGTGACTTTCTTCCTAGCCACACTGACAGCCCATCCAGTAACTTCTCTCTCTGTCTTCCTCTGTCTCTTCTTCCCTCAGTTTTTCCAGTTGCCACAGTGTGTTCCAATTTTCCTCTTCTCGTGAGATGTCCTATAAATCTTGCTTGTCTGCCTCTGATTTTTTGCTATAATTTGCTTTTTAACTCCAGCCTCTCTTAAGACTTCTTAGTTGGTTTTCTTGGCTGTCCATGGTACCTTCAACATCCTTCTTAAAAGCCACATTTCTATGACCTCCATTTCTCGCTGTACTCTCTTATTCGTAGACCATGCTTCACATCCATAAAACAGAATTGGCTCAATGTAGTATTTAAGTACTCGGAATCTTGTTTCCATTGATATAGATCTGTTGCACAAGATGTTTCTCATTTTCTGGAATGCTGACTTGGCCTGAGCACGTCTGCTTTTTATTTCATAGCGACATTTGCCATCAGTTATTATAATCTTTCCAAGTACTTGAATCTATCAACTTGTTTCAGATTTATGCCACCGATGGTAATGCATATAGGTGGTATTCTTTTCTTTGAGATGACCATCACTTCAGTCTTCTTTTTGTTCAGTCTGAGACTTTTACTTTTACTTTCACGAATCATGATGTCCAGAAGAGCCTGTAGCTCCCCTTCACTTTTAGCAATCAGAACTGTATGATATAATAATGTTCACTAAAACTTCGTGAATATGTCACCACAGGAGGACGCCGGTTGTTGCAGATCCTGACCTCATAGCCTCGGGGTTAAAGGAACAAGCCATCACTGGCTGGTCTTCTCCAGTCCTCGCGATGGTGCATCTATTACCAGATCTTCACCACGATGTCGGCAGCCAAAGAGTTTCGTGTTGCCAGTTAACACGGTGAAATATTACATCACACTCCAACGAGCTGAATTTTCATGTTGTTTGCGTGCAGTATTAGATTAAATGGATGAAAAGTTTTTAACGTTTGGGAGATTTAGGAAGATGTAGGTTTGAAAGATATTTGACAGAAACGTTGTCATCCCATTTGCTTAGCTACTTGAAAGAAACAATGAATATAACCATCTTTTTCTGTATCACCATTTCAGTGTCAAAAAAACTCCCCAAAAATAATAAAAAAATAAAATAAAATCACTGACCGTATAAAATATTTTTTTAAAAACCACTGTAAAGCAGCATTGTGTCAGCAACATGAAGATATGAGTTTTCGCAGCAATTTTTTTTTTATTATCAATATATATTTTTGTACAGTATTTGTTATAATTTATTTTTCTATCTTTGTTTCCACAGAAATGATAACAAGACCCTAGATTTTCATGTACACCACGTTAGGTGATATAGGAGTCTTTTCTGTAGCCGGTTCTCCATCATCAGGTGCTTCAGAACGGCACAGTGACCAGGGATGCTTAAAAAGCTCTTCCACTTCCTCCAGCTTCTTTCCTTTCGTTTCTGGCAGGAAAACTGCAAAAAACGCTAGACCAAGGACAGAGATGCCGGCGAAAAGCCAGTATGTGCCTACAGGACGAGAGAGTAATTATTGTCGTGTTACGAATTGAAATAATGTTGGCTACAAGTTAAGGAAAGTAATAGATGATAATTATGCTGGAATAAACGGAATACATAAAGTGGTCGGTATCCTATACAATACCAGCAGGTCCTTGAAACATTTCTTTTAATCTTTATTTTCTTCTTTTTCTGTGTGCAGACTTCCGTCGCAAATTGCAGTCTATTGTGTTTTTTTTTTGTTTTTTGTTTCTTGTTTTTGTTATTAAAGAAGTTGGAATTATCTTACATTCAATACAGTGTTTTGTTATTACTCATCAAGACAGTGTAGGAGCAGATGCAAATGCTGTCAGCAGAATCAGTGAGCCATAACTAAACAAAGTATTCTCATACATTAACACAATGCTCCTGCTAACAGCGTGACTAACATGGCAAAATGGGTGTGTTTTTAGAAATGGTGAAATCTGTTCAGGAACTACTCCAGGAATTTAGTAAAGTCAGTGTTATACACTTTCCATCGGATATAGTGTCTTCATTTAGTTCTTCGCTGAGGCTTCTCTGCTAAGATCTAGTCTGCAGTAAAGGGAAAATCTTAATATAATATCCGACGTTTCGAGGTTAAAGGGAGATAACAGTAACAAAAAAAAACCGTCCTTGGTCCTGAAAATTATGGCACGTACTCCTGTTTGAAGCCTGCAGCAATGGGGTGTCTTAAGGATATTTTTATGTTTTATTTCAGTGTGACTTACGTGTAGTAGGAGTTCTGCTTTTATTCTCAGTAGCATCACCCAGGATAATATCACATAAAAGGGATGGCGACTGCAGTAAAACTGGTTTAAATAATAAAGGTAAATAGAGGTGTTGAAAGAAACAGAATCCACCAGCATGCAGTATAAAATTAAATGCAGGTGCAGAAATTCAAATACCTTGGAGCAGTAATAACTTCAGATGGGAAATGCAGAACAGAAATTATGAACAGAGTAGGCCAAGCAAAGACTGCATTTCAGAGAATGAGAAATATATTAACCAACACATCCTTATCAATGAATGTTAGAAAACGAGTCCTAAAATGCTATATTGAACCTATCTTGTTATATGGAAGTGAATCATGGACAATAGGCAAGTCTGCACAAAAATCATTGGAAGCAGCAGAAATGTGGTTTATTAGAAGAATGTTGCGAATCCCCTGGACAGCAAAAATAACTAATGAAGAATGTATGAGAAGAACTGGAGAGACAAAAAAAACCTTGTCAAAAAGATAAGAGAGAGACAATGTACTTTCATAGGACATGCAATGAGAAGAGGGGGCATTGAAAATATTATAACAACAGGAAAAATAGAAAGAAGAAGATCAAGAGGAAGACCAAGAGAAATGATACTGGACAGTCTGACAGGATGGTGTGAGAGGAGATCACTAACTGAAATGATGGCATGCATGAAGGATCGTGTACTCTGGAGAAGCATAATAGCCAACGCCAGTCGGCACGGCACCTAATGATGATGATGATGATGAAATAGAGGTGTATGGTGTAGTTTTACAAAGTGGCAGAGGTAGTGAGTAAAGTGAGAAAAAAACGAAAAGAAAGTATGGGAATGTGTAAATGAAAAACATACAACATCCGATATTTCGGCGTGAGCCTTTTTCGAGGATTACATGCACAAACGAGACAAAAACAAGTAACTAAACATAGAACTTAATATGGCCTACTCCAGAAGTAGGAGACAGAGAAATGCGTGTCCACTAGAAGGTGCATAGGGACCACGCGGGGGGGGGGGGGCCGGGGGGGGGGCAGCACAAAGGATAAGCTGATAGAGCCAATCGTAAAGAAGAGGTGGAGAGAGAGGAGGAAAACAGGTTGTTGAAGGGGGGAGGGCAATAGAAACATGTTAGCCGCTAGAGGATAAGGTGTCCGGGGGGGGGGGGGGAGCGGAGAGATAATGAATGAAGAACATAAACAACTGCAGGGAGAAAATGTGAAAATGGTGAATAGGACAAGACCCTATAAACATCAATATGTTGCCAGAGAAGAAAAGAGGGTGGCGATAGGGAGGGGTAGCTAGGAGAAAGTAGAGATTTTAAAAAAAGTGGGGGGGGGGGGTGGAAAACTAAAGAAGCTACAGAAAGCTGAAGACATTGTTAATTCCAGCTGAGTGGAGACAGCCAGCCTGAAAAATAAGGCGCGGTTCTAGGACCCTCGAGATCGTACATCAGCAGAACAAGAGCGGATCGCACTAACAGAAATGTCCTGTTCACGCCGAAATATCGGATGTTGTATGTTTTTCATGTATAAATTCTCATATTTTCTGTTCGTTTTTTTCTCACTTTACTCACTCCCTCTGCCACGGGATAATATCAGCAGTAGCTTATTTATGTCCCCGCCATTTGTAGCCACATTACAAAATTGAAGAAAAGAAGTTGGAATGGTCACAGAAAACAAAACGAACAAAAGAGAGAGGAAAATTGCTGGCACGGAAGGTACCATGATCAACAAGGTGCTCCTTCCTTCCAGGCTAAGAAGATTTTCATCTAAAAACCCTCACCACTGCGAGGTGGTAAACTTATCTAGCGCCCCCTTGCGGGTGTATAAAAAAAATGAAGCAGAGAGGAGGCGGAAAGGAGAGGAGATTGGGGGGGTGGGGGGGGGGAAGAGAGAGAGAGAAAGAAACCAATACCAAAATGTGATCATAGAAATTAACTTACTTCTTAAAATAAAAAGGTTCAAGTGTTACCTTTGAACTCCTGAAGCGGAAAGGCCTGTAAGTAAATAATAGCACCAATCACTGTCAATTATGAAACGCTCCTTACCGTACTTTGTAATCGTCTCTGTCAAAGTGAGAAAGGTCATGGACACCAGAAGATTACAGATCCAATTAGTTGCCGCAGACAAGGCGTTGCCAGTTGATCTGGCCCAAAGCGGGTGGATCTCAGAATTGATGGTCCACGGCATTGGTCCCATTCCTAGCGGCGACAGTACAGTAGTAATATGTCATACTTTGCTCACTCTGTCATTTAAATCAAATGATCTGAACATTATTGTCTACTAAACAACAACGGTTATGATAATTTAGAGAAGACAGTTTTGAAAGGGTACATAATGTGAAAAAGAAAGAGAGGAAGACCAAGGCGAAGATGGCTGCAAGACATCGTTGATAGTCTGCAAATGGATGCATCAGCAACAGGGCATCTTGCTTACAACCGAAAGGCCTACAGGAGAGCTGTTAGAGGCAAAATTCCACAGGGGACATGCAAATGGCTGACTGAAACAGCTAACGCAAACCTAGAGCTATGAGTAAAATGTAAATGTTTTTTATCATTGCATTGCTAATTTAACGATTATCATTAACAATGCAGCAGATTAAGAAGTACTACATGCCACATGTGAACTTTTAAATTATATTTTGTATGGGACAGAATGTATAAATGGCTAACAGAATTACATCTCTGGCTGTTTATGAGAATAACTTAGATGGGACATATACAATGTTCATAACGATCATCTCTCAAAAACGGCAAATGCTCAGAAGTTTCTCTCCGGATCATCGGAGCTTTAATCATGTGCTTAATGCACGTCATTATAAAAGTTCATTTACTGACCTCTTATTTTCACCATTAACGTAATCCACTATACAACAAGTAGACCATTAATTTGTTGGCACCTTTTTAATCTAGGCCAGAGGTTCCAAAAGTGGGCGGTGCACCGCCCATGGAAGCGTTGGAAATATTGGTGTGGGGGTGGGGGGGGGAGGAGTTCTGAGGAAGGAACAAAATGTGTCAGACTAAGAAAATGCTTTTTTATGAGCGATAAGGAACGTGGCTTCGCAGGGACGAGGCCGGTTGTTCAAAACTTTTGAAAACCGCTGATCTAGGTGGAATCGAGACGCGGTTTGTTTTTCCGCCACTAGATGGCGCCATGTATAGTGGTCACCAACGTGTTCTTGCACGAGATTACCTTTGATTTAACAGTGCCGTTTTATTTATTTATTTTTCCACTTTGCATTTATATTGAGGTAGTTCCAATATTTTACTCCTTTTTTATAATTACTTTACATGAATAAATAAAAAAAATGTACAGCTTCTGCGGTCCACCTCTTTTGGGTGACCTCTTTTTATCTGTTAATATTGTTAACCAGCAAGGCCCAGGAACCTGGGGGTACCGATGTAAAACCTGTGGTAAAAAAAAGTCGCCGCTGATTCTTGCACTTTATGTTAGTACTTATTATTTCTACGCTAGTTTCTTCACAAAACAGAGCAGGTATTTCGTGATCTCCATGTTCATACCAATCCGTCCTGTTACAACCCGCAGCTGCATTTCCTTCTTACCTCTTTCTTCACAGCTTTCTAAGGCAGAAAAAAGTACTAAATAAAAACTGGCAATTTTTAATTCAAGCATTTTCCTTGCTTAAAAATTTTAAAGTTCTTAACGGGAGAAAAACTGGCCTTGTTCTTGACATTTTGTATTAGTAGCACACAGTTCGTTAGTTCCTTTGCGCGACCCGCGGGGTTCAGAACGTGAACTAAGAACTAAGACGTAGATTTTAACCTTAGCTTTTCCTTCATGTGCCTGAGTCTGTAGCTTTTCCTTCATGTGCCTGAGTCTGTAGCTTTTCCTTCATGTGCCTGAGTCTACTTCTAGATAATAGTTACCAAACTCTGTTTTCTTCTTGTTCTTTTTCTTCATACGTATTTTCTGTCTATATCAGCAGTCCTGTCTCTTGGATAAATTTCATTTTTTTTTTGTTTTTATTTTTGTTGTAACTCATGTATGGAACCGTAGAGCATATCTTCTTTAGTTGTTTCACTGGGCCAGTAATTGCTTGTCAGTGTCTCATAGCTGGTGCAGTTCCACAGTCTGGGGAGCCTGGGCACATGTACAAAGATTAGTAGCACCGCCTTTAAATTTTGTATACATATGACTTCGGAGTCGGCTGTATCCTGTTCCGAGACGGAATATGTTGACTTGTTCCTTTCTGTTTAGCATGTGATAGTCATCATGTGGTGGTGTTTGTGGCTTCCTGTAGGTTTTTATCATGCTTTTCCTCTGATTACAGGTGATCGGTATGTCTGGTTGCTCCATTTCAGTGCCCTCTTTGGCCAGAACTGGTATCCTACAGTGGGATGGAATCCACTGCAAGGTGACTTTATGTCGTAAGCCAGTTTTTGACAAGGCATCCTTGAGGTCTGGTAGTTTGTTGCACTGAAGAGCTTCCAGTACCGATCTTGCATCCGTGAGAATTACTATTGGGCATGTATCAGTTCTGGAGTCTGATTGTTTTTCAACTGCAGCAGTAATTGCCCTAATTCTGCATCATAGTTGTTGCAGTATTTTTTAGTGGGTATGGAAATCTTGTCAGTGGTGTTGTTTGGATATTCAATATGTGCTCCTGCCCTTCCATTTTTTATGGAATTGTGTGTAGATCCATCTGTATACACACGTATCCAAGTTTTACATGGATAATTGTCACCTAGAACACTAAGTGTGGCTGTTGATCTTACAGGACTGGTTTGCAACTCACCATTCTTCACACCTTTCACTTCAGTTTTAATAGTTATTTGGGTACAATCTGCTTCTTTCTATAGTGTATGCTCTGGTACAGATGATAATGGAGCGACTACAGTTGAAAAGTCTGGTATCAGCTTACGCAGATGCTTGGCCTGAT
Source organism: Achatina immaculata (assembly GCA_009760885.1). Taxonomy (NCBI): domain Eukaryota; kingdom Metazoa; phylum Mollusca; class Gastropoda; order Stylommatophora; family Achatinidae; genus Lissachatina; species Lissachatina immaculata. Next base: position 28,540,352 of record CM019704.1, read on the forward strand.
GAATGAAACTGCTTCTTTTAAGCCGTCTTAGTGCCAAGTTATTGAATCTCTCCTTCAGGGAATGCCCTATAGAACTGAGGAATTTCTCTCCCAAGATCATGACCTTTGTGTCTCTACGTTCTTTTAGTGCTTGAACACCAAATATTTTCTGCATTTCTACTACTGGTGTGGACCTCATGGTATCAGTGATAATCTGTAGTGACTGATTGTGTACCTTGTCTAGATTATGTAGCTAAAAAAACTCTGAATGTTTGAAACAAAAAGTAGGAAATTAGTTATTTTCTGGCTAATAAACCGACCTGGAGCAAAGAACATTAGGTATAAGACTAGTCCCAAAATTGCCATCCATGAGTAGGATGTTGGGCAGTAGTTTTGCGTCCACATTAAAGCACCAGGAAGTGTTTTTTGGGCGCATGTACCATATTTGGAACGTTCGCTGTTAGATGGATCGACTGGTAGACAAGAACCGTTAACAGAGGGAGCATTGTCATTGAAGCAAAATCCACATTCTGTGTTCTCTATGCAGTCTTCACACCACCTGGAATAAACACCAGTAGTGAGAAAATAATCTTGGTTATTCAAAAGTAATGTACACCGTAAATGTAAACAATGGAGAATAACATTTTTTTCTGAAAAAAAATATAACGCTGCGTTCGACGTCAAAGTGAAATCAGTAAGTAGTAATTGAACTGAGACACCGATATCGTACTCTTACCTGTATGAGGAACAATCTGAATCATTGCTGGCATAATCAAATTTGTTTATAGGTGGTGAGTTGAAAGCTGCTAACTGAAATGCCACGGCCAAAACCACCAGACTCAGCGCGGTACCTAAAATCAAGAGAACATGAACTGTCAAGCGCTGCAAGATTGTTATTGTGGTGAAGTTGTTGAGGACGTTTTGTGCGTTCTTAATGCAGTTATTAAATGTTTTCTGAAAATTTGATTTCTTATATTTCTATGTACAAGAGATGAAGGAAACAAGACCAAGGGGTAGACCAAGATATAGATGGAAAGACAAAAACAGAAGAGGATATAAAAGGAACTGGTGTCACCAATTAGGAATAGAGAGGAATGGAGGCGAAAGTTTTATGCAGCAATGAGGCTTAATGGCTCGGAAAGTTGAAGAAGAAGAAGAATATGTATGGCGAAGTGGTTAGTGCACTAGTCTCTCATGGCGAAGGTCGGGGGTTCGAATCCGGCCGGAGGCACCCCAGTCACCCAGCTGTAGAAATGGGTACCCGACTTCTTCTGGAGTTGGGGAAGGGAAGGCGGCCAGGCGTGATACTGACCATATCACCCTTTAGTGTGCTGACAGATCAAGGAAAATATGGGACACTAACATCATATCCATATGTGCCCATAAGGCACAACAGGATTACCTTACCTTTTTACCTTTATTGCAACTGCTGATATCGTTGCAAGACATTCAGACACTAAAATAAAGAATCTCACCACATACATGCCCGCACACACACACACACACACACACACACACACACACAATTAAAATCTTGATGCTCTCTACACACAAATGGACGTCTCATTCACCTTCAGTCAGAAAGTCATTTGCATGTCCCTTGTGGAACTTTGCCTCCCTAACAGTTCTCCTGTAGCCCTCTCGGTTGTAAGCAACAATGCCCTGCTGCTGATGTGTCAATTTGCAGATCATCAACGATGTCTTGTAGCTATCTTCGCCTTGGTCTTCTTCTCTTTCTTTTTTCCTTTATGTTCCCTCCCAAGACTGTCTTCTCTAAATTATCATGACGTTTTATATGTCCAAAATATTTAAGTTTTCTCTGTTTAATCTTCTTTACTAGCCAACCTTCTTCAATATTAAGTTCTTGTAGTTTGGAAATATTTGTTCTTTTTGTGTCCATGATAGTTGAAGGATTATTCTGTAGTATTTACAATCAAAGGCTGTTTTGTTAAGTGTCCAGGTCTCACAGGCATATGTTGCGATGAGAAAGAAGCATGCCCTTAAAAATCTTATTTTTTGTCGTTCTGTCTGTTCCTCTCACAGCTTCTTTAGTTGTTTTATTTATTTATTTTTTTTTTGAAGAGCGATAGGTGTCCTCTTTTTAATTTCCCTCATTGTATCTCCATTATTAGTCAGTAATGATCCAAGATATTCAAAACTCTCCAACTCTTCCAATTTTTCCTCGTTGATATATATTTCATCTGCCTTATTGTTTTGTCAGTTGTCATCAATTTAGTTTTCTTCGCATTAAGATAGAGGTTTTGATCTTCACTATTCTTACGAACTGACATAATTAGTTTTTCCATTCCTTTTTGTGTTGTTGATAGTAATACTGTGTCATCAGCATATCTAATCTCTGGTATTTCATAACCTCCAATTGTTCATTCATTCATTCATTTGCATGTCCCTTGCGGAACTTTGCCTCCGTAACAGCACTCCTGTAGGCCTCTTGGTTGTGAGCAAGATGACATTCTGCTGATGCATCCATTTGCAGATCATAAACGTTGTCTTGCAGCCATCTTCGCCTTGGTCTTCCTCTCTTTCTTTTTCCCATTATGTACCCTTCCAAGACGGTCTTCTCTAGTTATCACGACGTTTAATGTGTCCAAATTATTTAAGTTTTCTCTCTTTAATCCTCTTTACTAGCCAGCCTTTTTCAATATTAAGTTCTTGTAGTATAGATATATTTGTTCTTTTTTTTGTGTCCATGATATTTGAAGAACTCTTCTGTAGCATTTACATTCAAAGGCATTTATGTGTTTCTCAGCTGTTTGTTAAGTGTCCATGTCTCACAAGCATATGTTGCGATGGGAAAGATGAATGCCCGTCAGAATCTTATTTTTGTGGTTCTGTCTGCTCCTCTCCACAGATTCTTTAGTTGTTTTACTTTTTGAAGAGCGATAGATGTCCTCCTTTTAATTTCCCTCATTGTATCTCCATTACTAGATAGTAGTGATCCAAGATATTCAAAACTCTCCACTTCTTCCAGTTTTTCCTCATTGATATATATTTCAGCTTCCTTGTTTGTTTTATCAGTTGTCATTAATTTAGTTTTTTTTTGCATTAAGATAGAGATTTTGCTCTTCGCTGTTCTTACGGACTGACATAATTAGTTTTTCCATTCCTTTTTGTGTTATGGACAGTAATACTGTATCATCAGCATATCTCATCTCTGGTATCTCAAAACTTCCAATTGTTATGGCATTGTAATATTCTTTATCTACATCTTTTCTAACATTCCTCATTTTATTTTCAGTATACAAGTTAAATAAGTAAGACGACAGTAAGCAACCCTGACGGTCCCCTTGTTTTATGACAAGCCAAGTTGGCCTCGACATAGCCGTGATATTAATTGTATCAAATGTGTTGCAAATTCCATTTTTTCCATTATTTCCCAAAGTGTCTGGTGTTGTGCACAATCAAATGCTTTTGAATAGTCTACAAAAGATAAAAACATTGACCCTGCACGCTGAAAATTAATATACTAAACACACTAAAAATAATGAACTTCATCAAGACACTCACTACACACACTTAAGACACTCACTGAAAGTCAAAACACTGATGCCAACACGGGCATTGAAAATCTGGACACTCGAGATAAAGTAAAAAAAGTAAAGATAGTCCCATAGCATTTCAAATGCCGTAGGGGGTGAAGCGTTAGAGGCCTCATTATGCTGGGTCATCAGCGTATGAGGTAGGGTGACCAGTTCCTTTCCTCGCTGCCTTTACTTCCCAGATTTTCTCTGGTACCCATTTTACGAGGCTGGGTCGACCTCAGGGCCGTATTGGTCGGAAAAAAAATCCCGCTCAGCTGGGGATTCGAACCCTCGACCATTTGGTTGCTAGACGAGTGCTCTAACCACTACGCTAGCCGGCCCCACTCGAGATACCGACCGAAAATTAAGACACTCACCATACAGAATTGAAAGTTAGAAAACTCACCACACAGACTTAAAGTTAGAAAACTCACCATACAGAATTGAAAGTTAGAAAACTCACCATACAGAATTGAAAGTTAGAAAACTCACCACATAGACTGAAAGTTAGAAAACTCACCACCCATGCTGCACATAAGAAGCTTTTTACGTCCAACTCTTTCAACGAGCCACACACCAACGCCAGTAAACAAGAAGTTAATGCCTGCTGTAAGTGCGGCAAGCCAAACCGCCATAGTATCATCATTTATTCCAGCCATTTTGATTATGGTGGCGCTGTAGTACCTGTGTTGTAATCATTACAGAATATGTCATACTTGTCAAGTAATCAGAATGAAAGAACCCTTATTACTGATTTTAGTTTACGCATTACGTATATGTCATCATATGACAGTGTAGAATTGTGGAGGTTTTTTTTCTTTTTATGTACTTTTATTATATTGTTTTGAAAGTTTATATACTGGTTGATTTTCCATATAACTTGATCCTTACAAGTCAGTCAAAGTTATATGTATGTATATATACATCGCCTGAAACTGAAGACATCTTTAATGGAGATGTAACTGAAGCTCATATTTCTCAGACAAAATCATGTTTCTAAGTTAAAAAAAAAATTAAACAAGACAATCAGGATCTCTGTATATGATTACTTACATGACAGTGTTAATACCGCACAGCTGCTGAAAGAACTGCAGCCCACATCCAACTATAAGGGCTCTGCGAACTGGTGGAGTTTTCAATACCCTAATAAGAACAAAACCGCCTGAGAAAGAAAAGCAAGATCCTATATGGTAACCAGTGCGCGTGAAGAAACACTTTGTCAGTCTCTCGTGAGTTAATCATTGGCAACATTAACACTTAAAGAATTCATACCCAAGTCGCCTAGATAAGATACTGTTTAGGTTTATAGCGGTCATCTGTAGCTTTTGAAACCGAGAGTTGCCTTAATGTAATAATTTTTATTGAGTAGAAAACAAAATGGCAAATGACTTTTTTTCTTTCTACAATACGATTAGAACTTTTTTTTAAAGTAATTTCTCCGGGCATAAGAGACGGTATCGGAAAGTGTTTGGACAGGTCCTAGAGAGAAAAAAAAGAGGCACAGCTTACTTTATTTAAATTTTGTCGGCCTATTGTATTTCAAAACTATAGGAAATTAACAAATACATTTTATTCGCTTAACTGAAATAATACAGCACATCTCGTTGGTTTTTGCTTCTCACGAAAAATCCACAAAAGTGACAAAAGTCGGCGATATTCTCTGCTAATTAAAGTCTAAACTTTCGTGAAGCATATGCTATTTTTCATAACAACTCACTTCTAAAACAGGTTTGTTTGTTTGTATTGCCTACCTGTATTTCTATTTGTGTTTCCCATTTCAAACTCTTTCTTCATCGCCATCATCTCCTCCTCAACATCAGTTGTTGCCCTTATCTTCATCAGAACATCCCTTGATCTTTGTTCTAGGCCTTTCTTCATCAACCATCGAGGACTCTCAGGCAAAAAGATGAAGCCCACTAACTGAATTAATGATGGAACGCCTGCCAACCCTAGCATATATCTGAAATGACAAGACACAAAGATACCCTTTATTTCTCAATTACCCTCAGCACAAACTCACAGTTTGAACACTCTTTTTTTTTCATAAACAACTTTCGAAAGTCGATTAATGTCAATCCAAGAGACTGTCACCTGCAGCTGTTTAATGCGAAGAACAGAATCTCATTACAAGTCCACATTATTTGTTTGTATTTTGTGCCCGTCTTTCTTCGGGGAGGATACCACGGGAGCCAAGTTCGTGATTTTTCGTCTGTTTTCGTGGTCTTTTCTTTTTGTCGTGGTTTTTTTTTTTAATATTGTCATTTGGAAAGCATTTGTCGAAAAATTGGATTGTTGTAAGTTCATCATTTATACGTATTCATCCTGTTTTCTGCGGCTCTCGTCCCTACCTACTTTCCTCGCTCTTTCTATCTTTTGTAAAACTAAACCATACACATCTGCCTACCATTATTACTAGAGCCAGTTTTACCACAGTCGTCACTTCTCTTATCTCTCACCATTATATGTTTGCCAAAGTTCAGAGCCATCTTACGTAGGAAAAAAAAAAATCTGGAAGATTTTAATGTTAGCCAATTTGTAATCTTATGTTTCTCGTGTCTTAAAATAAAATTAGTAAGCATTACTTTTCCGAATATTCTTCCATTGCCTTAGTATTTTTAGTTCTCTGTAAAACATATCGTTCTGTACTATCTTGGTCTCTATCAGAACCGAAGATTCATGTCTGAAAATCTCTGCTGTGCATTGCTTTATCCTCTAGTGTGCCATCCTTCCAATCCACATGCTTCATTTATCACATTCCATACGTTTTCTTAAAATCTGTTATTGTTGGTGGTTTACAAAATATGTCGTTTCCGATACTCTGCTCAGTATTCTTAATTTCTCTAACTAACCCAAGGTAAGACGACAATAACATCATCATCTTGTGCTGCTTACCTCCATCCTCCAGGCTTAATATAGCTGAAAGCTCCGTCCACAATACTAGCCACAAACTGACCGCCTGTAATGAACATGTTGTTGATCGTTACCAGTCGACCACGCAGATGTAAGGGGGCGCTCTCAGCGATATATACAGGAACCGTCATGGATGCAAAACCTGGCAAAATAAAACAATTTTAAATACCTGACCTGAAATATTCACCCCTCAAAGTTATATAGAAACTGATAGTTAGCTGTTGTGTAAGCATAATACTGCGACTCTAAAATATAGCCATTAAACAAGAAAAGGAAAACCAATATAACGCCCTAGAAATGTGGACTTACAAAAGAATAATGATGCATAAATGATGGTCATCTCAAAGAAAAGAATACCACCAAAATATAGCATTACTATTGATGCCACAGAACTGAAACAAGTTGATAGATTCAAGTACTTAGGAACAGTTATAACAGCTGATGAGAAATGTCACAACGAAATAAAAAGCAGACGTGCTCAGGCCAAGTCAGCATTCCAGAAAATGAGAAACATCTTGTGCAACAGATCCATATCAATGGAAACAAGATTAAATGTTACATTGAGTCAATTCTGTTTTATGGGTGTGAAGCATGGTCCATGAATAAGAGAGTACAGCGAGAAATGGAGGTCAAGGAAATGTGGTTCATAGGAATGATATTGAAGATACCATGGACAGCTAAGAAAACCAACGAAGAATTCTTAAGAGAGGTTGGAGTTAAAAGGCAAATTACAGCAAAGATCAGAGACAGACAAACGAGATGTATAGGACATTTTCTGAGAAGAGGAAAATTGGAACACATTGTGGCAAGTGGAAAAATTGAAGGAAGAAGAGACAGAGGAAGATAGAGAGAGAAGTTACTGGATGGGCTGTCAGTGTGGCAGTGAAGGAAGTCACTGGCGGATCTCATAATCAAGTCTAAAGACAGGGAATTGTGGAGAGAAATGATCGCCTACGCCACACGGCACAGCATAGCAATTGATTGATTGATTGATTTGTTGTCTCTCCTGCTCTCTCTCCCTCCTCCTTCTGCCCTCTCTCTCTCTCTCTCTCTCTCTCTCTCTCTGAACCTTAAGTGCCCAAGAGACATGGGGCTTCTCAAGGGCTTTCCACAAAAGCCTGTCCTTTGCCTTCCTTTCCGCTCTTGCCCAGGTGAACCCTCTGTTGCTCAACATCTTCTCTGTTGTTCTTCTCCATGTCTCCTTTGGTCTACCTTTACTTCTTTTCCACTATGGTGTCCCTCTTAGTGCTGTTTTTGGTAGTGAGTCGTCAGTCATCCGGAGCACATATCCTAACCATCACCAGAGTCTTTCCTCAGTAAATGCCGTCAGTCGCTTCATCTGCATTTCTGGCAACAAGATGCTATTTCTTACGGTGTTTGGCCAAAATATTCTTCTAATTCTTTAGTCTGGAAAGAATTCAGCTTGTTTTGTATAGTTTTGGTGAATTTCCAGAATTCACCTTCATAGAGTTGTCTCCTGAAGCATGTCTATGGTAACTGGTGCACCACAACTCGTGAATTGGGGAGTCTTGTCTGAGCGACGAAGTTGCTAATGTATTAGTCTCTCGTGGCGAAGGTCAGTTTTTTAGATTCGACCGGGGGTGCCCCAGTCATCAAGCTGTAGACACTGATACGTGGCTTCTTCAGAAGCTTGGAAAAGAATAATGATCAGGCGTGGCTGCTTACAAGCCAAGAAAAATGTTGATATTAACACTACATTCCCTAGATGCCCCCATGGCACACTGGGGTAATCTAAATATAAGAAGACTGGCATCTGAAAAAAAATCTGCATGCAACTCTGCTTTTCGTTATGAATATTTTACCAAAATTAGTAGAAATCCCCCTTGTGGTACCCGGGACCTGGGCACATACCTGGGAAGCAATGAATAGGACCACTGTACCCTACCACGCATGATCGTAAAAGCCGACTAAGGAGGGTTCGGCATAGGGCCAGCAACCATATCTGGTTTTTTTAAAAATCCGTCAGACTGCTACAGAAACGGAAGCAAGGGAAAAAAACAAATGCAGGTGGAAGGAGAAATGCTTATCAGGAAACTGAGCCCATGAAGATTGTGGATGAAAGCCAGACAAGACAGGCATTTGTGGAAAACCCTTGCGGAAGCCACATGTGCCTTGGGCACTTAAGGTTCAGAGAGAGAGAGAGAGAGAGAGAGAGAGAAAAAGAAGAAGAAGAAGTGTTTATTTCCAAGAAACAGTGTAACGGCCAGTACTTCAACTTCCACGACACAGTTTTGCCCTCACTTCACACATGTACGATAAGATACTCCCATTACATTTAGCGCACTCATGGCTTACTTGAAACAAACAGATGTATAACATGACACTTTTTGTTAAATATATAACATGACACTTTTTGTTAAATATATAACATGACATCATTTTTAGAGTTGCGCTGAGCATCATTTTGTGAACATAGTTACGTAGCGAATATGTGACGCCAAGCAGAACAGGGAAATTATCATTTAAGTATCATTTAACTATCTGTCTTTAAGTAATACATTTTTTCAGGACACATATCATCTTATAGCTATCTAAGCCAAGATACAAAACTAGACTGAAGTAGAATATGTATTATGGGGGAACTAGACATATATATATATATATATATATATATATATATATATATATATGACATATATATATATATCTTATAATTTTTATACAGCGTAAACTTCTTCAGTATTAAAGTTTTTGACAGTGAAAAGTTATATCCTTGCTAAAATTGTGAAGTAAATCCCCACAGAGACTACCACCTCCAAAAAAAAAAAGAAAACCTCACCAATTCCAAAGCCCAGAATGAGTCTGCCGGCTACAAGCATGTCCTTATTCTGAGCAGCGCAAAGAACTACAGCTCCAACGGTGAACACGCAGCTTGCCAGTATAGTCACCGCCTTCCTGCCGAACAAATCGTTCAGGACCCCTCCTACCAAAGCTGACAGAAAAGCGCCACCTATGGTGACGCTGACAATGAGTTCTTGCCAGAACGACGATAAGTTGAATTCTACCTTCAACAGCAGCATGGCTCCTGACACAACTCCCGTGTCATAGCCGAAAAGAAAGCCTCCAATTGCAGCAAAAAACGTTAACTTCCATATGTAGAAGTTAAACTTCTGGTGTGATTGCAACGTTGGAAACTTTTCACTGGTGGTCGAATCAATGGAATTCCTGTCAGTCGAAGATCTGTGTAAACGGTCGGAGTGTGCTGCCACACTGTATACATTTCTGTTGTCGTTTGTTCTGTTGTTTAATGAAGCAGAGATGGAGGGCAACTGCTGTTCAGTACCAGAGTGTGCACTGCGGCTATTGTCATCTCCTTTGTCATTTTCGCGATATCCGTCAGTTGTTAAATTACTGGTTGTGTCTTTATTTGAAGTACCATAACTGAAACTACCTCCTATAGTACTGATTCTCAAGCGTTCGGATTCGTTCATTGTGATGAGCTTCTTATATTCAGTGCTTTTCTAAAACAAAACAAAAAAAAGTATTTAGTGAAAGGCACAGCATTAATGTTTTGTGGTACTGCAGTTGGTGGAGCTGTTACATGACAGTGTTGAAATTGTTGTACTCCTGCGAGGTAACAGAAAAGGTAATACATTTTATTTTCTCTCTCTCTCTTTCTCTCGCTCTCTCTCTCTCACTCTGTATATCTCTGTCTGTCTGTTTCTGTCTGTCTGTCTCTCTTTCTGTCTCTCTCTTTCTGTCTCTCTGTCTAGCTCTTTTTTGTCTCTCTCTTTCTGTGTCTCTGTATCTCTATCTGTCTCTGTCTCTCTTTCTATCTCCCTTTTTGTCTATCTCTTTTTTGTCTCTCTCTTTCTGTGTCTCTGTGTCTCTGTATCTCTATCTGTCTCTGTCTCTCTTTCTATCTCTCTTTCAATTTATTTCCTGTGACAAAATACCGACTACAATAAAGAACAATGTATGACTTGAACTAATATTGAAAATTACTACAGATAATAAACATATATATATATATATATATATATATACATATATGATAACAAACTAATAATAATGAAAAACTACACTGTTGCCAGAGTTACTGAAAATAAAGAAGAAGAAGAAGAAACTGTAAGGGATTCAGCCAGGGAACTTTGCGTGCGACACCGCTGGTAAAAAAAAAACATAGGCCCCTACAGCTAAGAGAAACAGTGTACACTAGTACACTAGTATTAGTTAAAGAACACGTCGATGATAATGAAGACTGTTTGGCGCTTCATCTCGTACAATTAACGTGTATTTGGTTCGTAGTAGATATGAAAACACTACTTTCTTTTCTATCACACCGTAGACCAGCAGTTCCCAACCTTTTTTGTAAGCACGACACTAGACCAGCAATAATACGTGACCAGCAACCCTTGAACAAGATTTTTTTTTTTTTTTAATTTCAGTTTGAAATCATGAAGTAGTAAGATTTTCTAAAATTCCTTCTTTTTCACATTTTAACATATTTCTTTCTTTGCTATTTCTCTCTACACTATCTCAGACTCACCCTCTGGCAATCTCTGCTATGAAGCCTTCCTATGAATATAATAGAAGATGACACTATTATCTAACAAGAATCAGTTTAAGTTTCAGACTAAAATGAAGCCAAAGCCCAATATTTCTGATTCTATAGTAGACTTTTCTGGAAACAGAACAGTCTTGCTAGATCTGCTCGTTGAATATTCATCATCATAAGGTGCCGTACCGACTAGCCTTGGCTAATACGCTTCTCCAGAGTACCCGATCCTTCATGCAGGCCATCTCCTCTCACACCATCTCGTATATAAGCATAACTATTCTTGGGAGCTATAACAGTCGTTTCCCGTTGCCTTCTGTAGGTTTGTGTACGGACTCTCCGCTACCTTTTGGACTCCCTATCCTTCCTGCAAGGTAGCGGGAGCGAGAGGTTTTAAGGCGCCTTTAACCCACCTGGTATTCCCTTCACTGAGCATATGAACCACTTTATAGGAGTAGTAGTATTATTGAATATTAAGATATATTAATCACTAATACATTCGTTTAATGTCAACTCGGATACATAAAACTAATACATTTATTACATGCAAGCATAGATAATCGCAGCGATGTATTTGTTTAAATAGTACATGTAATCGAAATTCATTTGACATTAGACTTAGCAAAGGTAAATCAAAGCATCAAACATAACAGCAGTGTTTCTGCGTCTTCATCACAGCACAATATGTGAAAACACGCTTGACAACCAATGTACAAGTTAGCCAAAACACCGACCGTGAACAAAAGTGACCGACGTGCTCAGATTTCTCTAAGTGAATCTTCTGTAACACAAACGCAGGCTTCTGTCTCTACAGATCTGCAAGATTATGTCTGTGAAATCTATTAGTTTTCAAGTCCATCACTTTTTAAATTACCTGAAACGTATTAGTCGTGTGGTTAAAATATATCAGACCTATATAGGATTGTATATTTCACGACTAGCTTCATAACCTTACATATTAAGTACTATTCTGTAGATTAGTAGTAGCAAGTAGTAATTTCCTACAGAGAACAAAACAGACATTACCAGTGACGGTAACGTAATCCTACATCTGTAACCCGTAAGTCTGTGTCAGAAACAAAGTGCCCATTAGTTAAAACAATCATGTAATCATTCAGTAATTTAACCCGCATGCGATAACCAGTTGAAACAGGACGCTAATTAACCTACGTGTTCCCAGACCTTGTTTTATATCAGAATTTTGACCAGCCAGATCTATGTAAGACTTTTGTGTGTAATGTAGCGTTTGTTTTGTTTCGCGGCGAAGTACGCCAAGAATTTCATGATAACCGCAATTAAGCAACGATAGCTGAATCAGACGTCACAACCATGACACTTGTAAAGTAAATTCAGGGTCAAGTGGTTGATTAATTAATGAGCATTAAGATTGTCGCTAGCATCCAGACGTATACACAACGAACTGAAACTTCAAGTGCATGCGTTGAACGTGAGCAGTACATGAATTTTAACAAAATTCGACCTTAATGAAAGTGCTGCGTAGAGTGCCAACCTCATGTACGTGAAATACTTTTATCACGTCAATGTACTTCTTTAAACGCATCCACCAACGTTTTTCATAAATGCTTCCGTAACTGCGGTTTTAGATGCTGGTCTCTGAGAGTTGTATATATAGTAACCTTTATAAGATGCAGGCAACTGAAATATGTATCAATGAGGAAAAATTGGAAGAAGTGGAGAGTTTTGAATATCTTGGATCGCTACTAACTAATAATGGAGATACAATGAGGGAAATTAAAAGGAGGACATCTATCGCTCTTCAGAAAGTAAAACAAATAAAGAATCTGTGGAGAGGAGCAGACAGAACCACAAAAATAAGATTTTTAAGGGCATGCATCTTTCTCATGGCAGCATATGCCTGTGAGACCTGGACACTTAACAAAACAGCTGAGAAACACATAAATGCCTTTGAATGTAAATGCTACAGAAGAGTTCTCCAAATATCGTGGACACAAAAAAGAACAAATATATCTATACTACAAGAGCTTAATGTTGAAGAAGGCTGGCTAGTGAAGAGGATTAAAGAGAGGAAACTGAAATATTTTGGACACATTAAACGTCATGATAATTTAGAGAGGACCGTATTGGAAGGATACATAATGGGAAAAAGAAAAAGAGGAAGACCAAGACGAAGATGGCTGCAAGACGTCGTTGACGATCTGGAAATGGATGCAACAGCAGCAGGCCATCTTGCTCACAACCGAGAGGCCTACAGGGGTGCTGTTACGGAGGCAAAGTTCCGCAAGGGACATGCAAATGAATGAATGAATGAATATAAGATGCTTTCTGAAATCCGAAAGTTTCCAAGTATCGGTATTTAGGAGTGGAAAATTTTCTCTACGCGTCAGTTCCAACTTCCATCTCAGTTCCAACTTCCATCTCAGTTCCGAATTCAACTTTTGAAGATCCGTGAATAGTAAAACCTGATACAAATGGTGAAAATAATTTTTTTTTAAATCCTTCAAGATCGATTTTTTAAAAATGTGTACTTTATACATCGCACTGTTTACTCTGAGTTTCACAACATTATCTGAACAAGATATCCATAAAAATATGCGCACTTTAAATTTGTGAAAACCACACAAGCTTAGAAATCACATTAAACTTTTATGTATTTCAATATACAAATATTAAACTTATCCTAAAACATTACTTTAAACACTTTTTAACTTTAAATTATTTTAAATTGCAAGTCAGTTATAAACATTATAAGTGTTACGCATTTTTAAAAGACATTTTAAGCAATGAAAAACATGTCAGCGTGTTATAGGTGTACTTCTGTTTCGAATACAGCATACCTAAAAATAACTGACATCCACACAACTGTACAACAATGCCCTCACATCTTAATATCAGTAAGCTCGGAAAACTTTCCTGTAAAGTGAATTTTATACTATCTCCTCCATATAAAAGGTTTCAAGGTATAATACAGGGTCCGGCATAAAGAATAGCTCGATTTTAAAAATGGAAAATAAATTAAGCGGCATATGTGTTTTTAATTTTTAAAAAAGTGAAATGGAAGTCAGAAAAGTGGGTAATTTTATTATTACTGACAATCATACTTAGGTTTTGAAAATTACGCCGGTTAGATGACCGCCATTACATTTGATACATTCAGCCAGGCGTCTGGAAAATCCCTGCATAACACCATTTAACATGTTTAAAAGGATATTTTGAATGCAGTGTCGAATTCGATCCTTTAGGTCTGCGACTGACTGTGGTTAACTAGCATACACCGTGTTCTTGAGGTACCCCCACAAAAAGAAATCTCCGGGCAATAAATCCGGAGACCTTGCCGGCCAATGAATATCCCCAAATCTGGAAATAAGACAATTGGGAAATGCTTGTCGCAGCATGACCATGGACTGACGGTCTGTGTGGGCAGTTGCTCCATCTTGTCGAAACCATATTAGTCTCTTATTTCTATTGGCCAACTCTGGAATGAAGAATGAAGTATTCTGTTAGCATCTGTACATAGTGATCGCTATTAACAGTAAGAGGATGCCGGTCTTCGTCTTGGGCCAATGACGCCGAATGATGCAACGCCACAACACAGTGTTACTCGTTCACTATGGAGCAGTTTCTCATGCAGTAACTGTGGATTTTCAGCTGATCAGTATCTGAAATTCTGCTTGTTCACATTTCCTGACAACTCAAAATGTGCTTCATCAGACTTTATGAGGCCAGTGAGCAAATTCGTATTTTCTTCAATGCGTGCTAAAAAACGGTAGCAAAGTCAAGTCTGTTAATTTTATCCAAATTATTCAGTTGCGATCATCTCCTGGAGTTTTATCCATACGTTACGTCTTCATCATCTCTTGTAGTTTTATCCATACATTACGTCTTCATCATCTCCTGTAGTTTTATCCATACATTACGTCTTCAATATCTCCTGTGGTTTTATCCATACATTACATCTTCATCATCTCCTGTAGTTTTATCCATATATTACATCTTCATCATCTCCTGTGGTTTTATCCATACATTACATCTTCATCATCTCCTGTAGTTTTATCCAAACATTACATCTTCTTCATCATCTGAAACATGTTAGGCATGTTATTGGGAAGTATCACGGAGAAATCATATCTTTTCTTCCTTGAAGAAACTTAAATTTTTATTACAAGCGTGAGGAGCAAAGATTCACGAGGGAAAATAATTGCAAGAAAGCATTCAGAGTACACCCGGCTAAGCTGATTCCTGTCCGTCTCTTGATGCAGTCCACTCATCTATATCGTCTCTCGCTCGCTCTTTTTTTTTCTTCAACTTTTCCCTCAAGTATAGTTTTCGTTATATTACTTTGTGTCTCAGAGTTGTCCACAAATTTTGTAAACTGTTTTCTTATTATACTTTCAACTCTTTCTCTTCTCGGCCTCAGCTTAATTATTATTTCTTTTTCTTTGTTATCTTTTTATTTCCACCAAATACGCTCCATTCTTCTGTATATCCACATTTTCACGAGCGTAAATTAACTGAATGAGCTCCTCAATTAAAAAAAGAAAGAAAGAAAGAAAGAAAGAAAGAAAGAAGGAAGGAAAGAAAATAGGAGCGAGAAAGACAACAATCTCAGTGTTTTTTTTAAATATTGTGGACAGTAATCACTGTTTCGGAATCCTAACTACGGACAGTAATCACTGTTTCGGAATCCTAATTGTGGACAGTAATCACTGTTTCGGAATCCTTAAACTGCTCAAAATTCTGAAAACATCAGTTTCAAACATTTTTAGATAAGCGATATTAACCAGTTTTTAAAAATGAATTTAAACGAATAGGGTGTGTATTATGGAACAGGGCCAGATACTCACGAAAAAGGAGAAGCATGTTTTGTGAAACTGCTCGTCATGAACATACAAACTTGTGATAGCTGGGATAAAGTTTTCTTTCAAATTTAGCTGGAGCCATTATCTCGTCTGACACAAGCCAGTAGTTGTATGATTCAGTTTATTTGACTTTTTTTTTTCGTCATTCCATGAACGTATAACGATAGAGAAGAATTCTAAGAGAAGTTTCTTTAATTCATACTTTCTCTTTTCCGTTGTGGAATCTTTGGTCAGCGGTTGATAGCCAAGCTAAGAAAAGATTTGTTTACGTCTAACCCATCTACTTTCACATGTCTTAATTTGTTAAGTCTAATTTATATCGCTTTATACTTCATTAGTATTAGACATTAAAAGACATATTAATATACTGAAAACTACACTTTGGGACAAATATCTAGGCTGGAAGATTAGATACTGACTGAGGTACACAATAGGAAGAAATACAAGAATAGTTAGCGTATAAGTGTGTAAATCTAAATATATAGCTATACAAGAAGCCACTGCAGTCTTATATCTTTCCCGTACCGTTAAACGTCACATAGGGCTCGCAAGGCAGTTTGGCAATTTTTCCTGTTTTCGGCGAGCTTTTCAACCTCATCAAGTGATTTTATGCCTTTTAGCTTGGCCTTTCTTAACAGTGTCCTCTTTAGGGTTTCATGTGGTCCGCCTCTGTTTCTTTGGCCTGTTGTGTTCCACTTGATAGTTTGTTTTTGGGATCCTCTGATCGTTTCTTCTCATCACGTGATCAACGTGTGCCCATCTCGTTTTCCTAATCACCCACTGCAGTAGAGCTGTAATAACAAAATGTTAAAACTATTTAAGGAAAAAAATGTAGGAAGAGCTTTGTTAATTTAACAATCAAGCTGTGTGCTCGTTAATTAATAAAGCTGCTCATACTTTTTTTCTTAAATAGTTTTAAAAATAAGACAAAATAGTCAGACGGTTAATCCGAAATGCACCATCTAGGCAAGAAACAGAGTAATTAAAATTTTATCGCTGCCAACTTTCACTAGGAAAACGAAACAATATACTTAAGAGAGAATTTTACGAGGTGTAAAACAGAACATTTAATATTTGACTAAAGCGTACGGTCATTATGCAGCTTGGAAGCAAGTTAAAGACTGCAAGAAATGAAAAAGAAACTAATAAAATACATTCACTCTGTATATGACTTGTACCCGGCCTTTAGAGCCCCATACAGGTGTTCGTAGGCAGTCAGAACAGGGTGAACTCCCCCAGTGTCCTTATTCTGTTTGTCGTGGGTTTTCCTATAAACCTGGGGTCTGTATGAACTTGAGCTATGCCTATATGGCGGTTGCGAGACCACGCTTCCTTATAAGTTCCAACACTTTTTCTTCTCTCCTTCGTGCGTGTTTATAGTTTATATCTGCAGCTCTGTCTTCTAATTTCCTGTATTTAACGTTAGAAGTAGCTTCTAGGGTCACTTCCTCGGTCCAGTTGTTGCGTCAGTATTTCGAAGGTGGTGCAGTTTTGAAGGACGTGCTCCACTGTTTACGGTGCCTGAAGACGTTTACAAAAAGAGAGAGCTGTCAATCTTAAACTTTGTGTGCATTTGAGTCGGTGTGTCATGCTCTGATGAGAAAAATGATTAACTATTCATCTCTGCTCAATATGTTATAGAAATCATGTGATGTTACAGTAATCATGTATGTTATAGTAATCAAATGGGTCAAGACGCTGTCCGATGAGGCAGTCAACGACCCAAAGCTGATATGCTAGCGTCAGGGTTAGCGAACCACAGCTGACTAAGACCCTGTTTCACATCTGCGTTGATACACCCAGTATCAGGCCTAGTCTGGCTAACGGGGCAAGGAATTGTCATAGTCCCCATGGTGGTGGAGTCTGCTAAAGAAGCATTGCACACCACCTGCTTTTCAGCTGTACTCCGGGACTGAAAAAGTACCCGCCATAACCCTCTCCCACGCCCATACGATGCTGTACCTCAACACTTCTACAGCATCGGCTGTAAAGAGTACCAGCTCGTTGTTACAGGGAGATAGTACAAGTATCAGCAAGTAATAAAAAAAATGGAATCTGTGGCCTCCTATGCTTATTATGCTTTTCATCTGGTTACGGAAGACCGGCACATTTGAGTGCTGCACTTTTATACATTCTTAAGCCAGATGACCGCCTTTCTTGTTGCCTGTTACCCTACCATGGGATGAAATCCACAGCAAAAAGTTCTACCATAACAGAGACTTAAAAAAACCAAATAAAATAATAACGCGAGAGAATGCACGAATAAAATAACAACATGAATGAACTGGGGAAAAAAAAGATGGTGAAATGAAAAAAAAATTATTATTAACTTTCAGAATATATCTTCTTCATGTCGTTACTTCTAATTGTTGATCAATATTTTTGTTCTGTGTATATTAAGTAAGCAACAGGTATATGAACTGGAACAAGGGTCTCCAATACGGATAAAAATATGAAAAAATGGCAGACTATAAGACAATCCCTGCTCCTTGAGTAACAGAAATGGTAATGATGATGATGTCCTGTTAGTATTCATTTAAAAAAAAAAAAACTTGCCTGGATCACACACGATATATTAAACTTCTTTTGGTGAGGATATGACCCAGTGGAAGAATTAGATGAAGGATTCGAAAGTTACTTTCCACAGAAATCACTGCAGCTCTCCTTGAGCCTGCTCATGACAGTGAAACCATCAGTGGAAAAATTCAGCAGAAAAAAAAAAATAACACTATTTGGTACCATTTTCAAATACGAAGGACTAGATTCTATTTACCTTTTTTCAAATATGTTCTGGGGGCAAAAAATATCAGGAAATATGCTACGGTCGTTCACCTTGCACTTCGTGGGTCGGTCAAGGTCGCTTAATCTTCCGTCACAAATTTGGAGGCAAGATAACTTTATTATTTCAGCACTTACATATACGCTGTGGGTCGCTGCTCCTTAATGGTTATATAACTGTTATCGTAGAGAGCGCTGAACGAGTAGCTCCGGAAACATACGCGTTTCTGAAGTTATAGTAGCTCTATAGATACAAGTATTTTGCACTCAGTATTCACGAAGCGACCACGAGTGGGGTCTTTATTATTATTATTATACGAAAGGAGAATATAACTGCATCAGTCCACAATGCTTATTCGTGAAGTAAATATTTTTGAATGACAGAAAGAATACCACTTAAAAGTAAACATGGGGAAATATGAGCAGTGGTGCTATCAGGCCCAAATAAAACAGGGTGGTGGCGATGGTGCATTGTTTTGGGGTCATGAGTGGTTCCTCTGTGTTGAAAGTAGATGGAGGTGTATGGTTCAGTTTTACAAAGAGATAGAAAGAATGAGGAAGGTGGACAGAAACAAGAATGGCAGAAAGTAAGATGAGCACATAAAAATGAAGAACATACAACGATCCAATATTTCGGCAGAAGCATTTTTTTCTAGCATCGCGTACACAAACACACACAACAGATAAAAACACAATAAAAATATATGAAAAATATACTCCAATTTTATGGTCCCCTCCTAGTATGAAAGACGGTCAGTTTTTCATCTGTTTTTCGTGGGGGGTTTTTTTTCAGCTTTTCTAGACAAAGACCTAGGGCATAGACCCTCAGGAAGGGGGCAGATAAATAAATATTGATCCTGTTTAGGCTTGGAGAGAAATATAATATAGCGCGGGCACTGTGTATGGGTAACTTGTACTTGTACTATCTCCCTGTAACTGCGAGGTGGTGTTCTTTGCAGCCGATGCTGTGGAGATGTTGAGGCACAGCACCGTTTCGGCGTGGGGGCGGTTTATGGCAGCTATTTTTTTCAGTCCCGGAGTACAGCTAAAAAGCGGGGGGGTTGCAATGCTTCTTTAGCAGACTCCACCACCATGGAGACTATGACAATCACTGACCCGTTAGCCAGGCTAGACCTGTTTCTAGGGGTACCAACGGAGATGTGAGACAAGGGCCTTGGTCAGCTATGGTTTGCTAACCCTGACGCTAGCATGTCAGCTATGGTTCGCTAACCCTGACGCTAGCATATCAGCTATGGTTCGCTAACCCTGACGCTAGCATGTCAGCTATGATTCGCTAACCCTGACGCTAGCATGTCAGCTATGGTTCGCTAACCCTGACGCTAGCATATCAGCTATGGTTCGCTAACCCTGACGCTAGCATGTCAGCTATGGTTCGCTAACCCTGATGCTAGCATGTCAGCTATGGTTCGCTAACCCTGACGCTAGCATGTCAGCTATGGGTCGCTAACCCTGACGCTAGCATGTCAGCTATGGTTCGCTAACCCTGACGCTAGCATATCAGCTATGATTCGCTAACCCTGACGCTAGCATGTCAGATATGGTTCGCTAACTCTGACGCTAGCATGTCAGATATGGGTCCCTGATTGCCTAATCGGACAGCGTCTTCACCTCCTTGTTTGGGTAAATAATGCAGTTGAAGATAGAGGTGGATGGACAGAATCTCATAAAGAATCTAATAATGGAGATACAATGAGGGAAATTAAAAGGAGGACATCTATTGCTCTTCAGAAAGTAAAACAAATAAAGAATCTGTGGAGAGGAGCAGACAGAACCACAAAAATAAGATTTTTAAGGGCATGCATCTTTCTCATGGCAACATATGCCTGTGAGACCTGGACACTTAACAAAACAGCTGAGAAACACATAAATGCCTTTGAATGTAAATGCTACAGAAAAGTTCTCCAAATATCGTGGACACAAAAAAGAACAAATATATCTATACTACAAGAGCTTAATGTTGAAGAAGGCTGGCTAGTAAAGAGGATTAAAGAGATAAAACTTAAATATTTTAGACACATTAAAAGTCATGATAATTTAGAGAAGACCGTATTGGAAGGATACATAATGGGAAAAAGAAAAAGAGGAAGACCAAGACGAAGATGGCTGCAAGACATCGTTGACGATCTGCAAATGGATACAGCAGCAGCAGGCCATCTTGCTCACAACCGAGAGGCCTACAGGAGTGCTGTTACGGAGGCAAAGTTCCGCAAGAGACATGCAAATGACTGAATGAGTGGAAAGAATCTGGTTCCTGCTAGTAAAAGAAGGGACTTAACGTCTCGAGTGAAGATAGCAGAATAAATCTTAATGGCACATGAAGATGCGGACGATTCTTTCGTCACAGTCGTAATAGTGTAATAATATCTTTTCTTATATCCTTCCCATGCCGTTAAACATCACATAGAGCTCGCAAAGTAGTTCGCCAATTTTTCCTGTCTTCAACGAGTCTTTCAACCTCACCAAAGGATTTTACGCCTGTTAATTTGGCCTCAGTAATAAAATGGACCGTAGTTATTTCCGTGCTGTAGGAGTATGAGGTGTTAGTGTCTTCACATGTTTGAAGCCAGTGTTTTCCAAACACCTCGCTGGTGTGCCGCAAAGCAGCCACAGATGTGCCGCCACATTTTGGTTGTAAAAATATTTGCGTTGAAATTGTGTTATTTCACTGTTTTACATTACTCTGAACGTAATGTAAACAGTGAAATAATATAAATTCACTCGTAGTATATGTATGCCACGCCAGAAATTTGCATCGTCAAATGTGTCAAAGTATGTAAAAGTTTGAGAACCGTTATTTTAGGCCACAGCATTTGTAAGATCAGTGCCAGGCCTCGCTGACTGCTTTATGCTGGGCACTCATTTCTCGAGGCTGGGTCGACTCGGGGGCCCTAAAGATTCCGCCCCGAATCGAATTCAATACCTTCTAGTCTGCAGGCGAGTGCACTGACCACTGTAGCACCGCAAAAAGTATTTATGATTTACAAGAAGTGCTTTACACAAAGGGTTTCTCAACATTTTGTATGCCACCAGCACTCTCTGAGAAGACCGTGAAAAAAAAATAAACAGCAAGATAACTGATCAGCCGAATCGCTGTACTTCATGAAAAGAGTTATCAGGGAATGAAAGGTGTGCTTATTTCAGTTTCTTACTATGCAGTAATTTCAGGTAGTGAAATTTAGATTTAATGAAGTTAGCAACTAAACTTTTCTTTAAGTAAAGAGGTCATACATTATCTTGTTGGCTAATTTAATTATTGAATGAAAACCTAAATTTTTATTTGAGTTCAGCGTAAATTAGCTTCTAATTTTACATAATCCAAGTTCACGGACTCTGAGACAGAGGTCGGTGGAGTGTTGTACTGAGATGTAAAATGTCTGGAAGGCAGCATATGAGGAGATTCTGGCTCTGGAATGAGGGGGCCTAACGTGCTCTTCATCAAAGTCAATTTCTCGTTACCAACAGTAAAAAGCTGGTGATAAGACTAGACCAGGCAGGGCTGTGGAATCAGTACGCCAAATATTAGACTCCGGCTCTTATCTTTTTTTTTTTTGCTGTCCGACTTTAACTTCATAAATGGAATGTTTCTCTCGGCTGTTCTGATACTATCCAAAATAAAATCCTTCTTACTCTCATTACTTTGTTTTTCTACAGTCAGGCTCGTTCATAAACTGTACATTCCAGCTCTAGTTCTATCTTTACAGCAATAAGTCAACACGGAAGCCCCCCCCCCCCCCCTCTGGGCTGACCTATGCTTTAGCAGATTAGTCCGATGAGGCAATCAGCGACCTATAGCTGACATGCTAGCGTCAGGGTTAGCAAACCATAGCTGACCAAGACCCTTGTCTCACATTTCCGTTGGTACCCCTAGAAACAGGTCTAGCCTGGCTAAAGGAGCAGGGATCGCCGTAGTCCCCATGGCGGTGGAGTCTGCTAAAGAAGCAGTCGACACCCCCTGCTTTTTTAGCTGTACTCCCGGACTGAAAAAGTAGCTACCTTGCTGTACCCCAACACCTTTACAGCATTGACTGCAAAGAACACCAACTCGCAGTTACAGGGAGATAGCACAAGACAAGACAAGACAAGACTGTCAGATACTTAAATTTTTCGTGTACCGGACTCTTTTGTTTCACATAATTTTTTCCCTATTATTCATGCCACAAGTCCGAGTGACGTATGGATTCACTCGCTGATGGATTCTGAGTACTTCATCCTTAGAACTCAGAGATCTCATGACAGTTTTGTTGTGGGTTCGCAAGGATCAGTATGACTTTCACTTTGTCCCATATTTACATGTACGAGTACCTTGTGTCAGGTGGTTGAATGTTCAGGTATTTTTTCATTTGTTCTGTATGTTATCAGGGACTGGCATCCCTGCACTTCAGGCATTCCCATATGCGATCCGCCTTCCGTCCCAACACCCACTGAAACGTGCGCCTGCTGATGGAGCCGGTCACACACTAGTTGTGGATAATGCGGGCTAAACCACTTCTTTCAGAAAAACGTCAGCTTCCCCTCTCCTTACCCAGTTCGATCATCCTCCTGATGTGATTACTGTCAATCGACCAGATATCATCCCCCATAAGCAGCCTATTCAGGGTGGCACTTGCAATCTCCTCCTTGTCCATTTTTAGGGTGGAATTGGTGCCATGCCTGCCAGTTTGTCCCCTCCCCTCCTTCTCTCTCTTATTTGTTCTGTATCTCCATAAATATACCTGTTACAGAAGGATATGGCTGCAGCAAATGTCGTAGATCTGGTGTGGTTCATCTTTAAAAAATAAATTTATAATTAAATTCATATAAAATGCGACTCGTTTCGTGTGCTCCTTTCCATTATTTTCAGTTGATGTATAAGTCTTAAATGTTGTATTACTGAAATGTAACTATTTTTTTAAAGTTGTAATACTGAAACAAAATTATTTTCGCATGAGTTTTCTCATTCCGAATTGTGGAATAGTCTGAAAATGAATCTACTCGAAAATTATCTATAAACACCGGTATCCACTTTTAAAACGTCTCAGCCCCCGATTACAGACATGAGTGAGTTATAATCTCAGTAAACTAGAAACAGGTTGCCGACAGTATTGAAAGGGGCATTAAAGTTAGGTTGGGAG
The DNA here is from genome assembly GCA_009760885.1 of Achatina immaculata. Classification (NCBI taxonomy): domain Eukaryota; kingdom Metazoa; phylum Mollusca; class Gastropoda; order Stylommatophora; family Achatinidae; genus Lissachatina; species Lissachatina immaculata. The sequence continues at coordinate 28,564,047 of CM019704.1, forward strand.
TTACCGGCGAGGACACAAACAAGTGACCATCTAAGCCAAACTCCAATACCATGGAGCTCTTGTAATCTCTACCCCTTAAGACTAAGTATAGGGAAGCTTGTTCCTGGAAATTTGTGAGAAATTTGCATATAGTTTTATCTGTGATCAGATCGTCGTGTCATCTTCCTGCATATAATATGACTCATACGCAGGGTCTCCTACACAAGCTTTATAAACAAATACAAAACTCCATTTTCCCTCCGTGCCCATCTTAAAATGGGGGGAAATCTCGGAGCAGTGCTCCGGATGACGCATCTCTCCCCCTCTCACATACACATACTCACACACACTCACACGAAGGCTCAGTCACTTTACTCAAGTGACGAAGGACGAGATGTAATAATCCCAGTTCAAACAGAACCATTCCTTTCTAATTCCGCTTGCCATACCAGATCGCAGTATGCCAGTTGGTATTTTCATACATTTACGATTATTTATCATTAATTTCATGCATTTCACTAATACATGATGTATACACACAATTAAAACGTTAATCAGAATAATTATCGTAAATGAGTCCACGTTATTAAAAGATAATAAGAAACTTATTCAAGTATCAGGGAGAAAAAAAAAATGACATAAATTACTTGGCTTCAAATCTATGAAGAACAGCCCAGTGAACTTTGATGCAACTTCCTACGAGAAAGTCACAAAATGGCGGAAGGAGGACCACCGGATTTGGCGATTCAGAAAAAAATCATAGAGGAATATTTGGCGACAAATCTCAAAAAAGGGGAATCATGGTAAGATTTCTTACAGAATAAAGCTTATACTAGCTTGGAATAACAAGTAAAGCACATGTATAGTTATGACCAAACTCCGCAAAGGACAGGAAACAAGTGATAGCTGACACCACAGAAAGAGTGGAATTATAAATGTAGTACAAAATTATTCGGAAATAAGTATCAAGTTAATGTTATAATTGAAGAATAAAGAAGTTTAAATGAAGTACATAATGGAAAATGAGTTTTACATTAAATTAAGTTATGTTTCATTGTTTTTTTATGTTTCATTTTTATCTAACATTTCTGTCATGTAGGTGGTGTAGACCATTCATGACAATTTTTAAAAAAATGTGTGGGCGTCACTGCTAAGGAAGGTTCCAGAATATATGTTATAACAACATTAATAACTATTTCATTAGTTGAAATTGAATACCACTGTGAAGCTCGAGATTTTGTTTATGGGTGCAAGTAATAGAACATTTACTGCCCTGAACATTGAGGGCACTGTAAAATGTTACAGCTGAGAATCAGTAGCAACATATAGGTGCAACTTATGGACATTGGCATGATAATAAGATCACATCTTTTGAGATGAGATATTACAGAAGAGCCCTCAGAATTCTCTGGAGTAATAAGAAAAACAACAAAAGAATCTTAGAAGAGCTGGAAGCAGATGAAAACAGGCTCCTCAGCTCCACCAAGGAAAGTTATCCTTTGTGTCATGTTACATGGTCACAGTTCAGTGGCCTAGAGAGAATAGTAAAGATGGTTATCATTCCTAGAAAAAAGAATGAGACCAAGGAGACAGTGGGCCCAAGGCATCACTGATAAACACAGCACTTCTGGAAGCCAGCAGTCTTGTTCAGTGATTGAAATATTGGATGTTGTATGTTTTTCATGTATACATTCTCATCTTACTTTCATACTTTCTGCCATTTTTTGTTTTTTTTTCTCACTTTCCTCACTCCCACTGCCACTTTGTAAAACTGAACCATACACCTCTATCTAGAACCAGTTTTACCATGGTCATTATCTCTTTATCTTGTTCAGTGAGGCATTGTCAGATTGACTATAAAAAGAGCAGTGTTGAGAAATAGACAAGGCATTGGCCATCAGAAAAGCAATGTTTAGTAATAGACAAGGCACTTGAAGGAAAGGAAGGTTGGTTTTGGGGTTTCTAATGCTGTCTTTGTGCAGTTACTTGCTAGCTTGCTAGCCACAAAAATAAAAACATAAATAGTATCCACTACACACACACACAGACAAGACTTCCTGCTCTGGTATAATATTTCCTGACACCAGAGAACATCATATACACAGAAGGTTGTACAGCAGATAGCATCATCACACCAGGAACACTAACGGACAAATATATGGTTGAATATAAACAAATTCTGCTAAGAAGCATCATGGAACAGGCAGAATAAAATAATACTGGAGGACTAGCATTGTTAAATGGAACAGCAGAAGCATTGTTCAACAGTAGCTAGAATGAGGAACAGAGCAGAGGAGTCAGAATTCCTATTGCTATCATAGGTGATACAGGGATCAAAGCAGCAGTGGCAGACTGTAGTAGGCTAGTAATCTTACATCCTTTCCGTGCTGCTAAACATCACATAAGGCCCACATGGTAGTTACCAAGATTTCCTGTCGTCGGTGAGTTTTTCAACCTCATCAAGGGATGTTATGCCCGCTGGACTGGCCTCTCTTAACAATGTCCTCTTTAGAGTTTCATGTGGTCGACCTCTTTTTCTTCGGTCTGTTGTGTTCCACTTGATAGCTTGTTTGGTGATACTCTGATTGTTTCTTCTCATCACATGACTGACATATGTTCATCTTCTTTTTCTGATAACCTATGAGATGGGTTGTTGTTTGCTCATCTGTCTTATCTCTGCATTGTTCTTGACTAGTAATCAGATGAACAATTTTTCAAACATAATCTCATGGACATGGTAAAGTGAAATTAACTGTCAGCTTATAAGCAACAGGGTGTCAGAGTGGTGAAGTGGTTAGTGCACTGGTCTCTCATGGCGAAGGTCAGGGGTTTGAATCCGGCCGGAGGCACCCCAGTCAGCTGTAGAAATGGGTACCCGACTTCTTCTGGAGTTGGGGAAGAAAAGGCAGCCGGGCATGATACTGACCATATCACCCTCTAGTGTGCTGACAGGTCAAGGAAAATATGGGCACTAACACCATGTCCCTATGTGGCTCTAAGGCATGACCTTTACTTACCTTTACCTTTTTATAAGCAACGGTTAGAAAGAGTTATTAAAAGAGGAAGCATCTGTGTAGGAAATGACCATGAACAGTGAGGGAAACAGTAAGCAAGAACAGAATCAGGAGTCTGAGAAAACTGCACTATGAAATATCAAAAAATGTACAAGTTCTGGTGACTCTAGCAGAAACCTTACAGTGGAGCAGACAGGAAAAAATGATGTTGTTGTTGAAGTACAGAAACTGAAGTAAGCTGTGAAATGTGGGAGAAAAATGAAACAACACAAACTTAAGAAACAAAACAAAAAGAGCTGTTAACTATTGAATCATAAAGATTGAAAAAACAAGTGAAAGTTCTCAGGAAGGAAGTGAAGCATGAAGCCAGGATGAATATTGTGATAATTTTGTAACATAAAGGACAAAGACAGCCATATGTTGAAGTGTGTGAGCACAATATTCACAGTTATGTGAGAAGGAAATTTGGCAGAAGATTAAACATTTTTTCATCACACTTGGGCAAGTAAGAGGAATTAAATGATGTTGAAGCAATCTCAAAATACTAAAGAGAGATACATCAGAAAAGATAAACAGAGGCTAAAAAAAAGTCTTATAAATAGACTTGGGTTTAGTGATAGATGAGTGAAGAAGATAGTAAGAAACTGAAACTGGCATAAAGCATTAGGAAAAATGTGCAGTGGGTGCCAAATAGTGAAAGTGCTTGCTATTAACTCCATGATGAGTTTCAGTTGTTTTAATACAGTCCATTTTGATAGGGGAATCCTGATTTTTTTAATTAATTTTTTTTTTCACATTCATTTTCAGGTACCTTGTGGACCTAAGGTGGTTCAAGCAGTGGAAGAAATATGTGGGGTATGACCAGTGGGACTCTTACAGCCAAGGAGACCAGGCAGTTCATCCAGGCCCTATTGACAACTGCTCTTTGTTTAAACGTAAGAAAGTATTCCGCTACTGGAGCTTTAGATGTTTTGAAAATGCCAGGCTAATTTCCTGATTCTTGAATGCTGTTCTGCATATTTTATGATTTATTTCCAACGAATGAGTCCTGCTTAATTATTAGAGGACAAAACACAATCTTTAATTTACTATTTACGAATAACTTTGTTATTAGTTGTTCCAGGATTACACATGAGTCTTGTTATTGTTTGTTGCTCTTACTACTGTATGATGCACTATTTCAGCGGACACAAATATTCTGAGAGAGCACTTGGTAGATGATCTAGACTATGTGTTATTGCCAGCTGATGCCTACAAGAAGCTGTCCAGTTGGTATGGAGAAGCTCCTGGTCAGGTACTTGTGAAACATTCTTAAGTTTTCTCACGCAGGAAATAAAGCTAGAGTCGTGTTTCGGTTTCTTTTAATTCTCTGTTTCTAAAGAGTTTTGACATCTTTTCTTTACATTGATATCTAATTGTTATTTTTTTTTTGTGTCATGTGGTCATTTTGTTTATTTATAGTAAAATGTTAAATGGATAACCATTTATACTGGTGGTACTGTCAGATTATTTGTGTAATATCATGTAGTGCCAAAATGAGAAACAACTTGTGCAGTGCATCTCTATCATTGAACATCAGAAAAAAGAGTTCTGAAATCTATATTGAGTAGAAAATGATGGTTATCATTCATTGGACATATATGAGAAAAAGAGGGCTTGGAAACACAATAACACAAAAGATTACACAAATAACTATTCAGACTGAAGTGAAAGGTGTGCAGAATGGTGAGATGCAGAGCAGTCTTGTAAGATCAACAGCCACACTTAGTGTTCTGGATGACAAATATCCATGTGACACCTGGATACGTGTGTATACAGACGGATCTGCACACAATGCCATAAAGAATGGAGGGGCAGGAGCACATATTGAATATCCAAACACCACTGACAAGATTTCCATACCCACTGGAAAATACTGCAACAACTATGATGCAGAAGTTAAGGCAATTATTGCGCAGTTGAAAACTATCAGGCTCTAGAATTGATAAGTGCCCCATAGTAATTCTCACAGATACAAGATCAGTACTGGAAACTCTTTAGTGCAACAAACTACCAGACCTTAAGGATGCCTTATCAAAAATTGGCTTACAACACGGAGTCACTTTGCAATGGATTCCCTCCCACTTTGGGATACCAGGAAATGAGAAAGCTGACCATCTGGCCAAAGAGGGCACTGAAATGGAGCAACCAGACATACCAGTCACCTATAATCAGAAGAAAAGCCTGATATAAACCTACAGGAAGCCACAAATACCACCACATGATGACTATCACATGCTAAACAGAAAGGAACAAGTCACTATTTTCCGTCTCTGAACAGGACATAGCCGACTCCGAAGTCATATGTATACAAAGTTTAAGGTTGGTACTACTAATCTATGTACATGTGCCCAGGTGCCCCAAACTGTGGAACATATCCTCCAAAACTGCACCAACTATGAGACACTGAGAAATAATTACTGGCCCAGTGAAACCACTAAAGAAGATAAGCTCCTTATATGAATTACAAAGAGCAGTGAAATTTGTCCAAGAGACAGGACTGCAGATATAGACAGACAATGCGAACAAAGAGGAAGAAATAACACAAAAGATAAATAGGAAGAGAGAGAGGGGAAGACCAAGAGAAAAAAAAAACAGTCATGAACAGTCTAATGCAGTGGCACAAAAAAAAAATCGGTAACAAAGCTGGTGGAACAAATCAGGGATTGAGATACGGGGAGAAGCATGACTTGACAACGCTTAGAGGCATGGCACCTGATGATGATTCTATTGCGTTGCCAGTTTTTGTGTTAACACAGTTCATTAACAGGAGACATGCTCATCATCATCATCAGGTGCCGTGCCGACTGGCGTTGGCTGTTGTGCATCTCCAAAGTACAAGATCCTTCATGCAGGCCATCAGCTCAGTCTGTGATCTCCTCTCACACCATCCCATCAGACTGTCCAGTATCATTTCTCTTGGTCTTCTTCTTGATCTTCTTCCTTCTATTTTTCCTGTTATAATATTTTCAAGCCCCCTCTTCTCATTGCATGTCCTATGAAAATACATTGTCTCTCTCTTATTTTTTTGACAAGATTTTTTGTCTATCCAGCTCTTCTCATACATGCTCACTGTTTGATTTTAACAGTATTGGATTACAGCTGATGTTTAGAAAATTAGTAATACTGTGATGTTTTAATATCATGTACATATGGATCAGTCAGAAATCTAATGCTGGTGAATGAACAATTTTTTTATAAATAGGAAACAACGAGGCTTTCGTTGAAAACACATCCAGTCTCTCTAGCAGTGTTCTCTTACTTTGCTGGTAAATGAGAACAGTAAAGTAGAATAAACAGCTGCACTACTGACCTTGTGCTCTGTTAAAGTGATAACACTTTACAATTATATTCTGGTAACTGTTGATGGTGGGAGAACTAACTACTAATACATGATTATACTACTGACCTGTTGATCTGTTAAATTGATAGAGAGAAAGTGAAATGTTACTGCATGTTTGATATTACTGACATGTCACTCACTTTTTTTTTCTTTCTTTTTTTTTTTTTCATTTAAATAGGAGCCAATTGTTAGAAAGGTGATTGAGCAGGGCATGTTTGTCAAACACTGTAAGGTAGAGGTGTACTTGATGGAACTAAAACTGTGCGAGAACTCGGATCTCACAACAGTGATGACTCGCTCATTTAGCCGGGCAGATACAATTGGTATGTCTGAACATTGTGATTGGTTTCTTTATGAATTTAAGCAGCAACAGTGATGGTGTTAAATATTGGAAAAAGAAACTGCCTAGTAATCTGCATGAGAATAAGGATACAAATTGTGTTAGCATATGGTTAAATGTTCTATTATTTGCTGTATTTCATGATATATATTTTGCATCCATGTTCAGCTCTCTCAAGATATGCTTTTTTCACTACATTTATTTCTTAGCTACCATTGAACAAGAAATGTTGAAAATTTTCTCCATACCTGAAGACAAAGAAGTTCGGCTCTGGAACCGGTATATGAGTAATACGTTTGAGCTTTTGAGCAAAAAAGATGTTACTCTGCAGGATGCTGGCTTGTATCAGGGACAGGTAACCAGTTATATTTTTTAATGTATATTTTTTGTTACAGTGTAGCACGTAAATCAGTGATAACTAGTGTGTTTTTATTTCCTTTAGGTTAATTTTACTTCTTTATATATATATATATATATATATATATATATATTTAATCTGATATTTTAATTAGAATATTTCATCAGATGATATGAATAGCTGGATCCACTACCAGTTCTGTTGGGGGATTGCACTAATGCAGCAGCCTGTAATCAGAAGTACTAAATGGTAGTAGAATTGGGCCCTGACCATCTTTGGTTTTCTTTGGTTCTAATGGTTTTGTGTAATCTCAGCTGCTGTAATGTGGAGTTTTTTTTTTTAATGTTCTGAATTTCTTGTTTTATATTTTTGTAACAGGTGATTGTTATGTTCTGAATTTCTTGTTTTATGTTTTTGTAACAGGTGATTGTTATTGAGGTCAAGAATGATGATGGGACATGGCCAAGGCAGAATAAGAGGTATTTGTCAGTGCTAACTAAATCTGTGCCCAGCATGGAGCTTACACTGCACTGTTTGGCTTGTAGATTGTATGTCTAAACTTCAGATTCACATTAACCTTGCTCATGTTTTTACAGAAGTTTGCTGAGTTTATATCATGTAAATTTGACACCAGAATATTAAAAAAAATTGTTGTACACACTTGAGTGGATCCTGGATCCTGAATCCTTTTTCGTTTGTCACTGTGAGATGTTTACCATAAGGGTGGCTAAGAATTAACTCTTAACCTACAAAACAGAATCTATAAACCACAAACATTATTGTTTTATAATAAAACAACATCGGTCATGATGTTTTACGGGGAAATGATGTGATATTTATTTTTAGCATATAAAAATTTTATTTAAAAAAAAAGATGGGTGAGAAATTTAAAATATAAATGGCTTCAATTCTTTGGAAACTCATATACTGTAGTTGGAGACATTGATTTGACAAGTAACAATGTCCTTAATGTCTCATTAATGCTTTGTTTATAGATGTGCATAATTGTCTTAACCATGTATTACATGTTTGGGGCTAGAGAACTGATTACCTTTATTTGCCTTTTACTAAAAGTTGCAACATTTTATTCTTACTTTTCCTGTTTGTTTCCCTCTTCCGTAATAACAGTTCTAACACGTACAGCTCTACCAGCTATTCTACCAGGTAATAATAAAATGTTAACAGAGTATCATTTTACCAGCACCGTCTAATTTTATAATTCTATTGTGAGGTTCATTTACCTTTTAAGTTATAATTACATTTTGATAATCTCTTGATATTTGTTTTGTTATTTCAGTCAGTTCTTGATGTTTATTCTAATCTGTTACATTTTGCAAAGTTAACATGATGAATTTAAAAATATATCTGGTGTGAACATTTATGATGAGAAGGTGCTGAATTAATGGAATAAAAAAATTAAGACAATCAGAATTTAAAAAAAAAAATAGACAAGAAACATCTGCTGTGTCACATTCTAGAAATGAGATAAGTTAGCTGCAGTTTTTACTGGAAGGTAGTTCAAAAAGAGAGAAGACTTAGCATTATGTGAAAGTGGCAATTTTCATTAATCCTGTTATGTTTATGCTAGTCAGATAGGGACTTCTATTGCTTGTGAAGAAAAGAGAATAACATTAATAAGGGTGATATCATTGTTGTAAACAGTGTTTAGTTAGCAGCAAATATTGCTAACACTGTTACACATAAATCCAGTGGTTCTCAGCCTTGTGTATGCCATATCTTACTAGATCAAGACCCCTGCAGCTCTCTGACCAGGGTAATAATTCGCTCACTGATTTCAGAATCTTGGAATATTTTGTAATGAGTGTGAAAAAAATTCATACTTTGAGCATCCGTGTGAAATCTGTGCTTATTTTCTGCACAGTATTTGTTAATACATGGCCTTAAGGTGAAAGACCTAACATTTAGTTTGTCTTTCGAGATGTACAAAACTGTTTAGAATTTGTGATTTTTTTTCTAAGTTTGGGGGGAGGGGGTCGGGGGATAACAGTCACTTAAGTGGGAAGTTTAAAAAGACGGTAGAATGTTCATCATCCAGTATGAGGTCACACATAATTTCTGTTTGACGAAAGTTCAGGTCAGAGGATGACTGTCAGGGCAGATTTCACTATTTGTGCAGTGTTTTTTTTTTCACTTTCTGTGCAGTGTTTCTCTTAGATTTTCACATTTTAACCATACTTCAGATGTTGTTTAGGGTGTCAGAATACTTTTCCTAAAATAATTGTGGTTCATAAATTAAAATTTCAAAAGAAAAAGAAAAGAGTTATCTAAATGTAAAATTATCAAAAGCAAAAAAGTGATATAAGAGCTTTCCATATAATTTTATGACACTACCTAAATGTTACATTTGACACTGGTGTGTTACATATGACAGACTGGTTGAGAATCTCTGTACTAATATACATATAAAGTGATTTAGCAAAGTGTTGTATGGTTAACATTTGAAAAATAATAGACAAAGCACTTTAAATGTGAGAGAAAGAAAAATGAAAAGAGAATTACCTGGGATTCGACCCTTGGACTCCAACATTGTGAGCAACTGCTTAGTCATAAGAAACAGTGCGCTATCCACTAACCTATCTTACACCTCTTGTAGGAGATGCTCCCCCTGGAGTTGGTGGTTTGAGTTCCAGTTTATATTTCTCTTGTTATATTTCTTTATCTTACATCTGAAATCATTTGTCTACCATTTTTCAAATGCTGACTAATACAACACTGTACAAAATTAAATCACTTTACTGTATTTCTCATTTGAAAAATAACACTAACAAACATTTCATGTGACATGTATTAACTGCTTGTTTCAGATGGGTCAGACAATAACAGAGCAGTCACTGCATTATAATAGTCATTTAAGAAGTAGTGAAAGTAAAGATAACTGAAATAAAAATAATAGATGTAGATATTTTGTTCAAAATTTAGCTGATAATCTTTTTTTTTTTGTTTTGTTCTTGTTTCGACTGTTTGCATGCTTCTTTTTCTTTTGCCATCACAGCTCTGGAACTTACCGCTCTACCTTCACAACCACCCTCAGGTAAAGATATTAACCCAAAAGCCTACAGCTGTTAAATAACAGAAAGATAAAGATAATTGTGAAGATGAATAGTTCTACATTTTGAATCTTTGAGTAGTGCTGGCATGAGAATATGTTATTAAGGTTTTTTTTTAACCAGGAAATAAATTATTAAATCTTAAAGACTTATGAAAGAATATATATATATATATATATTTTTGTGTGTGTGTGTGTGCTGTTGCTAGCATTCATTGTGTTTGCTTATATGCAGTGTTGTATTCTTGTGCATTTCTGATACTAACAGGATTAAATCTTTATTTCCTGAATCATTTTCCAATGTGTGTCAGAATAAGTTGTGTTCAGAATGTTTTCGGGCAGAGCTTGTTGCCTATTTCAATTGTCTAATAATTGAACATATCACTTTATGTATGAAAATGAGGATAATTGAACAGGGAAGCAAACCGTGTTAATAAATTGTTAGTAAGAAACCATGCAAAAATAATATAAAATAAAAAACTGTGCATATAGACAATAAAAACTCTTAAAAATAAAATGAAATTATCCTTGTCCTGATCTGTTGATAAATATACTCTCAGGAACTAACTGTGTAGCTTTGAAAACTTTTTTAAAATCCATTTATAAAGAAATTTTGCACAGAATTTCAGCAAGAGATTTACAGATATTTCACCACTTTTGCAGCATGAATGTACACAAAGAAATTTAAAAAATAAATGTCCTCTGCATTTCATTTGATCATTTTGCACATTTTAAACTACGACATGGCACATCTAATATATATATATATATATTGGCTGTTGTAAGGGTGAATAATGCCAGCTTGTCAATAGCATCTCAAGCATCAGGATTTGCCCGACTATCACTGTTTAACAACAAGCTGTCACTAGAAGTGATCTGTCTTCACTGTCAACAAATACTTTCTAATAAATTTAACACACCAGATACATTATTTTGTCTAGATTGTTTGGAACTAGAGGGAATGCTACTCACTGTTCTTTGAATGACTAACAGAGCAAATTTTTTTTGTTTTAAAATTATTAAGCCATGTTTACATTTTAAAAATCTGAAGCTGTAAGGAAGTTACAATTTGAAATCTTGGACTGGGCTAAAAACTGGATTTTTTTTTGCACTTTTCTGTCTACTTTGCAAAAAAACATTGTTTTGAGCATTGATTTGCGCAGATAGGACAAATCTATCAGTTATTCCAGCGCAGTTTTTGAGTGAAAGAAAATGAATGAATTTTCGTGACATAATATTTATCAGTTTTGTCACATACTGTTGTGTATCTGTCATGGTAGTTAGACCTGATATTGAGATATGTCTGTTTAATTATTGTAGCATGAAAGAATAGAAGCTTACGTGAGAGTACTTTTGGCCTCGGTGGGAATGCTGATGTATATAAACTCCTATGAGAGTGTACTATATCCAGCCCTTCATGAGAATATGCTGTATAAAACTCAATGAGAATACAAATGTACAAAAGCTTCCATGAAAATGGTATTATTCAGAGGATTTCATCTTTCTCTTCCCTTGCCCTACCACACAGCAGGCCATAATTTGAGATTGTTCCTGCCTTGAATTCTTTCAAAATGTATCTTACTTCACCCCAAACAGAACAACTGGCTATGGTGGTGCAAGTGCTTCTTCCAATCACGACACCAACAATCAGGGCACAAGTACCAGTGTTGGTAGTTACTACAACAGCAATGGCTATGACCGCAGCAGTAACGCTAAACCAGGACTGTGTGGCCTAGCAAATTTAGGAAACACCTGTTTCATGAACTCTGCACTCCAGGTGTGTGTTATATTTGCTTATTAGTGTAGATGTGTATAGGAGCATTCAGCCCCTGAGTTGTGTTTCAGGTCTTCAGTTAATGAATTTACAGTGCAAATGGAAAGAAGACGTAATTTTCTTTTGAAAATTTAGATTTAAGTGTAAAGGGTTGACTTCTATTTCATATTATTGTAACACCATAAGAAATAACATCATGTTGGCAGAAATGCACATGAAACCACTGACAGCAGTTATTGAGGAAAGACGCTGGCGATGGTTGGGACATGTTCTCCAAATGACTGACAACTCACTACCAAAAATAGCACTAAGATGGACATCACAGGGGAACAAAAGTAAGGGTAGAATAAAAGAGACATGGAGAAGAACAACAGAAAGGATGTTGAGCAGTAGAGGGCTCATCCGGGCAAGAGTGGAAAAAAAAAAAAGGCAAAGGACAGGCATTTGTGGAAAACCTTGTGGAAGACCCATGTGCCCTGGGCATGTAAGGTTCAGAGAGAGAAAGAGAGAGAGGCCCATCATTTTAGCTGCAGGCATCGAATGAGTTAAGAAGTTTCACATTACATGTGACAATTACTTCTTCTTCTTCTTCTCAGAAAAACTATGGGCAGTCTGATGCAGTGGTGCAATCAAAAGTTGCAGAATTCTGTGGAGAATCAGTAACTGCTGAGAAGGCACCTAATAATGATGATGAATGTGATATAATATTAAAAGAAAGTGTGATATTGATATGTATAAAATTATATATATTATCTTATGTCCTTCCCATGCTGTTAAATGTCACATAGGGCTCGCAAGGTTGTTCACCAGTTTTCCCCGTCTTTAGCGAGCCTTTCAACCTCATCAAGGGATTTTATGCCTATTAATTTGGCCTCTCTTAACAGTGTCCTCCTTAGAGTTTCATGCTGTCTGCCTCTTTTTCTTTGGCCTGTTGTGTTCCACTTGATAGCTTGTTTTGGATTCTCTGACTGTTCTCATCATGTGACCAGCATACGAGGGGAAGTCACTAAGTAACTCGCAGATGCCTGTTACAAAAAAACTAAATGCGACAGTAATTTGAAAACTTTAAATTTTTGAACCTACATTATTCCCCTATTTCTCAATGTAATTGCCACCAACATTGATACATTGTGTAATCAGTGATGCAATACCCATGGCGTAAAAATCGGGAGTCCGATTTCTAAACCATTTTTTTTTCTTCTGTTTCCACCTCTTCGTCACTCGAGAATCTTCTCCTGTCAAGGTGGTTTTTCAATGGACCAAACAGGTGAAAATCACTTGGAGCTAAGTCAGGACTATAGGGTGGATATTCAAGAACTTCCCAACCCAGCTGACTAATTTTCTCTTGGGTTAACCGAGCCTTATGTGGTCTGGCATTGTCATGAAGGAGAAACACACCTCTAGTCAGCAGACCAGGACATTTTCTTCAAATTGCATCCCGTAGCATCGACAGAACTTCACAGTACGATAAAGAATTCACACTGTCACCATACTTCTGGAACTTGATTAACAACACTCCTTGATAATCCCAGAACACTGTCAGCATAACCTTCCCCGCAGTAGGCGTAATCTTAAATTTTTTTGTGCATGGCGATGACGAGTGTTTCCATTGCATTGAAGCACGTTTTGATTCGGGTTGGTAGTGGTGCACCCAAGATTCGTCTCCAGTAATAATCCTTTGGAGCATGTCTTCGCTTTCATATGCGTAATGACAGAGATGCTACAATGACAAACCAAATTGGTTCGTTTTGTGTTCATCATTCAGATCTCTGGGTGAGCAAACTTCAGTGCTCAGTGTGAGCAAACTTTCCTAAAATTCACTATTGCTCATGCATTATTCTGCAGGCTAAGCTATGTGAACATTCGATTGCACTTGCTGCACTGTCTATCGTTACTCGTCTATCAGCTCGGATAATCTCATTCACACATTGCACAGTCGCTTCTGTTGCAATCTGAACAAGACGGCCAAGTCAGGCTTTGTCAATAATTTAGGTGCCTCCCTGAGAAAATTCTTTCACCCAGTTAAAGACCGCTTTATGTGATAAACACTTTTCAGCATAAACTGTAGTCATTTCCTTATGAATGTCCTCAACTGAATGTCCTTTAGCCCACAAAAATCGCACATTTCTCTGTTCTTCTTTGCTACACACTAACAGTTGGGTAACCATTTTGTTATTGCTTTGCGCATGCACACATAACTCCCAGCGCCCCATACATCTCTCTCTCTCTCTCTGAACCTTAAGTGCCCGGGGCACATGGGGCTTCCACAAGGGTTTTCCACAAATGCCTGTCTTTCGCCTTTTTATCTGCTCTTGCCCAGGTGAGCCCTCTATTGCTCAACATCCTTTCTGTTGTTCTTCTCCATGTCTCTTTTGGTCTACCCTTACTTCTGCTCCCCTGTGGTGTCCATCTTAGTGCTATTTTTGGTAGTGAGTTGTCAGTCATTCGGAGCACATGTCCCAACCATCGCCAGCGTCTTTCCTCAATAATTGTTGTCAGTGGCTTCATTTGCATTTCTGCCAATAAGATGTTATTTCTTATGGTGTTTGGCCAAAATATTTTTCTAATTCTTCGTAAACATTTAGTCTGGAAAGAATTCAACTTGTTTTCTATGGTTTTGGTGATTTTCCAGCATTCACTTCCATAGAGTAGTACACTTATTATAAAGTTGGATGATGGTACTATCTAAGGATATATTTAAATACTACCTGATAACTGCCACTGATAAAATATTTCAGTTTACGAGTTACTTAGTGACTTCCCCTTGTATGTCCATCTCCTTTTTCTGATCACCCATGAGACTGGTTGTTGTTCAGTCATCTGTCATATCTCTGCATTGTTCTTGAATTCGTTCCACTTGATGCCGAGTATTTTCCTTAGGCATTTGTTTTCAAAAGAGTCTAATTTCTTTTCTATTTCTTTAGTTGATTTCCAGCTTTCTCATGCATAAATGAGGGTGGATATTTCATTTTAATTGAATGTTCTTAACTTTGTTTATGTGCTTATAACTTGTGAACTTTTTTGTTCTCAAGATTCTTGAAGATTGATGCTGCTTTTGCAATTCTAATTTTAACTTCCTTTCTGGTGTCACCATCCTGGTCTATTTAGCTGCCAAGGTATGCAAATTGATTGACTTCTTCAATATCTGTCCTTTCTACGTGTATTTTCCCATTTTGATTAATGGGAAGTTTCATTATATTTTGTTTTGTCCTTGTTAATTTCAAGTCCTATTTTGCTAGTCAGTGAAGACAGTATATCTGTTTTTTCTTACATGGAATTCACATTGTTACTGATAAGAGTTATGTCATCAGCAAAATCAAGATCTCTAGTTGGGTCCCATGTACCCAGTCAAAAAATATATATAATATATATATATATATATTTTTTTTTTTTTAATTTAAAAAAAAATTAGAAGCTGTAGAGAAAGAATTATGAAATATACTTTTCATATGATTATCACCAATTAGGAGAAAAATTTTCTGAACAAAATCTTCATGTTTGCTGGGTTTTTTTTGGTTTTTTGATGTCTAGTGCATGAGCAATGTCAGTCGTTTGACAGACTATATGTTGAGCAATCAGTGGGAGAAGGAGCTTAACAAGGAAAATCCACTTGGAATGAAGGGTGAGATTGCTATATCTTACAACGATCTTATCAGGGATATATGGTCTGGTCAGAAGAACTACACAGTGCCTAGGAATTTTAAGGTGAGATTGTAAAAAAATAAACCAACAAAACCTTCATTTATATTCATGTGTGTTCAGTGCAAGTGGTAATGTTCATTTTAGTGATTATCAGATAAGATCAGATAGTGCCAAACTGATAGGCTTATGTAGTCATCTCTCTCCATCTTGCTTGATCCTCTGTGTCTCTTCTTCTTCTGCTTTCAATGTTGTTTATGAGATCCTGATCCCTGTTGACATGGCAAAGCTCGCAGTCCTCTCCAGATCCTGATAAGGGCCCCAAAGCTTTTGCCCCAAGCTTATGTCCTTAGATGTCTCAGAATAACATCATTTACTGGGACTTACTGAGGATCAAGGCTGCTTGTTTAGTTCCCATACAGCATGCAGTCTTGTAGGATAAAATCTTCTGTCATATTTCAAATTCACTCCAGGGGTATGATGAACTTTTTAAAAAAAAATTTGTTATATGAATTGTCTTTTAGTCTGCTTTGTACTTTTCTTGGCACAAATAAAGTGTAGATGTTGTCATTTGTCATTCCACAGGTAGGTTTGATGTTTTGCAATCCATTTTTCTTTTAGCATCTTTGTATAATTGATTTGGCTCCACTGTAATTTAAGGTGTAAGGTGTATTTGGTCTAGCTGACAATCTGTATTCTCTGTGCTGCAATGAGATGGCAGCTATCAGCAGTTTGTTAGATTTCACATAAGCACTTAATAAGTTCTTGCATGTTTGTTAGAATTCACTTAAGCATTTAGTAAGTTCTTGCATGTTTTTTTTTCCCCACTGTGTTGCTTGCAAGCAGGACTGATAGGGCACTTATAGAGATAACTGTTTTATTGTTGATACCATGCACATTTTGTGTTGGTACCATGATTGTGAATTTCATTGCTTTGCTGTGAAATTGTTGCTGTATGTAAATTAGTGTATGAGAGAGTGTTGTGTTTCATTTAAAAATTCATATAGTGTTGCTCATTGTCAGTTAATTCAGTGTGGTTCATACTTGAATAGGTTGAAGTGGGCAAGTTCGCACCTCAGTTCTCAGGTTACCAGCAGCAAGACTCTCAGGAGTTGATGGCCTTTTTGTTAGATGGACTTCATGAAGATTTGAACCGCATCAGGAAAAAGCCTTACATTGAACTCAAGGATTCTGGGGGAAAGCATGATAAGGTTTGTTGTTTCTTGGAATACATTGATCTGTATTTTGTTTTATGGCTGTCAGGGTTTCTTGTGAATCATGGGAATTCTCTTTGTCAAGTTCATAGACAAGTTGTGAGAGGCTTCTCCTTCAACCACATGTATCACTTGGACAGTGAAGGGTGGAATTGTTTCTAGATATAGAGGTCAGCTGTGAATATTCAGATAGGTAGCAGCAGACCAAAACTGGTACCTCATTGTTCTGTGAGTTGGTCAGTTGAGACAAAAGCTCTGCGAGAACTCGCAAACCAAATGCAAGACAAAAGGAAGCCACTGCAGTACTATCATTGCCTACAAAAATCATGCAGAAGGTCATAAATTTGAGTTGGGGCAACTGAGAAAGAAAGAGGCCAAAAGAAAAATAATTGGTGGACCTTATGGCAGCAGAGAATAAGTACATATAGTTGAAATGATTGGATATAGAGTTGTATCAGTGCAGCACATTGTGAAGTGAAATACTGCATTCCAGCAGCAGTCTCTTTGGAACAGTGGGATGAGAAATTGCATGACTTTCATCAACAGAGACATTAGGGCAAAACCCCAGCTGAAATTTGAATCAGTTGTGAGTTGCCCAGATCTACCAAGTAAATAACACCCATATGTGCAGCACAGATTTGGACTTTTTAGTTCTTTTTTAAAAGCATAAACTAGGCTTCAAAACCACAGACAGGAGAATTTGTATTCTATCCATTGAAGTGGGAGAAACATGGTTGCTTATCAGTACTGCACTAGATGATGATGATACCACATTTCTTTGTGTATTGACACATGTTATATGAATAAATACATGTTTTTGTTTTTCTTTTCTTTGTAAACTATTTAATCGCAGTTTGTGATAAGTAATTTTACTTCCTTTTCTTCTGTAACTGAAGATTGTTGCTAAAGAAGCATGGGACAATTACAAGAAAAGAAATGATTCCATCATTGTTGACATCTTCCATGGCCTTCTTAAGTCTACTGTGCAGTGCCCTGATTGCAGTAAAATCTCTGTGACCTTTGACCCATTCTGTTATCTGTCATTACCATTGCCTATAAAGAAAGAGAGACAGATGGAAGTGATCTGGGTGCCTCTGCCACCAGAGAAGAAACCTATGCAGGTATTTTGCAGAAGCATCTTTCTTGATTGCTGCTAATTTTATAGCATTTTTTTTTCTTTTTCATTAGAACTAATTCTGGTATGAAATTTGTATGCTAAATAAATTTTAAAAAATGTTCAGATTGATAAGGTGTGTCTTTTAAAGTGGAAAAAATAACTGACTGGTACTAACTCAGATTGTGAAAGTTTCAGATCAGTATGGCTAATGCGTTTCAGAAAGTGTTAATTTGTAAGAATGGACATGAAGAAATATTGCTGCTTCACCGAGTTACTTTTGAAAGGAAAATTACAAACTTGCTCTTTCTCTCTCACATACACACACCTCTCTCTTTGTTTCCTCTCTAAAGTACCTAACAATGCCCATGACACAGGAACTTTTTTTTTTTTTTTTTGTGGGTTACTAGTCATGACATCTTCAGTGTTTTATCTGCAAAGTTTTACAGTTCATGTTTCTAGCATTTGTGCTAGTTTAAAATTATGATCTCTCAACTATGGGGCAAAATCATGTAACTGGTTATATTTTGAAAAAAAAAAAAAAAACATGGAATGTATTAAACAGAGAATTCCATCATTGTTAATATATTCAATTTCTTTCAGTGAGTTAAGATTTTGAAACAACCATTAAATTATTAACGTTGTTAATGGCTGCATCGTATGATGTATAGAATACTAGGAGTGTCATCTTGGTATCTTACCTTGTCAGGTTTGATATCTGTCTTTTCCTACCAGAGTTTTTATCATTTGTTGCAGCTAAAGCTGACAGTGCCTAAAGCAGGCAGCATTCATGATTTGTGTACAGCTTTGTCAGGCCTCGTAGATGTTCCACCAGAGAGGGTGAGTTAGTTTCTGTCATAGTTGAACTAAAACTAAAATTAATGTGTTGCTCTTTGTGACCAGTGCCAAGTTTGAATCTGTATCATCTAGTTAAAGAATATAGCTGTAATTATTGTTAAAGTTGAAGTTCTATGCTGTAAATTTATTTCATACGTCAGTGAGGTCTGGGCTTGTTTATTGCTTATGCCCATAGACTGTGATATTATTCCGCTCTTGTTGGTTATGTTCTGAAGAATGTTTTAGCAGGACACTGGCATTTCATTTGTCAGCCAGCTGATGGTGTAGATGTTCTTGGCCAAATTTTTGAGAGTTGCTAACTTCGTATCCTCACATCATGATAAAAAATATTCTTGCATTATATGTGCACGAGTTCCGTGTTAAGGTTTGATTTCACAAGAAGTTTTTGGTGTATCAGTTGCAGATCATGGTTTTATCATCCGACTTGTTTTTCTTGCTGTGTCTTGTCCTTTTCTGTTAGTTCACATTTACTGTCGTGGCATTTAGACAAGGTTTTAGATTCATTTCATTGGGTAATTTTATTCTGCTTCGACTATACTGACTTTAGTGATTCATACATCTGAAATTGACTTCAAGTAGTGCAATACTTGTTTTAGGAGGCTGTTATAAAATGAGGGGAGTGGAGGGGGGGGGCAGTTCCACACCGCTTGGCAGTATATAATGCCCTATGACCAGACCACTGTTCTTGAATGTACCCCAAGTAGATCTTATCTTATCTTATATCCTTCCCGTGCCGTTAAACATCACATAGAGCTTGCAAAATAGTTCGCCAGTTTTTCCTGTCTTCGGCGAGTCTTTCAACCGCATCAAAGGATTTTATGCCTGTTAATTTGGCCTCTCTTAATAATGTCCTCTTCAGAGTTTCACGTGGTCTGCCTCTTTTTCTTCGGCCTGTTGTGTTCCACTTGATAGCTTGTTTTGGGATTCTCTGATCATTTCTTCTGATCAAGTGACCAACATATGTCCATCTCCTTTTCCTGATCACCCATGAGACTGGTTGTTGTTCAGTCATCTGTCTTATCTCTGCATTGTTCTTGAATTCATTCCACTTGATGCCAAGTATTTCCAAGTAGATCTAGACCTATAAAATGAACTGGAGAAGTAGTTAGATGGTTATTTCAGACATTGTTTTAGTGAGCATGCCACATATCATCACAAGATGAGATCGTATATGTCTACAAGTATATCTAGACATAGCCGATGGTAGATCTAGACATAGCCGATGGTAAGTAGGACACAGTTATCAGCTAAAATCATCACACTACTTCTGTTTTTACTAAAACAAACTCTGCTATGTATGAATCTTCATACATTTACAAGTTTTTTGATGCATAATAAGTATACTTTTAAGAAGATGAGATCGTATAAATCTACAACTAGATCTAGATTTCGCCGATGGTAGATCTAGACCTAGCTGATGGTAAGTAGGACACGATTACAGCTAAAATCATCACACTACTTCTTTTTTCTTCTTAAAAAAAATCTGCATTTTTGGAATTTTTCATTTACAAGTTTTTTGATGCATAATAAATATACTTTTAACTTGGAAAATAATTTGTTACATTCACTTTTCCAACTATACCCCCTATACATATCAAGACCCGCACTTTTTATCTGGCAAAATGGAACATCTACATTTTTTGCCTGTGGCAGGGAAAGTGTTACATTACTTTGCAGTTGACACTTGTGGCTTTCCCCGTGGTTAGAGTTACTTTTTTTTGCTGTTTACACTTGTGGCTTTCCCTTGGTTAGGTTTGACAGAACTGTTATTGTGAATATATAGATTTTGTATTTTTCTGTTTCTATGCAGATGGTGGTCACAGATGTCTACAACCACAGATTTCATAAGATATTCAACATGGAAGAGGGAGTCAACCACATACTAGACAGGGATGACATATTTATGTGAGTGTACATGACTGTTCATGTTTGTAATGTAGATTGTTGTAAGGTCAAGAAAATAGTACACACTCACACACAAATTTCAAAATGAAGTGACAGAGTTATTGATGCATTCAGGAAGATAACACACAAAAACTTAGTGTGATGTAAAGTCAAAAATGTAGCTCATAAAATTTGGTGTAAAATCAGTAATGTAGCACATGAAATTTGGTGTAAAATCAGTAATGTAGCACATGAAATTTGGTGTAAAGTCAATAATGTAGCACATGAAATGTGATGTAAAGTCAAGAATGTAGCACACAAAGACTTAATTTGATGCAAAATTAAGTAGGGGGTGCCTGAAATTTGATGCACAAAGTTAAAAGGTAGCACATACAAACCTTTCACTGATGTAAATATTGAGTGAAGTAAATACTGAGATTGAGTAAGGTCAAGAAAATAAAACAGGAGTTGAGACAATTACTGTTTCAAAAAAAAAGATAGATAGATTTTCATTACATGGGCATACTCATGTGTCCGCATCTTTCCACAGCTATGAGATTCCTGTCAGTGACACTGAGGATCCAAACATCATACTTCCTGTCTATTACAGAGACAAAAAGTAAGTAGTCATTTTGGAAAAGAAACTATTTTTGTTGTACTGTTACAAAGTTCAGAACAATTCACAACTGTGTTCTAAAAGTAAGAGTATATACATTATTCTAGAGAGATCATACTATCATCAGATCTCAAAACTATAGCTGTTTTAAATGGACATTTTCATACTTTCAGTCTTTGCTGCCGGTTCATCATTGTTGATTTCATTCCCCATGTTATGGTTGGAGCACAGAAACAACATGAAGTCCACAATTCTTTTGTTGTTGCTGTAGTTTTTTTTTTAAAATTTCCCTGAATTTTCACTGCAGCATAAGCAGTCTCTGGTTCAGATGCATATCTTGTGGGCAGGTTTGGTTATGTAGGCCTGTGTTGGCAGCCATATAGTGCATTTCTAGAGTGTTCTCCATTCCCACAAGAGCATTCATTTGTGTGTATAGGATAGTGGTACTTACATTTAGATCTTGGGTTCCAGTTGGGTCCCAGAGAGCCTCAGAGTGAATCTTGAGGGCATGGAAATGTGGTGGCCACAGTCATTTCCAAAAAAGTAGATATTTAAACCAAAGCTGACATTTAAAGTAGATATTTAAACCAGAAGTGACCAAACACAAGTAAATGTTTTTATTTCTGATTATCATATGCAGTTTTTCTATATTCATCATTTATGATATTAACTCTTCCGATACCGCGCCGCCCTTTAAGGTAGTTGCTGTTCTCACATTTTGTCCCAGGCCACCCTATAAGGCTTCTGATTTGTTTCGTTGAAAACTCGATGCAACTTTTCATTTAGCCAACCAGAACTCTTCTAGTCCAAAGTTTAGCATCCGGTAAAGCCGGAAAAGAAGGAAATATTGAAGTGGATCGATTTCAGTGTAAATTGTTCAAGTTTTTTCGAGGTTGGTTGGTAGAATGGTCATACTGATCGACTAGACCTAGCTTACTAAATGTGTTTTTCACATCTGTAGACCTGTTAGATTTATTGGATATCAAAAGCATCCGCAATTATCGATCTTTCGTTACCGGTATAAACATTCTGCATTGGATTCTGGCACATTTCAGGTATGTAAAACTTTGATTTTAGTGCTCAGCCCTAAAAAATATTTTTAGCGCCAAAAAGTCGTTCGATCTTTTCAGAACAGTTGTTTTTTGTCTATTCTTTGTTTTTTTTAAATGATAAATAACTTCATTTATGGAATCTTCTTTCATTTCCACTTATTTTAATATGGTATACACACGTGTTGATGAAGGAGTTTGTTTGTTACAATGAATTTTATAAAGGGACCCCCTTATTTGAAAACACCCGCTCGGCCATGTAACATCATCATCGGTACCAACGTAACGTCCATGTTTTTTTACGTGGTATCGAAAGAGTTAAGCATTAGTAAATAAACATAAATTAATAGAATTATTGTTTTTTTTACAATATGTATTTACACTATGGTACAGTTATGTAAAACTGTTAAATTTAAGGTAGGGAACATATATATGTGAGATACAGCATCAACTTCCATTCCCCTGGGAGCAGCTGTGTTAAGAACATACTTAACATAGTCTTTGTGAGACAGGGAACATAGATCTATTTGGTTAAAAACTCTGACTACTTCTGTAGCCCAGAAACCTGTAGCAATCAGCACTAGCTGTAATTGTTATTTTTGTTAAAATTTAATGTCAGGTTGGTGGATGGATGGAGACGTGGAGATTGCTGGCGGGGATGAGGAAAATCTGGCATGGAATCAATGAATCCAGGATGTGACAAGCCTATGGGTCTTTACAACAATGGCTATGAGAATGATGTAAACAAAACAGAGCCAGCAGGCTGTAAGTGGCGGGGAATGGATATCATTGAGGCACTCCCAAAGTTGTAGTGTGTCTGTGGAACTGTCTCAAAGCCGTCTGGCCAGCCAGCGTTGCACGCTGGATCCGATATGAAGAAGGGGCTTAAGTACAGCCACGAGAGGCTGGAAAACAAAGTTTTGGCCAGGTCAGCCTACACCACTGTTGTCATGGCAGTCCGAGCAAGACCACAGTCTGCCTAGCAAGGAAAGGTGCGGAAGTCGGAGGTACTCAGCCAAAAGGCGCATTGCAAAAATCAGGGTACCATGCATCATCGCCAATTTGTGTACGAAGAACTTCCACTCCATAATGCATTTTTCAAAATGTGCTCTCTCTGGTTTTCATTAACATTACCATAATTGTTGTGAGAAGTCGGTGATTTTTTAAAAACAACAATATATTTTAGATAAGGGTTTCTGTATCAGTGTCAAATTACCAAACCAAAATGACTCCCAACAGGCGGTACGTGAAAGTTCCAGAAGACTTGGATGATTGGCAGGAGGATCAGTCAGACGATGAGGAAGATTCTTCTTCTGGGAATGTCAGTAGTTCTTCAGCTGGTGCAAGCAACGGAAACTGGGAAGATTGTGAGGGAGGGGAAGCTAGTAATGGACATTCAGGTCAAGGTAAAGCCTAATTTGTAGATTGTAAGAATATGTTGCTTGAAATGTTTTTCTGTATCTGCTTACATTCAGATCAGTTTACAGAAACAGTCATTGGTATTGATGATTTGTTACTATGGATGATCACCTTCATAACTTTTATGAAAGTAGAGGAAAAAAGGTCATGAAGCATGAGAATGCTCTCCTATAGGGCAAAGAGCACCAGAGTACAAAGTACACGTGAATATCTGGTCTTGTTTTGTCTCCTTCCCCATATACTTTTTGGTGTTGAGGGGACAAATAGATGTCTTGATAGGGCTTGACGATTTGCTTCATATAATGGGATATTTAATGCTTCTGTTATCTCCTCTTTCCATCTCTTGTGTGGGCGGCCTCTTCCTTTGTTACCTACAAATTCTAGTGTGAATGTTTTCTGTGGTATACCATCTGTGGTAACATGACCAAATCATTTGACTTGCTGTTTCTGGATATAATGTAATACTGGTGTTAATCCAACCTTTGCCCTGATGGTGTCATTTTTTATTTGGTTTCTTCTTGTCACATTTAGTATTCTTGAAAATATCTCATTTCTGTCGGGATTATTTTTCTTTTCATCTTGGCTGTTAGTGTCTATGTTTGATATTGATAGCATAGAATTGGGAGGAAAATTGTGTTGCCTTTTTAGTTTCAGTTGTGATGCATTTGTCTTTCAGTAAAGGAGTCATTTGTCCAGTGACCTGATTTGCTTTATTGAGATGGGCTCCCTTGGGTTAAATTCTGCCCTCAAACTGCAACATGACTGTGAACGTGTTAAAATAGATTATTGATTTAAAAATCAAACTCATCTGTGAAGGGCCATGACCTAAATTGACAGCAAGCAAATGCAAAAGAAACAAAATGTTTTTGGTGTCTTTGTGTAAGTCCTTTTAGAAAATAAGCTGCAGTATGATTTCTCCAACATGCTGGCAGCTTATAAGAGAAGTTGTTGTTGCTTGGGGATATTTTAAGCAGAGCTTACATTTACCACATATAGAGAGGTAGAGGAAGTTGAGTTCTTGAGTTCAAAGTATGCTTAAGAGCTTACTTCGTCAGATCATTTTGAGAAATTTTGTACCATGATTGAAATCCATTTAACAGAAATCATGTTTATAGATCATGTTGACCACAAGTCATCCTCTTAAATAATTTATAGTATTAAACATAAGAAATTAGTCCACTTAATAAAAAAAAACTCAGATAAATTAAGGTATTTTATTGCTGGATACATGAAGGTTATGAAAGAGTTTTGTGAAATTAGATGTTAATTGAGTTATTAAAAAGCTTATTAATTTTTACAATCATGGGCCATTTAAAATGGCTTTTTAACATATTTAAAAAAAAAATAAATAGCAAATCAATTTTTTTTTTTTCTGTAGTTGAGTGTTCATAATTTATGACACATGAATGCTGGTAATAGGTACTGTGTTTTTTTTTTTTTTTTTGGAAAAAACGTGGACTGTGATGATGGTAAAAGAAATTGTTCACATGTTGTATATGTTGCATGACAGTCTAGAGTTTCATACATTTAACAGTTCACTATAATAATGAAATGTATAAGATAGGAGATGTGCACAATACAAATACTGCAAGAGCAAAGGCACTGGTTAGAATAGCCTTTTCACGTGATTAGATCACTATCATAGCGAGCATTAATAATACTACACCACTTTTTCTTATTTTTACCAGTTATACAAATGGACACATTGACATGCCATGGTGATGGACAAACAGTTGCCAACAGCAAGAATGATATAGGCGATGCTGTAGCTTCATGCTCAGCATCCTCCACATCAGCTCGTAGAAAGAGAATTTTCACCCTGAGGGCAGCCAACAGTTTTGGTCGGGATGAGATGGGCATCATTCTTACAGATGATGGGAAACCACTTAAGTTGACCAGTAAGTTCATGGAAAGATGAACAAGTTAGTGAGACAAATAAATATACAACATGGCAGAAAAGTCACAGTGAATTAGAGACATTCAGCTCAACATTATCTTGTTTGCACTCAGTTTTTGCATTGGCATGTTTTTACTCGATGCCATCTTGATTTTAGTGGTCAGAATTGTCCTCTCTGTCTCTCTTATACTACTTCTTTCTTTTTGTGTTGTTTTTCTATCTTTCTTTCATACATATTCTCCATATTTCATTTCATTTCTCTGATCCAGCAGCCATTTGAGCTTGTGCTCTTCAGCTTGAAGCAATGGAAAAGTACAAGGGTCATACTGAAAGTCATGAGCAAAAAATTTTTTACAGAGAAATTATAAATGTATCACCTTAAACTGCATCTTTTTCTTCACTTTTCAACATAATCTCCATTTCTCTGCACACATTTTTTCCATCGCTCTGCAAGTTTGAAAATGCCCTCCCAGTAGAATTCCATTCCAGCTGACCGACGGCACAGCCGCACTGCTTTCTGGATGTTCTCTCTTATGGGACCCAGCGGGCACAAACTTTTCTATAGCCTGTGGTTTCAATCATTTCCTGTACCACATTGTGTCCTATTCCAAGATTTACAGCGGTTTCAGATACTGTGACTTGTCTGTCTTCTTTAATGATGTCATCAGTCCTTTCCACATTGCATTCTGTGGAGGCAGTTTGAGGGCGACTGCTGCGAGGCATATCTTGGATGCTTGTATTTCCATCTTTGAAATGTTTCACCCACCTCCTAACACTGTTAGCACACATACATACATCTTCATAAGCAAGCTGAAGTCTTTGATGAATTGTTGAAGTCTGGTGAATTTCAGCAGCAGGAATTTCCTCTTTAATGAGGAATTCAATAACAGCATGTTGACGAAATGAAACTTCATAACCCGCCATTATGTTTATGCTCTGTTTGGTCATGTGACATATGATGGTGATGTCATGTGACCTCTACATGAAGTGCAAAGGATACAGTTTAAGGTGATACATTTATATTTTCTCTATCTATAAATTCTGATTTTTAAAAAAAAATTTTGCTCATGACTTTCTGCATGATCTTCATATTGACAGGCCTTCTTTGATTGTGTTGAGTTTGCATATAATGTGTTCTCAATGTCTGTAAGTTGATATATAACTTGATGATTATAAATAGTATCAAAGACAGCATCTTCCTTTTAATTTAAATCTGAGAAAATGTTGGAAGTCAATAAATTTATTATCCATAATATACTTGTATGCTGATAAAGAAGCAAAACTAGTGCATAGTTAATAGCTTGGACAAGAAGTCGTTTTTTTTTTTTTAAGTTCTCCTTTACTTGTCTTTCATGCCTGTTCTCTTTGGTCATATATTTTTTGTTGTTACTTCTTGTGAGTGCTTAATGTCTGAGCATCCTACATTCAGGAGCTGTGTGTACATGCATCTTCATCTTATATCTGAGTGTAAGATTTATGTTTTTCTTTACAGACCGGACCTACATTGCTGTTGATTGGAGTAAAGCTGCCAAAGACCGATTTTTCAACGAAAAGGCTGCAGAGGTGAACATAATTATTGTTTTCAAAAACAGATACAAAACATTTCATTCATAAGTGTGGGGCGGTATCTCTTCTTTGTTCAAGGCTGATGCTTTTTGTCAGATATTGTTTATTTAGTTTCATTTGTTCAAATAAATTTTTCTGACTGCAAGATGTCTTCTTGGTGAGGTTCTTTTTTTTTTTTTTGTTATAAGAATGCTAACCTTTCATCATTCTTGTCGCGTAAATAACATTGCGCAGTTTGTATGTTTATTACTGTAATTTATTTGTGGAAATAAAGGTGGATTAACAATGTGTAATCACAGAATTTTTTACAAAAACCAAGTTAAGACTATTCAAATTTGATATCCATCCTCATTTATGCATGTGAAAGGTGGATTAACAGTGTGTAATCACAGACATTTTTTACAAAAAACCAAGTTAAGACTATTCAGCTGTAATATCCACTCTCATTTATGCATGCGAAAGCTGGAAAATAAAGAAATAGACAATAAATTGGACTCTTTTGAAAACAAATGCCTAAGGAAAATACTCAGCATCAAGTGGAATGAATTCACGAATAATGCAGAGATAAGACAGATGAGTGAACAACAACCAGTCTCATGGGTGATCAGGAAAAGAAGATGGACATTTGTTGGTCACGTGATGAGAAGTAATCATCATAGTCCCAAAACAAGCTATCAAGTAGAACACAATAGGCTGAAGAAAAAGAGGTCGACCACAGGAAACTCTAAAGAGGACATTGTTAAGAGAGTCCAAACTAATAGGCATAAAATCCCTTGATGAGGTTGAAAAGCTTGCTGAAAACAGGACAAATTGGTGAACTACCTTGCGAGCCCTATGTGACATTTAACAGCACGGGAAGAATATAAGATGTAAGATAAGATAGGAGTCACAGAATTTTAACATTTAATAATATAATTTAACATCTATATTCACATGTATCATTCTTCCTTTATATGACACTCGGAAGACTTCAGAATGCTTGTTAGTGTGGTTTTGATTTTATTGCCTCATTTTTATGTATTTATTTTTGTAAGAATATGCCTCTGTTTGGCTTTATCCATTTTGTGAGTTTAGTAAATAGTAAATGTAGAAAATATTATAAAAGATATTGAAACTTATTACCTTGTAGGACTTTGAGGAGCATGACAGCATGAAATCCCGCAATGCACTGAAGAGGACTGTAATTCAGCTGGATGACTGTCTGAAACTGTTCATGAAAGAGGAACAGCTTAGTGAGCAAGACCCCTGGTTAGTCTGGTGTAGTAGTTTTTGCATTCAGTATAGTTTTTTTTTTTTTTTGTTCACAAATTTTTGTTTTAGGATTTTGTAGCAGTTTCTTATTTTTTTTTTTCTTTAATGTTCATGACAAGAGTCAGTATTCTTGGTGTCAGTTATTGGAATATATACACTAAAATCATATTATAATGGAATTCCGGGGCAAACTAGTCCATTATATCCAAAGTCCGCTATTTCTGGAATAATATATACTGTGTAGGAGTGCAGCTAGAACCCACAGACCTGGTCCATTATTACAAAGGCTTTGTTATAAAAGGGGTCCGTTACAATGGAATTTTACTGTGTTGAATTTTGGGATACAGTTAGTGGCAAGCAGTTTTAGAATGTCACAGAGTAGTGAGTCATTGTGTTTCTTACATAGAACTACATAAAAATGAATCACTCTGCTCAGGCAACACTTGCTTCTATAACTTTGAAATAAGCACCAGGATTATATTTGTTCTATTGGTGTCCTGAACATCTGCAACACTTCTATGCTGTGTTAACTCAGTTCTGCTTATTTGTTGTTTCCATTCTTATCTTTCCTAGGGGGTGAAGACGCTGCCCGATGAGGCAGTCAGCGACCCACAGCTGATATGTCAGGGTTAACGAACCATAGCTGACCAAGACCTTGTCCCACCTCTCCGTGGTACCCCCAGTAACGGGCCTAGCCTGGCTAACGGGGCAGGGATCGCCATATTCCCCATGGTGGGTGGAGTCTGTTAAAGAAGCATTGCACACCCCCTGCTTTTTAGCTGTACTCCGGGACTGAAAAAGTAGCCACCATAATCAGCTCCCACACTAATACGATGCTGTGTCTCAACACCTCTACAGCATAGGCTGCAAAGTTACAGCTCGCAGTTACAGAGAGTTCGTACAAGCACAAATTTCTGCTATTCACTTTTTTAGTTGAATTCACGTCCATTTTGTCTTATGTCATGCTTGTCTTTAAATTTCTGGAGGCACTGACTTACTGTTATATAACCTTTTGTAAAGAATTATAAATTGTTAGTCATATTAGTTTGACTTGTCTTTGAAAGGCAGTGCTGCCTTTGCATTATTGTGATATATATACTGTATGCACCAGGTACTGCCCAGACTGCAAAAAACACCAACAAGCTACCAAGAAGTTTGATCTGTGGTCATTGCCAGATGTGCTAATTATTCACTTGAAGAGGTTTTCCTACAACAAATATTGGAGAGACAAAATTGATGTTCTTGTGGAGTTTCCGGTTCAGTAAGTAAATGCTTTATATCCAGACTGGAGATATGCTGCATATTTAGATGATTTTTAAAATAAATTTTTAAAAGAAAACAAATCTTTGTCCTAGTGTGCCCAACACTGGTAGCAAATCACAAAATCAGATTATTCTTTGTTGTTTGCTCAGACATTGAGACACCAATCCCTCACACAAATGTGGAAGTTCATCTCAGGTTTTCAGTATTGCTATAGAGCTTCTCCTGGAGGGATTTGTGGTCTAGCCAGGGCCTTTACCTGAGTGGGTTGTGTGGCAGGGAAACTTTGCCTGAGTGGGTTGTGTGGCAGGGAACCTTTACCTGAGTGGGTTGTGTGGCAGGGAACGTTTACCTGAGTGGGTTGTGTGGCAGGGAACCTTTACCTGAGTGGGTTGTGTGGCAGGGAACGTTTACCTGAGTGGGTTGTGTGGCAGGGAACTCTGGAGTATGTGATGTGAAAATCAGATTAGATATCAGAAAGTGAAATGATAAACAAGTATTTTGTTATTGGTAACTACTGTCTCCTCAGTCTTTTAGAGGGAGGGAAGTGAAGAACTGGACAAGAAATAGTTTTAAATTTGACATCAGATTTCTGACAGTAATTATAGCATTTCTGTGATATTCATACCAGTTCCAGTTAATTTGGTTTTCGCATTAATATTTGTGTTTTAGCTGCCTATAAAATCAAATATTTGTTCTCGATTGCATGCTTACAGCTTGGTATTCATTTTATGCCTAACCTAAACATTTGGGAACTGAAGTAAATATTTCAGATATGACATTGTTTACCAAGACAGTTGAATTGCAATTTATTACTTGTGTGAAGTGAGTGAATGAGTGATCTTTATTTTTAAAGGGTAAAGAATTGGGCTTGCAGGCCCATCTTACATTCTGTCCTTCATCATCACTCCATCTTTCTTTCTTCCCACACACTTGATTTAATGCAAGTATACAAAATGGCATCTGGGAGAGAAATGTACACAGGAAATAACAATGTTATTTTGCAAAAATTGATGATCTCCCTATGAAAAAAGAACTGGTATGTACTTAGTATATAGCAGTCACCACAGAAAAATTTGTGATGACTGAAAGTTTAAGAAAAGATGGGATCAGCTTAATCTATTTAAAAAATACAAAACTGTAATGTTTCAACCTTTATTTTATTCATGCAAAACGTCGATTTTTTTTTTTTATCTCCCTGAATCTGT
The DNA here is from genome assembly GCA_009760885.1 of Achatina immaculata. Lineage (NCBI taxonomy): Eukaryota > Metazoa > Mollusca > Gastropoda > Stylommatophora > Achatinidae > Lissachatina > Lissachatina immaculata. Next base: position 28,594,936 of record CM019704.1, read on the forward strand.
GATTAGGGTACTCTTAGTAGTCAGTGCAGAGGCATGTATGTATCGAATTTGGGATGTGTTGTGTTGGTTAGCTGAAGATTGAGAATGAACCCCAAAAAAAACAAGATGCCTTCACTGAATGAGTCTTGCCTGGTTAGTCACCAGAGCCTGTTAGTAGGAGCACCAGTGGGAAGTAGGACAAGGTCCTGGTCAGCTCTGGTTCATTGGCTCTAATAACTGTACTGTTACATTATACCATCATCTTTGTCCTCATAGAAAATATATAAGAAAACAAAAAAAAAAGAGAGAAATAGTCAACTGTGCCAGAGAAAGGCAAGATATAACATGCTTTAAGAAAACAAAAAATGATCAGGGTAGAATAGTCCTTAGTCACTAGCCCTTAAGACACAGTAGCACAGAATGGACTTCATGAGGCTGGATGGATGCACATGGCCGAAAAGCAGAGTGAATAACAGATACTGGACTGAGAGATAACCAGATGGGTAGAGGATGATCTTGTTTAGATACTTGTGACAGTGAACTGTTGAGTTCTTTGTAGATGCCATTATGGAGGTCTCGAAACACTGGCATTTAATATACATGAGAGCAGCTTCCATGGCTTTTCTGATTTCCCAGAGCAGACATGTCAGGCTGGCTTCTCAGAAAACGAGGCCATCTTGGCATTAACCTCTGTGACATGTGAATAAAGAACTATAGAAATAATGTGATGGGCCATTTTGAGCAGAATATTTTATGCATTATTTTGTGGTCTTATAACATCATTGACACTCTAAAACACCAACTCACTGAAGCAGGCATTCTGGACATGAAAGGCATTTCCAGAATATTTAATGTTATAGATATATAGGTGGCTATTTAGAGAGGCTTCTGGTTCCAGCATGGTGGAGGGGAGGTTGTGACTGTTGATGGTTGTGTCTTTGTTTGCCTTTCTTTACACTTTGTGCCAGTTTTGTTGTGTTGTGGGTTGTGAGTCCAGTTTGGCACCCTAGCTACTGAGTTAAGTGTTCGGGGTGTCACTGTGAGCTGTGACTTTCAGTGGCGCATGGATTTCCCAGCCAGTGATTGCTCATTGATAATAATGGCGGATGCATTTTGTGGTGTTCTTTGGAAGATTGGTGTCGTATAGCTGCTTGAAGCTGGCCGTGAGTGCCTACCTACTGAGGACATTTGCAGAGATCCCGCATTCATTGTGCACAGATTCATTTTTGTCATTGTGCATGGACATGATGTGGGACGGTTCTTGCGCATTCCAGATGATGTCATTGACACAGGCAGCAGAGCAATTATGGTATATTCTCATATGCTGTGGTGATGAAACTATATTGAACCTGAACATATGAAGAGGGCAACATTCTGTGATATCATAGGCCACATGGTATGATTTGATTTATAGCTTTTAGAGTATGTGTACTGAAATCTGCTGCTACTTGAAGAGTGTATTAGTGGTGATGATGGGATATGTTTTATGTTTCCTCCCATTTTAGAGGTCTGGATCTGCGCAAGTACATAATTAATGAGGAGTCCACAGAGTGTGATGTTTATGATCTCATTGCTGTAACAAACCATTATGGAGGTCTTGGAGGAGGCCACTGTAAGTAAATGTTTTTTTTGTGTTAGTTCACAATAGAATGCTTATTTCTGTTGAAATTGGTTTGCCATATTTGCCTAATTACCCTGCAGGAAGTGGCGAATGAAAACGTCTGTTCAAAGCTGTTTTTTTTTTTTTCATTTAGTTTTAATTTTGGTTGTCAAGTTTGCAATAGAGTGTCTTTTTGCATTTGTAAAGTGAAATTAGGCAGCAGCTACTTCTTCTTCTTCTTCGTTCGCTTCTACCACCAAGACCGCAGTGTGATCCTACTGAATTTATGCCTGTGGTCCTTGTTAGGTCCCATGGTCTCCTGTGTGGTCCCCAAAAGGACCACACGAGATCCCTGAGAGGACCACAAGGGGTTCAGAGTATCACAGGGCTTTAGCCTGTATTCTTGGTGGGTATCTGAAGTGTGTTGTGTGACACCGTGGTTTTCGATGCACCAGTTTAGTCTAGAGTTGGATGTTCTCACTGGAAGACCTCGACGTGTTTAGGATATCAGTGCATCCCCGCTGGGTGAGAGGTGGTAGCCCACCTAGGCCAGAGTTGGACCTTCTCACCGGAAAACCTCGACATGTTTTGAGATATCCGTGTATCACTGCCGGGTGAGAGGTGGTTGCCCATCCAGTCCAGGGTTGGACTTTCTCACCGGAAAACCTCAGTGTGATTAGGATACGTAAACATCCCCGCCGGGTGAGAGGTGGTTGCCTATCTAGACTGCCCTGGTCCAGTGTCTCCAACTTCAGCATTTTGTGGTCGTGGCCGCTACCCTTCCTAGTTGTGACCAGGATGGAGCTTTTGTCCAGGAGGACGAATCATCGCCACTAGTGACTTCCACCCCTGGGTTGAGCCAGTTCAGGCATATTAACCCAGTGTGGGCGTGTTTGGGACTTGACCGACCTCTAGAGCAGAGGTACTGTGACATGTGTAGCCTTCAAGATTCACCCCTGGTGTGAGCCGGTTTAGGCATAATTCACCAGTATGGGTGTATATCAGGCGTGACCAACCTCTAGAGCGGAGGTGGCATGACAAGTCTAGCCATCAAGTTCCACCCCTGGTGTGTGCCGGTTTAGGCAAATTTCACCAGTGTAGGTGTATTTCGGACGTGGCCGGCCTCTAGAGCAGAGCGCCGTGGTATGTGTAACTCTCGCAGCGATACTACTGGACATACCGATTAATTTCACATTATCCTTTCCACCACCTTTTCACATCGGCGCCGCACAGCAACCTTTATTTCTTTTCCGCATTTTCTTCCTTGACCGGGAGGAGCTTCACTCCACGTGCGGCATTCGAAGAGTCTCGCCAGCAGTGTCTTAACCTCTGGGACAAGCTGGTTCATGCTTTTCACACAATATGACTGCACTCAGGATGTAGCCGACCTCCAGACCAGAGGTGCCATGATTTGACTGTTTGCTTCGCTTTATCATTTCTACCATCTTTTCCTCAGTGGTGCTGCGCAGCAACCTCATTTGCACATTTCTTCATTGGCCGGGAGGAGCACCGCTCCACGCATGGCAACTGCAGAATCTCGCCAACAGCAGTAGATGAGCTACCAAACGTGCCACTCATCTACCCTAAGTATCTGGTTTTCAGGTGCCAGATATTTGCCCTCGCCCCTTCTCCTGCCACGGGAAGGCCAGGAGCTGGACTTGACTGCCAGAGGCTGTTTGAGACGCACGCCGTTGGGGAGATCGAATTCTCCACCCCACCTCCGGCAATAACAGTCCTTAGAACCTGTAGCAGCTACTATTTTTTCCACGTTTTTTGGGTTGTAGTTGCTAAAATTTGTTTTTTTTTTCCCTTGCTTCCGTTTATGTAGCAGTCTGGTAGTTTTTTACCAGACAGGGTTAATACAGGGGAACAGAAGTGAGGGTAGACCAAAAGAGACATGGAGAAGAACAACAGAAAGGATGTTGAGCAATAGAGGGCTCACCTGGGCAAGAGCAGAAAAAAAGGCGAAGGACAGGCATTTGTAAAAAAACCCTTGTGGAAGCCCCATGTGCCCTGGGCACTTAAGGTTCAGAGAGAGAGAGAGTTGCTAAAATATTTTACATGTTTTAATTACCTGCTCCTGAAATACACTTCATTTCTTCTTGATCCTTATTTATGTGGTCTTGGTTTTCTTTTCTTAAATATAGAATTTTGAAGAGTAAAATGAATCATCCAATACACAAACAGCCAGTTATTACACTTCTTGACACTGAATTTTTAAGAAAGAAATATATGAAACTCTCAGAGGAGCAATCTTAAGTCAAATTCATCTTCAAATGGTGGGTCTGGAAAGTCCACATGGCCATATTAGTTTCTCCGTGGGTTTGTTCTGGCAGTTAATAGATTGTAATTTCACGCTGGGAGCAAAGGGAACTGCTTTCATGTGAAGCTGGGATAAATGAGTTCACAGACATGCCAGGTATGATAAAATGGGTAGAGTAAAGTAAGTATTATGTTTTCTGTGTCCTGGTAAACAGTGCTGATACTTTCATTTTCAGACACGGCATATGCTATGAATAAGGATGATGGCAACTGGTACTATTTTGATGACTCTAGTGTGACAAGTTCCTCAGCGGATGCTGTTGTTGTAAGTTCATCTCTTTGTTGCTCTGTGACATGTCTGTGGGTTTCCTGGTTCTGATTGGCTGGTTTTCTGGGGAGATGTGGTTGGACAGTGGGTTATTATGTGATAGCATACACAGAGATTCATTTTAAGACTATATGGAATACCATCTAAAATTTTCAACATCATTAAGGATCTCTACAGTGGGTATGTTTGTACAGTCAACACAGAAGAAGGAATGAGCGAATAGTTCCAGATTGAAACTGGCATGAAGCAAGGATATATACATAAATATATATATTATCTCCCTTGCTTTTTGAAATTTGCCGTAGACTTCATAATGAAAAAACACTGCACAGGTAACACAGATATTGACTGGGTACATGGGACACAACTAGGTCTTGATTTTGCTGATGACATAACTTTTATCAGTGACAGTGTGAATTCCATGCAAGAAAAAACAGATATCCTGTCTTCACTAGGACTTGAAATTAACAAGGAAAAAAACAAAAATAATGAAATTTCCCATTAATCAAAAAGGAAAAATATATGTAGAAAGGGACAGCTGTTGAAGATGTAAACCAATTTGCATACCTTAGCAGCTACATAGACCAGGATGGTGATACCAGAAAGGAAATTAGAATTACAAATGCAACATTGACCTTCCAGAATCTTGAGAAGATATGGCACTCAAAAGTTATAAGCACAAAAAACCAAGTTAAGACTTCAATTCAGATGTAATATCCACCCTTATTTATGTATGCGAAAGCTTGAAAACTTCTTCTTCGTTTGCTTCCACCACCAAGACCACCCCGTGATCCTACTGAATTTACTCCTGTGGTCCTCGGTAGGTTCTGTGGTCCCCGGAAGGACCACATGAGATTCAGAGTATCACAAGGCTTGAGCCTGTATTCTCAGTGGGTCTCCGAAGTGGGATTGCGTGAAACTGGTTTTCATTGCACCAGTTTAATCTAGAGTTGGACTTTCTCACCGGAAAACCTCGATGTGTTTTGGATATGAGTATAGCCCCGCTGGGTGAGAGGTGGTTGCCCATCCAGTCCAGTGTTGGACTTTCTCGCCGGAAAACCTCAGTGTGATTAGGATACGCATAAATCTCTGTCGGGTAAGAGGTGGTTGCCTATCTAGACTGCACTGGTCCAGTGTCTCTGACTTCAGCATTTTGTGATCGTGGCCACTACCCTTCCTAGTTATGACCAGGCAGGACGGAGATTTTGTCCAGGAGGACGAATCCTTGCCACTAGTAAGTTTCACCCCAGGGTTAAGCCAGTTTAGGCATACTATCCCAGCATGGGTTTGTTTAGGATGTGACTGACCTCTAGAGTGGAGGTACCGTGTCATAGGTAATCATCAAGTTTCAACCCTGGGTTAAGCCGGTTTAGGCATATTTCACCAGTATGGGTGTATATCAGACGTGGTTGGCCTCTAGAGCAGAGGTGCTGTGGTATGAGTAGCTCTCGCCGTGAGACTACTGGACATACCGATTAAACTTCACTTTGTCCTTTCTGTCACCTTTTCACATCGGTGCCGCCCGGCAACCCTGGTTGCAATTCCGTATTTTCTTCTTTGGCCGGGAGGAGTTTTGCTCCATGCGCGGCAGCTGAAGAATCTCGCCAGCAGTGTCTTAGTTTAACCCCTGGATTAGGCCAGTTTAAGCAGTCTGCCCCAGTATGTGTGTGTATAGGATGTGACTGGCCTCCATATCAGTTTGAACAGTCCTGCCACAAGAAGGCCAGGAGCTGGACATGGACTATCAGAGGTTATTTGAGATGCACACCTTGGAGACATTTAATTGGAGTGGAGAGCGTATCCCCCACCCCTTCTCCGGCTATAACAGTCCTTAGAACCGAAAAACAACTAAAGAAATAGACAAGAAATTACTCTTTTGAAAACAAATTCCTCAGGAAAATATTTGGTATAAAGTGGAATGAATTCAAGAACAATGCAGAGATAGGCAGATGACTAAACAGCAACCTGTCTCATGGGTGATCAGAAAAAGAAGATGGACATATGTTGGTCATGTACTGAGGAGATACAATCAGAGAATCCCAATACAAGCTATCAAGTGGAACACAAAAGGCAGAAAAAAAAAGAGGTTGACTACATGAAACTCTAAAGAGTACATTGTTAAGAGAGGCTGGTTTAGTGGGAATAACATCCCTTGATGAGGTTGAAAAACTCGCCGAAAACAGGAAATCTTGGCAAGCTACCATGTGAGCCCTATGTGACATTTAGCGGCATGGGAAGGATGTAAGATGTAAGTGTGAAAAATTGCTGTTACACTGTGTGTCACCATTTTTTTTTTTCAACTGCATGTCTTGACAATTATTTCAACTGTTTTCCTCTGCAGACAAAAGCTGCGTATGTCCTTGTTTACCAGAGAAAGAACATCAGCCAGAGTCGGAAGTCTTTGCAGTCAGGCAAGGTACACAACTCTAGGACAGCACTGACAGTCAGTCAAACCTCTAGCATCAGATATCAGGAATCTTCCATCCCAAATGGCGTAGGAGCTGCAAGTGAAGAAGATGATATGGAGACTAACTAGTGCTACTTTGTAGTTCCAGTGTTGATTGAATTATCATTCACAAGTGTGATGTTTTCACCAAAGATGAAACACGTACATGGCTCTTTCTTTCTTTCTTTCCCTTTTTTTTTTTAAATGTGTGGTCAGATTTTTAGTTTTGTTTCGTTCCCATTGAGTTTGGCACTTTCATTAAGTTTATTATCTACAGCAGCCATGTCAAGAAGTGTTTTCATGAACCCTCTTTACAGAACTGACGATACAGTAAAAAGAAAAAAAAAATCCTGGATAGTTTTTACTGTTACAGAGATCAGTTGTAGGAGTACTAGTAATTTTTTACTTTACTGGTTTGTTTCCATGCCTTAACTTACTTAGCATGTTTTCTCATTTCATGCAGTTCATATGCATTCTCCTTGATCAGTAGAGACTAATAGAACATGTAAATTTATGCATGTGTGAACTTGTTAGTAACAGACTTGTGATAATTTTAGATAGTTGGCATGCACTGTCATTCAGTTTCATGACATAATAGACCCAAAAAATGGAATGAAACTTGTTCAAATCTTACAGCTAAATAACTGCAGGAATATATATATATATACACACACACACACACATACATACAGCCATATGTATAAAAGAAAAGGATTCCTAATAAGAGCTGTGGAAAATAAGCTCTGTGGTTGTTAAAAAAGAACAAGAGAAATAAAAACACCCTTATTTGACAAGTGAGAAAAAAAATCTATGTCCCATGGCATTTGCATGCTGTTAGGGGTGTGAAGTGTTAGTGCCTTTGCATTTCTAAGCCACTACGGCATTTGACTTAGGGATGCCATCTCCTGTCCACACTGCCCCAGGTACCTATTTTTTTTAGGCCGGATTGACCTCAGTGCCAGTCGGTCCGAAAAAAAAAAACTGTGCCCCAAGTACAAAATCAAACCAGGGACCTTCTGATTGGCAGGCAAGTGCAAGGACAACTGTACAGTTCTTTAAATAGCTTTGTTTCCATCTCATACTTACTAATCTGGTGAATGGTTTACTTTTAAAGAAAAATATCTTTGATTATAGGTGTTTTATGTAAATAAATGGATGAACACTCACACCATGTTAGGCCTGAGCATTCTTATTAAACTTTGGGGAAAAGACAGAAAGTAGGCATGATGGTTTTGGGGTACATAAACTATATAAATGTTTGTATAGAAGATGATGTATTGGTTCAGGATATATAAATAATTTAAATGTGTTTATAAAACAGTAAAGGTTCATTCATTCATTCCTTTGCTTGTCCCTTGCGGAACTTTGCCTCCCAAACAGCACTCCTGTAGGCCTCTCGGTTGTGAGCAAGATGGCCTGCTGCTGCTGCATCCATTTGCAGATCATCAACGATGTCCTGCAGCCATCTTCGTCTCGGTCTTCCTCTTTTTCTTTTTCCCACCATGTATCCTTCCAATACGGTCCTCTCCAAAGTATCATGACGTTTAATGTGGCCAAAATATTTAAGTTTTCTCTCTTTAATCCTCTTCACTAGCCAGCCTTCTTCAGTAAATATAATAAACAGTAAAGGTAATGGGTTTAATATATTGCTGTAGATCTTAATGTTGTGATGTCATAAAACTAGATATGATAGGTTACTCCAATCCCCCCAGATTCATTCAGTTGATATATCTGGGAAAATTTTGGCTATTGATGGGACATCTTGTGAGATCTAGTGAAAAATCTTGAGCATACCTGAACTGATAATGTAATACTACATGTGTAATTGAACATTAATTTTAAGTGAAATTTGTACAGAAATTTCAAGAGAGTGATCACAAAAAAAAAAAGTAGTCTGTCACAGGATTTGTACAGTATGCATTCTTGTACATGCTGCCTTGTACCATATTTAGATTCTACCACTGGCCTGCTAAGCAATTTTCACTTGTTGAAGCATACATGTGAGACACTCAAGACTAGATGGAAGCAGATGTATAGAAACTTGATTACTAGATGTGAAAACCATAGAATATTTGAATGCTGACAAGATGTGCTTTTCACACAACCAGATAGATTTAGATTAATAAACAAAGTTTTCATGTTTGTGTAAACTTGGAAGCTGAAGTGTAACTTTGGGTGTCTGCTAGACAAAGACTTGACCTGAAAAAAAAACACACACACAAAAAGCACAATAAAAATCACAGGAAATGTGGATGCAGAAACTTTTGGATTTAATAATTGATTTCTTTGAACTGGCAGCAAATTGAGTTTTTTTTTTCTTTTCGTATGTCTTGGCAGAATTGTTAATAGATACAAAGATGGGCGTCATAAATACAGGAGGAAAAAATAATTTGTATGCGGTACAGATGTTAGGATTTTCATTGTAGCCCCTTTCGACTTGTTTAACATGAGGTTAGCAATGCATTGAGTGCGAGCATTCATTTAAGGGGTGCTTAAGAAAAGTATAAGAAATAGTAAAACTAAAGAGTCATAAATATGGAAATGTTTAAATATGATGTGCAGATGGAAATGTAACATAGTGAGTTTGGTTGGGTTAATGGATGTCTACAGTTTGAAAAATAAGCACTTTGTATAGTTTGAACAGTAAACACTTCATCTCTATAGTTTGAACAATAAACAGTTCACCAATATCATGAATCATCTGTTCTTCTGGAAGAGAGGGAAAAAAAATAAATAAATATCAGTTGTAAACATTTGTAAAGTAACTATTCACAAGACAAAACAGCAAAAAAAAAAATGCAGAGCTTTTTTTCCTCATAAATAGAATAAATAATATCTTGTTGAAGTACTAGCTAAGAACAGATCTATACAGTAGCCTTCTCTCTCAGCAACAATGATTTCTGACACAAACTGATTGATTGCTGGAAGTGAAATGTGCAGGTTATGGTTATAGTTATAGTGTTAACTTAATTGGAAAACTTCATACAGAACTAGTTTGGAGCTCGGAGGGATACCATTTACAGGATAAATTCTCATTATGGGCCTACTTTGGTTATAATAAATGATACATTTTCAACATGTGCACACAGTTTATAGAAGTGATTTTCAATTTGAGTGAAAGTAGCCACAGTACACCTTAGTGGTGCAGGTCAGATGATAAACAAAACACACCAAACATGGAAACTATCAGTGTACAAGTTTACCTGTAATGAGAGTAAATTTTCACATAATATAATTTGTTATAACCAGGGTGGTCATATAGACACCCTGTACAGCATGACACCTTTATATGTGTCATGAAACTTTATTGATCTTACAAGGGCACTAATTCATTTTATATGGGTGAAACTTGCTGTATTTGAAATGTCTTGTATTGTTATTTCATAATCATAACTTCAGAATGGGAATGGCTTAGCAGGTCATGGGTGCATGCACAAATATCAAACAATATCTATACGGCTTGAAGTAGTTGAATGGTATTTGGGACAAGGGAAATGGATAAATAATATGCGTTACAAAAATAAATATATAAATCCATTTTTTTTTTATTTCTGTTCTTCTGAGATACTGATTTTTCTTGCTGTTTGAACTGTTACTTAACCGTCATTATAAAGTGCTCCCTGTTATATTTTTTTTTATTCATTTCGAGCACAGTTGTTCTGTAAAATTCAGTACTTGTTAAATGCGAAGTCACTAACTGTAGTTTTGAAAATCAGAGATCTGTCCTGATAACTGAAGTTTGAGTTTAGTAGAGAGGGCCTTTTCAATATTGTTAAAACAGGTTTTCCATAGTTCTGTGAACATTTACTTCTTGTAAATAAGTAATAAATGATGATGTATTTTCGTACATGATGGTTTATTGTCTCAGTTGTGTGATTTTAGAGTGTTTGTGCACAGTGATTTATTTTTTTGGAAAGAAGTGTCATCATAGAGGTAATGTCAGATTATTTCTTGGTCTGTCTCACGCTGTTCAGACTGGTGAGTGATGTGAGAACAAAGAAGAGAAAAAAAGTCTGTGTGGAGACATGCTTACATAGTTGGTCACAACAGTGGTCAGTATCAGTTTGTCTGGAGAAAAGAACTTTTTTTTTTTTTTTAAAACATCTCCAGGCTGAACATGGATATTTTCTGTTAAAGCAATAGTCCTCTTGGGATCTTCCATTCAGGACATTTTTGCTATCATATGAGTTCTCTTAGTTCTTAAATTCAGCCATTCCAGCAACCAGTGTAATGCTGTTATTCTTTCAGTCCTGCATGGACACAGGTCGGCGTTGCCATGTCTGTGGAGGTGACTTCTAAATCTGTATTAATCCATCTTCTTCAGCTTTCCGAGCCGTTAAGGCTCATTTATGCAGATAAAGTTCACCTCCATTCCTCACGATTCCTAATTCTGTTAATCTATACAGGGTCTAAATATATAATCTGTTCTGTTACACAGAGATGATGTCCTTAATGTTCTTGCACTTTTTCCAATATGTGATAAAGGTGTAATGATTAGGTGTAATTATTTATTTATTATGGATCTGTGATGTCAAAACATGTTATATAGAGAGCTGGCAAAACTAGCATAGGTTGGTTGATATGATTATTTAAATTAAAAAAGTAATTAAAACATGTAGGTATAGTAAAAGTTCAGAGAAATATGTATTAGCAGACTAGTGTTAGTTTTTTGCTTCTGCAACTTTCATACATGCAGTACTGCACTGTATATATTAAGTTAGGAAATGTGGCCAAGATTGATTCATTTGTTGTATAAGTCTGTGCTGTGTATCAGTTGTATGGAAAAATTGTTGCATGATTCATTTGTTGTATAAGTCTGTGCTGTGTATCAGTTGTATGGAAAAATTGTTGCATGATTCATTTGTTGTATAAGTCTGTGCTGTGTATCAGTTGTATGGAAAAATTGTTGCATGTGTAAATCAAGTGTGGGTTGAGTTTTGGTACTCTGGGATGGATGTGAGCTGCCTGTAGTCTTTACCATCTGTGAAGTGACTCTGGGTGTGAAGAGTGTTCAGAAATGTGATAGTTCAGTCTAACCTGTCATCCTCGAAGTTCTTGGGTGGCAAAAAACTGAGATGGTAGCAGTAGCCAGTGATGGGATGTAGAACACCCTGCGATCTCCAGTTCTAACTTTGAGACTCTGTAATTTTCATGCGTAAAGCTGTGTTTAGTTGATTTCATGTGTTGACTATTTTCAGGCATACTGTTGTGTTTAGTTTCTCATTCTTGCTGTTTACTGAAAATGAAGGGTTTTAAACAAAAACAAAAACAAAAAGGAGGATAGAGGAACTCAAAAGACAATAATTGGACAGAAAACAAAAAAAAGATTGAAAGTGAGTGACAGAACTGAAGCTCCTTTGCCAGAGTCTAGCCAGTGAAGAATAGCACGCTATCCACTGGGTCACAAGGCAGTCCATTAATTTTTTTTTTTTTGTTGGAAGTAACAGCTTCAAATTAGGTTCCCATAAATGTACAAATTAATGTAATGGAAATGAAATAATATAAATAATTAAAACATCAGCTTCATTGATTACAATGAAACTGATTTCATGCTTGTGTAGGATAAACCGTATACTGTAATGTATGGCCTAAATAGAAGTTGGCTAAGTTTTATATTTGTTTCTTGTAGCATTGTTTCTTGTTAGCTGCTATTATGATGATTTTTTTTTCATATATTAAATATTGATAATAGGTCTTGTCTGTGTTTTGTACTTTTCTGTTTTTATTTATATAAACTGTGATATAGTTGATAAAATTAAATGGTTTTTTTTTCCTTTGATATATACATATTTTGTGGATATTTCACTTTTTTTTTTTTTTAACTTCATAAAGTGAACACACGGCATCATAAAGTGAACACATGGCATTGTATAAATTTGTTCCTTGTGCCTAATATAGTTAAGTTTTTATTTCACAGAAATTTTCTTTTGTGATGGTTAATCCTAAATTATTTTTGATATATGTTTCCACACACTCAACATTCACTTTCTGAACTATATCATGTATCATGATATTGCTAGGAATAAAATTTTTATAGTCAGTTTTTTTCCATAGGCTTTTGTAATTTGTTTCTTGCAAGCGTTCTCACTGCACATGCTTTTCTGAACTAAAGAAAGGTGTTAATGTTTTATCAGTTGTTACCTTGTCTTGCAGTCACTTAATTACTGCATTTTACTTGCGGGTTCGGGCCCACTTTTATATGTTATATGTACAGTGTGCTACTGATCTGTTTGTTTCTTTGATCTTTAAGAAAACAGGGCTTGAGGAAAGTAGTTGGTATAAAGTTTTCATTGTTCTGGATTTTTGTATGTGTATGTATGTTTATATATATATATGATAGAGAAAGGTTGTGTACACTAGCTTCAAAGGACATTTCCTTGTAAGTGAATGGCTACTTATTTCCGAGAAATAAAATTTCAGTTAAAAAAAAAAAAAAGTTCAGAGTAAAATATTCTTTGTACTTCTTGCTTTATCTGAAGTATCAAATCAAAATATGGCATCAGAAACATTTTTTTTTTCTGAATCTTCAGTTAGTGAGGTATGTCAGTTCAATTGCTGTAAAGTCCTTTCTTTTTTTTTTTTCCATATTAACAAATACTTTCTGTAGCACACTTGTATGTGAACATATATGTGTGTGTGTGTGTGTGTGTGTTTTTTTTTTTTCTTCACATTCACATGAAACTCACTCCCAATAGGCAGTCTGATGTTGAACTGTCTTATATTAAAGCTGTTGAATTCTTTCAATCTTTATTGCTTGATTGACAGTTCTTGTTCAGTAAAGTTACAGCTTTATTGGCATTTGTCATGCAATATACTGAATGACAGTTAAGTTTCTTACATTAAACTGTTAAGTCTTATAACTTGATTGACAGTTGTGCTGTCTACTGTCTGATAGCATTAATATAGCAACTAACATTTGTAGCCATTATAAATTGATTTAAAGTTCTGTCTCATGGTAACTTATGCAGTTTAAATCTGTTCTGTTTTGGCTAGGGGAATTCTAAGCAGCCATGTATCTGCCATATTTTCTCACCTACTTGTGGTTGTGAAAAGCTTCTAGAAGATATAGAAACAGTTGAGCGAGTCATTGCAAACTCAGAACAACACGTTATAGGTAATTAACAAAAAATAACAATCAAATATCATGTATGAACTGGCATAGATTTATCAGTTGTTGACTGAGTTCAGTGGTTCTCATATGTCTGTGGTGAGCATATTAGGTGTGTCAAGGACAAACTTTACAGTAGAATAATATGTTTACCTGTCTGAGAAGAGTAACAAATGTTGGAACTGTTCATATAAATTCCTACCCCCAAACTCTTCTTGTCCATAGTGTATATAGGCTCAAAATGTCTGCACAGAATCATTGGTGGATTAACCGTAACCCAAACCTTAAAGCTAACCAGTACAGTTCATCTCCTGATATAAGATTCACAGAAACATAATCTGTATTGGCAGTTTTTTTTTCTTCATACACGGCCCTCTGCCTTTCTGGGCCTCAAGACTTAGGCCTGTTCAAACCAGTGGATAATCTGCTGCTAGGATGACAGTTGTACAGAAGTTTCTAACATTGAGACTCTGTGATTAACAAAAGTTAAGTGTGATGTGAATTCCAATACATAGAATATCCCAAGTAGGCTCATACCCTTGTAGTTTGTATAGACCTGTTACAGACTCAGAGAAGATAGATCTTTGTATTGAGAGAAAATGCCCAGTGGCTTGAATGTTCTGTAACTTAATACTTTGTCAAGATTATGGGTGCTATTTAGTAGTTATTTTACTTTTTTTTTTTTTGGGGGGGGGGGGGGGGGGGGGCTCTTTGTTCCAGTTACGTCAGAAACTCTGTTTTATATATTGTTCTTTATGTTTCAACCTGTATCATACATCTTGTATTTGTGTGTGTGTGTGTGTGTCTGTTGTACCTCCATGCTGTATCTAATGAGGTTGAGTTTTTGTTTTCTTATTGTCTGTTGACTGGAGTAAAGTCAGATATGAGTGCATTTGAATTGCTGTTTTTTTTTTTTCAAGTGGAAAATGGAAGCAGTAACAGTGGAATGTGGAAGTAATTTTTATATATGAGTGAAAGCAAAGAAAATGAGAATTACATTACAAGTGTAAACAGTGTTTATTTATATGAAATTCTTGTAAAAAAATTTTGTAATTTCCACCCAAAACACACATTGTTAGATGAAATTATTTAAAGAGTTCTCTCCCCTGATCAATATCACTAACACTTTAAGTACCTCTGTGACTTTTTCTCTTCCTTCCTGCCCCCTTCCTTTCTTCTGTCTTTCTCACACTAGTCATTCAAGACCTGCTGTTAACCACAGCTTCCATTCTCAAACTATTATCTGCCTCTACATAAACAATCTCATTGCAGTTAACATTGTCCTGCTGGTTTGTTTCTCACTGTGTCTCTCCAGTGTCACTTGTTTGACCAGGTAAATTGAATGTTTGATCACTTTTCTTCTAAACAAAAAGAAAATGTATATTCAGAACTTACCCTTATATAAGACAAGACTTGATGGCCTGTGACCAGTTTAAAAACACTCACATGAACTTAGTTAGTAGAAATTTTCTTTGAGATAAATAGAACAGTTGGATCTCCCAAACTCTATTTTTTTTTTTTTAAATAACAATTTTAGTGCAAAATTTTCTTGTAGATATTTTGTAGAAAAATTTGTGATCTAGCTTTCATGAGACGGGCAGTAGTAGAACAATAAAATGTTTCAGCTGTCCAGTCTTTGTCATGAAGAACAAAGCAGTACAATGGTGAGAGAAAAAAAACAGTCATATTTGTCAGATGGCATTCTTCCTGTGATTTCACCACTTTCGTCATATTCAGAATGATAACCTCATTGTTTCAGTTTCTGTTGCTTCTGATGAAGACCGTCATAGCCGAAATATTGGTAATTTTATTTCTCTTATTATCTTTCCTCTTTAATACTAAAATTTCCTCAGGCTTTGCCCAGTTGTTTCTATTCACTTTACAACTTTGGTCAAACTAAACTCTTTTCTAACAATGTTCAAATGGCATTTTACTACCTTTTTTTTTTTTTTTGACATTTTTTGAATGGATGGTTAAATGGTGGGCAGCAAAGAGTAACACAGGTCTTCTGTACCTCTATAATTCTTTATTCATACTGAATTTCTTTGTTACTTTTTTCTGTTTGTTAATCTGATAGTAGTTCATATTTATTACTGTTGCGCATTACTGGAAAATGTAAGGTAAATAAAGCTTGCTTACATAGATTTTGTTGTTTGTTTATCTGTCTGTATGCAATGTTTACTGCAATATAGTTTTTTTAATCTGAGTGTATGCAGTATTTACTATAATCTCTCTCTGTGAACCTTAAGTGCCCAAAGCACATAGGGTTTTCCACAAATGCTGTCCTTTGCCTTTTTTTCTGCTCTTGCCTAAGCGAGCCCTCTTTTGCTCAGCATCCTCTCTGTTGTTCTTCTCCATGTCTCCTTTGGTCTACCCTTACTTCTGTTCCACTGTGGTGTCTATCTTAGTGCTATTTTTGACAGTCAGTCGTCAGTCATCCGGAGCACATGACCCAACCATCACCAGCATTTTTCTTCAGTAATTGCTGTCAGTGGCTTCATCAGCATTTCTTCCAACAAAATGTTATTTCTTATGGTGTTTGGCCAAAATATTCTTCTAATTATTCGTAAACATTTAGTCTGGAAAGAATTCAGCTTGTTTTCTATAGTTTTGGTGATTTTCCAGCATTCACTTCCATAGAGTAGTACATATAGAACATTACTCGTAAATATCCTGATTTTCATCTTTGTGCTTAGTTTTTTAGATTCCTATATAGTTTGCAGCATTGCAAAAGTGGTTTGCACTAGTAAGTCTGTTGTTGATGTCCTCTGTGCTGTCTTCATCTCTGTTACCAAGATATACAAATTTGTTGACCTCCTTCACTAGATTGTTATCTTCTCTCAGTACATTTCTGTTGTTCACATTTTGGTTCATTAACTTTGTCTTTCCTACATTGATCTTTAATCCTATATTGTTAGCATTCTGAGTTACCCTGTTTATTTTATCTTGCTTATCTTTGTGCCTGCTTGATAGCAGACAAATGCTGATGGCAAAGTCAAAGTTGAGTGTCCATTGTAATCCTGTTTACTACGATATAGTTTGTTTATCTGTCTGTATGCAGTATTTACTACAATATAGTTTGTCTGTATGCAATGTTTACTACAATATAATATGTTTATCTGTCTGTATGGAGTGTTTACTACAATATAGTTTGTTTATCTGTCTGTATGGAGTGTTTACTACAATATAGTTTGTTTATCTGTTTGTTTATCAGGGACCCAAATAGAAGATCTTGATTTTGCTGATGACATAACTCTTTATCAGTGACAGTGTGAAATCAGTGCAGGAAAAAAACAGATTCACTTTCTTCCTTGGCTAGCAAAATAGGTCTTGAAATTAACAAAGACATAACAAAAATAATGAAACTTCTCATTAATCAAGAAAGAAAAATATACATATAAGGAATAGTTGTTGATGAAGTAAATCAATTTGCATACCTTGGCACCTACATAAACCAGAATGGTGACACCAGGAAGGAAGTTAGAATTGCAAAAGCAGCATTGTCCTTCAAAAATCTTGAGAACATATGGAATTCAAAAGTTATAAGCACAAAAACCAAGTTAAGATTATTCAATTCAAATGTGATATCCACCTTCATTTATGCATGCGAAACTGGAAATCAACTAAAGAAATAGACACAGAATTAGACTCTTTTGAAAATAAATGCCTAAGGAAAATACTGGGTATAAAGTGGAACGAATTCAAGAACAACGCGGAGATAAAACAGATGAGCAAACAACAACCTGTCTCATGGGTGATCAGAAAAAGATGGACATATGTAGGCCATGTGCTGAGAAGAAACAATCAGAGAATACAAAACAAGCTATTAAGTGGAGCAGAACAGGCCGAAGAAAAAGAGGTCGACCACATGAAACTCTAAAGAGGACATTGCTAAGAGAAGCCAGTTTAGTGGGCATATCATCCTTTGATGAAACTGAAAGACTCGCCGAGAACAGGAAAACTTGGCAAACAACTGTGCGAGCACTATGTGACGTTTAACGGCACGGGAAGGATGTAAGATATTTTTGTTGTTTGAAGAGTTATGCCGAGGCTTTGTTATTTATTAATTTTTTTTAAAACAAAAATTATCAAGATCTGTCCGTGTGCAGTGTTTACTACAATATAGTTTGTTTATCTGAGTGTATGCAGTGTTTACTACAATATAGTTCGGAAGTTTTTATTTGTTTTTTTTTAACAGAGAGTCGGTGATGAAGAGCTGTGGTGGAAGGGGAGCCAACCCGTAGTAGAGGGGAAAAATGTGCGTGTGTGTGAGGAGCGGGGAAGGGGAGGGGAGAGAGAGAGAGAGAAAAAAAAGTCGTTCACAAAGTCGACCAAGTCGCGGGTGAAAAAAGTCGTTTCACGATTTCAAACCTTTCTGATGAATTTCCTCATATTTGGAGGATTAGACGAGAGAGAATATGCCACAGAGAGACTGGGTTACTAACAAGGAGCTGATAGATGAAGTAAACAACTGGCTTGATACCCTGGGCGATGCCTTCCTTTTGACAAGGGACTGCAAGTGCCAGTTTCTTGACTTTGTGGCCATATGAAAAGTTAATCCATTTATTATATATGCAAGTTTTGTATGCAATTTTTTTTTCTTGAGTTTGAAGTAGCCCTCGTATATTATCCAGCATCTTGGAATATCGTAGATTTCGCCATTAATGATTAAAGTACATATATCTTTTTTCCTCTCCTTTTTTTCTTTCCTTCAAGTTTTTTTTTTAACATTTGGTCGAATGGCTTGGTTCTGGTTGTAACTGACAACGATCAAAAGAATGTCTAACAAAAGCAAATGTAGAAATGGACCTAATTAAAAATTCATAAGAAAACGATAGTCATTATTCATTGGACATATAATGAGAAGAGGAGGGCTTGAAAACATCACAACAACAGGGAAGATAAAGGGGAAGAGTAAGGAAAAAAAAAACAGTCTAACACGATGTCATTCATTTGCATGTCCCTTGTGGAACTTTGCCTCCCTAACAACACTCCTGTAGGCCTCTCGGTTGTGAGCAAGGTGGCCTACTGCTGATGTATCCATTTGCAGATCATCAACGATGTCTTGCAGTCATCTTCGCCTTGGTCTTCCTCTCTTTCTTTTTCCCATTATGTACCCTTCGAAGACGGTCTTCTCTAGATTATCATGACGTTTAATGTGTCCAAAATATTTAAGTTTTCTCTGTTTAATCTTCTTTACTAGCCAGCCCTCTTCAATATTAAGTTCTTGTAGTATGGATATATTTGTTCTTTTTTGTGTCAATGATATTTGAAGAACTCTTCTGTAGCATTTACATTCAAAGGCATTTCTTCGCTGTTTTAAGTGTCCAGGTGTCACAGGCATATGTTGCGATGGGAAAGATGCATGCCCTTAAAAATCTTATTTTAATTTTAAATTTAAAAAAAAATAGTAATTAATTCTTATTTTTAAGACGACATAACAACAATAAATCAACTGACCTGATGGAAAATATCAAGGAACGAGATTCGCGGAGAAACATGACCGTCAAAGCCTATCTGCATAGAAATCTGATGATGTTCGAAAGAGCGAGCCATCTAAAAGAGAGCAATCGAAAAGCGGGTGGGTGGGTTGGGGTCTTCAAGTTAAAGTTTGTCATCTAACGCACCGAACCTTCCCATGGAAAATGACTCATGATAAAATGACTTTTGTATGCTTTGACTGAATTCTCTTGAGGTCCATTTACACTTAGTTACACTTCACACTTTATCAATGATATGCGCAAATTTCAGAAAACACTTTTAGAAGATAACACCTTCTTGTGTGTCCGTAGTTCCCATTTTCATAATCTGCTCAGTTTATCAAAGACCTGACAGGAAGATATAAACTCAATCGCTATTGGTTCATTTCAACCGGAAGTGTAAATCTGAATGGAAGAGGAAACGATGGCGCAGTCCGATCTTTCAAAATAAAATTATTCTTTGAGGAACGCAATGTTGGATTAAATGTGATCGCCGCTGTATTCCAACTCACATGATTTCTACATCATTCCAGAAGACCGTTACAAATGTGGAAGGTAAGTAGTTATGAAATAATTTATTGTTTTAAAGTAGCATAATTAGTCGATATATTATCACTTTCTTTCATGTCGTCTGCATCGCTGGAGCGCGAACAGGCAGGCAGAGACAACAAACCTTCCGCTTCGCTATCTGATTCATTGAGTCATTTTGTCTGCCATTTAATGACTCATGAAGTCTGGTTGATCAGAGAAAGAAGACGCTGTTGAAATGCGCGTGTGTTTGTTGCTTTCAAAATGTAATATGTTGAGAGTTAAGCGCACCAGCTTCACGATAACATGTCGTGAATATTTAATGACGGTTTTGTTTTTGAAAAAAAAACAAGAAATGTAATTGACAAATTAACTTTTGAAGCATTGTTTTTTGAATTATTGACACTTGACAATATAGCAACATTTGCAAGCAGTGTTGGAGATTGTAACTATTATGAGATTGACGATTAATAATAGCACAAGCAAAGATGAAGCATTAGTTAATGTATGCAATGAAGAGGCTGTTATTACAAGGAAAAGGCTATAGCTTATTCTCATTTCCACTGTCATCAGATGTCTTTCCCCTTTTGTCCCACATCTCTGTTTTGTTTCGTTTTCCAGTCATTTTTATATAATTCTGTTGTTTGAAGAGTTATGCCGAGGCTTTGTTATTTATTAATTTTTTTAAACAAAAATTAGCAATCAAATTCTTTTGTTTAATTAAACTTATAGTGTGCAAAGTTCACCAAATTTACCTGTGTTGGCTCTTTGCTTAGTTTTATTTATTTATGTGCATATTTACAGAGACATTAAGTGCATGCACATAAAAGTATGAATTGTGCACAGACAAAAAAGATACAATAAAAATAAAGGCATTGGGAAAGAGCAGTGCATACAAGTGTTTTTGACATAGTTAATTTTTGCAGTGTGGTTAATATATTTTTTTTTTTTGCAAGATGAAAATTCTTCAAGATATTTGGTATATGTAGGACATAAAATTCTTTTCTATACCTTCTGTATATGCTGTATAGCTTTTTTTTGGGTAAACTTTATTTATTGGTTTCATACATACAGTCTGTCATCACCAGTGCTGTTTGCCTGTATAATAAGAATTTACACAAGGAAATGGCTGCAAGACATCATTGATGATCTGCAAGTGGATGCAGCAGCAGCAGGCAATCTTACTCACAACTGAGAGGCCTACGGGGGTGCTGTTAGGGAGGCAAAGTTCCGCAAGGGAATGCAAATGAGTGAATGAATGAACACAAGGAAAATTATTCTTATATGAATAAAATTAATTTGGTGTGTTTTCATGACCACATGTAACTATAAAGAGGGCATTGTTAAGAGAGGGCAAATTAGTAGCCATAAAATCCCTTGATGAGTTGAGGAGCTTGCCAAAAACAGGAAAACTTGGCAGACTATCATGTGATCTTTAAAGCCACGAGAAGGATGTAAGAAAGGTATTGTATAGTGGCAGATTGTGAACTTGAGAAACTGAAGTGCTGTATTTAAGAGGAGAATTTAAATTATAGTAAGTGTGAGGGCACTGGTAAACATATTTGTGGGTCAGAGTATGAGAAAATACATTTTATTTTAATTGGACAGTCGGACGTATCAGACATTTTGCCTTTCCTCTCTCTGTTTTCACTTTGTTGCAAATATTCATTTTAGTATAAGTAAACTAAATACCATAAGAAATAACATCCTGTTGGCAGAAAGGCTAATAAACCCGCTGACAGCAGTTATTGAGGAAAGATGCTGGGAATGGTTGGGACATGTGCTCCGAATGACTGACAACTCACTACTAAAAATAGCACTAAGATGGACACCACAGGGGAACAGAAGTAAGGGTAGACCAAAAGAGACATGGAGAAGAACAACAGAGAGAATGTTGAGCAATAGAGGGCTCACCTGGGCAAGAGTGGAAAAAAAGGAAAAGAACAAGCATTTGTGGAAAACCCTTGTGGAAGCCCCATATGCACTGGGCACTTAAGGTTCAGAGAGAGAGAGAGAGAGAGAGAAACTAAATACATAACCAGTGTGAGTAACATTTAAAATGACGGAAACATATACATTCAGCTTTTTATCTACCCATGGCCATGTAGAGTAACAGCTGGTGTGATAGTCCATTCAAGCATATTACGTGTAAGTGAATCTGTGCTTTGAATTGTGTAAGTGAAAATGCTTTAAAAGTCTTGTTTAAAATGGAGCCAGTGTAAGAGAACAGAGTTGTCCTTCACTTTCCTGCTGATGCTGGAGTCTTTGAAACTTTTACCTCACTTTAGTGAAGAGCTGTGCGAAAACAGACTGTTTAAGGCAAAATAAGGTAGTGGTCACATGTTTCTTGTCAGGGTGAAAGTTACTTTACAGCTCACTTTGTGGGTATTGGCTCATTGTCTTGTGTGTTCTGAAAATTCCAGAGATCTATGACAGTTGATTACTGTCAGCACATGTTGTCCCATACTGTCAGCTCAAACTTTTGTCCCATACTGTCTCACATGCTGTTGCCCTGTACTGTAAACACATACTGTTGTTCCATACTGTCAACATATACTGTTGTTCCATACTGTTAGCACAATCACCATCACTTATCAATGAAGTAAAGCATTTAATTCCACTGGGTTGAGAAGAAAGAAGCCAGCATTTCTAACTGAAAGAGCAGCACTCATGTGGCAGTTTTCTTTTGACCTTGTCTCAGATCTGGAAACATAATATAGCGATGAAATAACAAAGTTCAGTGGGAAATGGAAGTCACAGAATTTTGAATAGTTTTATGAAATTCATATATTTAGAAGAAAGTCAACAACTGAAAGTGCACAGATTGAAGAAAATTGATTGCAGAATGTTCAGGTCTTTTGCTTTAGTTGATGGTTGTAATGAAGAATAGATTCAATAATATTTTTGTAATTATCCATATTTCAAGTTCCTTTTTTTTTTTTTTAAAGTAAAAAGTAGTAATGTATGAGATGTTCATTTTCTTTGTGAATTCCTTTATGAAGGATGGAAGATGGACTTTGCTGTGTGTGTACAATTTCTTCACTTACATTGTATAGTTTAGTTAGTTTAAAAAACAGATAGGAACTTTGGATGAAAGACAAAATATCTCTCTCTCTCTCTCTCTATGGGGGGGGGGGGGTGGTGGGGGTGTGTGTGGGTGGGGTGGGGTGGGGGGAAGGGAGCACAAATAAATGTAAATATCTCAAGACAGTGGTTAGGAAAGTATGTGACAAATGCACATTTTTATCAAAGATAAATGAAAACACAGATAAAACCAAAGCTTTAGAAAGTCATACATCTGCAAAGATTATTGAGTATTTTTTTTAGTGGGGGGGGGGAAGAATATCAGTAATGTCATTTGCATGCAAGTCTTCACGTATTAGATTGCACTGACAGTGTATTCAGATACTCCCATTCTTACAGACAGGTACCCCCATTACTTGAATACCGGCTTTGTTGATGACCTACAGGACGTACTGCCCAAAGAACGTCTTTGCCACTTGAACTATACAAATCTATTTCTGTGTGCACGGAATCTGTGAACAAGGGAAATAATGCACATAGGCTGTGTTTCCTTTGTAAATTTTGTTTCCGTGGTTTACTCCCTTGATACGTGCATGGTCATTCTGTGGTATAATGAACAGTTGTTAAGAACAATTTCATAGTTTACTGTAATGGAGGGCTGGAACAATCGGTGACAGCTGTTCTAGTGGAAGATATGTTATAGTTAGACAAGTGCAAAAGTAAAGGAACATTCTAGGAAGAAGATACAGAAGCAAGGCTGGACAATGTAGATGGCTATAATTAGATGTTGCACATCACTTGATCAATAAAGTAAGAGAACAGCTTTTGTAGGATTAGACCTTGAAAAAATCGTAGACACGGACTCCGGTAGGACGAGCAGCCGTCTAGCCACGAGAGAACAGCGTACTATCCAACTGATCTATCTCACACCTCACCTCACTTGATGAATTATAATTTTTGATTCATGTATTTAATGTATTTAGAAGTTGTCTAATGTATTTAGAAGTTGTCTTACCTGTTGGCGAAGGTCTGCATATTCAGCAGTACCTTTCTGGTGGTATTATTAGAAATGCAACTGACATCACAGTTGTCGCACGTGTGTGTGGAGTCTGACGTGAGATGGGATACTGTTGTGTGCTTGAATTCCTGCATCGAGCTCAAGAAACATGCTTCTGATCAGACTCCACCACCACTGTGTAACCAGGCTGTAGGAACGCAACAGTTCGTTACTAGGAGCGCTGACAGTGGATGGGATAGTCTTGGCTAGTCGTGATTCGATGGCCCTAATAACTGCCCGTTTCCACAGTGTGCAGCCCAGCCTCCACGAGGGCGATGATAAGAGTTAGGCGTTAAAAGGGAAAACCTCGTAACCGAAAGGGAAGAAAAAAACGTTATGGAGGAGAGGGGGGGGGGGCGCTAGAGATTTTGGTCTGGGAGGCAAGGGGCGGCAAGTCGAAAAGGTTTGGAAACTACCAATCTGGCACATGCATCATGGTTGTCGGAGGTATTGCATAGAATCAGGATAACATGATACATGTCCTGCAACGCTGTTGTAAACCTTTCATCTGTTAATATAAATCAGTTTCCCTATATAATGATAGCGCATTTACCGGCTGGCGGTTCTGATATCAGGGCTTATTGTATTGCCATCAGCACAGAAAGTGATCTGTTCGGCACTTCAGTTTTCTAGGTCTGCAGACAGTCCACATACAGAGCAACGTGTATATTCTGACTGGACTTAACATTGGCATATTTTTGATGTTCTACAGGTTAGGGACTCGGTTCTGGTGTAAACATGTCTGTCTGGCTAGCACATTTATTTATCAATAAAGCGTAGTTCCACAAACGAGGCAATAATTTCACGGGTAGATTTGCTGAATCAGCAAGCGTGCTGCAGCTATTTTTAGCACGGTACGTGGCTGTTAGCGTAATCTTCACAGTGGTTTATATGTCTGAATCAAATATCTTCCTCTTCCATCAAGTAACAGTTCTTTTCTGAAGGCTTTTTTTTTCTCCTGATCTTCTTAATAGAAGCACCGCCACGTGTTTGGTTGTCAGGTTTATTGTCTTCTTCTCTCTTCATGGAAGAGAGAGCGGGTGGGTTGAAGATGTAATGCGCATATGACAAAGTGGAGTCGAAAAAAAAAGTATCGTGTCTAATCCCTAACCAAACATCTCATGGTTATCGTTCACTTTGTCTCTTAGTCATGTTGGAAGTTGTGCCTAGCGTTTGGTCTCGGTGAACGAAAGGGAGTTGGATAATACGATCTGTTGCTTTAGTTCTGTTATTGCAGAAGATCTTGCAAAAGATGCCCCGAAGTACTAAAGAAGCTCCATAAACTCCTACGAACAGCATGGACCAAGGGACTCATAAGTAAAGAATGGAAAAAAGGCTAACGGAGTTTACATCCCAAATGAACAGAATTCCACTGAAATCAACCGGTTCAGACCGATCTCACTTCTGAATGTGGAAGGATTCTTCTCTGTGATGGCAAGGAGACTAACAACATACCTCCTAGATAATGGTTACTTTGATACATCCGTGCAGAAGGGAGGAATTCCAGGTTCCTCGGGATGTCTCGAGCATGCTTCAGTGATTTGGGAAGTCATTCACATCAAGTGAAATGCCTGAACCGGCTTAACCCAAAGGTTAAGACACTGCTTGCGAGACTCTTCGGATGCCGCGCGTGGAGTGAAGCTCCTCCCGGTCAAGGAAGAAACTGCGGATGAGAAGTAAGGGTTGCTGTGCGGCGCCGATGTGAAAAGGTGAAGGAAACGATAAAGTGAAGCTTAATCGGTATGTTCAGTAGTATCGCTGCGTGAGCTACACATACCACGGCGCCTCTGCTCTAGAGGTCGGCCACGTCCGAAACGCACCTACATTGGTGAAATATGCCTAAACCGGCATACACCAGGGGTGAAGCTTGATGGCCAGGCATGTCACGCCACCTCCGCTATAGAGGTCGGTCACGCCCGATATACACACCCATACTGGTGAAATATGCCTAAACCGGCTCATACCAGGGGTGATACTTGAAGGTTACGCATGTCACGGTACCTCTGCTCTAGAGGTCAGTCACGTCCCAAACACGCCCATTCTGGGATAATATGCCTAAACCGGCTCAACCCAGGAAGTCACTAGTGGCGAGGATTCGTCCTCCTGGTCACAACTAGGAAGGGTAGCGGTCACGACCACAAAATGCTGAAGTCGGAGACACTGGACCAGGGCAGTTTAGATAGGCAACCACCTCTCACCCGGCGGGGATGTTTGCGTATCCTAATCATGCTGAGGTTTTCCGGTGAGAAAGTCCAACTCTGGACTGGATGGGCAACCACCTCTCACCCAGCGGTGATACACGGGTATCTCAAAACACGTCAAGGTTTTCCGGTGAGAAAGTCCAACTCTGGCCTGGGTGGGCTACCACCTCTCCCCCGGCGGGGATGCACTGATATCCTAAACACGTCGAGGTCTTCCGGTGAGAAAGTCTAACTCTAGACTAAACTGGTGCAACGAAAACCACGGTGTCACACAATCCGCTTCAGAGACCCACCAAGAATACAGGCTAAAGCCCTGCGATACTCTGAACCTCTTGTGATTCTCTTTGGGATCTCGTGTGGTCCTTTCGGGGACCACACGAGGGACCACGGGACTTAACGAGGACCACAGGCGTAAATTCAGTAGGGTCACAGTGCGGTCTTAGTGGTAGAAGCGAACGAAGAAGGAGAAGAAGAAGACTATTAAATTCAAATGTAATATCCACCCTCATTTATGCATGCGAAAGCTGGAAAACAACTAAAGAAGTAGACAAGAAATTAGACTTTTGAAAACAAATGCCTAAGGAAAATACTCGGCATCAAGTGGAACGAATTCAAGAACAATGCAGAGATAAGACAGATGACTGAACAACAACCAATCTCATGGGTGATCAGGAAAAGGAGATGGACATATGTTGGTCACGTGATGAGAAGAAACAGACAAAGAATCCCAAAACAAGCTGTAAAGTGGAATACAACTGGCCAAAGAAAAAGAGGCAGGCTACGTGAAACTCTGAAGAGGACATTGTTAAGAAAGGTCAAATTAATAGGCATAAAATCCCTTGATGAGGTTGAAAGACTCGCCGAAGACAGGAAAAATTGGCGAACTACTTTGTGAGCCCTATGTGACGTTTAACGGCACGGGAAGGATATAAGATATGATTAAATTATTCATAAGGGTAGTGAGTATTTTGAATGTTTAATTAAGTAGAGTGTTGTACAAATGTCTACAACTCGTATGACCATAAATGCCACACTGACAGACTTTAGGCCTATGATCACGTTGATTCTGTGACCATGATTCACTTCTTGACCACATTAGATATGTTTTCTTTAACCAAGCAAAGCTTACAGTTTTTTACGTTTTCTTTGTTTTTATCACCACAGCGTGGGCCTGTTGACAGTGTGCTGGGTGGGTGGTGGTATTGGTGGTGGTGGTGGCTTATTGTAAACAAGTCTCGTCAGTGAAGTTTGTGTGTGTGTGTGTGTGGGGGGGGGGTAACCCACAGTTGGGAGTTAGTGTTAGCTGCACTGTTAAATTGGGGGGGGGGGGGAAGGGGGATAAACAGTGCCACGTAGACTTCATTAGCGTGGATGGTAGAGGATCCGTGCTATTCATAAGGAATGATGATTCCGGCTTGTGGATCAGTTAAATGGCGTTCACCTGAGTTGTGTGTCTCCCGTTAATCCCGTTATAAAGAACGTTTAGTTGGATTATGATTTCACGTCTTGGAATCAGGTGCACCTCATGCAGGCCAGGCGATAGTTTATCAGTGGTGTGTGTATATATGTATGTATGGTCCGCAAACACGGACTGCAGATTTCTATTGCCCCTCTAGAATAGTGCTTAGCATATTTATGTCATGCATACAGACTCGGGCAAAATAAAGTATCTCGGAAATAAATTTGAGAAAAATAAGGTCCAGGCTTACATCAGTTTTCTTTTTCATACGAATGGTAGAGAGTAATGGATCATGTGATTTTTTCCTTGTGATCACAAATGTATGCATATTTCTTTCTTTTCCACGATATTCGTGCATAAACACACAAGCACTGATTGTGTGTGTGTGTGTGTATGTGTGTGTGTGTGTGTGTGAGAGAGAGAGAGAGAGAGAGAGAGAGAGAGAGCGGGAGGTTTTTTTGGAACAGTATAAATATACAATGTCTTTCATCTTGCATGAAATGTTTTTCGAAATATCGGTTTTGTCGATACAACATTCGTCACCTTATAGTTTTTTTTTAAACAAAATTAAACACACTTTACAAACATCAGAGGAAAGTAAGTGTTCGTGTGACGTTGCTTTCTTACCTTATTTACCGCGTGATTTAATCTTTACTATGCTCACATGCTGAACTGATTGATTTCCTCGGTGCAAGTTTTACACCATCAGTATACTAGTCTGATGGCCTGATTATCCTCCAACCGATTTAGCTGGTTGCTTTTTTTACTAGGGCTTTTGATTATATAAACCGGTTACGGTAACCGACGACTTGAAAGTTTCGGCTTTGCTCTTTTTTAATCGGTAATAATATCTGTCTGTCTGTCTGTCTGTCTGTTTGTCTGCCTGTCTGTCTGTCTGCCTGCCTGCCTGTCTGTCTGCCTGTGTGAGAAAGTAACAGGCGCATGCGAAAAATATAGATGAAGCTGTTAATATGGCAACACGAGTAATAAAATATATGATTAACGTTAATCCGGAAATGTAAAATTCTGTTGGTTACATAAGCCAAAAGCTTCCGCATGTTATTGCACATTATCTGGATGTTGAGGAAGCACTTGCGATGAGCAGAATTCACTGTACGGAAAGCGCAGTCAAGTGAATTTCTAAATATTTATGGATGAAGATATTTGAGGCTTTTTTGAAAAATACGAGGAGATTAGAGGGGGGTGGGGTGGGGTGGAGGAAGAGAGAGAGAGAGAGAGAGAGAAAGAAAGAAAGAAAGGCTGCAGAAAGAAGCAATATTTCTGCTGTAAGCTGTTTTTATTGACAAGAGTGAAGATGATATCCAGGTCTTTTCAGATAGAAAATTTTGCTCTATCCATAGATATACGAAGACGTCCCTGTCTGGAACCGGAGGCTTGATTTATATGCTGCTTATAAAAAGTTCAGCGACAGATATTTCGTGTGTAGTGAAATTACAGTGATAAATCATGCAAGGTTTTAATTCAGAAGAAAATGATGGTTCAGCTTATATTTAATATTTGTATAAACAGTCTGGAGAAGCATAATAGCCAACGCCAGTCGGCACGGCACCTGATGATGATGATGATGATAAACAGTCTCTTCTCCTCTAAACACACAAGCACATAGCTAAACCATGGACTGGCGATCGGGTTTATTATATAATTATTTATTTTGGTAAATTAAACGGCTTTTTGTGTGTGTGTGTGTGCGGTGTATACTGGGGACATATTCTTTCTGTTACGTTTATTCAGTTTTCTTCTTTAGCTATCTTTAGTCACTGTAGGTAATGGCCCAGACCCACAGTTTTAATGCTAATATAGTTATGTATTAGGTACGTGTAAGGAGCGTGTAAACTTGAGAGAACAGCAGTTTTCCCGCATTGTTACGTTTCTGTTTTCTTTATGGACGATACATGTCAAGGAAGTGACCTTACAAGAAGGTATAGACCACATAAGGGCAACCCGCGGCGACATTTACTTGGCTCACAGCCAGTGTACCTACTTTCTTTAAAAACCGTGTAATTTGCTGGAGACGTTGACAGTATTGATTCTACACTGTAGGATTTACAAGAGGCTGGCTTGATAACTTAATATAACATAATATCTTCTTTCTTCTCTCCGGATAGCGTTGTTGTCGGTCATGCTTCTGTATCTTGTGTGGTCCTCAGTGTTTCCGACCAGTTCAAATGCTTTCCTTTTTCCCTGCCACTCGGTCAGACCACATATATGTATTTATCTTGACCTCCTTCACCCTCTCTCTCTCTCTCTCTCTCTCTCTCTCTCTCTCTCTCTCTCTCTCTCTCTCTCTCTTTTGAATTTTCTAGTCATTACTACGTTCTGCAACTTGTCTTCTCATAACATGTCCAAGAAATTTGGCTGTCTGTCTCATAAATTTAACTGGTCTTCGTTGTTCTAAAACTTCTTTGAGGACCTCTTCATTTATTTTTCTATCTGTCCATATACATAAGTACACATATAATTCAGCTGCATTAAATTTAATTATGTGCGTTTTGGGATTTTGAGTTTGGTAAATTTGACATGTTTTCCCCTAGAATGTGTGGCCCGAGTGAAGATGGAAACTTTTTTTTGTTTTTTTCACCCCTCGAACAAAAAGGCTGCCAATGCCTGGTGTAGTTGCACTTTCGAGCCACAAAGAGATAATTGAGCCTGTTACAGAAATGTTTTCTGTTTGTCCGGTAACATTGTCACAACCTGGCGCAGACTTGTCTGACAGAGCCTGTCAATTGTGGTTTAACCTTGTGTAGATCCTGTGTCGTTTGAAGTGTGAGAATTAACGTATTAACAGTTTCACAGTTTTCTCGTGGTAAATAGCTGGACCGCCGGAGAAGTGAAGGCAAAAAACAAAACAATGAGTGCATTGGTACTAGCAGATGTATTGTTATTCTGAAAACTGAGACCGAACAGAGTGTTCTTTAGTTTAGAGTGATGACCGACTGTTTTTGGCGTTTTTCTGTTTTTATGGGGCAAACCATAGCCATGCCGGCGAACAGTTATGAAAGACTTCTTAATAGTCAGCTCACTGTAGTTTCACCCCTGGTCCCGCCTCCTTGGCCAGGCTGTTGTGGCACAGTCTGTTACCGCAGTTGAGAAAACAAGGACAGATAAAGCTGTGTTAGCTCTTACTGCAAGAAACAGATGGCGGCCTGGTTAGCTGAGCGGTTAGGCGCTAATCCGTTGGTACTGGGTTCAAGTCACAGTAGTAGGATTTTTGTTTCTAGTACATATGAAAAAGGCGTCGGGTCCACATTCTCTACAAGTGGGTACCAGAGAAACCTGGGAGGGTAATTGAGACCAGACGTGATACTGACCACTTCATATTTTCATGTGTCAAGCTCGTGGAAATACAGGCGTAACACCGTGTCCCTAATATGGCTTAATGACATGGAGATGGGAGTTTTATCTTTACCTCACAAGAAACAGATAAGAGACTTTTTGTCCTTGTTTAGAAGAAGACGACAAGAAAGGAATAAAGCGATGATTACACTGAAGTTGGATAGGGTTTTGGTCAAGTTTCTTTCGCCAGTTTCCACAGCAGGGCGCTTGTCAGAGATATTTTCTGTGATTATATTCGCTCTCTGTTCATTATTTCCCTGCTATTTCGGGGGTATACTTTTAAACGAAGGTTACTTTGATTTTGCCTCGTGCGGGAATAGCGTTTGTTTTCGTTTTCTTTTCTACATCTAGTTCTTGAAAATTCATCCACGAGGTTTTTTCTTCGCAGAACATTGCTCTCTTAATAGTTATTATGAAGACGTGTCGTCTAGCCAGGATGCTTATTTCAGTGAGTGTGATGTTCGGAAGTTTTAATGATATCCTCGACCTGTCATGTGTTCGATCGGCTTTTTGCCTCGTTTCACATGAATCATACGCTTCACTGTTGCTTTCATTCCTACATCATGTAGTTCATATGAGGAAATAAGGATAACTTATAAAGTGCTATTTCACATTAGCCACTATGGTAGGAACCGACCTGTTTCCTAAAGCTGTGAACTTTTTCACAAAACTTGTATCATAGATCATCCCGAGAGTAGTTAAGATGCCAGGATGTTAGGGGTTATGATGCTAGCTTCCAGTTCGACATGGAAGTGTTTTACAAGATCATTACCACCGCATGATCAGCCATTATCTCTTGATGCAACAGATGCAGAGAGGTCTAACAACAGCAGCCTGCTTAAGAGAATATAGATCCTCGTGAGCTCATATTCCACAGGCTGAATCTCCGAGAATCATTGCGCTGTTATTAGTCAGCTTCGACTCTGTCATCCTGTCAACTGAACGCATTGAGACAACTAATCCTGTGTCTTTGTATATGTGTCAGTTTATCTTGCAGCTGTCTTATATATGTTGTTTAAATCTGAGATAGTACAAATGTCTTTTCGAGGAATTCTCTAATTCTGCCCAGTTCTGACATGTAAACCCTTCTCAGCTTGTAGACTAAACAAACGTATTGTGGCATAGTTTTCTTCTTACCGCTGGGCGAATCTGAGCTAACCCTGGGTCAGTGCTGTAAAGCAAGGGAGATAGATAGATTTTCGTTCTTACCATCACATTTTGTTACGTATGTACGAGGGGCGTTCAGAAAGTAATGCACCACATCGTTTTTCTCAGGAGCTGTTTATTCAAAAAGCATGAAATTTATACACAATACACATGGATATGTCATGTAAACATCGGTATTATTCAACATAATCCCCATCAACTTGTACGGCTTTACGCCAGCGCGAAACAAGTGCATATATTCCTAGCCAGTACCAGATTTTCTCTTGATTATATAGCCATTTCTTCGCTAAGTGGACCAAACAGATGGAAATCAGAGGGTGCTAAATCGGGACTATAGGGTGGATGGGGTAGTACAGTCCAACCCAAGCTGGTGATTGCTTCCTGTGTTGCCAGACTTGTGTGAGGGCGGGCACTGTCGTGAGGGAGAAGCAGATCTGTGGATTCTTGTGCGGCCGAACTCTGCGAAAACGTTGATTGAATTTGTTCAGTGTCTTAATGCAAACGTGCGAATTGATTCTCTCTCCTCTTGGCATAACATCCACAAGAATCACAGTTTCAGTGTCCCAGAAGACAGTGATCATGACCTTTCCAGCTGAAGGAGTTGTCTTGAATTTCTTTCTTCGTGGTGAGTGCGGATGATGCCACTCCACTGACTGTCTTTTTATCTCAGGTTCAAAATGATATGCCCAGGTTTCGTCACCTGTTACGATCTTAGCCAAAAAGTTCTCTCCCTCAGTATTGAAACGCTCCAACAATTCAGAAGAAATTGCTTTCCATTGCAATCGATGGTCATTTGTGAGACTTCGAGGAACCCATCTTGCACAAACCTTAGCAAATCCGAGAGATTTTATAACTGCATTTGCACTGCCATTCGTGACTGGCAGCTTTAAGGCCAAATGTTGAGTAGTGACACGCCTATCAGTAAGAGTGATGCCCTCATTGCATTTCAACATGTCTGGTTTGGTGGCTGTGGCAGGACGTCCACAGCGAGACCGATCATGCAACTACTTATCTCCACTTATTGATTCTTTGATTCTCTGAGCCCAGCGACTGAGTGCACTCCTGTCGACTGCAGAACTTCCATACACATTACATAGACGCTTGTTAATGTTCACAACAGTTTCCTTCTCTGCAACGAGAAATTCTATCACAATTCGCTGCTTATACCTCAAATTGCTAACACACTTCATTTCAACAGTCAGCCATATTCTTTGGCCGGTTGAGTGCAGTTTGGTTTACATAATCGGCACATGCCATATTTAAAGTGTTCAAAATTTCATGCTTTTTAGCTAAAAAAAAAAAAAAACCAACGAGGTGCATTACTTTCTGAACGTCCCTCGTATTTTGTTCTTGTTGTGTACGCGAAGTTTTCATATACACATGGTTAACAGCTGCGAAACATGAGCGGGGAAAAAGTGCTATTTAGTATTATAAATAGCATTTTCTTTAAACATTCGTTAAAATGGTCCCCCCTCCCCCTCCCCCTGCAAAATTAGCTGCAGATTTATCTTATGGGAGCTCGGAGAAAACTACATTATACATTGAGCAGTGGGGAGTAGATAATAAAGTGCTGAATCATAGAAATGAAGAAGCTGGGTTTTTTTTTTAAAGTGTAAGTTGGAGAGGAAAGAATAAACGAATGATAATGAGTCGGAAACATTAAGAGCAGAACAGTAACAGGCGTGTCCAAGGTCACCGTGAAAGTGAGAGACCGAACGATCTGGAGATCCCTTGTAGCCAGACCTCCTCCGCGTGGATGTGGCGCATGATGATAGTAGTGAGAATAATCGCAAAAAAAATACAAACTTGTATAATTCTTTTTTAGTTTCCTCATTCACATTTACTCCCGAACAAATACAAAAGTTTGCATTGGTTTTATTCATTGAGAGGTCAGGTTCGCCGTTGTCAGTTAGTTAACATTTTCAGTCGATTTAAATAGAAAAGCACTTCAGTTGGTTATTTTCTAGCAATAACATAAGTACAAAACAAACAGTAGATACAGATTCCAAAGCTATAACACAAATGTCAAAGTACCAATAGATGTAAATATCAGACCGATATTAAAAGTGTCAGACTACTAGTAGATATAGGTGTCAGAGCTATAGTGAAAGAGTCAAGCTTCCAGTAGATGTAGGTGTCAAAGCTATAACAAAAGTGTCAGACTACCAGTAGATGTTGGTGTCAGAGCTGTAACACAAGTATCTACCTGGTAGTATATGTAGATGTCCGAGCTATAACACAACTAGTATCAATCTTGTAGTAGATGTAGATGTCAAAGCTGTGATAGAAATAACTGGCATTACATGTTGTCAGAGACACGACACGAGAGTAGTATTCTACTATCTATTGCTGTATGTTGGAAGCAAACGTCACACACTCCAGCCTGTTTCATATAGCCCACAATTTTAAAGTAACCATCTGTAGGACTGTTCATTTTGAGTATTATATGAAAAAAACTGGTTTGATCTCTCTGAAGTAGGAAGGAGTCTGAAGTAATTGTCAGTCCTGTTTTTTTTTTTTTTAAATCTCAGACAGCGAAATGTCATAGCCGTAACATATTTTCATTGTGACTGCTCCTTATGTATTGTTGAAGCACGTAGGATATTTTGTGAAGCGTTATTAAGCATGCTTCACTTAGTTTTCTTCTTTAATTTAAGTATCAAGAATACGAGTGGGTTGGCTTGGATCGCCAGTCACGAATCTGAAGAGCAGATTACACTGAGAGCAGTATGTGAAGTTTTAAAGTGTCTGTGAGTGTGAGTGATATGTGTGTGCACATGCGTGTGTGTGTGTGTGTGGGCGGGGAAGGAAGGGAAGAGAAGAGTGAACTGAAGCATGGATTCGGAACAGTCAGTCATGTATATATACACGTACGTACGTGAGTGTGAGTGAGAGAGCGAGCGAACGAGTGATTTGAAAACACATCAAACATTGTTTGTTTTTGTTTTATGAACCCCCCCCCCCAAAAAAAAAAAATGTTAAAGGACAGAATCAATGGAACATGACAAGCATTGTAAGAAAGCGACACATAGAACGAACTTCACCCTCTTGTGGCTTGATTTGATTTGATGAAATGAGGTAGATAATAAAGGGCTAGTCATGACGACAGAACAAGCGCCTCCGTTATCCGGCCAGAACAGTATCAACGAGTTTATGTCGTCGCCATGCTTTCCTTCATTTTCTAATTTGCATGCTTTCTATTTTTATTGCCTAGGACGCACGAGTTTGATCAGCTGCATTAAACTTCATATTCCCCCCCCCCCGCCATTTTGTGACGGGTTATATCTAAATTTTCTTATATTATGTATTCAAACAGTACATTCCTTCATGTCAAGAACTGTCTTTGCTAGCTAGTTCACGTCTAAAAGAAGCTCCTGCTTGTTCCCCCGAAGAACAAACTTTATTTTCCGAGTGCCAAGATCCAGGGTAGCCAGAAAGTAATGTGGCATATTTTCCGCTTCTCTCCCCCTGTCCACAGTTCAGCTGTGGCACTGTAGCACACATTCATTATTAGTGTATTACAAGAAGTAGTATTCTTGCAAGAATACTGTGCAGCCGAGACTGGAACCAGCAGAGATGACCAATGAGGATCATGTGACAGCGGGCCATTGTTGAAAACAGCATACAGAATTTTGTATAGTTATTATAGCTCACTAAGCTGGACGTAATACTGTATAATTTGAAATTATATATAGCTTAAGTACGGCCTATGTTCTTATAATCGGTTCCTTGGCGGTTGATTGGCTTAATCACGTGTCGTTGCAAGATATTCTGTAACTTAGATTGTCTTATGAAAGTTTTGTGCTATACTTGTAGTATATGCTTGTCTTTTCTTGAGGCTGGGTGGACCTCGGTGTCTGTTGTTCCTGGAAAAAATGGGTCCCCAATGGGGAATTGAACCTGGACCATCTGGTCGACAAGCGAGTGCACTTACTACACCACCGCGGTACTCTGAAAGGCTTTGAAATTTATTTGAAAATTAGACTTGTTATAGTAACTACCATGATGTGTGAAACCTTATTACCCCCGGCATAAAGACCACGGTAATATTATATTTTATATAATGTGGCATTAGCTCTGCAGAATAAACTGAAGTGTTTGATAATAAGAATGACAAATATTTTAAAAAGTAGTATTGTGTGTTTGTGTGTGTGTGCGTGCGCGCACAGAATATAATCTGTATTCAGCCTTTAAATCTTAGGTCGTTGAAGAACTGGTGCAGTGTCATCAGAGTTTATCTACAAGCGCTGACTCGCAAACAGTATCTGTGTCCCCGGGCCAGGCTGCGTGTTTCTCTGTATTCCGGGCACACTTCTAGTCTGTATTCATGATTATGAATAATAAGTATTGCCTCAGTATCAACATATCAACAGTTTATTTCAGTGCTAGCAAAGTGACAGTTTATATACTAGAGTATCATCAGCAGATAGATTTTTTTTCCTTTCATAACAAGAGGACACCATTAACGAAATGATGTATCTTCTAGTTTCTCCATACCTTTTCTCCGTATTTCAAGCTCCGGTAGGTTTCTTGCACTGGTCTCTGTCTGGCTGTATATGTGCAAAATAAACTTCCCGAGCCATGCATGCGGCGCCAATTAAGAAACAATGAACCTATTAAGAACTAAAAGAAAATGAAGTATGTTTGGATTACTGAGTGTGTAATCTTTAGGTAGACAAACAAGATAACGTTTTTTTTTGGGGGGGGGGGGAGGAAAGGATCTTAAAATATATATATATATATATTAACTGGGGATGTGTTAAAGTGCCATTGGGATGAGGAATGTAATTTTCTGTGTATTTTTTTTTTTCGTGGTTTCTATAAGTAGGACATTTATAAATAACTACCGGAACCAGAATTCTGGCGAAAGTGAAAAAAAAAAAAAAAGGTAAAATCCCCGTTTCCTTGCCATTAAGGCACATTCGGGAATACGGTGTTAGGCCCGTATTTTACATGATCTTCGGTACATGAAAGCGTGATGTGTTCAATGTGGCCTGGCCGCTTTACCTTCCAAGATTTCTCTGGTACCCATTTTTAGAGGCTGGGTCGATCCCGGGGCCTTTTACGGTGTGTACTAGGAGACAAAAATCCCACTGCTGGGACTGAACCTGGTACCACCAGATTAGTAACCCGAGCGCCGAATCAGGCCGCCGATAATAAGGCGAAAGGAAACCACCTTTTAAGTCACAAAACTTCCTGCATCTTTCCCGAGGACAGAAAGGTCAAACCACATAAGAATTGAATTTAGTTGCTCTAACTAGTACTCCGGCACGGCCTTTGTTCGTGTGAATTCTGGCATATCTTGGTTAGGTGTCATCATTCAAATTAAACGTGTAATCCATCCAGTATCATCGGTGTTGTCTTCATCCATTCCACAGAAGGTCACACTCTTTCCAACAGACGGTTGCACAGGTGCGGCTTTAGTACATGCGGGGTCTTAAAGCAAATTCCGGAGCAATATTAGGGAACTGTGTTGGGTCAGATTTTCATGAACAGATTAATACGCATCATTTTTGGTGGTGGTGTACTATTAAAAGTGTGGGTACTGTACACACAGTGCATAGACAAGATATAGAGCATTCAAATCACACATAAGAACTTTCCAACAAAAGACCTCCACATGTAGTAAAGCCGCGCCTCGGCAGCCATCTGGTGAAAGAATTGATGAATACCAAATTTTCTTCTGTAGATTGGATGGCTAGCAAATTTTCGTGAACAAATTAATAGATACCATTTTTTTGTGGTGGTAATATGCGAGTATAAGATAGTCGTATCTATTTCTTATTATATACCTTCTGTTGTTAAAATGGTCATGTATTATTCTTATTTATTCAATCTCTTAGGTTGACACACTGCCACTTGATGGTAGTGAACAAGTCGATAAGATTTTCTTGTAAAGCACAGTCTGCTAATCATCTGTACACTGTATTTATCCTTCAGCTTGAATCACAGTACATAGACGATAAAACAGAGTTGCGTTTGTGAGTAATCTCTCAGTAACACTGTTGAATGTACTGTGGAAATAATATACGTGAAGACAAAGAGCAGATAGCAGATGCCATAAGGATCCAATTATAAAGCAAAACAGAGCACAACAACATACAACTTTTAGGGTCCGAACTGCAGACTAGTGCAGGCTCATCTGCATAATGAAGGCTGCCAAAACCCCTCACTGCACGCGCCAGAATAATCACCAGACACCAGAAGGCATTACGAAAACCTGCTCTCTGTGCAGAGAGAGAGAGAGAGAGAGAGAGAGAGAGAGAGAGAGAGAGTCTTAACCTGTTACTCAGGAAAAGAGATTGGATATAAAACTGTGGGGGCACACGCTCAAAGATCTCAGGGTGATGTTAAATGCAAAGAAAGAGTTGAAGCATTGTTTCCTGCAATGACAAATGCGGCCATCTTACTCTGATGTTCAGAATTCCCCCCCCCCCCCCTAAAGTTATGACCCATTTCATAGCACGAGTGCAGGATTCAAGGGAAAAGTCTCACTAATGTGCACTTGATTAGAAGCTGCGGAGCATTTAAAGGGCTTTGGTATCAAGTACATCAACTCTGTATATGATGTCAAGTATATCAACTCTGTGTGTGCTGTCAAGTAGTTGACTCTGTATATTAAATACAGTGGTATCGTTTTATTATTTTTTTTGGCGTTTAAAGATGTAAAATTATGTGGGCAGACTAGTTTGTAGCTGGCAGTCATAGTGAATCTCCATGTCGGAGATTTGCCTTTGGAAGCTGGGGAAGACAGAAAAATCAACTAGAATCTGTCCATTTCCCTCCCTTTCATCTTGCAACACATAACACAGTTGCAGAACTTACATTTTAAGAAAGACGTAAATACTGTCAAATGTATACATATTTTGTTTCCCTTGAGACTTAATGTTTCCCATCAGGTTAAGCACAGTCTAGTAACGACACGAATAAATACTTAACATCCCCCCCCACACACACACACCACACCTACCACACCCTCAGCATTATCTGGTGTCGAATTTCCTTCTAGCACTTGGAAAACAATGACACTTCCTGTTTTGCTGGACCTAACACTTGTCCGCCTTTAACTCATTAGAATGACCCCCGCGGTCATGCTCGCCCCCTGTCCCAGATTAAACTTGAAGTAGATAGTCCTATTGTGTATCTAGCAGTATTTTATAGTCTTATTGTGTATTTAGCAGTATTTTATATTATATAGCAGTATTTTATAGTCTTATTGTGTATCTAGCAGTATTTTATAGTCTTATTGTGTATTTAGCAGTATTTTATATTATATAGCAGTATTTTATAGTCTTATTGTGTATCTAGCAGTATTTTGTAGACTTATTGTGTATTTAGCAGTATTTTATATTATCTAGCAGTATTTTATAGTCTTATTGTGTATCTAGCAGTATTTTATTGTCTTATTATATATATAGCAGTATTTTATAGTATCTAGCAGTATTTTATAGTCTTATTGTGTATCTAGCAGTATTTTATTGTCTTATTATATATATATAGCAGTATTTTATAGTATCTAGCAGTATTTTATAATATCTAGCAGTGTTTTATAGTATCTAGCAGTATTTTTCATGGGCACTCTTTCCCCCCTACGTTGCAGTCACAGAGAATGATGTAGATCACAGATTTCTTCTGTTCTGGCAGCGATGTGATCAGTCTTTTAATAATTCGTGGAAAGAATTCATGCTGTCTAATGTCTGATTTATGAAGGATTATCTTCCGCTTATTTATTTTTCAACATATGTTTTCAGTCTTTGTTGATATTTTTTTAAAAATGCTCCAGTCAAATATGTTCAGATTCTTGATGTAACTCTTTCTTCGTGTCTCAGCAGAGAGCTTGAGCTTTTCCATAAAATGATTTTCAACGGATTTTGTACGGCTGTGCTTTTATTTACGGCTGGCAGTCTTAACATTACTCTTGCCTGGTGTAATTACTTACAGAAGGGAATATGAGAATGAAGCAGACACACTGGACCCTTAGAAGTCAAACAATCCGTTCTGGGAGGCAGTTCGACTTTTAAATTGTTCGAATTTAATTTCGCCATAAGAAATAATGTAAACTGTATTAATCCGTTCAAGATCCCCAAAACTTTACCCATTATAGACATTTTAGGTACAAACAGTGGTTGTTTAAACCTGCATAATAATGCTAATACGCATTAGATCATACATTAATACTGTAAAATTATTAATAATAGTAATACTTTACACTTATGCAAACCATCAGAAGTTTTTTTTCTACTTCATTCACTGCTGGGGAACTTTTACTAGTAAAGGATTTTTACCCTTTTCGCCACATTAGCCGCCTTAATGGCTTACTTGTTCTTTAGTATGGTCGATATAGCCATTTTATGTTCAGCTGCCAGCTCCGATACTTGTGTACCACTTTCCATTTAGTGGTAAGTTCCTTTTTCAATTCTGTCGTGGTCATTACATTCTTCCTCTTAGACTTTTCACTGGTCTTTGGTACCATCATGAATGTGTCATTTTAAAGATAAAATGAAAAAAAAAATCTCAAGAAATCGCAATAAAAATATACTTGGAAAACATGCACTGAAATTTGGTAGATGCTCACTGAACCGAAAGTCATGGGCGATAGACCACGTGATTCTTTGTTTTCGTTGGGTGGCTGCTTTTGTTTTGTTCGAGTTTCAGACTGGATTTTCTTCTAGTTTTTTGTTCGAGTTTCAAGTTGTTCGAGTTTCAAACCGTTCGACTTTTGAGGGTCCAGTGTAAATGCTGTCTTCATAATTCCAGAAAAGCTGTCCTTGGTACAGCCACTGTCTTTAGACATTGTACTGCGACCGTGATCTTTTCTCCAAGATGTTAGAGACATGAGATCGTGCTTTTGTGTCTTGTTCTTGAGATATTCCTGTAATTTTGTAAAGTCTTGTCATTTGCAGCCGATGAGGTGATTATTTTGAAGCAAATGCGTCGTGCCGGATAGGGAGTGGATTAGAATGGCGGTAAATGGATGTAAGAAACGAGCTTCCTGACTCAACCGCCGCCGCTGGAATGACGAGAAACTATCCTGTTAGCCAGACTGACGGAGCACATGGGCCTCTTACTAGAAGTGTCAGGAAGATGTGGCCAGCTCTTGTTCATCCATCTATAGAAAACTTCTGCATCTTAACACAGTCGTCTTTGCATGCACGCTGCACTGTTATCAAGGCGTGTCGTATTGTTGGCTATGCTTGATTTCTGAGTTCCCATGATTGTTTGTGAGGTGAATAATATGCAACGGAGCTGGGGCACCTTACAAAGCCTGATTGGAGACTGAGAAGTGGAGAGGATTACTCGATGGCCTGAAAAGTCCCTCACGGTGTACTGGGCGGTGATTGCTTAGTCGGTGATTAACAAAGGACATGTGATTGTCTAAACTGCTTAATTCAGATGGGAGACCGCAGTTCGTGATTATACATTTTCCGCAGTTGAAATTCCAAAGTATCTTTTTGGAAGTACCAGTTAGTCTGGGTATAGTTAAACTATTGTTCTGGCTACAGTGTGTGAGAATTTTTGCATCTGATGTAGGATTTTGTCAGAAATATATGTTAGAATGTTAAATCTGCAAATCGATCAAGGCAATAAGTGCTCCAATCTCCCCTGGAAAGTGCACGCTCTCCGCAACACTAGCCAGAACCCTAACGAATTGGAGGTGACTGGCTGGATTCCATCCCACACCCGAAGTCCGAGATTGATGGGAGACCGCGTGCCTATCGATTCGGCCAAACCTACCTCCTTGTTAGAGATATATGAGAATGATCAAGGTGGTAGAACTGAACTATGCTATAATTACAGCGTCGTCTTATCCTACTAGCCAAGTAAATTCCGAAGAGAATATCGGAAATGTCAAGGGAGGTATTTATAACGGAAGAAATGTCATAGGTTGAAGCGGCAGAGATGTTGTGGGTACTTCTTGTGATTTATATCGTGACCTAGCCCATGTACGTGAATGAGCGTCCTGCAGAATGGCGCATTATATGTCAGTCTTTGAGCAGTGTTTGTCTGGATTACTGTATAATACGGTTTGAGACATTTTTAAGCGTTAAAAATATGCGAATATTTTTGTTTCTCTTCGTGTGCGATTACCATTCTTACGTGCACTTTCTGTTTCTTTGCTTCTTTGCATTTGTGTCTCAAATTTATTATTTATTTATTTATTACTTTATTAATTCTCATATCATATATTCACATTATTCTAGTTATTAAATATTTTCATTTTAGGCCATTAGATAAGATAGTTGGTTTTATTTGGTCCACGTCTGTGTTAGTTTTTCCTTGTTTCAAGAATTGCATACATAACCTGTTCCCTGGATGCCAGAGATGGATTTTTGTTTGTCACCACTGTTTCCCATCATGTAATCATGACCATTATTATTTATTGTACATTAGTGTTATTAAATTAGTTGGTCTGTCTCAAAATGAGACATTACAAATCACTCTTGATCTACAGAGATGTAATTTTGTTTTGATGAGACTACTCGTTTCCATATTTTATGATTCAATTATAACAATACAGCTGCGTACAGACATGTACAAGATAAAGGGGAACACAGAGAATACATACATATATAAATAACAATTGTTGTGAACTGAACAATGTATAAGTGTATTTGAACCATACCGATAAAGATGCTAAAATCAGACAGGGCACCAGGTGAAGATGAAGTGACTGCTGAGATGTTGAAAGCAGAAGAAACAGAAACACCAAAACAACTTTGCCGGATATTACAAAAAATTTGGGATTTAGAAAAAGCTCCAGAGGAGTGGAAAACTGGTCTTATAGTAAAACTACCAAAGAAGGGTGACCTCAGAGATTGCGGGAACTGGAGAGGCACTACCCTACTGCCACTCACTAGTAAAGTATTTTGCAGAATAATCATCAACAGAATTGTACCAACACTTGAGGAAAAACTTCGGAAAGAGCAGGCAGGATTTAGGAAAGGAAGATCATGCATAGACCACATATTTGTACTTAGACAAATATTAGAACAGGCAAATGAGTGGCATAGCACAACATATGCATTATTCATAGATTTTGAGAAAGCCTTTGACAGTGTCAAAAGAGATGCACTGTGGAAAATCCTAAGATGGCATGGCCTCCCCCATAAAATAGTTAATGTAATCAAAGCCCTATACGAGGGTTTTCAGTGCAAAGTTATCTGTGGAGAACATACCTCCAGCAGCTTTAGGGTACAAACAGGAGTGAAACAGGGATGTGTACTATCACCAACATTATTTATCTTGGCAGTAGACTGGTTAATGAAGGAGGCAACATCAGACAAACGCAGAGGATTACAATGGACCCTTGACACAGTGCTGGAGGACCTTGACTTTGCGGACGACATTTGTCTATTATCAAGCAGTCACAAAGATATGCAAGATAAAATAAACAAGCTAACTCAGAATGCAAACAACATAGGACTAAAGATCAACGTAGGAAAGACAAAGTTAATGAAGCAAAATGTGAACAACAGAAATGTACTCAGAGTAGATAACAAGTTAGTGGAGGAGGTCAGCGAATTTGTATACCTTGGCAGCAGAGTAGTAGAAAATGGAGACAGCACAGAGGACATCAACAGCAGACTTACTAGAGCAAACCAGGCTTTTGCAATGCTGCAGAATATATGGAAATCAAATAAACTAAGCATAAATATGAAAATCAGGATATTTAAGAGTAATGTTCTAAGTGTACTACTCTATGGAAGTGAATGCTGGAAAATCACCAAAACCATAGAAAACAAGTTGAATTCTTTCCAGACTAAATGTTTACGAAGAATTAAAAAAATATTTTGGCCAAACACCATAAGAAATAACATTTTATTAGCAGAAATGCAGATGAAACCACTGACAACAATTATTGAGGAAAGACGCTGGCGATGGTTGGGACATGTGCTCCGAATGACTGACAACTCACTACCAAAAATAGCACTAAAATGGACACCACAGGGAAGCAGAAGTAAGGGTAGACCAAAAGAGACATGGAGAAGAACAACAGAAAGGATGTTGAGCAATAGAGGGCTCACCTGGGCAAGAGCAGAAAAAAAGGCAAAGGACAGGCATTTGTGGAAAACCCTTGCGGAAGCCCCATGTGCCCTCGGCACTTAAGGTTCAGAGAGAGAGAGAGAGAGAGAGATTTGAACCATACAATTCACGTGTTGTCTACCTTCCTGGAACTGTGGACTGATATTCTTTGCGGCCGATGCTGTGAAGGTGTTGAGGTACAGCATCATGTCGGTTTGGGAGCGGATTATGACAGCTATTTTTTTTTTCAGTCCCCGAATGAAGCTACGAAAAAGAGGGTGTGCAAATCTTCTTTAGCAGACATCACCGCCATGGGAACTATAACTCCTAACATGTTATTGGGGATACAAACGTAAAGGTGGAGCAGGGTCTTGGTCAGCTATTGTTCTCCAATCCTCACGTGGCATGTTGCCAGATCGGACAGCGTCTTCACCTCCGAGCAGAATGTATAAAAAAAAGGAAATAAAATGAATAGGGCACTTAGCTGCAACTTGTAAGTAGATGTGGCTTGTCCGAAGCTTGTTCAGAAATAGGCATGGTGGAGCGTAGGGAATGTTTAAATGGAGACTTGTGATGTGCGATAGGT
Source organism: Achatina immaculata (assembly GCA_009760885.1). Taxonomy (NCBI): domain Eukaryota; kingdom Metazoa; phylum Mollusca; class Gastropoda; order Stylommatophora; family Achatinidae; genus Lissachatina; species Lissachatina immaculata. The sequence continues at coordinate 28,639,539 of CM019704.1, forward strand.
GGGTCGTAACTGGGGGTGGTGGGTGGAGAAACCGTGGGGGGGGGGGAGGGCGAGTGATACAGTGTTAACCTAGTCAGAAGGTGAAATAGATGATTACAGCTGGGATAGAGGGGTTGTAATGTGATGCTGTGAGGAGGTTCTGAACTATGTGTAACAAGTGAGAAAGGAGTGGAGCTTAGTTCAGAGGGATTATGATTGTTGAAGAGGAGAATAACAATCCATGCATAACTCCGGCATGAACTTGTTAAGAACGGGGTGAATTGGAAATCTGTGATCAATACAACATTAGACTACCATGAAATGGCAACTGAGCTTGTGCTGGAAGCAATGCTGATACCATTAGCGAGGAATGTACTCACTATATTTTAACCAGCGGCAGTTCCTATCTAGAATACCTTTGACAGAAAAAACGAGAACTGCTGCTTTCCGTGAGAGTAATTCATGCCACTGTTTAGGATAGAGACATGGAGCGCGTTCAGTGATTACTTCTACATTAAATTCTTGTTGATGCTGGGTGCTAGTCACGGTACTGATGAAAACTGAGCGAAGAGTTGTCATGTAATGATTGCTTATTGTGCATAGAGTTGCCATGTAATGGTTGCTTATTGTGTGTATAGTTGTCATATAATGATTGCTTATTGCGTGTAGATAATATAGTTTTTTTTTTTAAGCTGAAAGACATAATTTTATGCCTATTTGTAAGGTGAAGTATTTAACAAGTGAGAACTGAATTTGATGATGGTAAGGGAAATCACTAAGTTATTAGGGACAGCATAATAAGCATGTGGGACTGTAGCAAGATGAAAGAAATTTTTTAAAACATTATGTGTGTTTTTTTGTGGTGGTGGAGTTTGTTGAGATGTGTTCTGTTTGGGTTTCTTTTTTTTCTGTATAGTAGTTTGTCATCTTTGTTTTCCACACAGTAGATCTCAGGTCATGTTTACAGGAATGCTGAACTTACCAAAGGAAGAAAGCTATGAGATAGACTGAAGATGAGATCTTACATCTAACCAAGTCTTTAAACATCACATAGGGCTCGCAGTGTAGTTGGGCATGTTTTTTTTTTCTGTTTTCGAGAAGTTTTTCAACATATGACCGCTAATTTAGCCTCTCTCAACAATGTTCTCTTTTAGAGTTTCACGTGGTCGACGTTTTTTTCTTTGCCCGTTTGACAGCTTGTTTTGGGAATCTCTGATTGTTTCTTCTCATCACATGGCCAATATGTGTCCCATCTCTTTTTTTTAAATTGATCACTGATGAGACAGGTTGTTGTGTGCCTATCTTTAGTTTCTCTGCGTTGGTCTTGAATTCGTTCCATTGTATACAGGGCATTTTTGTTGTTGTTGTTGTTATTTAGTCACTTGTTTTTAGATACGTCTAATTTGTTTTCTGCGTCTTTAGCTGTTTTCCAGCTTTCGCGCCCATAAAAACCCGTGGACACATTTGAGTTTGAATAATCTTAACTTTGTTTTCGTGCGTCTTAACTTTTGATTTGCCATATGTTCTCAGCAAGTGCTATCTTTGTAATTCTAACTAGGGTATTGATGAGGACGTGGGAGAAGAGTAGTATTTGCATTGATTGGAGACCCCAACGAGAAGCGCTGTTGTACATGGCACGTAAAGAGTGAATTGATGAATAAAATCAATACTTTTCTCCCTAATAGCCACAGGACAGGAAAGGCTGTTCCACATGAGTGATCTCGCATAAGGACGCTGTGTGGCCACGTGAGTGATCTCGCATAAAGACGCTGTGTGGCCACGTGAGTGATCTCGCATAAGGACGCTGTGTGGCCACATGAGTGATCTTGCATAAGGACGCTGTGTGGCCACATGAGTGATCTCGCATAAGGACGCTGTGTGGCCACATGAGTGATCTCGCATAAGGACGCTGTGTGGCCACATGAGTGATCTGGCATAAGGACGCTGTGTGGTTTGATGGCGAAAGACTATCAGTCACAAGAAAGACTGTTCTGCTTGGCAAGGTCTACAACAGTTGTTGTGATCTGGTCAGGTTTCCAGAGCGTCTTCTCGGACTAGGAGAGATATTGTTATATTGCGGTGCCTTCAGGTAACTGTTTGGTCACTTATTACAAGATGCGACTTGTTGTCGGTTGTTCGGCATAAACCGAGAATAGTCTTGTTTTATTGTGAGAAACTATATTTTCAGGCGGAATTTCTGTGCCGAGAACATTTTCAATCAAGTACAAGACAGGGCGTACGAAAACGGTATATCTACACGTGCTTTAAACGAAGGGTTTCTGGTTGTGGTGAAGCTTACTGAAATCCTGGCGTTCCAGATTGTAGGAGGACATTGATCCAGACTGACAGTATGCTGTCATCATCGCCATCACTAGTCACCAGGAGCGTATCACAATAATAGACATCGGAACAAAGTCCCCGGTCACACATGCATTCAAGAACAAAAAAGATAAGTTAATGCAAGCTATTAACTGCACATTAGGGCGGGTTTGAAGAGTAATGGGAAAGTTGACTATTAATTTACTGTAAAAAGGAATCGCTGATACATTTACAGCGGGATTTAACAGCTCAGCGAAAAAAAGAAAAAGTTAACAATTCCTCATGGCGTAGAGGTTAGTTACATCAGAACACAAACAAATTATGAGAACAGAAAGAAGAATATTGCTTTCTTCCATAAAAAACTATTCTCTGTATGGACGCATTCAGGATATCTCTCTCTCTCTCTGTGTCTGTCTCTCACTCAGTCACATGCACGCACGCACACACGCGCGTGCAGTGGAAATGTTCTGCTTTTGATTTAACTACTCTTAATTTACAATATTTCTGGATTCTTTATAACTACTTTACCTCTAACACTTTCCGCTGCGCAAGTCTCCCTATTTAAAACTGTTCGAAAACTGTACCTGGCCAGACTTAACATCGTGAGTTTTAATAGCAATTTCCTTCTTCCTTCCCACACGTTTTCAGACAGAATCAAACCATCGAAATTTCAGTTTTAAAAAAAAAATAATCAAGTTTTCTATCTTTGTTTAAAAGAGGGGAAAATTATTTTTACATGCGTGCTAATTCTCCTCCAGGCAAATCTCGATTCTCGCCCGTGTTGGAGAAAATGTGCGAAGAATCTCGTAGAATAGTTTTACAACACGCAGAGTTGATATAGCCGGCCGGCTTCGGTAGGTTAAGCGCGGAGTTGGGCTAAATGAACCGGGGCATGCACTGTCATCTACTGTTTCCCACCCTAAGGATAAAGTTTACAAGTGTGCGATACTGTAAGCGTCGTTTGTGTTATCCTCGGCAATCTTGTTAATTACTTAGGTCTCCACTTGACCTTCTTAAAGCCAGCCTCTTAACTGTGTCGCATAAATGTGCTAATTAATGGGGGGGGGGGGGGGGGTGTTGTTTTTTCAATTTCTGATATTTGAATTAGAAGCGGTATCAGGGAGAAAGATTTGCAAATTGTAGATTATACGAGAAATGTTTTGCGCACTGCCCTAGAGTTCTCACATCTTCAGCTGACTGAGACGCGTGAGATATTCGGTATTTACCGTGTGGTGTGCCAGGTTCGATCGGTGTTACAAGCTTATCGTTACGTGTTGGACGCGTTACTGCTTGGGTTGGCTGATTTATAGTATTGGGGAGTCCTGTGTGTAGTATCTGTTCGAAGAATTCCTGCATAAATGTGCCACGTGAGCATTGTTTTAACCTTAGTCGTGTATAATGTAGGGAATGATTTCTAACAATAGTTGTTGAAATGGCGGAGTTATTTTAACTGTAGATGGTGTAATAGCTTTAACAGTGGTTGTTGAATTAGTTTTAACAATAGTTATTGAAATATTTTAAATAATATTTGTAGAAATACTTGTAATACTAGTTGATTCTGTGTTGTCAATAAAGCAGAGATGCGCCATTTTGCTTAGTGATGATAAGGGATGACAAGTATACTGTCTTGTATTTCCTCATGTCCCAAAACCCGTACACAGTATAGAACATAGCATGCTCAGTGCTGACTTGTAAATAAGATCCACTGCGATGTTTGTCGCATTTTATTGGTACCTTTTTTAGTAGATTTTTCATGGCACATCCTGGTAACAGGTACCACTGCTGATGAAGTGACATGGGGTCTTGGACGATAGACATCAGAGCGAATGACGTCTGTTTTCCTTACATAGGTCGAAAACATAGCGTGTGCGTGTGTTGTTTTCAAAGGGTTAAAGTGATCGCCGTTCCTTAACAAAGCGCTTGCTAAGGCGAGTTAACATGTGAGTAAAATCAATAAGGAATGCGAGCGTTTCTCCCATGACTGCTATGATATTGTTTTGTATTGATCGGGTGACAGCGGCCAGTCACATTCCTGAGCGAGGACGTCACACAAAATCTGCGCTGAAGTCATCTGTGTGCTTTCCTTCAAATATACACCGGTTTTCATGTGGTTAATTGGTTAGCTAAACTCCATGACAGGTGGTGACGAAGTATGATGTATATTTGTAAAATGAAGATGGGAAAAACCTGGTGTCTTTCACATTTCAGTTCCCAAACAGCAGCTTGGTGTAATTTCAGTCACAGAATAGAGGGTGCCCTTATTCTTTTCTTTCTTTAGTCATTCCAAAGGAGTAGGTGTTTGAAAGGCTTAGCACCCCAGGCCACGACCTTTTTCTAGTGGGAACTTCAATTATAGTTTCACCCTAACCGAAGCTAGGCGAAGAATGTGGCCGTCCTCATATGCATTGCGCAACGCCTGTGTGTGTGTGTGTGTGTGTGTGGGGGGGGGGGGGAAGTTTCTTCGGAACCCGAAAGCGAATGTGATCTTACTCCGTCCAGGTCGAACAAATGAGAAAAGACGTAAAAACCAGTGATGTATTGTGTTGCTTGTTCATGCAAGTTTATGGCCATAAATCTGTACGTAGTTTCCTTGTCAAGGTGGTTATTGTGCCGAATTCGCCTTGGTGGATTTCATTTTATTGTGATATTTTTATGTGTAAAAAGGTTAGTTTCTGTTATGATGTTGATAGTGGCAGATCTCACTGTTGGTGGAAGCTTTTCAGCTGATGCCATGGTGAAGATCTTGGCTGTAGTTGTTCCTCTGTGTTGATAACTAGTGTTTTCTGAATGTTTTGGTGTGAAATACCAGCGAGAGTAAGCCTGTCTTTACCCTAAATTGTTGAACTGTTTCACTGAGAAGTTATGTCGCATAGGTCGCCGTCTAAGGCCCGCGAGCCGCATAGCACTGATTATGTCATTATCACATAGTATTACTAAAGTGAGAGAAAAAGTATCCGTATTAAAATATTTTGTTAATATTGCGTCCGTTTTATTAACTACAGTCACAAATCTGCTCATCGGCCACTCACACAAGCAGCAGGCATCTGGCCCTTTTGTAGGAAAAAAGTTGCCGACCGAGTGGTTACGTCCTTTTTGATTTTCATACTGTTGGTAGGAAAATAGTCGGCCGCAGATGTAGTGTGTTATTGACAGTGTGTCCTACTTCTTTAACCTTGTGTGAAAATGTGACGTCTAACGGCACGGGAAGGATATAAGATAAGAAGGAAAGGGATTTTCCCGGATGGTTCTAATAGTTATGATGGTGGCCTGTCTTCTGGAACAACTATTTCGAATCTTAGTTGTGTTCTTGCGAGTTTTCTGGCTTCTACTGGCGGTATGTTTTCTGATGTCTTGCTACCTCACGTCTCCCCAGCCTAGAACTTGATTTGCTTTGTTTTTCTGTTTAACTTGTCATTATATTGACGTCATAAGCAGCCCGCGGGCCGCATCACACTATACCCGAATATGGCCCACCGGCAACTCACACAGGTGGCACCCAGCTCTTTTATAGGAAAAAAGAGTTGTATGCCTATTCGGTCCCGCGAAAAAGCAGTGGTTATGTCCCTTTGAATTGTCACGATTTTGACAGGCCCCTCCCACAAAATGTAGAAGTTAATGGTTTTAAAATGCATTCCTGTGTCATAAGTGAAGAGACACTAATTCAAGTAAGGAAAATTATGAACAGCGGAGAGCCACTCTTTTTTTTTTTCATCCTTTAAATATATGAATCATAGCTTGTCTCTAATGTAACATGACAGTTTTCGTGGCAGTTATTTATCGTGGCTTCATTAGGTTTGAATAATTTAAAGGAGAAAAAGAGATTATTCAGTCAGGCCGTGTCTAAGGTGATCGAGTGTTATGGAGATTGAAGTCAATCTAATAATCCGTTGATTGGTTTGTTTTATACACCTTCACGTCCGTTTGAAAAGTCCATTGTCATTTTTTTCCCCCTTTCAGTGGCACTGTGGTCTCAGCGTTATTACTAAAGCAGCGTTATTTGTTATAATAACCATGGCTGAGTATTAGTATTATAATAGCGTTATCTGTTGTAATAACCATGGTGTGAGCATTAGTATTATTTTTATTCGTTCTGTCCTAAACTACCTCTTGTTCTAAACTGCTTTTCTGTCGCCTGAATATCTATAGGATCTACTTGTCCATCTGTTCTATCTGCCTGTGCTCTCCTATCTAACCTTCAGTGTAGCATAGCCTTGTAAGTAATGATTATAGTTATTATAATTATTATTATTATTATTAGTATTAGTGACATGATCAGGAATATAGTTCAGAATGTATTGGGGGGCAGGATAGTAGAGCAAACGGCGACAAAGAAGGTATAGTTAGAGGAGCGAGGAACGGATACTCGGTACTTCAAAGACCTGATCAAAGGTAAAACCGTATCGATAGATCTGATAGATCGTGAGAGTGGTCCAGTTCTAGAGGTGCGACTTCGCGCGCACATGTAGTAGCCCAGGGGGAACAATTGACCAGTAGATCAAAGACTGAACAGAGAACGGACTAGGTCCCGAAGCAGGGAACATGAAAGAGATGGTGGACTTGTTAATGGGAGGTAACAATTAGACGACGGAGAAGAAAGCGAAGACGCCAGTTGCGACCGGTTTTGGCGTGGTCAGAACTTACGAATATAAAGAAGGGAGGAGGATTCAGAAAAAAAGGCAGAGGAGAGCAGATAGGGGTCTGAGAGAGGAGGAGAAAGGGAGAGGAGACGCAGAGAGGAGGGGAAGAGGCATTCAGCAAGAGAAATGTAGAGATAGAGACATAGTGTTAGATTGAACTAGTGTAGCAAGAGATCGTACAGTAATTGTTACCAAGAGCTTTTGTATTACTGAATATTGTGAACGCTGCTTAAATACTGCTTGTAGAATTATGAGAATTTTGATATTGTGATTTTGTGAGATTTCGTGCTACTATGATGAAAATAATGAAATGTGTATAATCTTGCCTATGCCTATTATTACAAGTGAGTTATCAGCTATACGTATTGATCATGTTGATATTATTTGTCAAATTAAAATGAATCAGTGAAATGTTCATGAGAAATCTTCTATTGCCATGTATGTGAAACTTCGACGTGTGATGTACCAAGGTGAGATGTGATGATAATAGAACATTCAATAATAACAAAAATAATGAACAATATAAATGAACAAAAACTGTGTTATATCAGTTCTTTTTCTCTGTTCTTCTCTTTTCAAAACAGCATGTCTGGCTTATACATCGTAAGTCAGTTGACCTCTAAATCTTTCAATTGGTCAGCTGATGGACTACATACTGATTAGACTTCGGGATTAGTCGGTCCATTCATTTTGGTAATCTTATTGGTCTGCTGGACTATTCATGTGTGCAAATTGCGTCCTAAGATTAGCAAATATGCCTCACCTGACAGTAAGTCGGTTGCTTAAAATCCTCTATTCAATTTTCTCGCGTGGGTAAACACTTCTTATCCATTATCAGATGTTTGCGATACCTGTGGGGTATTGTTCCATCTCTGTTTAAACAGTGTCCGTCTGTCTGTCTCCATATGTACTATCGTTATCTGAGTAAATCCTCCGAGGTCATATTCAGTGTGTGTTTCCTTAATCCGTCCTTTATTGTCGGCGCCCATCCTGTCTTGTATTTCTGTGTATCTACTTAATTCTGTCGTAATAATACTAATACCATGAGAGTGTTCTTCTCCCACTGGTTCTCGAATTTTCCATTGTTTCCTACCTACTTTCTACGTATCGATAATAGTCATAACTATAATAAAATGCTAACAATAATAATAACAACATTAATAATAATAATTATAAAAACAATAATAATAATTATAATACTATCCTAATATAGAAGGCACTGTTACACAACGTGTGAGTATTAGCGTTATGGTAGCAGTAACAACCTTCTAAAACACTGACATCATAATACGTAATAAACAGTGTTTACCTTCAATGGGATGTGTGCCAAGAGTCTGATCCAGATGTACAGTGCCTGCTATTTAGGCTAAGCAACAGGTACTTATTTCAGTCGCAGAAAGAAGGTCAGGATTGCCGTTCCTGGCGAAAAACCACTTTTATCCAGGAGGTTTTAGATAGCCGAGATGAGAGAGAGAGAGAGAGAGAGAGAGAGAGTTAGAGAGAGAGTTAGAGTTGCATCAGTTATATCTGCATAATTGCTCCAGTGCTAACTTTTGTACGTGTGTTTCACTTTTAAAATTATTTTACATTTGAGTCCTTAAGAACACATTTCTAAAGCAGAGAATAGGACAACGGTATTGATGAATACTGTATGTAGTATTGTCATGTATTGATTGCACAGTGTATGTAGATAAAGTATAAATTACATGCTAGGTATTTTGTAATTTGTCTATATTTTCCTTATAGATTGCCCGGAATTTCCTATACTGATAACCAGATCTCCTCACTTTTTTGTCGCGTTTATTTTACCGTGTATTTGTTCCTAGAACTCATTTGCTGCTTTATTTTAGTGTGTTTCTATCTGTCATTGGTGCATCAGCAGCAAGTCATCTTGCTCACAACCGAGAGGCCTACAGGAGTGCTGTTAAGGAGGCAAAGTTCCGCAAGGGATATGCAAAATGAATAAATGAATGAAAACTATCTGTCATCCATCCATCCATCCATCCATCCATCCATCCATCCATCCATCCATCCATCCATCCATCCATCCATCCATCCATCCATCCATCCATCCATCCATCCATGTGTCTGTCGGTCTGTCTATCTATCTATTATATTTCTCCGTCCCTTCCTTCCGCGTTATCCTGGATTCATCATCATCTTGTGTCGTCTTTTGAATGAAAGACATGTCTTAAATTCATCTCCTGCGTAATAACATCAGATGGTAACGTTTATACTAAACACCTCTTTATTCTTTATACTTCTGCACTATACGCTTCTCAATTCTATATATGCTTCCCTGTACTGTTTTTTTGTGTGTAATACTCATTATTCAGTATATTCACACACACACACATACATATATTAGTACTGATAAGTCGCTCAGTGTTCCAAACTTTCTTTACAAATCGCCCATATGAGACGCTAACAAAAAATATCGCCATATATTGCCTTCGGCTGTCCGCTTATTTCTGCACTGCAGATATTAAAATATATTGATTTTAATCCTGTTTTATGTTTTTAAAATAGCGCACATCTTTATACTCTGTGCCTCAAATACCGAAGCACTTAGTTCATCAACATCATCGATTATTTTTATTTTGCAAAGCTCCTCACCACGAGTCAGAGCGCAGATCTTATTGGCTGTTTACTTCAAGTAAGAAACTGTAGCAATCGTTTTATTTGTTGCACTTTCCATTTATAACAATCAATAATCATTGAGCTTGCTTCATATAGCCAGCAAAACTTCTCCTGAAGGTGTATATGAAAGGAAAATAATTTGTACTCCCCGTCTCTTAAGATAAACAACGTTTAGTATGATGCCCAACTTTCGCTGGTGAGATCGAAAGTGTTCCGGTCCCAGTGTGAACTTTGCTGGCGGCTTTTATCTTTTTTTTTGCTGGAGAATGTATTGATTTTTATTTTTTTTTGTTGGTAATAAAGCTGTGCTCTCGGGCATTGGTAAAAGATGTGGGAAATCGATCTCTGATTATCAGATGTTGTTTTATTTTTGTAATTCATGAATATAAAATTTTCGGTTCTAATTTTAACGGAGCCTAAGCTAATAATATATTTCTGGGGGGGGGGGGGGGGAGAGAAGTTCAGCATACCACTATTCGCAGTGTGATAATTTTGATAATTCTTTTAGAAATTAAATTTTCTGTTTGCTAGTATGAGTAGTTCCACACTCACTGTCCTAGATCTCCTTGTTATTGCTATAGTTTTAATGATTGCTCATTTGCTAAGCAGAACTCCTGTCATTATAGAATTGATATATTTTGTCTGCGTGTACGTGCTCTATTGTAACAGGCGACGAGCAGTGACACCCATGTGTTCTGCCGCTTTCGTTCAGATATTACCACCGTGGTATCATTTTTCTCAGAAGTTTAACTCTCTCTCTGTGTGATCGATATGGACAGATATTTGTGCTTCATATCATCACGCACAACAGTAGCTTTTTTTTTTTTTAGTTGGGGTTAAGTTTAAGCAGCGTGAACTTTACCCAAGTAAGCTGAGCGTTAAATTTAGGGAAAGTAAAATGAGTGTTAAATTTAGGGAAAGTAAAATGAGTGTTAAATTTAGGGAAAGTAAAATGAGTGTTAAATTTAGGGAAAGTAAAATGAGTGTTAAATTTAGGGAAAGTAAAATGAGTGTTAAATTTAGGGAAAGTAAAAATGAGTGTTAAATTTAGGGAAAGTAAAATGAGTGTTAAATTTAGGGAAAGTAAAATGAGTGTTAAATTTAGGGAAAGTAAATTCAGCATTAAGTTTAGGGAAACTCTTGTCTTGTGGTATTTCCCTGTAACTGCGAGCCGGTGATCTTTGCAGCCGGTGCGGTGAAGGTGTTGAGGCACAACATCGTATCGGTTTGGGAGCGGGTTATGGCAGCTATTTTTTTCGGTCCTGGAGTGCAGCTAAAAAGCAGGTGGTGTGCAATACTTCTTTAGCAGACTCCACCACCATGAGGACTATGGCGATCCATGCCCCGTTAGCCAGGCTAGGCCTGTTGTTGGGGGTACCATCGGAGAGGTGAGACAGTCTTGGTCAGCTATGGTTCGCTAACCCTGACGCTAGCATGTCAGCTGTTGGATCACTGATTGCATAACTGGACATTGAAATCACCCCCGGTTAGGGAAAGTCAACTAACTGTCAAATTAAAGGAAAGCAAACCAAGTGTTAAAGTTGAGCAAAACGAACTTAGCTTTAACTTTAAGCAAAGTCAGCTAAGTGTTAAATTTAACCAAAGTAGACTAATAATATCTCGAAACTGTGGGGTTACTAGAAAGTGTCGAGTAAGCAAAACAAATGAACGATCTCTTCTCACAGTGCTATCGATGGTTGCTCCACTAACTGTTGGGTTTGGCGCAGAGTTTCAAGTGCTTTTTCGTAATTTTGGCAGGACTAAAGACGGCCGGAAATTCATAAATTTACCTATAGCTCACTTTCATGTATAGCTGTTTGTTTGAGTCGACGTTAAATTATCTAGGCTTTCTTGTGGTGTGTGACCGTTTATGCTTGCTTTATAATTGATTTCGGTTATAGTAGCATTACCAAAGAGTTTATGAGAAACTTTTAAATTTATTTTGTTATGAAGTGCGTTTCCTATGGAAGATTTTCCGCGTATTGTGTTTGGCTTTTGTAGTACTGCTCATGTATGACGTAGAAGAAAAGTAACCTGGGATATAAGGGGGGGGGGGGGGGGAAAGGAGAGGGCAAAGGAGAGAGAACAAGATTAACAGTAATTATATGCGTTACCATATGTAACTACCAGCAATCATCTATCTAGCAAAAGTCAACCAGCGAAATAGGTTGTAGGATAATCAGGCCAGCAGGTTAATGATGCTCAGTTTGCAAGAAGGAGAATGAACTATTTTTTGACTTTGGTTCAGCATGTGAGCATTTTGTAAAAAGTAAATCTCACTGCACATACGGTAAGAGAAACTTCACGTGAACATTTAACTCCCTCTGACGTTTGTAAAAAAAAAAAGGTTAAGATTATTCAATTTAAATGTAATATTAACCCTCATTAATCATTGTGAAACGTGGAAAACTAAAGAAATAGACAAGAAATTACTCTTTCTAAAACAAATGCCCCGAGGAAAATACTCGGTATAAATTGGAACGAATTCAAGAACAACGCAGAGATAAGACAGATGAGCAGACAACAACCTGTCTCATGGGTGATCAGAAAAAGAAGATCGACATATGTCGGTCATGTGATGAGAAGAAACAATCACAGAATTCCCAAACAAGCTATCAAGTGGAACACAACAGGCCGAAGAAAAAGAGGTCGACCACGTGAAACTGAGGACATTGTTAAAAGAGGCCATTTCAGCGGGCTAACATCCCATGATGAGATTGAACAACTCGCCGAAGACAGGAAATCTTGCCAAACTACCATGCGAGCCCTATGTGACGTTTAGCTGCACGGGAAGGATGTAAGATGTAAGATGTTTGTAAAATGTGTTTAGTTTTACATTTAAGAAACAAGTATAAAGTATCGAATGTTATATTGACAAAACCAGTATTTAGAAAAGTACTTCAAGCAAGATGAAAGACAGATACAACTGTGTCAGTTCCAAAGAATACTAGCACGGTCACAGTTTGCATGTTCGTGCGCGCGTGTGTGTGTATGTGTATGCGTACGCACAGAAAGTTTAAAAAGGCAGCAAATCAAGAGACGTAATCATTTAAGATACTGTACATGGAAAGACTTCAGGGTGCGTCAGAAAGTCATTTCATACGTTTTTTCAGTAGTTATGTCCCTTGCCTTGCAGTTAGCTTTCCCACACACCCTTATATAAATATGAACTAAGAACATTAGAACACCTGTAAAGCGTTGAAGGACATTAAAGTAAAAGGCATTTTCCTTCTGAAGACAAAACATATTGACTACTATAAAAACCGAAGAACTTACAGAACCAGCGTGCAGCAAAACTAAATGCGAGCATTTGTCGAGGATTTGGGAGAGTAGCTCGGTTAAAACATCAGGTGTATAAAAAAAAAGATGGGGGGGGGGGGGTGGGGGGGGGAGAGAGAGAAAACCGTGTGTGAATGTTGTGAATGGTCAAGGGGATGTTGTGTGTATATATAGATCTGTACGGATAAACATTTTCAGCTCTCTCTCTCCCAAACAGACATATCATAACTTGAAAAAAAAATGGACTATTTTTATTTTGGTACCTCTCATATTGGCTTAATAGAAGGACATAATCTTTGAACTTGTTTCCGTTTCTCTAAAAAAAGAAAAAAAAATTGAACATTTAAGAGTGAACTTTAAAAAAAAAGCGTCATTAAATAATATGAAGGAAAAAATCTGTGCTTCAGTTTCCTTTAAACCACGAATATGCCGTGATAAAATATATCCATACCACAAGAACTTAATATTGACGAAGGCTGGCTAGTAAAGCGGATTAAACAAAGACAATTTAAATATTTTGGATACATTAAACGTCATGATAATCTAGAGAAGACCTTCTTGGAATTGTACATAATGGGAAAAAGAAAGCGAGGAAGACCAAGGCGAAGATGGTTGCAAGACATCATTGATGATCTGCAAATGGATGTATCAGCAGCAGGCCATCTTGCTCACAACCGATAAGCCTACAGGAGTGCTGTTAGAAAGGCAAAGTTCCGCAAGGGACATGCAAATGAATGAATGAATAATGAATGCCGTGATAAGTATTATCTAGTGCTAGAACGTTTTGTTTGTTTAGGAATATTAAGTCAGTCTTCATTCTAACTCCTCGCCTCGTCAGCGTTTTGTCCCGGCTAATCTGGTGGTTTTCTAAACAGTTGGATTGGAAAAGGAAGAGAAGCATTGCTGTGTAGTAGAAAATACGATGTTTGGAAATTAGTCTTCGTCATACAGTCGAAGTTAGCAAACAACACAGTTTAAGAGAAGCAAACAAAAAAGTGAAAGGTGACTCTAAGGTAGAAAAAAAACCCCCAATGTTTTCTATGTAGCTGGTTGTTTTATCTAGATGTGTTATTTCTGCCAGGAAAGTGTTGATTGATTTTTGAAATGTGAGGTTATTGATTTATTGTCTTTTTATATTCCACGAATTTGATGAAATCTTGGCAGTGCTTGGGTGTCATCAGCTGTAGTTTGATGGTAAAGAATTCTGAAGCAGTTTTCTGTGTATGTATGATCTGACATGTTTTTCTTAGTCTACTTATTCCTGTGTTTGCTTGTGTGCGCGCGTTTGTTTGTTCCATGCCTGGGAACTGAGATAGGAATTACGTGTTTCTGACTCTTGCCTGTCTGTTATCTACGTCATGTTATGCTCACCTGGTGGTTTCTGTCTGCAACGGAGAAGAGTTCACCTACCTGTTTTCATTGTAGACAGTAGCTCGCGAGATCGAGGAATTCGCTCTAGGGAAAGAAATAAATGTCAGCGTTATTCGCGTACTGGCTAGTTGGCATATACCGGCTGCGCGTTATGTATTTACGTGATGCATTTAAGGAAGAGAATTTTAATTGAGGATTTGTACAGATTAGTACTAATCTTCGGCTATAGATGTTAGGTTAGCTTAGCTTCTATAGTTTTAGAATTTTCCATTGTCGTTCTCTTTGTCTTTTCTTATGCTATAATTGGCAAGCTGCCCTGCTTCTGTACCGAACAGGTAATGAACACGTGGCCTTTCCACCCCATCCGCATCTGCTGGTGCTTTTCCCCAGCGTACCGTTCAAGCAAAGGCTGGTGGTACCTTCGTGGTACTAAAAGCCCGGACTGTAGAGAAATACAGGGCAGACTGAGCATTTTTGTGGAACAAGATAATGTCAGATTAGCCGACTTCAAGGGGTTTTCGTTGAAGTATACTAGACATTGCCTTGATCCGTTTGCTCGCTGGAGATTAATTTGAAAGCAGGCAGTTTTTATTACTGATTTATTCATCTGATAACAGAAGCAGCCTAGAAGTTTAATAAGCATATAGTGCAAGCCAGGCTGTTTTAAGAGTATTTCGGTCAACAGCAGTCTTGTGTATGAAAGTAATCCGTGTTCTTGAGGTAAACTGTGTGCGTGCAGGAATTAGTTACAGAAGGTGAGTCTAAAACAACATTAGCTTGGACAGTAAGATCGAAAGTGGTATTCAGTTATTATAAAACCAAACATTTGGTTACAGGAAATGTGAAGTTTGCATTTACTATGCAAACCGCAGTAACACTGTGGAAAATGAATTCTGTAGCGTTCATACATTAGTATGTTTGACCAAAAAAAAAAGTTAGCTAGGAAAGTCCTCAGACAACAGAGAATATTGATCTGCAAGGCCAGGTATCTCATGGTACACTGTACTAATATCTGTCTGAGAGAGAGAGAGAGAGAGAGAGAGAGAGAGAGAGAGAGAGAGAGAAAGAGAGAGAGAGAGAAAGTAAAGACATTCAAGTACTATGCCCACTGTATCGGACACAGTTTTTCTTACTTAGGGATAAAATTTTAGAGTTTTATTGATTTCTAACAATTTGTGTGTACATTCCGGACTGTCCTTTTTTTTTTCTCCAGAGCGCTTTGTTTCATGTACGCCGGTTTTTGTTACAATCTTCGTTATGTTGGAAAAAGATAAAAGATAAAATTGTGAGAGTAATGTTTACCTTGGAACATAGCAGCTTAATATTTTATTTCTCATCTTCGTTAAACAACATCTGTTCATATCTCTATTTCTCCTTGCTACCCCCAATTCCCCGATCTCTCTCACTCTCTCTGTTTTTAAATGACAGAATCTGTTCATACATCTGTTTCTCCTTGCTACCCCCAATTCCTCGATCTTTCTCCCTCTCTTTGTTTTTGACTGACAGAATGGTTGAGTAGAAACATCAAAATGTTGTTTTCTTTCCTGCCAGGTATACCTTGCTCTTACGGTGTTCGCTTGGTAATCATTTTTCTCCCACGTATCTTTACTTGGGTATACAATATATACAGCAGTTAGTAAAGTTAATCATTTATGTCAATATATCTTCTAGTTTCATATCAGTTTGTTCCCTGTGTTTAAACAAATGGTATTGGCAATCTTTCCGTGGAAAAAAAAAAATTGGAAAGAACGCGGTGATTTAACTTCTAGATTCTAACCATTGACGAAGGGTCGGGATCCGAAGTTTTGGTGGCTACAGCACGAAGTTTCTTGAAGAATGAACTTTATTTTCTTGAGAGCCGTGTCATCGGAGTTCAAAGCAAGTTTGTGTAGAGTTGGGCTTGATAGAAATGTACCGTTTTATGAAGGAGTCGGACAGTAGCAGGGTAGAAGAGTCGAAGGTACTGGCTTCACAGATCTGGTTATTTTATTTTCATAAGTCCACTAAACGTTACTTAGAACTGAATGGCAGACGTTTTCCATGCTGTGTGACTAAAAACCAAGAAATCTTACTCACGCACGTACAGTTCAGTAAAACGAGGAGAAACAGCCCTCAGAGAATCCTTTTGCTCATAACAACCCGAAGAGCATGCATATATGATGAACAGGAATCAGGACCAGGAGAGAAACATTACTTTTTTTTCCTTTTCAAACATGAATAAAGTTTTAATATCAGATCCAGCACAAAATGCAGTGGCTTACAGCAGTTAAGGTTTTGGGTTAGAGGTTTTAAAGGAAGAAAATCTATGATCAATCAATCCCTGGCTTTACTGCAAACGGAGCGAAACTCTTAAGTGGCCCGTTTGGTCATAGTCGAGTCTCTTTGTAAACACTCTTTCCGGATGAACTTGAAAGCAAGTGGGTGTTAGCACACGGTTTGGGCATTATTTTGTCCACGCCGACGGAAACTAGTGCACCGTTAGGGCCTTTTTCCCACTGAGAGACTAGCGTGTGTTTCTATTTTTTCTGAAACTTCCCCATCCAGGAAATCGATATTTGTAGTTAGATAAATCGGATCGCAAGATTTTTTTTGTTGTTGTTGCTCTCCAGCAATTCTTCCCTCAAATCATTTTTTCTGTACCACAGGCAGTAATCTTCCTAAACAGTTCTTCCTTCTTTTGTATGTGGAAATTGGAACAACTTTTCCGTGTTTTCCTGTTTGTATTGAATGAAACTAGGGCCTCCAGCACCGGGGGGGGGGGGGGGAAATAGAGTTATTGGCAGTAAAGATATGCCTGTTTGTTGTAATGCTGATTGAATAGTCGTGTACCATTGAGGTGATGTAAAAACAGCACTTGCCAGCGGAATGGCCCGCGTCTCATTACATTGGATTATGTTTACACGAGATTTTCCTCATTTGGCGTCTGTTTGAATGCGCTAGAGGCTTTGAGTAAAGTACTTGGATTATTTTCCTCGTGGAAGAATAATAGCGTCGGAGTTTAGTTGAAGCCAGTCAGTTTTCTGGTTCAGAAGTTTAACTGTTGTGGGTCGTTCTCCCCCCCCCCCCCCCCGGTACTTTAATATATCTGTTATATTTATGTGTGGAAGGAATAAATGAGGCTTGCACGTTCCTGCATGCTTTCTAAAGTCGTACTGTTTTAAAGTGAGTGATGTCGCCTGTCATCAGGGAGATAATATCAGAAGTTATGAATACCAGCCACTTGTTACTTTCCTCGAGGCAGCTGTGTTAGCAATTCGTCACTCTAGCTCTGGCCATCGATTATGTTCAGGATATGGTTGTTGGGTTGGCTACTCGTATTGTTTGTACTTCAAACACGGACATCAGCTTTGGTACAGACTGCCATCGTATTGATTTGTCTTGTACTGTGCTGTTTAAGACGTTATCATCCCCAGAATCATTATCACCCTAGTCATAAGCTGTTTCTGTACGAATTCTGACTGTAACAGTTGTCCAAGTTCATCTGCACAGTACACCTGGCCATGCTGCTGACATTTGATGGTATCTACCTTTTGTTTTATCAGCCGTGTTGTTGCTCTCTTCTTTTGTTTGTAGCTATTAATATAGTGTTACAGTCATTCATTAACCAGAATACTCGAAGTTCCAGGTTCTTGTGTTTTTCCCTTCTCACAGGGTCACTTGTTTCTGTCTTTCTTTATTCAAACTCTTATTGCATATCGCCCAAATGTTCTGCGTATCATCCATGTTTTATAGACTGTCTTTTCTTTTCTTTCAAAAAGAAGTAGACTCACATCGATCTGTGCAGGAAGACCTTAAGGTAAAACAATTATTCGTATGATTTGCTAAGCTTTTCGTTAAAAACGGCCTTATTGATTTGGAGTATATGATTATTTCTGTTAGATGTTATAAATTATGTGAAAGAAAGGAGTTTTGGTGGGGAAGTAAACTGTATACAAATCAAATTATAACGACTCTTTTCCTATTGAAAGAGTTTTGAAGGAAGTATATGTTAAGAGTTCTGTGGAACTTGTCAAGCGTCGTTATGTCTAAACAGCTTCCGTCATAGATGTCTCTGCTATTATTTGATTGATGTAATCGGTCGCCTTGTACTTGTATGAACTCTGTAACTGCGAGCTGTTGTTCTTTGCAGCCGATGCTGTAGAGATGTTGAGCCACAGCATCGTATCGGCGTGGGAGCGGGTTATGGTGGCTATTTTTTCAGTCCCAGAGTACAGCTAAAAAGGGGTGTGCAGTGCTTCTCTAGTAGACTCCACCACCTTGGGGACTATAGCGATCCATGCCCCGTTAGCCATGCTAGGCCTGTTATTGGGGGTACCAACGGAGAGGTGGAACAGGGTCAGCTATGGTTCGCTAACCTTAACGCTGGCATATCAGCTGTGGTCCGCGTTCTCTGTATAGCCTCACACCCACAGTGAAATAGTTTGAGAACATTTCAGGAAGAAGTGTGGTGGGGTTTTTATTGTAGAGACGCCAGAGAAGTGCGTGCCATTGCTTTTGGTTCTTCTGATCTCTGCATCCTAGTGACTTTATATTGCTTTTTTTGTGTGTTCATATTATCAATTTGGATGCTTTGATCTTCTTGGGAAACAAAAGAGAAATGACAGCTGCGGTAAAACTGGTTCTAGTAATGAAAATAGATGGGTATATTTGGTTCAGTTTTACAAAATGAGGAACGTACAACAGCCCAATATTTCGACAGGAGCCTTTTTCAAGGATCAAAGATTTGCCGAAATATTGGATTGTTGTACGTCCTTAATTTGTGTGTACTCATCTTGCTTTCTGCCCACTTTCCTCACCCTGGCTGTCTTTTGTAAAACTGAACCATACACCCATCTGTTTTCATTGGTAAACAAAAGAACTTTCCCATTTCTTGTGTGGTTCTTGTGCAGCTGACACCATTGTGGTCGAAGTATTGGTTATTGTCCTTTGTTTTAGGTGTCTGTTTTCTTGTCTTCTTTCATCTGGAAAACTGCACCATAACCATCATTGGTTAACCAGTTTTGCCACAGCTATCGCTTTGCTGAGATTTGGCGATCATTTCAATTCTAGTGCGGGTTGTGAGAGCGCACCCCGGTACTAAACTCGCATGAGCCAGGTTGTTCTGTGATTCGTGGTTGTGCAACGTGTTGGCTCCACGACAGCGTATCCCAGCCTGTGCGACTTTTATTTCATGTACATATTACACATTTGTACACTCTAGTGACACTAAGTTTCATATATTGAGCTATCTTTATTGTCTATATATTGTAAGCTGTACTTGCTCTTAATGATATGCAGCTGGTTCTGTTGTGCCGTCCGTACATATCTTTAATGGTGGCTTAGCGCGTCAGTTTTCAGAAATGGATATTCGCCTGTGCCAGCGGTTCTTAAGCAGTGATCCCTTTCCAGCGCGAGGGCGGCCAAGAACCTCTCATTAAAATGAATAGAACCAAGATGGTTTTTTTTCCTGGAGTCAGTCAGTTTGCCAGTTCATATATATATATATGCTTACCAGACGTCCCGCTTTGACCGGGACTGTCCCAGTGTGATGATGTAGTCTCTGCGTTCCGGCCAGTTTGTCATTTTGTCCTGGTTATTTGGTAAAATTTTACAAGTGCCGAATATACAAGAAGTAAAAAAATAGTGCAGCCTCTGGTAAAATGGTGAGTTGGCAACTAAAATGTCCCCTCTGTTACACTCGCTGTTGCCAGTCTAAATATTTTGTATCTAGATCTGAGTACTTTTAAAATTGTCTAGATGTTTTCCCCAAAAATTTAGAGCGTGTGGCCTAATGAATTTTTATGTTTTATTTTTTTTCATCCAGATATTTTTTCTCAGAATTTATAATAGCATGTAGCCTATGAGATCAATATATTTTGATTTAACTTTTTAGATATTTTGTTTCAGTTAGAGTTGGCTACACTGGAACTTACACTGGCCACGTCATTGTTGCGCATGTCCTATCTTAGTTGAGGTCAAATTGCGAGTCAGCATTTGCCATCATTCTGTAATGTACATTAATTGATTAATTTAATCTCCAAAAATGCCAAAAAGAAACTGCGTGTTTACTAATGAATTAAAAAAGGATTATCCGTTTTTGAAAAAAAAAGTCTGTGATCGTATTGACCAAGTGAAATGTAAATTGTACTTTTCAGAGTTTTCAGTAGCTCATGGTGGACGTTCGGACGTTAAAAATCACTCGAAATGTGCGAAACATAAGGCAAGCCTAGTAGCAGCGGCAGGGACTTCATCAAATATATTCTCATATTTTAAATATACCGATTTAAGTGACAAAGAATTTTTTAATAGCAGTTAAAGAAGCAACTTTTGCATTTCATGTTGCCATTCACAATCTCAAAATATTCAAATATTCTTTATTTAACCTTTTAAATGATAGGTATTTATCCCCCCCTCTCTCTCTCTCTCTCTCTCTCTCTCTCTCTCTCTCTCTCTCTCTCTCTGAACCTTAAGTGCCCAGGGCACATCGGGCTTCCGCAAGGGTTTTCCACAAATGCCTGTCCTTTGCCTTTTTTATGCTCTTGCCCAGGTGAGCCCTCTGTTGCTCAGTATCCTCTCTGTTGTTCTTCTCTATGTCTCTTTTGGTCTACTCTTACTTCTGTTCCCCTCTGGTGTCCATCTTAGTGCTATTTTTGGTAATGAGTTGTCAGTCATTCGGAGCACATGTCCCAACCATCGCCAGCGTCTTTAGGTACGTGTCCTAGTAGGCTTTATTTTCTGTTGTGAGTATTTTCTCAAAAGTGTCCTGGTTTGAAAAAAAAATTATAAGCATATATATATATATTATATATATATATATATATATATATATATATATATATATATATATATATATATATATCGAGTCGCATTGTCATTTCACCTGTAAATACAGAACAAATGACTGCACGACAAGTGGCACAGAACATAACACCATGACATGTGACACAGAACATAACACAACGATAAGTGACACAGAACACGACACCCATTGTCCTAGAAGGCTAAGTTGTTCTGTGATGCAGTAGGTAGATCTGTAATTGTTTCACCCTGTGACGGAGATAGCACACAGCCCTTCGTAAGGTCACAGCGTGTCTCTTTAATGCATTATGAAGGGTAAATTTACACGCCTGATGGCTCCTAGTTATTGTGTCTCGTTGTCTGTGTTCTATCTCCTTCAGTTTATCTCTGCAGTTGCTAAGCCCAGGAATTATACTTGAGTGAAATATGCGAATAGCGGTGCCTATGCGGGCACTCTGATAGTGGAAAATGTCACCAGTGGTCGAAAAAAAAACCATCTCATTCCAAATCTGCCAAGAGTACAGATAGAGACAGTACTGTATAGCCACGTTTTATGTACATGCTTGCTAGAAACAGATCAGACCACAGACCGAATGGCTATGACATCTGTAGAAGAACAAGGTTCAGGGTTCAGAATTCAGACTCCGGCTTCACTGCATTCGGGACAACCCCATATATGCCCCCAGCATTCATCCACGTATGTTTGCTAGCAGTTTCTTCACAGCTACATTGTTCTTCCATTCGCGCTCTTCATTTTCCCGCAGTCTGTCCAAATACAGCTTCACCAATGTCACCTTTGTCCATTGTCAGTCCACCATTTATTTTAGCCTGTCCAGCAAGTCTGTCTTCCACATCATTTCCATGTACTCTCGCATGTCCTGGACAGTAAAGCCGCGTTAGACTCATCACATTTGACTGGTTTAACACATGAACCCATTCTTTTCGGAGCAATTTCTTATCTGTCTTGCGAAGCATGCTCTGTGAATCCATCACAATGACACCATTAACCACGTCATGAGCAACTAGTCATTCCATTGCCGCCGACACAGCCTCTGTTTCTATTCGCATGCTTGATGAGCTGACTTCAGATGCTCCCGAACCCTGTGCCACTACTCATCCATTTTGGTAGACAACAAAACCCCAACCATTTCTACTATTCGGAGCCACTGAGTCATCTGTATATATTACTGTGTCGGAAGACCCAAGTGATCCTGGATGAGATCTTGAGCCCAAAGTTCAGCTGCCCCCTGTGCCCAATCTGGATATTCACGACCTTTCTGTATAATAACCTTTGTTAGCTGAGGTCGGCCCTGTAACCATAAACAGTCACCGCCTTTAGCCACCTCATCTAAATTGCAAATTGACATTACTGTATCTTCGACATCAGCTATACAGGATCTGCCTCTTTTGATGCGTCCTCCTTTTATCAACTCCTGATCCTTATGGAGAGGCTGGTCCTTAATGCCAGCAACCTTGATGTATGCCTTTACCTGAGTTTGCTTGTGTTTAGACCTCACATTCGCCATATCAAGCAGACAGCGCATGGCTGCCACTGGTGCAAACCAAGACCACTCTCATTGCCTCGTTCCGTACATGCTGTAGTCTTCTCAGCTGTGTATTTGACAGGGTGAGTAGGCCAAGACCATACCTCAACGGTGGCATCGCCAGCGCATGCATCAACAAGAATAGAGTGCACCGTGGAAAGCTCGCTGTAGCCGTTTAACCTTACCGTTCCCAAAGCTTTCCTGGCTTTTTGTATTCCGTCTTTCACATGTTGTGCATAGGACAAGGATCGGTCAGATGTGATCCTTAGATTCATTCATTCATTTGCATGTCCCTTGCGGAACTTTGCCTCCCTAACAGCACTCCTGTAGGCCTATCGGATGTGAGCAAGATGGCCTGCTGCTGATACATCCATTTGCAGATCATCAACGATGTCTTGCAGCCATCTTCGCTTTGGTCTTCCTCTCTTTCTTTTTCCTATTATGTACCCTTCCAAGACTGTCTTCTCTAAATTATCATGACGTTTAATGTGTCCAGAATATTTAAGTTTTCTCTCTTTAATCCTCTTTACTAGCCAGCCTTCTTGTAGTTCTTGTAGTATGGATATATTTGTTCTTTTTTTGTGTCCATGGTATTTGAAGAACACTTCTGTAGCATTTACATTCAAAGGCATTTATATGTTTTTCAGCTGTTTTAAAAAGTTAAGTGTCCAGATCTCACATGCATATGTTGCCATGGGAAAGATGCATGCACTTTAAAATCTTATTTTTGTAGTTCTGTCTGTTCCTCTCCACAGATTCTTTAGTTCTTTTACTTTCTGAAGAGTGATAGATGTCCTCTTTTTAATTTCCCTCATTGTATCTCCATTATTAATTAGCAGTGATCCAAGATATTCAAAACTCTTCACTTCTTCCAAACTTTCCTCATTGATACCTATTTCAGCTGTCTTGTTTGTTTTGTCACTTGTCATCAATTTAGTTTTCTTTGCATTAAGATAAAGGTTTTGCTCTTCGATGTTCTTATGGATTGACATAATTAGTTTTTCCATTCCCTTTTGTATTGTGGACGATAATACTGTGTCATCAGCATATCTAATCTCTGGTATTTCATAACCTCCAATTGTTATGGCATCGTAATATTCTTTGTCTACATCTTCTCTAACATTCCTCATTATATTTTCAGTATACAAGTTAAATAAGTAAGGCGACAGTCTGACGGACCCCATGTTTTATGTCAAACCAGGTTGTTGTTTCACCATTTATACTTACTGCTGCTTGTTAGTCTAGATATAGAAGTGATGTTAATTGTATCAAATGTGTTGGAAATCCCATTCCCCCCCCCCCCCCCATTATTTCCCACAGTTTCTGGTGTTGTACACAATCAAATGCCTTTGAGTAGTCTATAAAGGATAAATATAGATTCACATTAAGATCCCTAGATACCTCATGAAATGTGTTCTCTTAATATCTTGGCCTTGACACTTCACAATCGGAATTCGGATCCTACAGTTCTTGTTAGTTAATGAGCAGCACGGGATGGTGGCTTTTTCTGGGTTTATCACTGGATTGTTATCCTCACATCCGCTTGTTATCTGATCCACCTTGCTCTGTGTCCTTGAGGCTAGTTCCCCTCTACACCTCCCATGCTCATATGTTAATAAATCATCAGCGTAGGTCAGTGTTCTCCCCGCATCGTTCCTAAATAACATGAAATGCCAGTAGAATATACACTGAACAGTACATGAGACAAGGGAGACCCGTGAGGCAGTCTCGTAATAATGGTTCTGGGCTCTATCCATGTTCTGTATCTTAAACCGATCGCCTCAGCATCATTGAAGCTATCCTTCAAACCAATCTTGCATCTACCCCAAACTCCATCAGAAGTTTCAATAGCGTTGTGTAATCCAACAGCATCGTTGATTATACAGTGGACTCTTACTAGGAAGTGTTTGCTGATTTTGTGGAGGGGTAATTTATTCAGGTCATTTCCCGTGTCTGGTTCAGAGTGATGTAACCGGTATATTGTCTGTGGCAGACATTTTGCTTTTTGTTGTTGTTGTTGTTGATTGTTTATTTTACATGCTTTTGATTTTATTCTGCATTATTTTACTGGTGTTACATTACACCACGCACACATGTGGTGTTTTCTAACTTTAAGAGGTTCTCTTAACATGGTGGGGAACTAGTTAACAACGGTCATAGTTTATCTTACCAGCAAGTCTGGCATTGTTAACTTGCACATTAGCATAACCAGCACTCTCATTAGACAGAAGGACAGTGTGCTCAGATTTAGAACATTTGAAATAACATGTGACGTTGTATCTACATGGGCCATACTTCTGTCAGATGAACATTCTGTCCGTATAATTTTAGAATTTTGGTTTTTTAAATGTCAGTTTCTTTAGCGATTTGACCGCGGGTAATGTTCAAGAATGTGTCCAAGATGTTATGTCTTTTGTATTTAATGCTTTTTTTTTCTTTGTTTTACTGTTGAATGTGTTGATAGTGTGAACTGTTGTGGAGTTTAAACGTAAAATCTTTTTCGTTCAAAATGTTACTTATATTTGTGTTGAACTGATGTTGAATGTTTGAAATAGAGTGAAAGTTGAGAGATTGTCAGTTCATCACACTTTGAAAATAGAGTGAGCTCTCTCTTTCTCCCTCTGTCTCTCTCCCTATCTCTCCCTCACTCACGGTGTGTTGTCTATGTGTCTTTCTGAGTAGCAAAGCTGACCATGATGTATAGAAGAAGCGGATGTAGCTAGACTAGCAAGACAGTGGCCTACACCCATCTCATAGAAACAAATTAGTTGAGTATTTTGGCCTGGCTAGCAGCTAACGTACAAGACCGGAGGACCTGCGTGAACGTAACTGTAGCGTTAAAGAATGTAACCTTGACATGTGAAATTCCAGTCTTGTTTTGGGTAATATTAACATATATCAGTGTTTTCTCTCTCTCTCTCTCTCTCTCTTTTCCCCCCACCCCCTCCAAAAAAGACCTTTTAGAAACAGGCTTCATGCTCTAATAGAGCGAGGTTCGATTCTCAGTGTCTCGCAGGATTTTTCTTTTCCTCTTAGTTTTTAAAATTTTCATCACGTCTTCTACGATTCTAAAAGCTTCCAAAGTTCGACAGTTTTTTTTTTTTTATTTACATACTTGACAAAAGTTTAATCTTCGTTCTTTCTGCTGTTGGCCTCGGAGTTATAATGTTTTAATGGTACTCGTGAAATTCTGTGAACGCATTTTAACTGGGGGTTTCTTTGCAGAATCAGATACGCCGTTAATAAATGATCACAGTGTCTGGTGATCACAGTATCAGAACGTAAAGACAACACTTAGCTACCCTGTTATTTTCTGCCACTTCTGATTCTGTACATCGTCTAAGCTAGTCACTGATATGGGGGCTGTATCGACTGGAAATGTCTGTTTCTACGCCCATCTCTCTCTCTCTCTCTTTCTCTCTCTCTCTCTCTCTCTCTGTCCTCTCAAAACCCTTTCATCTTATCATTAATGTTTTTTTTAACACAGCTTTTTTTTCATTGTCTATAGATTATGTACCAACGATGCCTTTAATTACGAAATGCATAGCTATCATTTGTGAACTATATGAAACCACAAAGCGAAGAAAAATAGTGATCTGCAAGGAAGTAGATTGTGCATAGGCCGAAATTCGCTTCCTTGCTTTTGCCAAGCAGGGGTGGGGGTGGGGGTGGGGGTAATCATAGTCTGTTGTACATAAGTGCAGTTATCACAGGAAGCTAGAAAAGAAAGATTAGATTAGTAATTTTTTGATTAAATTTACACATTTATCTAAAGCTAATAACTTTTAAATACGTATGTATATCTGGGTATACAAATATATATGGGGGCATTGTACTAACGCTGTGGAAAATCAATCTACTAGAAGAAAAGTGTAGAGTCAGTTGTTTATACAGACATGCCTTGCTTTATATCGGTGTTTGTATCTTCGAAGTATGGCTGTATTACCAGCAGAAATATCTAATGTGTCTGATCTAGTTTTCTTCAGAAAGTATAACAAAGAAGAAGGAAAGTGAAAGGCTGAACTTCTAAAACCTCCAAGAACAGCTTGTACGAGGAAGAAGCAAGATGGCGTCATCCAGGTTTCACAGCTTGGTTGGTTGATGGTCTCTGTGTAATCGACAGAAGTGAAGAATTATTTCGCTGAAAGTGTTGTATTATCCACGCCTGAGCTTGATAATCACTGTGACCATCATCTTTGAGAGTTAACACCTGCACGTATAACTTCAAACTGAATCCTGTACGACAGGAATTGTTAGCTGGTGATATCCATATATTCCATGAGAACCAAATGTTGAGAGTATGGCCTCGATCTGTGAAGAGTTTTTAAAAATTACTGTCAGATTATAGAATTTTCTTTCAGCTTGTTCTATTGTTCCCTTGCTATCCATAAGTGGAGTAAAGCCAAAGTATTGACATCATTTATAGTCGTACTGGTGTCTAATTGATGATGATGATGATAGACTGGTGAAGAGGGTATGGGGACACATTTGGCAATCTATAAGGGTCAGTACTCGTAAAAAAAAAAGGTAAGAACCCAGGCATTGGGACACTTGTTTGTAGGACCAGCCCCACGTTTGTTGCCCATGTTGGTTTCCCTCACTCACGTAACAAGAAACATATAGTTTTTTTTTCGTACGGGGTTCTGATTAACCTCCACTTGCTGTAATTAAGTGTCTTTGCTGTGCTGTCAGTGATCTGCGTGTATACCACAACTGTGAATGTTTTGTAGAGTAAAGATGGCAGTGATTGTGGACACCCCCCCCCCCCCCCCCCGAGGCATGAATACGAAGATGAGTCAGGACCCCTACGGCTTGCTATCGTGCCCTGTATCTCAGTTCACTTGTTGGCTGATCTAGTTTCGTTTTTAGGCTGTAGTGGCACAACTTGTTTCCTGTAGCTCTGCGGGGAACAAGATGGGTCTTGACCAGAGCGAAACGTCTTAGCTTTTATACGGACATTAAAACATGCATGCTTTATAAAGACATTAAAGAGTTCACAGAGTGTACAGACATTTACAACCAAACCTGACTAGAAAGGTATGGGTCAAGCGTGAAGACGTGGGGATAGGGGTGCGATTAGAATATGGAGGGGTGGGGTGTACATGAGCAGATTTGACTTCTTCCTAGCAGCAAGACCCCAGAGCAGGCCCCAGCTGATGATGGAGAGGAAGAAACCTAAGAAGGAGTCACTGCCGGCTTGGAGTCTCAGCCCGTCGGACGAGCTGTGTGTGTGTGTGCTAGAATATGAGGAAAAAAAAACTATGATCGCCTTCTCATTGGGCATGTTAATACGCCGTCCTTGTTTTACATGGCATGACTCAGCGGCGCCAAGCTGTGAGAAGTGATAATATGTCGTAGCTTTGAGCTCACACATTCAGTCCAGAATCATGTTAGGTGTGTTTTTTTCCAATGTGACTGACGAATAAGAACGAGGAACCGTATACTTCAGATGATATAGTTGGTGTATGTAGGTAACGATGTTGCTTTTAAACCTTGAGACCTCTCTATTTCGTGGGGGGGGGGGGGGGGAGAGATTAGAAGAATGACTACAACGTGCAGTACGTTATAGCTAGTTCGTGGAATGCCGTTGTGTGCTGTGTTATTGTCTGCTTTTTCAAGTATGAGGTTTGTGAGGTTTATACAGGATTTTCTTTAGAGAGTGTGTCCATTGTTTTCTGCAAGGGATCCGTCGTGATTCGTGTCGATGAGGAATATTTTGAAAAGTCTAACGTTGTAAACAGATTGAAGAGCAGGGTCAGAACTTGTTTTGTATGTCTGTCAGCTGACGTAGGGAAGCCGTGATAGGTCGTTGTTATCGTCGTCTGTACATCACGGTGCAGAAGAGCATCTTTCTTTCTTTCTTTCTTTCTTTAAACGGACGTGACGTTTAGTTTTCGCGAAAGTTGTAGTTTTTTGTATTTTTTTAATTTCATACTTCCTCTGACTCTGTTACGGTTAAAAAAAATGGTCTCCAGACAGCCATGTTGATTCTACAGCCATGATCTGGAATGAGCCATAATCAGCTGAGATAATAGTGAGTACAACGTCTTGTCAGTCAGTGCCGCAACATTTTTATTCAGTGCAGTCTCGTTTCCACCCGTTTCTGTTTAGCACACACAATCAGAGCTCGATTTCGCGGTTTGATTACCAGCTATCGATTACCCATTTCCTAATGCTTCCACGTGGTACATGATAGCAGTCTGTTCTCTCACACTGACTGGGGTTGTTGCAGTTCTTGGCAGGTCCTCGGGTTGAGTTAGGGTGATACAACCCCCTCGCGTTATGTTGAATTTTAGAGGGTAATCTGCTGCACTTTGTCATTGTTCGGAATCTTATGCGAAGCCAGCGGCTGGAAATCTTTCAAAAAAGATGGAGGCGTCAATGGTGCAAAAGAAACAAAAGTATGAGCACAGTACTTGTAGTGCATTAAAGTTTCTGACGTCGTGTTGTGTCAGGTGCTTTACTTAGTTGGATCAAGTGTTACATGAAGGATATAAAACCTTTCATCTTGCATCCTTGTTGAGAGAAGTCTGTGAAACAAATCCGGTGTCTTGGTTAACTATAGTACGTTACTTCTATGGTGGTGTATTATTAAGAGGCGTCTTTTGTGTGCGTTGCATGTAATGTTATTGCGCCCCTTGAAGTGGATAAACTTATGATACATTTGTTTTTTATGTAATTTTTTTTAAATGAGAGACGGTGTGTGATGTGTGTGTGTGTGTGTGAGAAAGAGAGAGAGAGAGAGAGAGAGAGAGACGTATCCATGTAATAGTGAAACCTGAGTGTTATGGTGCAAGGGGAAAATGCATGTTCATTTAATGACTAGTTAATACGAGACAGTAATAAAGGAAGAGATGGCAGTTCTACCCGAACACGCAACTCCTTCTTCTTACTACAGGACGCAGTAAGCTTTCGGGTTTGCTGTGACATCCATTCGCCCAGGAGGTTGGTATTTTCCTTTTCAATCTGTATCTTGGAGGGCGATGTGGTCAGTATCAGGCCAGGCCGCCTTTACTGTGCCAGCTCCAAGAGGGACCAGGCACCCTTATTTCTACAGCTTGGGGGTGGGGGTGGTGACTGGGACGCTTCCAACCTCACCGTCAGAGATCAGTGCACTAACCACTTCGATACTCACACTCTCAGCCTGTTTTAACAAATAGCAGTCTCCACTTCGATACTCACGCGCTCAGCCTCTTTTGACAAATAGCAATCTGGTTTTTTTAGAAGAATTCATTATATACACAAATCTGGAAGAATGGTTAGGGAATGAAAATAGAAATCGCTTGGCTCAGTGTGGTTTACTTACAGCATTTTACAAACCCCGAGCTTTGCCACGTCACAGAATAATCAAAGTCAGTGTGACTTTTTGGCGGCAGAAATAGCCCATATGATTGTTGTTTTTTGTATTCTTAGTCCTAAGTTACCATCTGACTGATATATGATATGTAATAAAGATTTAAGTGGCGCTATATAGTGGCTCACCTGACACACGAATGTCACATGTACAGACAAGAGATTGGTTAGTAGAATCGTCATTATCATCTGGTGCCGTCTCCCCGCCGATAGTTGGCAGCGATGAATCTCCACTCTGCTCTGTTTCTTGTCTTCGTAGTGCACTCGGCCAAGCTGGCTCATATCCATCTCTTGATATTGTCCACCCATCTGTGTTGCTGACTTCCTATTGTTCTCTTCCCTTCGTTCTTGTCCTCAAGAAGGGTCTTCAATATAGTATTTTGCCTCTTGATATGCCCAGCGTATCTTAGTTGCCTTATTTTTATGATTTTCAAAATTTCTTTTTTCACTTATAGCTGGTTTAGCACTAATTAGTAAAATATACAGAAAGCTTCATATACAGCGTTGTTGAGTTTAAGGTCTTGTCTTCTCCAACATATTTTTGATCGCAAGACGCTGTAGTCTACAAAAGACTTAGCTATGAAAAAGGGGACAGGAGCAAGGTTGAAGCAGCTGACAGGGCAAGCGGAAGTGTTTTGTAAAAGTACCGGGTGTTTCAAAAGTTTGGTGACACTTTCCGAAGACCACGTTAAGAAGAAAGCTGTGCTGTTTTGTAGAGAAATTCTCAGAATTTTACACATTTCTTAAAGGGATTAATTGTGACCGGCGCGCCGGGTGACAGGGCACACGCTAGTGCCATAAGCAAGTCTCTTTCAGATTTAATGTAGCATATCTGGAGCAGCAGATGCGATGACGTCCCTGAGTCGCAGCTTGAAAATGTTCAGATCTCATGAAAGTGGTTGTACGTAATGTGGGTCTTTAATGTTCTCCACGTGAAGACAGTGTCACACGATCAGAGCTTCAAGAGGCAGCCTACATTGATCTCCTGAAAACGTGAAGGAACTTTTTGAGCACTATGTGTTTTCTTTGTCATGTCGTTTTTTTGTGCTAGTTATCTATCGTTAGTCAGAGGCGAGTGAATTAATTCGCTTTGTTTTTGTTCATTTCCTTGCGTGGGTGTATACACTTGAGCATGGCATGTAGGAGAGCATCTCTCATTGCAGCCGTGCATGTGTACTTCTTTTCTTACAGCAGTGTAAAATAAAATAACATCCCACCCCACCCCACCCCACCCCCAAGCGAGGAGGAGAAACTTTTAACTTAGGGCGGGACGTGTAAAACGAGACCGTTGACGGGAGCTCTGAAATGTGTTTCTTGAAGTTAAGTCTGTCGTTCAAGGCCATGTGTGTGTTTGGTGGAGCAGGTTAGTGAGGTGTTAAAACAACTATTAGCAATTGTACAGTCACTCTGGAGGTCATTAATTTTCTTTTGTTTTTGTATCTCTGTCGAGTGTTCATATCTGACTCAAAAAAAT
This sequence comes from Achatina immaculata, assembly GCA_009760885.1. Classification (NCBI taxonomy): domain Eukaryota; kingdom Metazoa; phylum Mollusca; class Gastropoda; order Stylommatophora; family Achatinidae; genus Lissachatina; species Lissachatina immaculata. The sequence goes on from CM019704.1 coordinate 28,670,912, forward strand.
AAACCATCGATTTCATAAGTTCATGTTTTGTGTTATCTTTTTTTTTAAACAATGTGTGTTTCGCGCTTATATCTTGCGAGTTTCGCTTTTGTGTATGCTTTGTGTTTCATATGTATATTTAGTGGGTATTTTGCATATATATCTAGCTGGTGTTTCACGTTTATATATAGTTGGTGAGTAGGTGTTTCATGTTTATATCTAGTTGGTGCTTCACGTTTATATCTAGTCGGTGAATTGGTCTTTCACGTTTATATCTAGTTGGTGAGTAGGTGTTTCATGTTTACATATAGTTGGTGTTTCACGTTTATATCTAGTTGCTTCTTCACGTTTATATTTATTTGGTGAGTCTGTGTTTCATGTTTATATCTAGTTGGTGTTTCACGTTCATATCTAGTTGGTGTTTCACGTTCATATATAGATTGTTTTTTCACGTTTATATATAGTTGGTGTTCCACGTTCATATATAGATTGCTTTTCACGTTTATATCTAGTTGGTGTTTCACGTTCATATATAGATTGTTTTTCACGTTTATATCTAGTTGGTGTTTCACGTTCATATATAGATTGTTTTTCACTTGTATATCTAGTTGGTGTTTCACTTTCATATCTAGTTGGTGTTTCACGTTCATATATAGATTGTTTTTCACGTTTATATCTAGTGGGTGGTTCACGTTCATATAGAGATTGTTTTTCACGTTTATGTCTAGTTGGTGTTTCACGTTCATATAGAGATTGTTTTTCACGTTTATATTTAGTTGGTCTTTCACATTTATATCTTGTTGTTTTTTTCATGTTCATATCTAGTTGGTGAGTTTGTGTTTCACGTTCATATCTAGATGGTGTTTCACGCTTGTATCTAGTTGGTGTTTCACGTTCATAAATAGTTGGCGAGTCGGGGTTTCACATTTATATCTAATTGGTGTTTCACACTTATATCTACTTTGTGTTTCGCGTTTATATCTAGGTGGTGTTTCACGTTTATATCTTGGCGGTGTTTCACTTTCATATCTAATTGGTGTTTCACGTTCATATATAGTTGGTGAGTCGATGTTTCACGTTTATATATAGTTAGTGTTTCACATCTATATCTAGTTCGTGTTTTGTAGTCATTTCGTTACACATCGTGTTCAGAGGATTATCGTTCTTGTATACGTCCCCAGAACCATTCATCTGTATATTGAGATGGGGAGGGGGCGGGGTCTCTCCATGCTCTTGGAGTTTCTAGTTTTACATTATGTTATTCCCTTCATGTGCTGACGGATAATTTACGACCGCATATTTCTTTCCTTTGTGAATCCGCAGTGGTGCATGTCACCCATTAAAAAAAAAATCATCGGACATGGGTATTGTTTCATATTCACGGGAGATTATTTTATTTTTATTCGAGTATGTCTTTTCTCTTCATGTACTGAAAGCTGCATGTAGCGTTTTCTTTGCTATGCCATGAGCAGCAGGTTGGTGGTGTCATTTTTCAGAAGATCTGTTCATAGAAAACAGCCTGGTCTGAAAGAGTAATGAATCAGTGGAGCATAACATACTAGACTGACGAGGAGCCGAGGAAACAGTTACAGCGCCTGACAGTCGCAGTGATTAAAAGCTTATTTGGAGACATCATGCTACTGCAAATAAGAACGAACGTTGTTTTTTTTTTCTTGTCTTGAGGCCAAAATCGACTTCTGAGGAAAAGAAGGCAGGGAGGGAGGGGGAAAAAAGGAAGTGGTTGTACAGTGCTAATGGTATGCTCTCTGCACTTTAATTATTTAAACTCTTAGATTAGCAGTAGAACTTGTATTGCTGTTGTCACGTTAACGACATTATACATTTCTGTCTATCATTGTACTGATCAGATTTCGAATATAGTGTACAATGTCAGAGAAGTCCTAGATATAGTCACTTTATTGGTTTGTGCTGAAAACTGTGCAGACTAGAAGATAGCAGTGTCTCACTTTCCAGGTGAGCATATCGAAACAGGAAGACTGTTGCATGTGGTATTTGTTGATCGAAATAGTCACATGGGTTTTCCGAATGTTGCAAGGACTCTGATGTGTTTGTTTGACTCGGTAATACTATTTATAGCGAAAGACAGCCACAGACTACACACGAAGTGAAACGGGCTGTTATATATTATCCGTTATTAAAAGGAAATTTTCGTTTACAAACAGATGCTTGTGAAGATTAATGTTGCGATGTTGGCGATCGAACTCCATTATTGGAATAGAAAAAAACTAATTATAAACGGTTTACTTATAGACATTTGAACACCGAAAATAATTCTGTAAAAGTTGCGCCGGAAATCATATCGTACACGGTAAGATTGTTTTTGGGATATTTCCTGCTCTGCAACTAATGTATAACTCTTGTCGGAACAAAGGTGCTGTGGATGGATTCAAATATTGTTACGCGTTAAACTTGGAGAGTGTTCGTAATGCCAAATATAATCGAGTGTCAGAGCTCTGAGCGTTTTTGTAGGACTCGGAATATGTCACGTTCCTGCTGTAAACGTCCATTTGCTGGATCTGTGTACGGATCAGGGCTGTCGCTCCGTGGAGGCGGATTGCGTCCTGACCGTTCATCATTTTTGTGGAATGTGCTTGCATAACGGAGATAGTCATCCAGTCGTGGGTGGTGTCTGTGTGAGGATTTCCGGCTGAAGAGTAGTAATTCGTGGTTAGATTTGTTGTAAGATTTACTGCTCACCAGCGACGGATAATGTCCATAAAGGAGAAGCGGAATGTTACCTTCGAGGTACCCGCAGACGGGCAGGAGTTTAGCGAGCCCAACAATAATCATGACAGCAGACCCAACGGCAAAGCCAGTAGCAGAGAAGACAGCCGGTGCAGGTCCAGGGCTAGGTCAAGGTCGTGGTCTCGATTCCGAGCCCGGCGGACCAAATCTCAGGACTCGAGGACAGCTGGAGATATATCCACTAGCAGCAACAGGACGCCAGTCGGACTGAAGAGGGATCGTAGTCTGGCGAGTTTGGTCAGAACTGGTTCTCGCAACTCTGTCCGAAGCCTGGTCAAGTTATTCGAGGTTCGTTCGGTGAGTACACACAGTTACATTTTTTTTTTTTTAAAGTATATCTGTTTCTCGCTGTGCTTCTTTCTGTCTCTGTCTGTCCACGTAGACGGTCCACCAAAACTAAATAAAACTGGAAGCATCATTTCACAAAATGTTAGTCCACCAGAACCACATAAAACTGGAAGCATCATTTCACAAAATGTTAGTCCACCAAAACTACATAAAACTGGAGATTATTTTATAGAATAGTGCCTTAAATACAGAGCCCATGAACGGGTGTTAAAGAGGAGAATGACATCTGTTATTCGCGCTGAAAACGCGTTATTTAACCGACCAGATGATTCTTTATATTCTCGCCAAAATTCTTGGAGACATGTATGTTAGTGTTTTGATCTTTTGTGCTGATCTTATTTGATTTTGTTGTGCATAGAGTACGCCGTATGTTTGTTTTTAAATTTATTTTTATTTCTTACATTCTTTTTTCTTTTTATTTAATGGCACTATCATCCTGATATATAGTCCCAGACACAGCTGAACAAGTCAGACTGGAGTCCTCATTACCAGTTAGAGCCTGTGTGATTCTGAGTGTCTGTTCTGTTAAAATACAGCTAATCGCAGTCGTTGGCACTTAGAAATAGTCTGAGAATCTACAAGAGATTCTGTCTCTCCATAACCTTTATCTAAACAGCGCACGCACGCACACACACATATGAAAACACGTACACGCAATCATCTTTCTTTTCTGCCTGTGTGAATCTGCAAAGACTCTTAAGACTAGCTGTTAACATGATTAATATTTAATCATAGACGAAGACGTGAAATGATACATGTTGGCTATAAAAAAGTGCCGCGGCAAAGATGTACATATGTTAGACACACCCTGATAATGTCGAATGTTGACGTAGGAACATCACTGACAGTCTGGCATATGCCATCTAGAAATCGTGAGCTTGCCATCGGATCTCTTTAAGGCGACAAATGTGAACTGAATGTTTTATAACCCCAAATGAGTTGAAATTCTAGCCATGTTTAGTTTTATGTTGGATGTGTATTTGTGGGGTCATTGTCGGATTAAGGCACAAGTCGAAATATTACACTGGTGTCGTAAGCCATTGTTAAATCAAAAAAAAATGTGCCTCCGTTAGTTTTCTCTTTCTGTGTTTCTTTCTTCTCTCCATCTCTCTCTCTCTCTCTTTCCACACACACACACACACACAGAGTCCATACTCCCATAGTATGTATCAGTGTATGTCTTGAGAAATCATAGAATACAAGTAAAATGATGACATAAGAAATATTACCAAGGGAACATCAAAGAGAACATGCATGCGTCGTTACGGCGTATTTGTTGTGTCAATTGTTGTTGTAATATTGGAGTAGGAATGGAGCAGATGAACAGTTTGTCAGATGTTTACTGCCGTGGACGTTTTAACGTTCGTCAGTAGTATTCAGTATCCTCCGTTAGTTTATGTCCTGGCTTCGTTGTACAGGGGAAGGTAGGAGAATGACAAAATCAATCAGGGAGTCATGCAGCAGCAATCGATCCTGGGGCGATACCTGATAAATATTGCACGAGCTGTTTCGTGACCAGCTGAGCCGTTCAAAGGTGAGGAAGATTCTTACAGGCGTTTTGTCTCACCTCCTTTTGTTCCGTTTTTTGTTCTTTTGTGTTAGTCGCTCTCTCTCTCTCTCTCTCTCTCTCTCTCTCTCTCTCTCTCTCTCTGTGAGAGAGTTATTTTATTGGGTATTCTCTTTTACTTTGAATGTAATAGTTTAATCTTACATTCTTTTGATATGTTTTTTTAAAATAATGTAATTTGTATACTTATGTATTAAATCGAGTGTGTGGGAAGAATGAAAGATGGAGTGATGAAGGGCAGAATGTAAGACGGGCCTGCGTTCCCAGTTCTTTTTCCTTTGAAAATAAAGATCATTCATTCATTATCGCCTTCTCTCTCTTTCTTAGTTTCTGTCCTTCTCTCGTAGTCTGTCTGTCCCTCTTTTTCCTCTGTCTCTTTGTCTGTTTCTCTGTCCGTCTCTCTTTCGCTCTCCGTCTGTCTCTATCCCTCTGTCTTTCCCTGTGTCTTTCTGTGTTCCCGTCTGTCCCTCTCTCACTCTCTCTTTCTGTCTCTCAGTCACACGTAACGTGTATTTATTTCGTTCCGTCTGTTTGTAGCACTCGCGCTATTTCCCTCTCTCTCTCTTTCTCATTCTCTCTTTCTCTCTCTCTCATTCTCTCTCTCTTTTTCTTTCTCTCTGTCTTTCTCTCTCTCTCTTTCTCTCTCACTCTCTTTCTCTCTCACTCTCTTTCTCCTCTCTCTCTGTAACACTCACGCCCACACTTCTGTTCCCCCGACACCACGAGTTGTACTTTATTTTTCACTGATTTTATTATGCGGGCGTTCCAAGTCTGTTTTCTTAATATTTTCACTATCCTTCTTCCTTTCATTTATTTTTCGTTCATTTCTTTCCCCCCCCCCCCCTCCCCCCGGGACTATTTCGACGTTCGACTTTCTTGGTGATAAACGTCAGGAGAAAGTGTCCATCCTGTCTGATTGCCTCTTTACTTTTTGACACAAGGGTTAGGGAACTGTATGACTTAGTAATCGAGTGAGGTCCTGTTCACTGAAAGTGCTTCGGTCACCGATTTACGTAGTTCCGGCATACATCTGAACTTGCGTACAAATTTTCGACCTGCGCTATATATGTACTTGTATGAACTCCCTGTAACTGCGAACTGTTGTTCTTTGCAGCCGATGCTGTAGAGATGAGGCACAGCATCGTATCGGCGTGGGAGCGGATTGTGGCGGCTACTTTTTCAGTCCCTGAGTACAGCTAAAAAGCAGGGGGTATGCAGTGCTTCTTTAGCAGACTCCACCACCATGGGGACTATGGCGATCCCTGCCCCCGTTAGCCAGGCTATGCCTGTTACTGGGAGTACCAACGGAGAGTTGGGACAGGGTCTTGGTCAGCTACTTTTCGCTAACCCTGACGCTGGTATATCAGCTGTGGGTCGCTAATTACCTTATCGGGTGTCTTCATCCCACCCCAAGGCCCCCCCCCCCCCACACACACACGAAATTTAACGAAACAAACTAGTATCATCTGCTACCGTCAGTTGGTCCCGAGTTACGTAAAAATCGTAAATCGTGGGCTTTCAAAGATTTTTTTTCTTGTTTCTCTTGTGTTCCACTCGGTCCACTATTTGAGGAACTTAACTTTACTTCATATCTTATTTTCCTGTCGTGCAGAGCAGTTCAGTCTGTCTCGCCATGCAGTCTTCTGGGAAAATTGAATTGCATAACGCGCATGGTGCAGTTGTAAGAGACTTGAAGATCAAATGAGATTATGGATAGAAAAATAAACACAGTGAAGTTCAACAGCCAGAAAGTATTGCAGCAAAATGCCTCTTTGGAGGGATAATACGAGGGCGGGTCAGAAAGTAACCGCAAATAAACGACCATAACCATTAAAATATGAAAAAAAACTAGCTCGCCGTCAAATCGTTTCATATAGTTTTCAATGACTACTTTCCATATCCCTTGATGTGCAGTTACTTTTTGATTCGCTGTCGTATAAACGATTAGGCAGAGGCAGCGAAATAATTTTTTTTTAAATCGAACAAAATCCAGAATATATTCATCTCTTTGTTTGTATCCGGTTCTGTGTTCTTCTTTCAACCTTCACATTTTCTAAGTAGGTCGATGAAAAGTACCACCGGCTTCGATGTCAGGACCTGGTGATCCCTGGACACATGGAAGGCGGAGGCTGAGAGAGAGAGAGAGAGAGAGAGAGAGAGAGAGAGAAGATTACGAAGTGGCGCTGGAAATGAAGGGCAACCCATTTAGTTTGAGGTTTGAAAGGCAGCGTAAAATGAAGCATGATCACCTACGGTTCTTTGCACGCCGTCTTGTGATAGTGTGGTGTCAGTGTTACTCCTTACAGCTGAAAATTTATCATTTAATCTTTTTTGTTTAATGAAACACCACTCGCTTCTAGACTACCTTGTAACAAAGTTATGGAGCATGTTTTGCGTGGCGACGAAACAAAAATACATACAGCATTATCAAACTTTCCTTGCGATTTGTAAAGTAGTAAAATTTACTGTGTGTGTCAATTTGTGCAAGCTCTGCTGTCGTTTTCTGATGTGTTTTCGGTGTCATTTATTATCTTTTCTCTTCCATGTGGTGTGCCTACCGTGTGCCATTGGAATCAAACGATTGTTTTTTACGCATATGTTCCGTTATGAAGTTTTCGGTGTACCCGTGGATTTAACACGGTTGTTTCCCTTGTAGCGAAAAATCTCCTTTTATATAACTGATTTGTCTCCCTTGACGCTTAGCTATTCACAGTAGGTTTGTTGTATGCTAAAATTTGTGATGGTTTATTTATAAAATATTGTATCCATCACACAGTTGTTTCTGTCACATTTACTCAGACTTTACCTTATTTATTTATTTATTTAGTTATTTATTTATTTACATTTCAAACTGTTGAGCTGAAAACTGATCGTTAGGTTGTGTTTTTGGAAGATTGTGCCTCGCTTTCTCTTACACGTTAGCTTTCTCATGTACAGTTTGTATAGACTATACCCGCGCTTGCATTTACCTACATCTTTTTCTTATCTACTGGTCTCTCGTTTTTTGTGCTCCTAACATGTGATACAAGACCTGACAGTCACATGTAGTATGTATCATTTACACATTCTGTCAGTATATTCAGAAAGGGGCTGTATGTGTTTATTGGTTAATAAGAGTAATAAACGTGCCGACCATTACAGCGATCGCTTTAAGATTTTTTGAAACCGGCCACAAGTGTACCTGTCTTTTCACCTTCTTAATTAACAAAGGTATTCCTACTTTTGTTTTGAATACTCAGAAAATTTAGTTATCGCAGCTTTACTGCCGTGACTTTGAGTGCTTCTGTATATTTAGTTTTATATATTTACTTTTATATATACACACTTATACCCAACAACCATTCATGCACTACTCAGGCAAGTACAAGGACGGCTGTATTTAATACCATCAAGGGAATACACGCTTCTAGCAGTTCTGGTGCCACTGGGAACAGTCTGAGTAGAAGTCTTTTGGGCATATTAGACCGAGAGACAGTGACATTTTTCTCACAGCTGCCACGTGGTAACATGTTTAGAGCTCCAGTGTATGAGTTGCTTGGCTCTAGATGCAGGCCTCTAAATGTTTCAGTTTTACGGTGGTCACCTAGTAGTATTCGTACAACCAAAGTTCACCATTTCGGAAATCTTATCAGCAAAAGCAGTTGAACGGGTACGAGCTTTTTCTTTCTTTTTATTTGTGAAATAATATGTAAGCTATCACATGTGCTCTGTGTACTATGTGTCTCGCTTTACAGGCAGCAGACTGTAAGATAACACTGATCACAGGTGGTCTGTGTAGTTTCTCGCTTTACAGACAGCAGACTGTAAGATAACACTAATCACAGGTGGTCTGTGTACTATGTGTCTCACTTCACAGACAGCAGACTGTAAGATAACGCTGATCACAAGTGGTCTGTGTACTATGTGTCTCACTTCACAGACAGCAGACTGTAAGCTAACACTGATCACAGGTGGTCTGTGTACTATGTGTCTCACTTCACAGACAGCAGACTGTAAGATAACACTGATCACAGGTGGTCTGTGTACTATGTGTCTCACTTCACAGACAGCAGACTGTAAGATAACACTGATCACAGGTGGTCTGTGTACTATGTGTCTCACTTCACAGACAGCAGACTGTAAGATAACACTGATCACAGGTGGTCTGTGTACTATGTGTCTCACTTCACAGACAGCAGACTGTAAGATAACACTGATCACAGGTGGTCTGTGTACTATGTGTCTCGCTTTACAGACAGCAGACTGTAAGATAACACTGATCACAAATCCCATCCTTGCCGTGAGGTTCCCGAGCACTGTCATGATAACGAAAGTATTTACATGGTGCAACTGGAAGTTCACCCATAAAATTGCACTTTACCTGAATGCATAAATCTCACTTCACTGTCCCATTGTGTTGTTGAGGTTCCACTTCTACAGGTTTAAACAGGCACCTGCTGTCACCGGTTATGTGTAGACACTCCCCAGAGTCCTGTCTCCTTCATAACTCTGTACTAGGTTATGGAGAGAAAATAATTCAGCGTAGATTTCTCTTGTATGCGTTCCCTGCTTTCAGCGTGTCTTTCTTCTGTCCCTTGAAGGGTAACGGCATCATGGAATGTTGTTTTGAGTAGTAGTGGCTCCTTTTACTGCTGTCACAAATCCGTCTTTCTGTGTTGCAGGTCTTTGCTATTGAATTCACAAATGTAGTGATTTAAATTTGGAAAAACCGATAAAATGACGTTAAGACGTAAAAAAGTAATAATTATGGAAGCCAGTAAAATGACCCGCACAAGAATCAAGAAAGTCAGCAAACGTGACCCTAGTTTAAAAAAAAAAAAAGAAAAGAAAGGGATTAAGGAAAGTATTAAAAGTAAAATAAGAATTGGGAAATCTAGTAACATGGCTTCAGTTACAAATAAGAATTAAGGAAACTATTAAAATAACTTCAATTAAGAATTATAGAAAGCGTTTAATGCCAGAAAAAAATGACTTCATTTAAAAGTGAGAAATAAGAAAGACAGTAAAAAATATAATTATACATAAAAGTATGAGTTTATAGAGGCCAGAAAAATGACCACAGTTAAAATTAGGACTTGTTATGTCAGTTAAATTACCACAGCTAAAAATTACAATTTGGGATATTGCTATGATGACCTCATTTAAAAATATGTAATTGAACAAACTGGTAACATGACGAAAATCCTTTGGACAGACAGCGCATTAAAAAGCGCCTTAGGCCAGAGAGTGACGGAAAACCAAAGCACTTTGAATGAAATCTCTGAAATTGCAGCTTTGTCTACACAAAGATTCAGCGTATGAAATGAGTTTTAAAATCTTTATTGGAATGATATCACTGAAACATATTGAAAAATGGAAGGTTATTTTGCTCTGCAAATGTGAAGTCCCGATAAACCAGCAAAGCGGGTATGTAAATAAAAAAGAATCTTCGGACTGGGTTGCCCAGAAGAGTGAAATGAACTGATGAGATACGGGAAGATGTGCAGCCAAGTCAGGCATCACAGCATACGCAGTGTAGGAAGCCAACAATGTGCGGCCGAGTAATTGGTTAAGATGGAGAAGAAAGACGTATAACTAAGTATCAGACCATAAGAGGGCACAACCCGGACAGGCAGTCCGGAAGTGTTGCCTCTTTCCTACCACAGTAAAGTGATATGTGATACCGGAAACAGATGTTTTTCCACGACTCATTAGTGCTTGGTGCTTGGTGTCTGAATGTAGACTTACCGCAGGCTGCATGGTTTATCATCATATAAGAGGAAACGCGCCACTGAAATACTCTAAAAACCGATGTTCTGGACAAAATGAATTAGATACTCACCTGGGAGCAAAAGTTGATCGATTTAAATGGGCTGATGAACTAAACAAAACCTCCCAACCCGTCTCACTCTAGTGCAGTTAGTAACAGACTGTTGTATTCCTGCAGCCTAGCTAATGGAGAACACTCAATATTTGTTGGAGTGCCCCTATAGATTTGCTTATCTAGTCCGGGACTTCAAGCAAGTCTTTGTGGCTCACTCTCCATCCGAAGTTTTCTGAGTTCAGATTACTGTTTGAAATATGGCTGTTTTGCTGTTAAAGAGCCCTATGGTCCATGACACCAGCGCTGTACATGCTTTCATCGTGCACCGTTTAATCTTTCCTATGTCGCCAGAGAATTCCCAGTTTGTATTACTTTAAAGCACAACCATTGATTCGGAATATAATACCTGCTTAAATCTCAAAGTGAACCAAACGAGTAAACTTTTCTGCAGATACCACCACCATTGAGCCGAGACTAAAAAGACAACAGTCTATGACAATAGTAGGAGCATTATAAAGAGATAGTATGGACTCTTGTTTAGCTCTGGTTGTCTTCGAGTACAGTAGTATTAACTGCTGAACTTGACATAGAAAGAAGATCCAGTTTTGTCATCTATGGATGAATGCATGGATGGTCAGACAGACGAATAGCAGACAGCCCACTACCCGGGAAACGTCGGGTATATATCCTAGTTAACATATAAAAATAACTTTATAAACGGTATTAATACATAATCTCCCCCATTTAAAAATCTATGAGTTGTCTTGCCTTTATTTTTGAAAGCAAAAAACCATTTGTAAAAAAAAAGTCGAGATCTAAGTTACTTTCTTGTGTATGTTATTTTTTGTCTTTCTAGAGTGCGTGTCCTCGATAAGTAATCTTCCGTTTTACACGATAATCATCGCATGGTCTCCCTTGTACGTGATAGTTTGCAGAGCGCTGAAAAATAATAGAAGTTACAAAGTCTGGAGCAAGCGCGTTAGGCTAGACCATATATTCTCTGAGTCAGCTTAAGTATAGAGTTTGGTGACACAAGCTTTCGCTTTGTCAGCTGAAGTACGGCATCATGGCAGTGGGTTAAGTATTGTTGAGTCACAGTATCCATGCCAGAGCTACATGTCATTAGTCTCAAAATCGCATTTTCGTTTCCATGGCGACGGAGTCTGCTAAAGAAGTATTACTCACCTCTCCTGCTCTTAAGCTGCTCTCAGGGACTGAAAAGATATATCTTATCTTATATCCTTCCCGTGCCGTTAAACGTCACATAGGGCTCGCAAAGTAGTTCGCCAATTTTTCCTGTCTTCGGCGAGTCTTTCAACATCATCAAAGGATTTTATGCCTGTTAATTTGGCCTCTCTTAATAATGTCCTCTTCAGAGTATCACGCTGTCTGCCTCTTTTTCTTCGGCCTGTTGTGTTCCACTTGATAGCTTGTTTTGGGATTCTCTGATCATTTCTTCTCATCAAGTGACCAACATATGTCCATCTCCTTTTCCTGATCACCCATGAGACTGGTTGTTGTTCAGTCATCCGTCTTATCTCTGCATTGTTCTTGAATTCATTCCACTTGATGCCGAGTACTTTCCTTAGGCATTTGTTTTCAAAAGAGTCTAATTTCTTTTCAATTTCTTTAGTTGTTTTCCAGCTTTCGCATGCATAAATGAGGGTGGATATTACATTTGAATTGAATAGTCTTAACTTGATTTTTGTGCTTATAACTTTTGAATTCCATATGTTCTCAAGATTCTTGAAGATTGATGCTGCTTTTGCAATTCTGATCCTAACTTCATTTCCAGTGTCACCATCCTGGTCTATGTAGCTGCCAAGGTATGCAAAATGATTGACTTTTTCAATATCTGTCCCTTCTACATGTATTTTTCCATTTTGATTGATAGGAATTTTCATTATTTTTGTTTTGTCCTTGTTAATTTTAAGTCCTATTTTGCTAGCCAGTGAAGACAGGCTGTCTGTTTTTTCTTGCATGGAATTCACATTATTACTGATAAGAGTTATGTCATCAGCAAAATCAAGATCTTCTAGTTGGGTCCCATGTACCCAGTCAATACCTGTGTTACCTGTGCAGCATTTTTTCATTATGAAGTCTATTGTAATCCCAAAAAGTAAAGGAGACAGTATACATCCTTGTTTCACGCCTGTTTCAATCTGGAACCATTCACTCATCCCTTCTTCTGTCTTGACTGCACAACCATACCCATTGTATAAGTCCTTAATGATGTTGACAATTTTAGATGGTATTCCATATAGACATAAAATTCTCCATAATGAATCTCTGTGTATGCCTTTTTAAAATCTATGAAGTTCAGTGTTAATGGTTTCAGCTTTTCAATATGTTCTTCAAGTATTATTCTGAGAGTAAAGATCTGGTCGAGACATCTTCTCCCTTTTCGAAATCCTGCTTGTTCTTCTCTCATTGCAGTATCCACTATATCTTTGAGTCTATTCAAAATGACCTTGTAAAATACTTTTGACACAACTGATATTAAAGTGAAGACACGCTATCTGTTTTTTCTTGCATGAAATTCACATTATTACTGATAAGAGTTATGTCATCAGCAAAATCAAGATCTTCTAGTTGGGTTCCATGTACCCAGTCAATACCTGTGTTACCTGTGCAATATTTTTTCATTACGAAGTCTGTTGTAATGAAAAAATGCTGCATATGAAAATGCTGCTATATGAAAAGATATAACCCGCTCCTAAACCGACACGATGCTGTCTCAACACTTTCACAGCGTCAGCTGCAAAGAACAAAAGCTCGCAGTTCTAGGGAGATATAAGAAAACTTCTCAAGAGAATTAGAATGGCGTATTATATGGATGAGGCTATACGGTCACTCTGTTTAATAGTTTCGCATTTACCGTTTATCTATCATTACATGTCAAATGAGTGTGTCACTAACAGAAAGTTCAATGGCAGTGTCGTAATTATCACAATAAATATCCATGTTCTTACTTTGATAGGCCTAGTCACCAGAAAACATGCTCCCTACTGTCCGTCTGATCGCCAAAAGATATTTCCATTAACACTGCGTTAAAAAAGGACATCGATAACCATTGTCAGCTAAAGATAAAATAAACGTAGTCTTCCAGTGTCTCAAGTTTGATGTAGGAAGACAGTCCATGAAGTCATGGGTAAAATGGCGTCGCTAGATTTACAGCAGTGATTCCCAGAAAGCGCGATGGAAAGAATAGTGTTGGGGGGGGGGCGCTAGTGGGAAAAGGGGCGCCAGCGGGCCTCGAGGGTAAAGAGAACATTAGAATTCCGCAGTCAGCTGGGCAGTATTATATATATATACGAGGGTCATACCGAAAGTCGTGAGCAAAATTTGTTTGAAAAATCAGAATTTATAGATAGTGAAAATATAAATGTATCATCTTAAACTGCATCCTTTGCACTTCATGTAGAAGCCACATGACGTAACCATCATGTGTCACGTGACCATGCGGAGCATAAATAAAATGGAGGGTGCTGAAGTTTCGCTTCGTCAACGTGCTGTTATTGAGTTCCTCGTTAAAGAGGAAATCGCCGCTGCTGAAATTCACCGAAGACTTCAAATTGCTTATGAAAATGTGTGTATGGGTGCTAGGAGTGTTAGGAGGTGGGTGAAACATTTCAGCGATGGAAACACAAGCATCCAAGATAAGCCTCACAGCGGTCGCCCTCTGCCTCAACTGAACGCAACGTGGAAAGGGTTGACGACATCATTAAAAAAGATAGACGTGTCACAGTTTCTGAAATCGCTGTCAGTCTTGGAATAGGACACAATGCAGTACAGGAAATGATTGAAACCGTAGGCTATAGTAATGTTTGTGCCCATTGGGTCCCACAGGAGAGAAGGTCCAGAAAGCAGTGCTGTAGCATAGCCTTGTAAGTAATGATTATTGTGGTTAGTGTTGTTATTATTATTCATGAATATGATTATGAAAATATACTGTAAAGAAAATAGTAACATCGAATAGCGACAGATAAAAATGGAGAGGAAAGGAAGAGAAAGGTATAGAACTTCCATGACACTAGAACAAGACGCGGACAAAAGTAAACAGTGGAAACAGTGAATAGAAAAAGACGAGACTCAGTGACGCTGACGTGTAGGAAAGATAAAAGAAGGACGCCAGAAAGTAGGATGGCCCAGTGATAACAAAGCAGTGACTGGACGTTGACACGAGTAAACAAAATAGAAAAGACGAATAGAAAAGGCAGACAGAATGAAAAGCAAGGACACAATAAACCTCCGACATGAAAAAGCGAGATAATGACTTATGTAAATAACAATTGTATAGACGGAGTTGACACTTGACACCTGTTAGATGACGCGATTGCACACGGATTTAAAAAAAAGGAGTGACAAACTCGACCAGCTGACCAATTAAATATTTAGAGGCGTGGTCTATTGGACAATTGACTTAGACATACAAGTCACAGGGCAGTTTGAATGACGGACAATCAGAACGCTCATAGAAACCAGTGGAAATCTGAAGGGTGGAGCCAAAATACTTATTGGTTAATCCATCAAGCTGCACTTGAAGATAAAAAAGGAGACAAGAGGAAGAAGAAGAACAACGGAAGGGAATGAAGAGGAACCAAGTAGTGGGGAACAAGAAAGAAGAAGAGACAGAGGACGGAGCCCCGAAGACGGAGAAACAAGGACGGTCAGTGAATAGATACTGGTCCAGACAAGAGAAGAAGATAAGGACAGACAATCAGAGAAGAAGAGCAGAAGGAGAACACACACCAGAGAAGTCACGAGAGAGAAAGAAGACGTATGAATAGTTGGAATAGATGGAAAATTAGAGCAGTAGATACTCAGGAAAAGCAGTCTTGCAGAAGTAGTTTTAGGACAGATAGAAGCAGTGTTTCAAGTGATAGCGAAGAATTGATACCTTGAAACTTCGAGTACAGTGAGTTAGTCGTGTAACTGTTTGACCACGTGTTGCAGATCGAATATAGTACAGAGTTTAGAATTATCCTCTTATCAGATGTGTAGAATATTGTGAAATAGGGGAATATTGAGAATTACTGCATGTGGAATATGATAGTTTGATATTGATGTGCTTCAACGAAGAAACTAACGAAGATTATGTCATATTGCATCTTAGTACAAGTGATGTTGGGAATTCTAAGTGGAATATCTTATTTGTCAGAATTAAATGAAATCTGCAGAGAACATCTCATCGGACTTCCTCTGATTATAGTAGTGGCAGTGTTTGTGAAACCTAATCGAAATCAGCAGAAATCTGGATGTGTGAGAAGGTAAAGTCAGCATTAATCAAGAACGTCATATCCTTTAGTCAGAAATGTATGATTCACACCTATCAATGTTGTAGTGCGTCTGTGTCGTCGGTCAGCTGGAACGGAATTCTACCGGGAGGGTATTTTCAGACTTGCAGAGCCATGGGGAAAATGTGTGCAGAGAAATGGAGATTATGTTGAAACGTGAAGAAAAGGATGCGAGTTAAGGTGATACATTTATATTTTCTCTGTCTATAAATTCTGCTTTCGGTATGAGTCTCGTATATGATTTAAGGCGTTCTTGGGTTCCCAGTTTGCCCAGAGGTTCATCCTTGCCTGGTATCCGTGTTCCAGCATCTGCAATGTTTTCCAGAATCAAAGTTGTGATTTAGGTGTACTTAGCGACAACTCTTGTTCCAGCTAGAAGCAATTTGGAGTGGGGGGGGGGGGGGGGGGGGGGGGGGGGGGGGGGGTGGAAGGGCGTCTACATTTTCATTTTTCTGGACTTTCATAATGGGAGAAGAGGGTTGGAATGATGGCCTTTATGTGTATTGTGCATACCTGGATGAGCTGAAGAGAGACGTGTCTGACGGATTTAATGAAACAACCCCCTCTCCCCCGCTCCAAATATCCTTGATATCGACAGTAAGGAAATGACAGCAGACTGAGTGATTCCATCAGTTCATTTCTAGATTTCGGCACTTAGAAAGCAATATCGAACTGGATGATCATTTCTGCAATTAGGAAACATTACAAGACTCGGTGATCAGTCCATTCTTAGATTTCAGCAATGAAAAATACAGGAGTGCTAAAGGAAGAACGTCTTCTTCCGCGCTGGAGTGTTGGTTGATCATGCTGTACCTGCTGCCCCATCATACTGAATAAGCCTGGGTCTTCTCTAGGGAGCACCCATGGCTTTTCTTTGTTATTCTCTCCCTCGGGCCAGATCTGTGCTCAGCGGTTTGAGTAGGTTGGACAGATCTGCAGGATATGCACTAGCATCACAGTACTGGTTTTACTATATATAAATATATATATATATATATCGACTTTTGGTTAAACAGTAACATTCCTAAAGACTGACCTGAATTGTGAAAGAAAGCTGAGATACACTTTATTGCGTTTCTAACATCCTGTTTAGTAGCGCGAGGCCTCAGTGCACTACCCCCCTCTCTCTCCCCCCCCCCCCCCCCCCGCCCGCCCAAAGCTTCTTAACAAGTAAACTGAAAATGAACGCGTAGGGATGTTGAGATTTATTCTTGGTACATGTCATTTGATGTTGAGAATCTGATGTCCCTGCACGAAGCACAGCTGTCTCGTTAAAAAACTGAGAAAACGGTATAATTTGTGCTCTTTTATATCGCTAAACAACCTGCTGTTACTAAGTTTTAGTTGTCAAGCGCATGGCCTTGTTTATAACGGTCGTTTTGCTTTTGCAGTAATCTTAATCCCAAGACTGAGCATTTATGTTTGTATTGGGGGGGGGGGAGGCTGGCTAGAGAAGTTGTCTGATAGAATGGGTGGAGCAGTCCAAAATAAGAGAGAGAGAGAGAGAGAGACGTTATTTGTAGAATCAGATACTTTCTCTACATGGCAGTCTGCAGCAAAATGAGCAGTCTGTAGGCTCATGTCAAGAGCCATGCAGTGATCAGACAAGAGTTTGAGAGCTTGTCTCACCATTTCCACTTTACTGGGCTCTATGGGGTTGATAATGGGTGTTGTAGTCAGAGCCCCGGTTTAAAATATCAGATCTGGAACACCATCTTGAATGTGTGATTCTGTCAGTTGATTATGGCCGCATGTCTGAGTTTTGTCTCGTGTATTCCTAATGGTTGGGTTTTTGTTTTTTTCTTTTGCGCAAGCCTAGACTGTGGGATTCAAGGCTTATTTTTTATTTTAAAATTTTATTGACAGTTTTATTGATCCTTTGTTGGTGACTACATTTGTGACTGAAAGTTACAACAATACACGAGTTGAATACGCGTTTTGTTTTTACTTCACTTCATACGCATCTTTCATTTCGTTTTTACTTCACTTCATACGCATCTTTCATTTCGTTTTCTTGTATATTTGTCGGGTGTATAAATAATGTGACCTGTCAGAGATGATGGCAAAGCGTTAAAAAAAATATTAGCCTTTTTTTCGAAAATTTTCCACTTTAATAGCTTTGAATTTATATTTTTGTAGGTAGAATCTTTAAGCAAAATACGTATTTAGTAAAACAGCATATACTCTTAACATGTAATTTATGAATTTGCTGAAATCAGCACGAGCAAGAAAGCATAAACAGGAGTTCTAGTGACAGCATCAGAACATAGACAGAGAAGTCCTGTAGTAGCAACGAAACATAGACAAGAAGTCCTGGGTCAGTAATGAAGCATAGACGAGAAGTTCAGTGGCAGCAATGAAACATAGACAAGAAATCCAGGGGCAGTGACGAAACATAGACAAGAAATCCAGGGGCAGTAACGAAACATATAGACAAGAAATCCAGGGGCAGTAACGAAACATAGACAAGAAATCCAGGAGCAGTGACGAAATATAGACAAGAAATCCAGGGGCAGTAACGAAGCATAGACAAGAAATCCAGGGGCAGTAATGAAGCAAAGACAAGAAATCCAAGGGCAGTAACGAAACATAGACAAGAAATCCAAGGGCAGTAACGAAACATAGACAAGAATTCACGAGGCAGCAACGAAACATAGACAAGAAATCCAGGGGCAGTAACGAAACATAGACAAGAAATCCAGGGGCAGTAACGAAACATAGACAAGAAATCCAGAGGCAGTGACGAAACATAGACAAGACATCCAGGGGCAGTGACGAAACATAGACGAGAAGTCCAGTGGCAGCAATGAAACATAGACAAGAATTCACGAGGCAGCAACGAAACATAGACAAGAAATCCAGGGGCAGTAACGAAACATAGACAAGAAATCCAGGGGCAGTAACGAAACATAGACAAGAATTCACGAGGCAGCAACGAAACATAGACAAGAAGTCCAGTGACGTCATATTCATGAACAAGACGTAATAAATATCAGCAATTTTAAAGACAAATACGTTTATGGAGCCTATACGTTTATGGAGCGTAGCTGCGTATAACTCTATCTACGCCACACCTAGATTGATTTTTTATGTAACGGAAAGGGTTCATGCGAATAAGCAAGGTTGTTTCTGTAGAGATACTGTGATATGAAGCTAGTTAAAAGTGGTGGAGTAATGAACTACACAGAGGATATAATGAGGACGGTAAATATGGTGAACTAGAATTAATTACAAGTTAAAAGGGAGAGCGAAGAAGGTACAGTATTATCAGCTTTTTTCTTTAAAAATATCTAGAATTCTCCCCCCCCCCCCCCCCAAGAATATATCAAGAATTATCTAGATTTTAAAACATTTATCTAAAAAAATTATCTAGGAAATATTGTATTGTTTGAAAATAATGTATAGTGAAAATTAAAGGGTAAATTTGATTATAAGTAATATTAATGTGCCATTGATGGTAATTGCTTAATCATGTCACACACAAGGTGAATATCATCAGTATTATCATCAGTATTTGAAGGACCTGACTGATAAGATGATTGATAAGATGATGCAGAGGTTTCATCGCCTGCATTTTTTAAAAATATGCAGCCATTATTCCCACATCTTTTATAGCTTTGAGGGAAATTTATATCAGCAGCAGCAGCAGCATTTTCCATAAGCTGGATTTGACCAATAAAAACAGCAGGAAGAAATTCCAGGTTAATTTAATTTCTCAGTTTAGATTTGACCATGTTCGTGGTGCTAAAAATGTCTCAGTGTCATGATTTGAATATGGCAGTATCAGTGCTGAGATAACACATTTACAAAGTTCTTAACATGGATTACATCCCCTGACATCTCTGAATACAATAGTTTTATTTCACTTCAGAAGAGTTCAGTATCTTGTTTATTAGTCCAGTCAGCTAATTTGAATATTGTTAACGAATATTCTGCTTTAGTGATTGAGTTATCAGTTAAATCTTCTCTGCTTTAGTGATTGAATTTTCAGTTCGGTCTTGTTAACTAATAACCTCTGCTTTAGTGATTGAATTTTCAGGTGAACCTTGTTAACAAATATTCTCTGCTTTAGTGATTGCGTTTTCCGTTGAATCTTGCTAATGAATATTCTCTGCTTTCGTGATTGAGTTTTCAGTTTAATCTTGTTAATGAATATTCTGCTTTAGTGATTGAGTTTTCAGATGCACTTAAGCATATCATTACTTTACATGTTGAAAGGATGTCTTTCGTTGGTTGCAAACCATAATTTACAGAGAAGAGAGATGTATTTTTCAATTTTTCTACGCTTTCAGGAAGTCTCCATCTCAGCTGTTTAAATGGTATAAGAAAATCACGACACTGATATATATATATATAACTTCATTTTGTAACCTTTTTAAAATTATTTTTGACTGGGATCAATAGCCTAAATATGTTTTTTAATGTAAATTGTGAGTGTCTAGAAACTCCAGACTTCTTGGAAAACACTCAGCAATGTGCAAACTACAAAGAATGACACATAGATTTAATTAAACTAAGGGATGAAACCTCCTAATTAAGCTTCACGTAAACCCAGTTAATGATGAAGCCAGCTATAAGTGTGACGCATGCACAAAGATCATTAGCTGGAAGTGAATGAGTTCTAGTTTCGGCCACGGCAGGTCTGCGTCCGCGTTGCCACTTTTCAGAAGGTTAAGGAACCGAAACATTTATTTATTTAGTGAAAAATGGGTTGATTATGGAAGATTTACTCAAAGTTTGTTCTTTTTTTCTGTTGTTTTTTTTCTTTCTGGTGGACAGTAATAAAATTATCCAGAATTATCTATATTCAATTGAAAATTGTCTAGATTTATAACTACATCTAGATGACTTACAGCCGAGAAGCCTACAGGAGAGCTGTAAGGAAGGCAAAGTTCCGCAAGTGACATACAGATGACTAACTGACTATATTTTCTCAGTATCTAGATAGGACCAAAATTCTATAGACCTAGGTATAAAATATCTAGATTGGTAACCCCACATCCTGGAGGGGTTTATTTTGATTTAGATGAAAATCTCTGACCCTGTTGAGGCCAGGCAGTTCTGGAAGGCGCCATGTCAGCATTGAGCTGCCCAAACAGCCCTCCAGTGTTCCAGTTAATCCGTCAAGTTAAAACTCATCCAGTAATTCCAGCAACAAACACAGGCGTCGCTAATGGACAGTGAAAACGCCTTATCTATAGCCTGTATATAATAAAAGGATGGTTTATATCCGTGGGCATAGGTCATCAGATGGATGAAGCCACTTAGCTAGCGAAACGGGGCTTATCAGCGATTCACAAGAGGAGAGCGTAAAGTACCGACTTCTTGTTCTTAACTCTGCCGTACAAAAACCACGTAAGACCACACACAGGCCGGTCACACTTACATGACTGTTCCGTCTTGACGCATGATTCAATTTCCTCTCCCCAAGTCAAGCATGTTTGTATACTTTAGCTAAATGTATTCTTCGTAGCGCGTGTTGTAGGCAGATTTACAGCATATGCCATCAAGATACATCAAGACAGAACTTTTGTGTACTGGGAGGCTTATAGTGCTCTAGATAGTCCCTGTATCCCCCCTCCCCCCTCATAACCTTGTTATAATATTTCTCTCTTATGCCCACCCTCTCGTTTTAGGACACAGAAATTCGCGTATGTTGGACCGCTTACATCCCCCTTCATTTGTAACAGCCAACGGCGGTCCCACTTCTGTGTCGCTTAGTGTCGCTAGCGGATTAGGAGCCCCGAGTTTTACAAATATTTTCTCTTCGTTTACAACATATGCTAGGCCAGAATGAAAAAAAAAAAAGCTTACGAGCTACAGTACAACGACCGGTTTCAGTGTAAATGATACTACAGCGCGGACCGTTCATACAATGGATACTTGTCGCCGTGTTACAGCACCTGATATTCGGTTGTGCTTTGTGTTGAGGTTTGTGTTTTAATGTGCTTTTTTTCTGGCAGAGATTTGTGATCCTGCTGTTTGTAGGCAGCGAGGAGAAAAAGGTGTTCTTTGCTAGTTTAGATGTTTGTTATCTGGGCATCTGGATCGGTGTTTTGTAGTCATAATAATAGTCATTTTCTGAGTGCCGTGCCGCGCGGCGTAGGCGATCATTTCTCTCCACAATCCCCTGTCTTTTGCGTTGGTTATGAGATCCGACGGTGACTTTCTTTCTAGCCACACTGACAGCCCTTGCAGTAACTTTTCTCACTGTCTTCTTCTGTCTCTTCTTCCCTCACGTCAGTAGTTTGGTAGTGTTTTGTAGTCAGCAATAATAAACATCAATAGTTTGGTGGTGTTATGCAGTTGTAATAATAATAATAAACATCATTAGTTTGGTGGTGTTTTGTAGTCATAATAATAGTAAACATCAGTAGTTAGTGGTGTTTTGTAGTCATAATAATAGTAGACATCAGTAGTTGGTGGTGTTTTGTAGTCATAATAATAGTAAACATCAGTAGTTGGTGGTGTTTTGTAGTCATAATAATTAGTAGACATCAGTAGTTGGTGGTGTTTTTTAGTCATAATAATAGTAAACATCAGTAGTTGGTAGTGTTTTGTAGTCAAAACAATAGTAATCATCAGTAGTTTGGTGGTCATAGCAATAATAAACATCAATAGTTTGGTGGTGTTTTGCAGTTGTAATAATAATAATAAGCATCATTAGTTTGGTGGTGTTTTGTAGTCATAATAATAGTAAACATCAGTAGTTGGTGGTGTTTTGTAGTCATAATAATAGTAAACATCAGTAGTTTGGTGGTGTTTTGTAGTTATAATAATAGTAAACATCAGTAGTTGGTGGTGTTTTGTAGTCATAATAATAGTAAACATCAGTAGTTTGGTGGTGTTTTGTAGTTATAATAATAGTAAACATCAGTAGTTGGTGGTGTTTTGTAGTCATAATAATAGTAAACATCAGTAGTTTGGTGGTGTTTTGTAGTTATAATAATAGTAAACATCAGTAGTTTGGTGGTGTTTTGTAATTATAATAATAGTAAACATCAGTAGTTTGGTGGTGTTTTGTAGTTATAATAATAGTAAACATCATTAGTTTGGTGGTGTTTTGTAGTCATAATAATTGTAAACATCAGTAGTTTGGTGGTGTTTTGTAGTCATAATAATAGTAGACATCAGTAGTTGGTGGTGTTTTGTAGTCATAATAATAGTAAACATCAGTATTTTGGTATTCGCTTTTGACTATTGTTTTTATCGAGGCAGATAAACCTCACGATATGCATGTATGTAAGCACCAAGGCTGGAAATGTAATTTGCTTTTTTTTGTGTGTGTGGCTATTTTGAGATGTAGAAGGAAAGCAATCGTGCTTCATTGACAGAACTGACGGCGGGGTGCGTGGATGGATGGATCGAATTGAGAAAAAAAAAAAACAGCAGATTTATGGCAAAACAAGCTATCAGGTACACAGGCCGAAAGGAGAGTTTAAAGAGAGAAGGAGTGAATAAATTTGGCTTTAAAAAAATAGGTTCAGATATAGGGCAGTATAACGTAAACCATCTTTTGTTTTTGTCTTCTTGCTCACCATTAACACTGTTGGTTTTCATCCTGTAATGATGATAGCCATAAATAGCAGTTATACACTTCAAAATGATGGCGAGATAAGATACATGCATGTCTTTTGTGCCAGCAGTTACGAAGAGAAGAAGATGAAATTGATCAGAACTCTGCACGTGTATTGGGAATCTTGTACTTACTGTACTTGATACCAGCAGGTGGACAAATATTACTAGTGAGGCACTGCCAGTCTAGAGTGTCTTTTTTTTCCCGTGTAAGTTTAGAGAGTTATATGTGCTTGGATTAGACTAAAACTAGAGTTGTTGTATTCCTTTATTGGTGCACGTCTGTGGTATGCTGTGTCTTTGTGTGAGGCTAGAGGCAGGCGTTCCTTGCCCTTATTTGCATAAAGCGAGAATTGCATGCTAGGTAGCGAGGGAGATTTAAATTTCTTATTCTTCCTTTCCGAACATTTTCAGACGTCATATTGGATAATATTGAAAAAACGCGTTAGGTTGTCGAAATCGCCTTACAGTTTCGTCTGAACTGGTGTTGATGGTTGCCATCTTCTTTGCTCCACATATACATGGCATTCATTGGTGTGCCTTTTTTGTTCTATATATACACAAGGGGCCGGCTAGCGTAGTGGTTAGAGCACTCGTCTAGCAACCAAATGGTCGAGGGTTCGAATCCCCAGCTGAGCGGGATTTTTTTTCCGACCAATACGGCCCCGAGGTCGACCCAGCCTCGTAAAATGGGTACCAGAGAAAATCTGGGAAGTAAAGGCAGCGAGGAAAGGAACTGGTCACCCTACCTCATACGCTGATGACCCAGCATAATGAGGTCTCTAACGCTTCACCCCCTACGGCATTTGCTATGGGACTATCCTTTCTTTTATATACACGGCAGTCATTGCCATATGTCCCTTTTTTGTTCCTCGTATACATGACAGTCATTGCCATATGTCCCTTTTTTGTTCCTCTTATACATGACAGTCATTGCCATATGTCCCTTTTTTGTTCCTCTTATACATGACAGTCATTGCCACATGTCCCCTTTTTGTTCCTTATATACATGGCAGTCATTGCCATGTCCTTTTTCTGTTCCTTGTATACATGACAGTCATTGCCATGTCCCTTTTTTGTTCCTCTTATACATGACAGTCATTGCCATGTCCATTTTTTGTTCCTCTTATACATGACAGTCATTGCCATATGTCCCTTTTTTGTTCCTCTTATACATGACAGTCATTGCCATGTCCCTTTTTTGTTCCTCTTATACATGACAGTCATTGCCATATGTCCCTTTTTTGTTCCTCTTATACATGACAGTCATTGCCATATGTCCCTTTTTTGTTCCTCTTATACATGACAGTCATTGCCATGTCCCTTTTTTGTTCCTCTTATACATGACAGTCATTGCCATATGTCCCTTTTTTGTTCCTCTTATACATGACAGTCATTGCCATATGTCCCTTTTTTGTTCCTCTTATACATGACAGTCATTGCCACATGTCCCTTTTTTTGTTCCTCATATACATGGCAGTCATACAGCAGATGCTAAACTGTCATTTTTTTCCTGTGCTACAGATGCACTCATAGGCTATTTTCAGCGTGGTGTTCATTTTATGTCACAGTCTGTTGCGACATGTACGGAGTTTGAAGATCTTGACCTGTTCTTCCATGCTCAGATGGTGATAGTCATTCCTGTGATAGTATCTTGCCGTCTTTCCCACGTGGTTTTATATTTGGTTTTGTTTTGACTTGGTCGTGTGCTTGTTCTTAAGGTGAGCAATGAATAAGACACTGCTTGTCACCCGTAGTGTTATAGATGAGATAAACGAACTTAAGCAGACAGGTAGGATATATAGTGAGCTACGCAGACATACAAAGCCAGGAAGATCAGTGAAGTAGGTAGTTGTGCGAACCATTTTCTGATAGATAAATCAATAAATGGACAGGCTTGAGATGGGCGCCTCACCACCAGGAAGAAAATCACTTAACCACACCACGACAGTACGTATTTCATGATTGATCTTTTGTTTAGCGATCTGCAGCACAAGCAGCAATTGCCTTGCTAGGAGAGGAGGGGAAATATCCACCATTTTGTGCTCAGAAATCGTGTAGCATACATAGGAAGGCAACAGCTGGGTCGTCGACACGTTTCTAGTACTGTAGTTACTTTGTGGTTAGAGCAGTGTTTTCTAGGCTCATGTGCTGCTCAGCGTGGAGGCGGTGGCTGTGTGGGTATAGATATGTATCTGTTCCATTCATCATGCGGCCTCTGTGTATGTGAAATTCAATATATGCAACTGCTGAGTTGTAAATTTAGGAGTAGAACATTCTCATGGGGTCTGTAAGTTTTGTCTTGCTCATTTCTGCATATTGTTGTAGATACTTGTATTGATTTACTCTTTCACTTTGTTTGGCTGGTTTGTCTAAGGTACACAGTTTCATCGCACCAGCAGCAGTTGGCTTGCTGTTTTTATGAGAGAGATCCAGCACAGATTTGTACATAGACAGGCGGGCTATTTTTGTAGCATGTTTGATTAAGACATTGTACAACGCACTTATGTTTGTCTGGCGCGCATTTTTAAGATAGCAGGTTTTAAGGATGGTATTTAGTTATGTCTGGTGAACAGATGTGATGGTGAGGGAAAATGTTGTAGCTTCAGCTGCGGGGATAAAAGCAGTGTGTAAGGTTATCTGTCGGATGTTTGTCAAGTTTTAAGAAATTGTAATAATCTTTTAAACAGTTGCGGCTGTTGTATACTTTTGTTTCAGTAGATTTTTTTCTATCTTAGTTTTAGCACCTCTGATTTTTTTTTTCTGTTAACATTAGCTGAAGCAGCAGCCTTTTCGATAGTTAATGTGGTTGTATTTTATACCCTTCCCCAATAGTTAATGTTCTTTTGTGTGTATTTTATTCTGTTAACTCCTGATAGTTAATGTGGTTGTATTTTATACCCTTCCCCAATAGTTAATGTTCTTTTGTGTGTATTTTATTCTGTTAACTCCTGATAGTTAATGTGGTTGTATTTTATTTTGTTAATTGATAGTTAATGTTGTTGTATTTTATTTTGTTAAGTCCCTTCCAGACGTCGGTTGTATTTTGAAAGGTACTTAAAAAATAGGAGTGGCATGAGGGAGAGAAAAGTACTGTTTAGAAGAATATTAATCCCTTTTATGAGTTACCACAGGTTTGCTTTGTTAAAGTACACTTCCCCGTTTTTAAGAGCTGCACAGACGCATGGAATGTAGCGTACACACCCATAATGCTTTCTCTCAATTTCAGGATGTTCGAGATTTGTATTTAACATTTACTTCTAGGCAGAGATTACAGGGATGTCAGGGCCGTGTATGTGTGGTCGGCATGAGTTTAGCAAGCTGAGGGAAAAAAAAAAATCTAGTGCAAGTTATAAACGAAACAATGATGCCAAACCAGTAGTAATCAGTTTCTCCATAGAAGTAGGAGAAGCTAACCTGGACAGGAGTGCTTCTTCCCCCCCCCCCCTCTCTCTCACACACACACACATTGTAAGTAAGGAGGGGTGTTTATATATATTTTGTAAGTAAGGAGGAGTATTTGGAGCCGACGGTGTCTTCTCACATTTATTTTACCCAGTAACCAGAAAAAAAAAAGCAGCAGGGCATCTTGCTTACAGCCGGGAGGCCTGCAGGAGAGTTGGTATGGAGGCAAAGTTCTGGAAAGGACATGCAAATGACTGACCAGAAAACTGAAGCAATTTACTTGAGTGTACCAATAACGTTGCTGCTTTCTTATTATTGCACGCTGATAACTGTAGATGGGCATCCATTTGTATCACTACATGAGCAGAATAATAGTACGCAGAGATCGTGTCGACCGGCAGTTACCGGTAAACTACCGAGTAAACAAAAGAGAAAAATCCTAATTTTTTTGGAGGTAGTCGGTTACTGTAACCGGTTTATGTTATCAAAACGCAACCGGTGAAATCGGTTGGAGGATAATCGAGCCAGCAGGTTGATGATGCTCAGTTTGCATGAAGATGAATGTCAGTTTTGACTTTGGTTCAGCGTGTTATTAAAGATTAAATTTCGCCGCTAAATAAAGTAAAGGGAAACAAATTCACACAAACATTTACTTTCTGCTGATGTTTGTAGGGTGTGTTTAATTTTATATTTAAAAAAGTACAAAGTATCGAGTGTAGTGTTTATAAAACGGGTATTTCGGACCTTCCAGGAAGAAGAGAATACCCGACTGCCACAGGAATGCGACCGGACATTGTAGTGTACTCCACAGAAAACAGGAATTAATAATGATCGAGCTTACGGTCCCATACGAAACTAGAATAGAGGAACAGCATTTATTCAAATTGGAGAAGTACAATGATCTGGTCAAGCAACTGAGGCAGGGGGGCAGGAATCAGGGCAAAAGTGATAGCTGTAGAAGTGGGAGCAAGAGGATTCGTAGCAACATCAGCATATGACCTATGTAAGCAACTTGGCATAAAGGGACAAGCAAGAGCAAGGGCATTGAGAAGCCTTTCAGAAACAGCAGAAAAGGCCTCATGCTGGCTGTGGAGTATGCGAAACAAGCATTGGGAACATAAGTAATTTCATTTGCCACAACCAATATCAGCCCTCCGTAGCTAAATCGCTAAAGACGCACTTAAAAAAAAAGTGCAGTGGCAACTGGAAGATCATGGGTTCAATCCCGGAACCGGGGGAAAAAAAAAGCAACAACTCACAAGACCTCTGGGAGTCATGACCCAGAGGGGCCCACCCCCCTTAGAGTGTCAGGAGTTTAAAGGGCCGAAACAATTGTCTGAGGGGGGGGGGGGGTACTTCCTCTGATGATCTGAAGGAGTTGTGTTGTTGTTCTGCTCTCTACGGTAGAGAGTTTCATGCATATTCATGCATGTTTGTTAAAAAAAAAAATCCTAGTGCGATCTCCGTTTTTCAAGATTTGAATTCCAATTTCACACATCTGGACTCTGTAGCAGATTTGCATTGTGATTATTAAACAGAAAATATACATACAGATTACGACTCCTTAATGAGGAAATTTCAGTACTTTATAAGATAAAGATATGTTTTTTTAAAAACTTCGATCAGTGGTGTCAGTTATGTTTTAAAACTGATTTTGTGTACATCGAATTCCCAACATGCTTGCAGCAGATGTTTGCAATACTGTCTGACCTAGTTTAAGCAGCAGATCTGAATCTTTATCCTGGCCAAATCCTATCAGATCATTTTCAAGTCTCTGAGAAACCGTGTATAAAAGTTCTAATATGTATATATCACGTTGTTGTGGTCAGTTAATTTGTAGATGGCCTAATCAAATAGTGATTATAAAAATAATTGAAATATATAATATATAAAAATAATATAACTGAAATATAAAAAATGATTATTATATTTTGTTTTTTAAAAAGGGGGTATTTTTGTGCATATGTTTAAAACACGTTTATTAATTTCGTCACATTATCTCGTGGAAGACCTAGAGACTCGCGAACTTCGGTGAGAAACCCTGGTATCAAATTTTGAGAAAGGATGTTTTAGAAATCCACTTTCATGTGCATTATAGACAATTTGTGAATGCATGTAAACGTTACACCCCTTTTGGTAGAGGTTTGTTGGGCTGACGTTGTTGACATAACTTGATAGGGTTTGTGGCTTTGGACTCCAGCAGCGTTTAGTTGTGAAGTAACTGGGATTTTTTTCCAGTGCGATAGACTATAACGGGCTGAGACAGTTTTTGCGTCTCTTTTGATTGATACTGAATGTTTTAGAGTCCTTTCTGTATATTCACGTGTTGTAACTAACTCTTACACAAAGGCGGAAAAACGTTTTTTAAACGTACATTAGAAGCATATTCCATTTATATACGGCATTATCTTTTGAGAAATTTGCAGATATTGTCATATGGTGTGTATAGTTGGTGTGTATAGTTGGTGTGTATAGTTGGTGTGTATAGAGTAATAAATAAATTACGATCTTTATTCATTTAGGATATAACAAATTACTTTATTCACAAACCAGATTGTAGTCTTATAAACAGTTGTAGAATTGTATCTTCGGATTAGTAACCCGCGAATTGGACATTGTGTCTGATAAGCCAAACAGGGACAGTATTTGCGCTTTTAGCAAGAAAAAAAAACCAACCGACCCTATTACACTTAACTAATCACTTTATCCTGGATGTGATAAATTGGTTTAGAGCAAGAAGTGGAATTATTTCACACATTGTGGCGCTGACGTACATTTTTCCTAATGTTTGGATTACATACGTGAGATAACACTGAGACGCTAGTGGAGCTGAAGATGACACTGAGAATGAGAAGGCGGGCCAGCAAACTATTTCTGGTAAGTGTTGCTACAGTTACTATTTCTGGTAAGTGTTGCTACAGTTACTATATCTGGTAAGTGTTACTATATCTGGTAAGTGTTGCTGCAGTTACTATATCTGGTAAGTGTTGCTACAGTTACTATATCTGGTAAGTGTTGCTACAGTTACTATATCTGGTAAGTGTTGCTACAGTTACTATATCTGGTAAGTGTTGCTACAGTTACTATATCTGGTAAGTGTTGCTACAGTTACTATATCTGGTAAGTGTTGCTACAGGTACTATATCTGGTAAGTGTTGCTACAGGTACTATTACTGGCAAGTGTTGCTACAGGTACTATTACTGGCAAATTTTGCTACAGGTACTATTACTGGCAAGTGTTGCTACAGGTACTATTACTGGCAAGTTTTGCTACAGGTACTATTTCTGGCAAGTGTTGCTGCAGGTACTATTACTGGCAAGTTTTGCTGCAGGTACTATTATTGGCAAGTGTTGCTGCAGGTACGCTTTAGAAACAGCCTGGTTGAACTTTTGCTAATTAATGTGTTGTGGGAAGTTTGGTATATGACTTGGGTTTAACAGCTGTCTCAGGAATTTATTTATTGATGTCGAGTGTTATGGAATGTACGATTAAGTAGAATAGCGATTAAAACCTTACGATGATTTCGAATATTATACAGCGGCCGAACCTGGGAGTTGTTCAAAACGGACATTTGTTGCGTTGTAATTTAACTTTGCCTTGAACATGTAGTAATGAAGGTGTGTGGTTATGCAGGAAAGAGCTGGGTCTAATGTAAAACAAGGATGGGCAGTTAGGTTACTCTGTGTCACTGTGTTTGTACTGTGTGAACTAACTTGGTCATAATTCAAGCGGGGCGGGGGGGGGGGGGGAGAAGAAGAAGAATGCCGAAGAGGGCCCGTACAAAAATATCACAGCAGGTCAATACGTGTTTGTGGCCTTAGCTGTGGGTTGCTGATTTAAAAATTTATGATATATGCTTATAAAGAAATTAGTGAAGAACAGTTTCAGGCAGAATAGTGGAACAAGAGAGGCAATCTTTTGCATAAGAAAGCTAATAGAGAAATCCATGGAAGTTTAGAAAGTTATATACGCCCGTTTTATAGATTATACTAAGGCATTTGACAGAGTGAAGCATGACAAACTAATAAAATGTCTTGAGGAAATCAGTGTTGAGGAAATCCCTACTGAGAGCAGGAAGCATCAGTAAGATACGGCACATAGAAATCAACAAACTTACCCATACAGAGGGGAGTGAGATAAGGATGTGTTCTGTCTCCATGTCTATTGAACCTGTACACAGAGAACATCTTCATGTGAACTACCGAGACTGAACATTGGGGGTGGGGGGGAGAGAATGTCAACAGTTTAAGATATACAGATGATACAGTTCTTCTAGCTGAGAATCCACAGAAATTAATGGATGTGATTCACAACATAAGCCAAGGATGGGGACTTGTGATCAATATCAAGAAGACCAAAGTAATGGTGTTAAGCAGGAAAGAGTACAGGCTACAGATGGAAATAACAGTAAACAAAGAGACCGAAACAAGTGACAAACTACAGCTGCCTAAGACATATATTAAACGAAGATGAGAGATGTGAGATGGAGATAAAGAAAATAACAGGAATGGCAAAACAAACATTCAACACCTTGAAGATAGTGGTTTTATCCAGAAATCTGCCCATTAAAAAAAAAAAAATTAAGATTTGTAAAATGTTTTATCTATTCTGTTTTAGTGTATGGAGCAGAAACCTGGACTCCAAGCAAACGTTTGGAGAGAATGGTTGGTGTAGTAGAAATGTGGTTTTACAGAAAACTAGGTCATATAAAATGGAGAATGAAAAGAGCAAATGCACACGTTTTAGAACAGCTTCAAGTGCAATATGAACTTTTCAAAGAAATAAACATGAAGAAAACAGAATACTTTCGCCATATCAAAAGACATAACAATATACTGAAGACCATACTAGAAGGTAAGGTGGAAGGGAAAAGAGCAAGAGGAAGACAGAGATGTAGATGGGAAGATAACATACGAGAATTGGCAGGACATAGCCTGGTTGAGTGCAGCATCAAGGCGAAGGAACTGGAGATTCGTTACTGTCAACCTTCGTTCTTGAAAAGGTAGATGATGATGATGATGAATCGACAAGGCCGAAGTGTATGCTAATCTCACAAGCTTGGACTGTTGTTCCTATCCAAGAAGCTATCTCGGTCTGGCCTGCTCCCTGCCAGGCTCCTTATCGTTATCGGTGGTACACTGGTGACTAACACCCAAAACATTTGTTTTAGTGCCAGTCAGAATCTGGCTTGACGTGTTTCTTTTGATTCTCTTGCTGATTACCTGGCGCGAGGCAGTCTCTCCCTCCCCTCTCTGTCTCTCTGCTTCCACATCTTCCAACAGGCAAATTCATTACTGATCTGACTGGTTGACGGGTTGTGACATTCCCTCTCACAGGGGGCGTACGTGCCCATTTTCTTATATCATAATTCACATCCAGTTTCTACCCCACAGTTTTTCTGTACAGACCGGATTATGTTGACGTCCAGTTTTGTGTCATCCTATCATGCATGTCCTATTCATTCTGTGAAAATCGCAGAAGAATATAGATGGTTTTTATATATATATAAAGACTTATTCATTAGAACGATTCTGCTCTCATCTCTACTAATAGCGTAATACTTTCTTTCTCGTTAAAATAAAGTGAAATTTCGAAAATAACTACGGGTGTTTCATAAATGAAGTGAACAGTGGGAGTGATTGTTGTTACACAGCAGTAGTGTAATATGGTTAGCCGTTATGTTAATGGTGAATAATTATAATCATCTTATATATGATTCTTGTTAGTGGTTTTCTCGAGTTTGTCGCTGTTACGTTGTGATAAAACGCGTTTCGTTTAAAGACACTGCAGGTATATGGAGCAGCAGATGAGATGAAAATGATATTGTGCAGAAATTTTAAGATAAAACGTGGCAGGAGTTTTGAATATTCTTATTTATTTTTAGGTGAGTTATTATAAGTCTGGATTTCCCAACCAACATATTCGATATGTTCTGCGTTATATCTCTTGCGTTTACTACCTATTTACGAAACGGATTTAAAGATAATATGTACTTGATTGTACATGTGTGAATACTCATTATGCCGTGTTGTATTTGAGTTGTCGCGTTTATTCTCTCCTCCGTCTGTAGTTACATCCCTTTGCTGTCATAATGTCAGTTGTCTGCGTCGCTAGACATCATTGGCTGTGATTGCTAGGTAAAGCTGCTCTTCAGATATTGGAATACGAAGTATGTGAGCTCAATACAGGACCAATAACAACAAGTAAATTAAAGTAGGCAATAAAGAAGCTAAAATTAGGCAGGGCATCAGGTGAAGATGAAGTGACTGCTAAGATGAACCAGAAGAGATAGAAACACTAAAACATTGTGCCGGATGCTACAACAAATTTGGGATCTAGAAAAAGCTCCAGAAGAGTGGAAAACTGGACTCAAAGTAAAACTACCGAAGAAGGGTGACCTCAGAGATTGTGCGAACTGGAGAGGCATTACCCTCCTGCCAGAAGAAAACATGTAAGCTGGAATTGTATCTGACAGTTTGAGAACCTTTGATTTTTTTTTTGGGGGGGAGGGGTATTTTGTTCTCTTATTATAAGAGAAGGAAAGAAAGAAGTAAGAGCCTTTTATAGGCACGATGTTAGTTCAGTCTTTGTAATCGTCATGATAAAGCTTGGCACTGCAGGTGTTCCCAGCGACACGCGACAGCGCAGTTACATTCTTGGCATTCTTGCGCGGATATGCATAAACCCGCGCCCATGTGTCAACTCTTAGTCATATCGTTTATGTTTAACTGTGCTTATTCTGTCTAGGTTTCTTGACAGTTTTTCTCTTCTCTTCCTTCCTCCTTTCTCCCTTCGTATGTCCTTCCTTTCTCTTCTTCTGTCCTTCTCTCTCTCTCTCTCTCTCTTCCCCTATATCCGAGGCTTTTATCTTTGTCATGGTCTTCTGAACTTTGTTTCACATTCTCTCTCTCTCTCCTCTCTCTCTCTCTCTCTCCAAGGCCTTTACCATCTTGCTTTTATTTTGTATTATTCCTCTGAAAGTTATAAAATGTGAATGCCAGCAAGTGGAAACAACTTAGATTTTAAAACAAGGTCTGTTACATGTGAAGGTTTGTTATGTAAAGTGGTAATGGATGATATTGCATGTTTGTCAAGGCTTGGGTCTGTCAGTTTTATATGACCGTGAAGTGAGAAACGAAGATGTCTGTGAACGAGCGACGACAAATCCATCAAGATCGACGGCCATAACAGGTTAAGATGTACATACATTTCCCGGAAGCGGAAGCTCATCCATCTTTGTTGACATTCGCTCATTCTGTCTGTAATTACAGTTATGTACAGACCAACATTACTGTCCGTATTTTCTCTAGTCAATGGCCCGTAACCCGAGAAGGAACACATTAACACAGTTACTTCTCTTAGCTCGGCGTTTATGGAAAAACAACTCGGGGTAATTTTACATACGTGTTCTTTTCAGCACATTCCCTTCTCTTTCTTTCTCTCCCCCCCCCCCCTTTTTTTTCTATTTATTTATTTAAAAACTAACGTACACGTGGCTCATGGTGCTTGTTGGTTACATCTCTAGTGGCTCCCATATGCCGCTATTTCTGGGGCTGTAATCACTTTCTTCTCACATTTCTTATTCTTTTAGCATGTGAACTCATCGTTTCGTAGCTTACATACTTTTTCTTGCGTTCATTTGCAAACCTAGTATTTCATGGCAATCTGTTGCTTCATCAGTGCGATTGTCACAGCTGATAGACGCTAGAAATAGTGTCACAACTTATTCATGATTATAACCAACAACGCTGTCTGCTCGACTTGTACGAACCTTTACTGTTGTTAGCTCGATTTGTGACAACAGTTACTGATGTTAGCTCGATTTGTGACTACAGTTACTGTTGTTAGCCCGATTTGTGACAACAGTTGCTGTTGTTAGCCCGATTTGTGACAACAGTTACTGTTGTTAGCTCGATTTGTGAACAGTTACTGTTTTTAGCTCGATTTGTGACATTTTAGCTCGATTTGTGACAACAGTTACTGATGTTAGCCCGACTGGTGCCAACCAGTTCTTATGTCAGGTTGACCAGTACCAAACTTGGCTGATGCCCTCATAACTAGTACCGATCAATACCACTCGTCTAGTGCACGCCGAAACCGAGTGGTATTTCGAGTGATACTTACCAAAAGTTACTGTTGTTAGCTCGATTTGGGACAATAGTTAATGTTGTTAGCTCGATTTGGGACAACAGTTACTGTTGTTAGCTCGATTTGTGACAACAGTTGCTGTTGTTAGCCCGATTTGTGACAGAAGTTACTGTTGTTAGCTCGATTTGGGACAACAGTTACTGTTGTTAGCTCGATTTGGGACAACAGTTATTGATGTTAGTTCGATTTGTGGCAACAGTTACTGATGTTAGCTCGATTTGTGGCAACAGTTACTGATGTTAGCTCGATTTGTGGCAACAGTTACTGATGTTAGCCCGACTGGTGCCAAGCAGTTCTTATGTCAGGTTGACCAGTACCAAACTTGGCTGATGCCCTCATAACTAGTACCGATCAATACCACTCGTCTAGTGCACGCCGAAACCGAGTGGTATTTCGAGTGATACTTACCAAAAGTGATGCTCATCCAACTGGTACTAATTACTAGGGTCTATCTAAGGAAACGCTGACGGTAATATGAGATTTATGGCAGAGGAGGGATGGTCACCTAGGGATCCCTTCCTATATATAGACCTGCTCTTAACTTACCATTTTTCCTACGTATAATCTTCTTTTTCTTCTCTTCTCTTCCTCCTCACTCCCGCCCTACCTCTCGTGTGACTCTCAGCAAGACGAGGTGATGTTTATTTCTACAGACAGAAGAGCTGCGGGAACTGTTTCTGCGAGCGCGTGCAGACTGTCAGAACCAAAAGAAAGTGAAGTTTGGCCCACAAAGCTCGTGTATTTATGCCTGGAAATGCTGCAGTGTTGACATGTTAACAGTGTGGAATACCTTGCCTTAGATAAGGCATTGTTTCTTCTCTCTGCGTCCCTCCGCATCTCGGCAAAGATGGTCAGATTACGATAGTTCGACTTACGATAGTTCGGCTAACGATATTTCTGCTTTACCGATGGTATGAAAACGATACATATTCAATAGAGACCGTAGTTTTCATTTTGTTTCTCCTTCCTCTCCTTTTCTTTAGAACTTCCATGCACACAGGAATCTTGGCCTACAAGGAGCTTCGTGCTAAACTGAAACGGGGAAAGGCGGGGGGGGGGGGGGGGTACGACTGACATTTAAGAACATCGTTGAAGAGATCTTTTTTGTTAAGTGAGCATCGCTGTAGAGATCACATTTACACAGAAACAAACGGGCCGATAATGAAAGCTTAGCTATGGAATTCCTCTTCTGTGCAGTACTGTGTCTTTCTTTCACGCCGTCTTTCATTCCTCTCGTTGTTTCCCGTCCAGTGGTTGGGTTATGATTTAGGCGGGCAACCTTGGTTCTGAGATGGTAGCACCCGCTCTGCGGAAGGAGTATGAACTAAGAAATGACAAGATTAAAGTACTGGACAGAAATACAGTACTGGGCTTTCACAAGA
Organism: Achatina immaculata; assembly: GCA_009760885.1. NCBI lineage: Eukaryota > Metazoa > Mollusca > Gastropoda > Stylommatophora > Achatinidae > Lissachatina > Lissachatina immaculata. The sequence continues at coordinate 28,707,183 of CM019704.1, forward strand.
TATTTGCTTGCTGGTGGGCTTTCACAAGATATTTGCTTGTTCATAAAAGCTAGGATGTGTTTTTATGCTTGTATAACAGGGATCGTGTTCGTGTTTTTATGCTTGTATAACAGGGATCGTGTTCGTGTTTTTATGCTTGTATAACAGGGATCGTGTTCGTGTTTTTATGCTTGTATAACAGGGATCGTGTTCGTGTTTTTATGCTTGTATAACAGGGATCGTGTTCGTGTTTTTATGCTTGTATAACAGGGATCGTGTTCGTGTTTTTATGCTTGTATAACAGGGATCGTGTTCGTGAGAGACAAAGACCCCCACCAGCCTCCCATATCCCTAGAGAACTCCACCGCCACCAGATCAACGGTTTGGTTCTGTACAGTGGTAATGGAGTGGGTAGAGAAGCTGCTTGGACTGGATAGACTGTTTCTGGCTAGATCTTCACACGTGGCACTGTCGACACCGAGTACAAAATATGTCTGCCCCGTAAACTGTGTTGTTTTAACATTTCCGTTGTGTTACACGAGATCATAGTTTATTTATCCAGGATATAGACATCTGGGGGAAGATATTTGTTTTTAAAAAAAGTAATAAAAAAAACTAGCCCAGCCTTTGCAAATTCTAAAAAATACGTCACATATATAGCGTCCCCAACTCCTCCCCTTTCTTCCCCTCTCTCTCTTCTTCTTCTTCTTGTCTATTTTTGCCTGAAGGTAAATAGGGTCTTGACCGGCATTTATAATTCACCCCATTCCTTCTCCCTTCTGTACCGCTTATTCATTTAAAAGAGTCGTTTTGCCGGAAGATAAATCCCCCGATGCTTTCACTTAGGCTCTGTCATGCAGTTTATCGCTTTATTTTGTGCGTGTTCTCTCTTGTCCCGCCTGTTCTTGCTCTCCGTTCAGACATGGAGAGGTGAGCTTTTGTAGTTAGTATTTTTTTGTTTTGTTACTAGGAGGCTGAGCCTGGAAACCTGGCCAGAGTGCCTGATCCTGGTTACCTTCTCCCCGCCCCATCTTTCCCGTGTTACCCAAACCCTTTCATGTTTACGCGACTGGAGATAACCTTAAGCTATAGGTAAACAGTGCGCGTGTTTGGAAGACAAAAAAAAAACTGCCTTCCCCTTGTCCTTTTTGTTCTTCTCCCCCCCCCCCCCCCCCACACGTCCCAGTCTACACTAGCCCGAGCTTAATAAAGCTTGGTTTAGCACGAACATGGTAGGGAAAGTAATAATACAAGAAAAGAGAATGCTCTTCCACATACCAGGAACAGTTTGGGGGGGGGGGGGGGAGAGAGAGAAATAGTGAATATTGCAGAATGTCCAGGAAGAGCTTCGCTGCAAAATATTTATCTGGCATGAAGCAGAACGTAAGAGAATTCTGCGAATGCAGTGATAAAGTAGATTGTATGATAAGTGAGCGAACCTGGTCTAACTGAGAGAAAGGGAAGACGCATGCTTGTAAATGAAAGGTGTCATCGGGGCCTGGTTCTGCCGTTTGCTACATCATCTTCTAGAAAAACGTTACAGTTCTTGATAGAGTTCTTCTTCTTTCTTCTCTTCTCTTCTTCAATATCCCAGGAATTGCGAGCTGGTGCTCTTTTGCAGTTGATTCTATGGAGATGTTGAGGCACAACAACGTGTCGGCATTGGAATAGTTCATGCCAGCTATTTTTTTCAGTCTCCGAGTGCATCTAACAAGCAGGGGTATGCAATTCTTTAGGAAAAGTTTCACCACCATGGGGACTGTTGCCATAACAGCACCGTTTGCCAGGGTAGGTCTGTTACTGGGGGGGGGGGAACCAACGGCTTGTAGCACAGGGTCTTGTTCCGACTGTGGTTTGCTGACCCTGACGCTAGCGTAGCAGATATGGGTCGCTAATTGCCAAGTCTCTCTCTCTCTCTCTCTCTCTCTCTCAACACGGTAACACTCTATGATGGAAAGAAACGGCACATCGTGTGTATAGAAAACAAACCTCTGTACATGTATAACGTTCCCTTTTTCTTCACTTTAACTGGTACATACAAATAACTATCGTTAATTTATAGTGTTCAATCTGTAGTTGAGAGGTTTGCCATTTCAAATTTGACTCATGCTCCTTGCCTATATTTATAAACTTGTTGGCAGCTGAGTTACAGCCAATATTAAAGTATTAAGGCCAGTATTTTGTGATCGTGAAACTAGGATAATTAACAGACGATAAAGAAAAGCTAAAGAGGTCTGTTTGTGGACAAAAATGCAACAAATACCGCGGGCAGTCAGAAGAACAAATGAAGCGATCAGCAGAGAAATTTTTTGCCCAACCAAAATGCGTTAAAATTAAAAGAAGAATACGGGCAAACTTTCTTGTCTTGTCATTCTTTTCTTGTTACGAGAAGACTGAAGTTAGAGAACTTGCTAATGAGTGGAAAATTCAAGGCAGAAGGAAGAAGCAGGAAACTAAGAGTTAAACATCTCAGCGGAATGATCAACAAATGAAAACATTTGAATTGATCAGAAAACACCAAGGATCGCACACGATGGAGAAGTGAAATCGCCAGCGCTGTCTGACTTGGCACGTAATTCGGTGTAGTATAATGAAGAAGACTGGAATTTTTGCGATAAGAGTGAAGATTAGACGATAAAATGTAGTGTCAGGCAGACCTTCCTGCTCAGAATTCCTCACTGTTCTAAAATAAAGCTCGTTCGTTCTCCTGCACAGGTTTCCTTGCCATTACCCTTTTAATACATTAAAGACTGCACTTGCAGCTCTAGGGCTGAAAAGCAGTGTATGGAAACAAGTACACGGCACCCAGTGAAGAGAGCACCACATTCTCGTGTTTACCAGAACTTTCTTGTATACACATTATTGTTGCTGACGACTTGCATGCGAGAAACACAGTCAACATTCTGGGAGTGTTATCCGTCTTATGTGAGCGCGCTTACTTAAGTCCTGCATGCCTCACATATTTAGCAAGTGTAGCTGTAATTATCTGAGAGATAGTGGGGCGGGGGGACGGGGACGGAGGCGGGTATAGTTGTGATAGGAGTTTATCAGATGATGTGTGTAGTTGTGATTGATGGAGGTTATCATATGATGTGTGTAGTTGTGATTGATGGAGGTTATCAGATGATGTGTGTAGTTGTGATTGATGGAGGTTATCAGATGATGTGTGTAGTTGTGATTGATGGAGGTTATCAGATGATGTGTGTAGTTGTGATTGATGGAGGTTATCAGATGATGTGTGTAGTTGTGATTGATGGAGTTTATCAGATGATGTGTGTAGTTGTGATTATTGGAGTTTTTCAGATGTTGTGTGTAGTTGTGATCGATGGAATTTTTCAGATGTTGTGTGTAGTTGTGATCGATGGAATTTTTCAGATGTTGTGTGTAGTTGTGATTGATGGAGGTTATCAGAAACTTGATATAACTTATTAGATGTGTTTAGTTGTTATTCATGGAATTTATCTGAAACCTAATGTAGTTTGTCAAAAGATATGTCGTCGTGACTGATATAGTTTTATCAGAAAGACTATGTGGTTGTGATTGATTCAGTTTATCAGACGTTTGACTTCGTTGTAATTGATATAGTTTATGTCAAAATGTTTGTCTTGTCACTTCAGCTTGGCACTTTAGCAAGTGAAAGAAAGCCTGATTAGGTCAAAGATATTTTATATAAAACATCAGTGTCTAGTTGGCGGTACGCGGGCCGCATGCTGCATTCATTTATGATACTGAGGTTATTATGAAAACGTAATTTTATCTTATTTCAGATAAATAAATATTGTTAAGCAAGAAACTATGAGTTCTAGTTTTATGCAGAGAAAGAAAGAAATCATCATAGCCCCACCTGGTGATTGGGCAGTGAATAGTTAAACTACTCAAAGCATGTTCTGTAATTCTGCACTAAAAAAAAGGTCGATTAGATGCATCCTGCCACTCAAATAGTGGATACAGTTCCTTGGCTCCACTGAAGCTGGGACATACCTGCTGTAAAACTGCGAGTTTTGTTACATGGAATAGCTGGCACCAGACCGTCTCTTGACTGTATTATGTTTTACTAACATGGCAGATCTGATATCCCTGCTGATCTGTTTCAGACTATCTGCATGAAAGCACTAATTAAAGAAGTGAATATATAAAAAGATAAAAGTGGAAAAATGGTGAGCATGCCAAGCTGAAGAAAATAAGCGAGGAATAAAGAAGGAAGAAAAGGAGAGGACACCAGATTAAGGAGGTTTTTTTTTTTTAATCTAAGGGTTACTTCTTTTCAAGGAAAAGAAGTACATAATATCTTCATTGACTTCAAGAAAGCTTATGGCAGCAGAGATAGGGACAGGCTACGATACATTTGGAAAGAATTTGAGATACTTAATAAGTTAATCAATTTGATCAAAAAGTGAATGGAGGATGGACAAAATATAGTAATGTATACAAGAAAAAAATCAGAACCCTTCTATATAAGAACTGGCTTAAAACAAGGTGATATATTATTCAACCTAGTACTAGAAAAGGTAATCAGAAAAGTGAAAGAAGAAAGCAGTACAGAAGAACAAGCTAAAATACTAGGATACGCTGATGACATCAACCTAGTGGGGGAAACTATGCAAGAAGTCATCAATACTTGCATTCATCTGAGAGATGTGGCACTAAAAGTGGGTCTGACCAAGATAAGACAGAATATATGAAGATATCAAGGGACCAGGGGAAGAATTATCCAGATTATATGAATGTTTGAGATAGGATCATTAGGAAAGCAGAAACATACAAATATCTAGGCACAACCTTCAACAGAAGCAACATGTTAAGTGAGTACAAAGTAAGTAAAACTAAAAGCAGAGTACAAATGGGGAAGAAAATATACTTCGCCTCGCATCACCTGTTAAAATCCAAAATCTTGTCTCAAAACACTAAAATAACAATCTACAGACTATAATAAGACCAGCCGTCACGTATTGATCAGAAATGTGGAGTACAACAAAGAAAGATGAACAATTGCAGATCTTTGGAAAACAAGATCCTAAGAGGAATCCTTGGCGCATAAAGCAGCAGGAGAATGGAGAGCTAGAAGGAACACTGAATTGAACAGCTTATTTAAATCCAAACGAATTATAAATGTCTTGAAATTGAACAGACTACACTGGCTGGGCCATGTGTAAAGAATGGAAGAGAACAGACAAACGAATATAATGTATGTACAAGAGGTGAAGGAAACAAGACCTAAAGGGTAGACCAAGACACAGATGGAACGACAACATAGAATAGGATATAAAGGAAATTGGTGTCACCAACGGAAGAGAAAAGATTAGGAACAGAGAGGAATGTATCTGCAGCACTGAGCATTAATGGCTTGGAAAGCTGAAGAAGAAGAAGAAGAAGGGTTGTTTAGTTATACAGAGTTTCAGTATGAGAAATGGTAATTGCTTGTGCTTGTACAGTGTAACACAGTTCCTAGTATCAAACTGCTCTAAGTTAACCCCGTCCTGTTTCCCTAGCCTCCTTGAAGATCACAGAAACAGGCTTGCCTGTAAAGTGGAAGACAGAAAGACTTAGCGGGTTTTGAGACCCATCTATGAGGTGGTGTGTAGGAAGGCGGGCTACTCTAGCTGGTTTTTGAAGAGTAATTATAGGCCTGCTGCTCGTTTTAGACATTTTGCGGGTTTGAAGTCTCATTAAGTGACTCCTTATCCATCCATTGATGTGATCTTCTGATTCTGTTGCGTGTATGGCCAATATTAATCCCCAACTATGGAGATAGCAGAGAATTAGTTTGATATTACTGCTGTGTCCACTCCGCGTGTGTATATACATATACATACATATATATTTATATATGTATAGATACACACAAACAAACACACACACACACATATATATATATAATCATTTTCAGTATGTCACTAAGACTACTCTGTGATAGCTTCTACATTGCTATTTTCCATATTAGAAAACAATAAAGCCTTACACACTGTCTTCGTGATCTTACTTGAAATTGGTAACATCTTTCTAGCCGGCTCGGAGATGAGTGCCATGTCAGCGAGCTAGAACTTGCCAAGATTCTGTTTCATTTCTTCATTTTGCACCTTATAACCGGGGCCGTTTACTGGATCAGAAGGCACGTTTTAGTAGATTCGTAGTCAGTAGAAATGTACCGTTAGTAGTCCTCCTCTTCTGCATTCGCCATGAAAAGGGGCGGTGGTTGCGTTGGGCCATGGTTGTAGCAAGGCGGCTATTTATGCCAGCTCCATCTTCTGTAAGACGTATTTTTAGAACGAGGTTTGGCTTCCCATTCAGTCGGCCAGTCAATTGCCTGTTAACAGGGGGCACAACTCGGAACCAGAAAAACTGGTTAGCTGTAGTTCGGTAACTCGGACGCAAGCTGGTGGCAGGAGGTCGCTGACCACAGCGTCATTCAGCTTGAGAACAGAGTGTGAAGGCTTGGCGTATAGACACTCCGCGGTTCCTGCTGCTAATGGGATGAGAATAGACGGATCTCACATTTTGACCCTTGTTCTGTTTACCGGATCCTCCGCGGGAGAGTTCATGTAAGGCGTTGTAAGCTGCTGCCCATCAGATTCAGTGCGTGTTCCTCAACATATACACAGTGTTGGCAGAGAAGAAACCCAGACTGCTGGTTACAGAGATATCGCATAACACTAACATTATGGCCAGTGGCCATAATAATCTCTGCAGCTATCGCGGTTGTTCATTTTCTTCCTCACTTATTGTATTTATCCATCTCTTATCCATCTCAGCTTTCACTTCATTTTTTTTTTAAGCGCACCTGTCGTTTTTCTGAACCCTTTCCCTCGCACTTCATTTTAACCTTGAATCCTCCGAACACGTTTATTTGGCTGATTAAAAGTGGAGGATGAGCGTATGCCGGCGAGGAAAGTTTGCACCTAGCGGAACTGTTACCTCGTGCTGGAAGGCTTTGTTCCGAGCCATCCTCTCGCTACCTGTATTCAGAATGGCGGTGTGAGATGGTATGATCTCGGTGTTTTTTGTGTATTCGGATTTCAGAAACCTTTCGTTCTGCGCAAAGATGGAGTTACTGCAAGTCGGCGCTGAGTTGTCCAGTTCCTAAATATCTGTGGAGACATCTTTTGTGTGTGTGTGTGTATGTGTTGAGTAGTATAACGGCTCTTACTGTAGTTATTTTTAAGAGAAGATGTGCACCATGGGAATGTGTAGTTCTCAGTGTTCACTACATGGCGTAAATGTTAAATCCTCTCAGCGACACGAGAATTATTGCTTTTGACTTAATACGAGATATAAAAACTTCGTTGTTTTAAAAGAAGAGTACCTATTGTGATCCAATAAAATTTTTGGTATAACTACCCTGTAAATTTTTAGTATAACTACCCTTCTATACTGCAATGCTGTACAAAATTAGCTGCATCGTTCATGTCCACCTGCGATTTTGTAGTGATTTTTTTTTCTTGCTGTTAAAGTAGCAAACTAGGCCATAGTTGCGAACAGTAGCTTTACTTTCATGGTAACACTGTATTTGTGCACTTGCATTTTCTTGTTCTGGTTTGAAGCTCTGTGTATTTTTTATTTTATTTTATCAGTCCTTTATTATCATACTTTTTGTCTGAAGAATAGTTGGACATGCACAACTGAGGTTACAGCCTCCGTATAAGATATGAAACCTTGCTGGAAAGGTTATGCTGTAAAGAGTCCAAACAGCAGTGGATCTCAAACCATGCACTAGTCATGTACCCAGCAGAGGAGACCACGGCCACAAGCCAGGAACATCAGGCAACGCGTGCGAGATTTGATACCGTTTCAGCTGCACGTTGTCCCATAGGAGGATCTTGCAGGAAGATTTGACCTCGCCTTAATAGCATGACGTCCCATAGTCAGAATTGCCTGAATGTAGAGGATTGTAGGGAAAGATATGGTCTCGCGGTATGAGCACGTCGAGTCATAATCAAAAGTGCCTGAAGGATAGAAGATTACGCAGGAAGTAGTGCACGTCATGAGAGTTATTTGTTTAGTTTCTGGAGCCTACTTTATTTAAAACAAATGACATAAAAGAAGCAGTAAATCGAGCACATGCAAACCAGAGATCTCAAGTGTCAAATATGTATTTTAAAAAATATCCGTGAAAAAGGTGTGAAAAAACGTTGTTGGTGGTGGAACAGAGAAAACAGGAGCAGAAAGCTAAAACAGTGGGCTCCTGATATTTAGGAAGCAGAATAGCGGTACCAAGACAGAAGCCAGGAGGGCAGCTAAGAGTCCTGAGTACAGTACAGAAAATCCCATCTTTTTTCCCTTTTGTTCAGCATTGTAAAATCTCATGATGATTGTAAGCAAGAATGAGACATTTTTCGTGTAGATTTTTCTACGCATTTATGTGACTCCAAGAGGTGAGCAGTTCAGTTCTGTATGCAGATATAACGAAAGTGGATGTGCAGAAGTTAAGATTTTCTAGGAAACTCTAAAGAGAGAGAATGGGAAGACACGAGACTGCTGGATCATGAACTGTTTTAAAGTTCTGGGAATGCTCTCCGCCAGAAAGAAAAAGAACTGTTTTCCGCTGATGTTTCCAGAAACTTGACACAGAAGGAAAGCTGTTTTGGCAGATGTTTCTAGCCTTGTCTTACAAATCGTTGAAGCTCAGCCAAGGCTATTTTTATTGTTATGTCTGCAACTGTGTTGTGGCGGAGATTTTGTATACGTATCTGTAGCTAATTGTTGCATCAGCGTCTGTCTCTACCCTGATCTTGACCCATTTGTCTACATGTTGAAAACTCATCAGAGAGAATCACACGGGTTAATTATTACCTTTCTGTGTGGGAGCTTTGATTTTTAGCTGCAAGGGCTATATATAAATACAGGATACAGGAGGACACCTGGAGAAACCAGACAAAGAAATGAAACAAACATTCTTTAACTCGTTTGTTTCATTTCCCCTTTCTTTCTGGGTTAAAAAAAAGTCTCACAGGAGGAGTGGAAAATCGATACTAGCAGAGCCGGGTATTTATAGAAAATTATGATGAAGTCCTTGTGGTAGTTTCAAATATTTGTAACTTTTGATTGTTGGGTGATGAAAAGCAGTTGGCAGAAGAGCCAGAAGCTCAAAGACGTAGAGTCTCAGTATAATATGCACAGTTTACAAAGTCGTTTTGTGAAAGCATAAATGGGGGGGGGGGGAGAACCATAAGAATAGAATACGTTAATTTGAAACGTTAATAAATTACATTTCTGATTTTTTAAAGAGTCTGATTTTGTCTACTAATAGAAGTTTTCGAGTATTCGAAACTCTGATTTATCTACTAATTGAAGTTAACGAGTAAAGCATGTAAAACTCTTTATAAATTGGATTACATTCAGAAGTTAGTTAGAATTTATGCATTCTCTGCTTGTTGTTAGTTGTTTGTATCAGAAGAAGACACATCTGAAACGTTTGTCTTTTAAATTATACAGCCTGGGTATGCTTGTATTTTGTTGTTACCGCCAAGTCAAACAGTTGCTTTCTGAGAGAAGGAGCCTCTAGCTATAGAAACCTACAAAAGTTATATAGTGGCCGTGCTAATGCAGGCAGGTCAGTAGACCAAGAGCTTGGCACATGTGCAGGCTTTATAGGGTGTGATATCTTAGAGGCGGTGTTTCGGGTGGGAGGCATCTTTTTTTGTGTGTGGCCGAAGTGTTGCAGTAATAAAAAGACGCATTGAAGAAAAATAATACGAATACAGAGCTGTTGAAATAATCCAGAAGCAATCACATAACTCCACATGGTGACAGTTGGCAAGAGAAAGGAACCTGAAATCATCATGGTCAAACATGAACAGAGTGCTAAAGGCTAGAATAGCGGGACATATTCGGTTGTAAAAGTTGAAATTTAAAAAAAAATTGTGTAATTTAAGACATCTGCTAAACAAGCAGTTCTATAATTTAAGACATTTGCTAGATAAACAGTGCAAAAGTATTTTTAAAACTGTTGTTCTGGTGGCTGTACTTCAAGACGGCGAGTAGAGCAGAGATGGATAAATGTTTTAGAAAAGCCCAATTCGCTTGATCTGCCTCTTTCCACATGAGCAGAAGACTCATTCGTTGGAAGCGCAGAATGTCTCTGCGGCAGTGTTTGAAAGAGTGTTGCCAGGTAGGAGATACATACACTAGCTGTTTGTCATCTGTCTGTCTCTGTGTTTGCTACTCTGCTGAAAAACTGTGGCTGCAGTGTTTGAAAGGGTGTTGTCAGGTATGGCACACACACACCAGCTGTCTGTCATCTGTCTGCCTTTTGTGTACTGCTCTTCTTAACAGTAGGGGTGCGGCAGAGCGAATATTTTGTACCTCAAATATTCCACTTTTTTTTTTTTGGTTTTGAAAAAAAAGGGTCATGCTCTCCTATTACCTCTTAATTTTATCTCTCTAAAGAAGAAAACAGAAGATAATGACCACAAAGACATGTAAACATGTCTTTGTGGTCATTATCTTCTGTTTTCTTCTTTTTCTCTGATTTAATTTTATTCCATTTATTTTCTCGTGATTTCTTGCCGGTTATCACGTCAGGACTTTGTTTGATTTTTTTTAACCATTCGGCATGAAGGTAGAAGCAGTGTTCCATGTCATTGAGGCACACAGAGGATATGCTGTTAGTGCTTAGATTTTCCTTAGCCTGTCTTTACCCTAGCTAGAGGGAGGTGTGGTCAGAACCACGCCTGTCTTTACCCTAGCTAGGGGGAGGTGTGGTCAGAACCACGCCTGTCTTTACCCTAGCTAGGGGGAGGTGTGGTCAGAACCACGCCTGTCTTTACCCTAGCTAGGGGGAGGTGTGGTCAGAACCACGCCTGTCTTTACCCTAGCTAGGGGGAGGTGTGGTCAGAACCACGCCTGTCTTTACCCTAGCTAGGGGGAGGTGTGGTCAGAACCACGCCTGTCTTTACCCTAGCTAGAGGGAGGTGTGGTCAGAACCACGCCTGTCTTTACCCTAGCTAGGGGGAGGTGTGGTCAGAACCACGCCTGTCTTTAGATCCAGGAGGGCGGCTAAGAGCCCCGAGTACAATACAGCCGGATTGATTGAGATTATCTTTGTTCTTTGCCTGAGAGAGAGACGGACAGAGAGAAGGGGAATGAGAGGAAAGGGAAGAGAGGGGAAAAGAGTAGGAGAGGGAGAGAGAGAGAGAAAGAGAGAAAGAAAGGGAGACGAGTACACTAAACTCATATTAATCTTTTTTTTTCCTCCATGGCTTCAAGAGACTCATCATCATCATCATCATCATCACATCTGTAGTATAGTTCTGTTCTAAATATCCTAAAGAAAACATCCAGCTTCACCTATTTTAGCATTCATAGCCCTACATATTTAAGTGCCATTTCTTTCAAAGTTCTGTTTAAGTTTTAGTTTTTTTTTAAAAACAGGATCGTGGATGATTTTGGGGAACAGGAAGTATAGACCTGTTAAAAGTTTGTACTGGGGAGAAAATGTACGAAGGAAAAAAGAAGAAGAAGAAAACGTCTCTTAAGTTAAGATCACTATAAAGAAACATCATTTCGGACGAAATCTTCTTAACTGTGTTCTCAGCTGTTCGTGCCTACCCTCCCCCCCCCCAATCTTTTCTCTGCATGCCTCTCTCTATCTCTCCTCTCCTCTCTCTCACTCTCTCTCTATCTCTGTCTCTCTCTCTCTCTCTCACGCCAGATGACAGATACATTAACTGTGTTGCCTTTGATCTTTCAGATGAACGAGGGGCGCAAGAGTCAGATAGTATTGTTGGACGAGAGACGTTTGGACATAATTATACAGGTAAGAGATTTCCCCTTACCTTCTTTACCTGTGCCCTTCGCTCTTGCTATGTGTGAGTTTTGCAGTGTTTTTAGTTTCTGGAGCTTAGCGCTCACGTGTGCCCTGGTTTTCCCCCTGGGTTATGTTTTGTGTGTGTGTGTGTTTTTTTGTTTTTTTTTGTTTGAAGCTGATGATAAAAGCAGCGAAGACACAGTCACTGACTAACCCGGATTCACTCAGTCACGAACGTTCGTGAATATAGCCTTTCAGGTATTGCTATCCAGTTTAGACATACTAGATTGATTCACCTCCCAGGGTTTCTCTTGTCTTACCCCATCCCTTTCTCCACACCTTCTCTTCTCTCTCTCTCTCTCTCTCTCTCTCTCTCTGCTTCCTGGAGGTCAAAACAGACAAAATGGCAGCTAAAAAAAAAATAGCAGAAAAAGGACATTGTTTAACTTTAGCAGTGTTTCCCAGGCTTTTTCGAGCTGCCGCTCCCCCCCTTTCCTCCCAGGCTACGGTTCCTCCCCCCCCCCCCCCCCAAGTACTACTCGTAAAATGGTTTTAAACTAAGATTTGCATTACACAGTTGAACTTAAGCCAGTAAACCAGTTTATTTAACAATGTGAGGGAGTACATTTATAACTCATCTACAGCATTATTTTCTCAACTTTGACTGTGACGGCAGAGTTTCATGTTTCTCAACACATAAACAGTTTTTTTTTAAAATATCAGGTTGAAAAGTGCTAAGAAGGAAGGCATTACTGCCCGCGTCTGCTGCTTCGTTTTCCCTCAATGCCCCCCTTTCTCCCACTGTCCCCACTACACTAACCATTTTTCTTTCTACCGTCCCCTTGTCCGTTCAACGCCCACAGAGGGGCGGTATCGCCCACTTTAGGGAAACACTGCTTTAGATTAACTCAGTGACTAATTCACACATTTACACACTGCCCAGCTTACGCTTTATACAGTAGTAAATTTATTCTTGAATCAGTTTGTGTAACTTACTCTTTCGTATGTAACTGTCACGCAGTGCCTGGCTTTATGTTTAACCTATTAACTCATTTACTGTTTCACTTCATAATAGACAGATTGGTTTACCTTATTAAAAACGTTCATTCAGTGATTGCGTTATTTCACATTGTGGATGTTCACGTTGTGGATAAACTCTTCCACTCTGTGAACAAACGCGTTCACCCCGTGGGTGTTATTTGAGAGCCACATACAAATTCTCCCCTGAACACCGGCCCCGTTTCATAGCTAAATTAGCACTGCACATATTTGCCCCTCTCACGCGGCCTCGGTGGCTCAGTCAGCTAAGTCAGTCACTCAGCCAAGTCAGCTGACAAGGTAGGAGGCGAAGCTCAGCACGCCTCACCAGTTACACCCAGCGTCTCTGTCCTCTCCATAATTAGAGAAAATAAAGTCAACCATAACTAGATTAGATAGATGCAAATTACCCCAGTTATAGTTGTTTCTAGATGGTCTCCCCTGTAATGTTGTGGAAAGGGGGGATAAGTGTTTGGTAAAACTGGTTATAGTAGACTAGAGTACGACGGAGGAAAAAAAAATAGGAGGGGGTTAATATTAAGTTGCCGAAATATTGAGTGGTTGTTGTTTTTTCATAACTACTTTACTGTTCTTATCTCCTGTCGCTAATTCTTTTCTCCTTTCCTGTATATTTTTTGTTGTGGTAAACTGCAGCACACACCTTCGTCTAACTTTACTAGAAAGTAGAGAGTGAAGCGAGAAATGTTTTACTTAAGAGACTAGTAAGGTGGAAAAAGAAGAAGAAGAAGTAAACACGTGCAAGGGAAGTCACTGTATATTGTGGTGCGCATTTTGTTGGTGGCAGTTGTGATTATTTTTGTGTGTTTTATTGGTTCACATTATGCAATGTATTTCATTGATGGTAGTTAAAATTATGATATTTTACTGATGGCAACTCAGATCATGCCATACACGTTATTGGTGGCAGTTCAGACTGTGTTGTACATTTTCTTCGTGCCAGTTCGGATTAAGTTATACATTTTATTGGTGGTAGTACAGGTTATGTTATGCATTTTATAGGTGGCAGTTCAGATTATGGCACTTATTTCAGTGGTGGTAGTTCAGACATGGAGAAGAACAACAGATGTTGAGCAACAGAAGGCTCACCTGGGCAAGAGCAGAAAAAAAAGCCAAAGGACAGGCATTTGTGGAAAACCCTTGCGGAACCCCCATGTGCCCTGGCACAAGGTTGAGAGAGAGAGAGAGAGAGAGAGAGTTCAGACTGCTTAATACATTAATTTGATGGTTATTCAAGCTGTGTTATGTTTGCGTACCATTTTGTTGATATGTCGACGTTAGCAAAAGAATTATTATGTTTTCTGTATCGATTTTTCCTTTGTCTGCAGCTTAACTTCTAGTTTGGCTGCTACTCAGTAAGTGCAGATTGAAGCTTTTTGCAGGGGACTTCCATCGTGGAACTAAAACGTTGTGTCGGATGGAGAGTAGATTATGGTGGCATATTTTTAGTTAACACTAACAACATCTGGACGTAGTCACTTGTGTTGAACCCATATTCTGTTGGCTAAAATAATGTAACGCCGAGGTCTAGAAGATGCAGTTAGGCTGGGATCTTGACCAGACCTGTTTCTGTGGGCTTGGTTAACTCGCCACAGCCCATAAAGGCGCGTTAGACTCCCATCTTGACCATGCCTGTTTCGCTGGTCTTGATAAATAACACCGACTTATGAGCAGGGTCATCTTCGTTCCCTGCTCAATTACATTAAGATTGTTAACATGAAAAATGGCTGATACAACAGTGCCATGTGCGAAATTTCTTAGTTACCTCCCATACTTTGTTATCTTCTTCTCCTGCCAACCCTTGAACGTAGTCGTAGATTCCAGAAGGTTCTCTCCTCTCTCTCTCTCTCTTCTCTCTCTCTCTCTCTCTCTCTCTCTCTCTCACACACACACACAGACACATACACTCACACACTATCTGGATGTCAATCTTTCTCACATAATGCACAAAATCAGACCAGGAGAAAGTTGGCCAAGCCTTAATCAGCGTCTGTTAGTATCTGGAAGTGGGGCATAGTAGACAGATCTTTCTCTAAAACGAAATGACAACGCTGTTATCAGTTTTCTGCTTCTGGTCTGAGAGGGAAGGTCAGCAAATGTTAAAAGCAGAAATAATGAGAAGAGAAAAGGTTACAAAGGAACTCACTTCAGGAAAAAAACGTTCCACGGGGAACTGTAATGTCTTGCATGGCTGTACCTAGACTGGCTAGATAGCAGTGGTCGGTCAGGGCACGGATGCTGGCTCATTTGTCCGGGTTTAAAAGTTGTTAGCAGAAGAATGAAAGAAATGTTATCAAAATGCAGTTACTGTAAGAAATGGTAGTATCATAGTACAGGAATGGAGCATAGAATCAGAATTATAGAGAGAAAGAAACGGAAAATACCAGTTATTTAAAGTAAAAAATAATAGCGTGAGAGGTTCAGAGAGAAAGACATGGAAGAAGTCATAACAAAAAGGAGAAAGGGTGAATTAGAAGTAAGAAGTTGGCGATGGTTGGGACGTGTGCTCCGGATGACTGGTGACTCGTTTGGCAAAAACAGCTCTGAGATGGACACTTCATTGAGGCAAGAGTAGGGCTGGAGCAAACGAGACGTGGGAAAGAATAACAGAGAGGATGTTGAACAATAGAGCGCTCACTTGGGCGGGGGGGGGGGGGGAGGAGGGAGACGAAAGACAGGCATTTGCGGAAAACTTGGGAAAGCCCCATGTGCCTTGGATACCTGAAGGTTCAGAGAGAGAGAGAGAGAGAGAGAGAGAGAGAGAGGTATAAAGCCAACAGTACACAGATCACTGCTAGAAAATAGCAAGAAAATAAGATGTTAGTAAGACAGAGAGGAATAAATACCGACTGAGAACAACTGAGGAGGAGAGAATGGAGTAGTAGACTCATTAGAAATCCGCTGAGAGCATTAAGAATGCACTAGAAGAAAAGCGACAGACACGATTAATCTTGGGCTGAAGTAAGCTTAGAGCTGCGAGAGAAGAAACATATAATTGGGAGAGTTTGAATCAGACTAGGCAAGGGCAGCAACTCTGCAAAATAAGATTCTTGGGGGGGGGGGAGGAGAAGCTATGTTAACTATTATCCTCGTGTGTATTGTTGTTAGAATAAGCCTCATGTGTATTGTTGTTAGAATAAGCCTCGTGTGTATTGTTGTTAGAATAAGCCTCGTGTGTATTGTTGTTAGAATAAGCCTCATGTGTATTGTTGTTAGAATAAGCCTCATGTGTATTGTTGTTAGAATAAGCCTCATGTGTATTGTTGTTAGAATAAGCCTCATGTGTATTGTTGTTAGAATAAGCCTCGTGTGTATTGTTGTTAGAATAAGCCTCGTGTGTATTGTTGTTAGAATAAGCCTCATGTGTATTGTTGTTAGAATAAGCCTCGTGTGTATTGTTGTTAGAATAAGCCTCGTGTGTATTGTTGTTAGAATAAGCTTCGTGTGTATTGTTGTTAGAATAAGCCTCATGTGTATTGTTGTTAGAATAAGCCTCATGTGTATTGTTGTTAGAATAAGCCTCATGTGTATTGTTGTTAGAATAAGCCTCGTGTGTATTGTTGTTAGAATAAGCCTCGTGTGTATTGTTGTTAGAATAAGCCTCATGTGTATTGTTGTTAGAATAAGCCTCGTGTGTATTGTTGTTAGAATAAGCCTCGTGTGTATTGTTGTTAGAATAAGCTTCGTGTGTATTGTTGTTAGAATAAGCCTCATGTGTATTGTTGTTAGAATAAGCCTCATGTGTATTGTTGTTAGAATAAGCCTCATGTGTATTGTTGTTAGAATAAGCCTCGTGTGTATTGTTGTTAGAATAAGCCTCGTGTGTATTGTTGTTAGAATAAGCCTCGTGTGTATTGTTGTTAGAATAAGCCTCGTGTGTATTGTTGTTAGAATAAGCCTCGTGTGTATTGTTGTTAGAATAAGCCTCGTGTGTATTGTTGTTAGAATAAGCCTCATGTGTATTGTTGTTAGAATAAGCCTCGTGTGTATTGTTGTTAGAATAAGCCTCGTGTGTATTGTTATTAGATTAAGCCTCATGTGTATTGTTGTTAACTTAAGCCTCATGTATATTGTTGTTAGAATAAGCCTCAAGTGTATTGTTGTTAACATAAGCCTCATGTGTATTGTTAGAATGAGCCTCATGTGTATTGTTGTTAACATAACCCTCATGTGTATTGTTGTTAGAATAACCCTCATATGTATTGTTGTTAACATAAGCCTCATGTGTATTGTTGTTAACATAAGGGAATAAAATAAATCTTAGAGGAAGGGAAGAATGTGTTGTGAAAGTATGAAGTAAGAACTTGTTTTGAACACTTATTGCTGGTGGTAACAAGGTTGTTGTTACGAGGGGTGATTGATAAGTTCTCAGCATAAGGTACAACGGATTATTTGCGGACAACTTTTTTTGGGTTATTTCTCAACATAGTCCCCTTGCAAGTTTATGCACTTAGTCCAGTGATCCTGGAGCATACGGATCCCTTCTTTGGAAAAGTCAGCATCTTGTGCCAGTAAAAAGTGGTCTACAACATGAATGACGTCATCATATGAAGCAAATTTGCGACCACTGAGCTCCTTTTTGAGTTTGGTAAACAGGTAATAGTCCAAAGGGGCCAAATCTGGGGAATAAGAAGGATGTTCAAGAAGCTGGAAGCCGCATTCATGAATGGCAACCACTGCCACACCGACTTGTGAACTGGAGCATTGTCTTGATGAAAAATGACTCCTCTCGTCAATTTCCCTCGACGCTTTTCCTTCAGTTTGACCTGCAGTTGCTTCATAAGATTATTGTAATAGACCCCGGTGACCGTTCTGCCCATTTGAAGATAATCTACCAATAGCACACATTCTGAATCCCAGAAGATGGAAACCATCACTTTGCCTGCAGACAGAACCACTCTTACTTTCTTTGGAGGTGGGAATCCATGATGTTTCCACTGGTTTTTTTTTTTTTTTGCTAAATGAGAAATTTTATCCATTTTCTCAATTTCTGCCACCCCTTACCACTTCAGTAGCTTGTTTAATCTTGCATTAACCTGATCTACAAATGCACCTAATATCAACTTGGCATTTCATGTACCAGTATTCACAAAAAAAAATTTTTTTTGTAAATTATGTATGATGTCATGTCTTAAATAATCCAATTTTTTTCAAGTTATTACACACTTCTCAAAATATTTTAAAACAAAAACATTTGCAAAGCTTTTCATTAAATAGTAGTGAGCATAATTGTTAATATATTTACAAGGGGTGATTGATAAGTTCTTGGTATAAGGTACAAAAACTTGAAACACACAGTTTATATTAGGTGCATTGGATCAGGTTAATGTAAGATTAAGTACCAAGTTTCAAGAAATTAACTGCAAACAGTTTTTCTTTTTACAGGATACTGAAGTCGTATGGGGTGACAGAAATTGAGAAAATGGATAACATTTCTCATCGAGCAGTCATTTGCTATCTCTGCATCAAGGGCTTATCATTGAAGGAGATCCATGAGGATATGGTAGAGACTCTAGGGAAGAGTGCTCCTTCTTACAGCACAGTGAAGAAATGGGCAGCTCATTTCAAACATGGAAGGGAGAGTCTGGAAGATGATCCCCGTCCAGGAAGACCAAGAACGATAGCACTGATGAAACCACCGGCAGAATCCAGGACATGATAATGGAGGATTGATGGCTAACTGGGCGGTACATTCCTTCTGAGTTGGGCATCTCCCAGGAATGTGTTCATGCCATTATTAACAAAGATCTTCACATGACAAAGGTCTCTGCTCAATGGGTCCTGAAACTTCTTGGAGCTGATCACAGATGACAGCATCTCAACATGTCAGGAGACAATCTTGGCCATTTTTCTGCAGATCCTGAAAAGTTTCTTCAATAATTTGTGACTATAGTTGAGATTTGGGTTCATCATTTTCAACCAGAAACCAAAGAACAGTCAAAGCAGTGGAAACATGGATCCCCACCTCCAAAGAAAGCAAAAGTGGTTCTGTCTGCAGGCAAAGTGATGGTTTCCATCTTTGAAATTCAGAAGGTGTGCTATTGGTAGATTATCTTCAAAAGGGCAGAACGGTCACCGGGGTCTATTACAATAATCTTATGAAGCAACTGCAGGTCAAACTGAAGGAAGCATCGAGAGAAATTAACGAGAGTCGTCATCTTTCATAAAGACAATGCTCCAGTTCACAAGTCGGTGGTGGCAGTGGCTGCCATTCATGAATGCGGCTTCCAGCTTCTTGAACATCCTCCTTATTCCCCAGATTTGGCCCCTTCGGACTATTACTTGTTTACCAAAATAAAAAAAAAGGAGCTCTGTGGTGGTAAATTTGCTTCAGATGATGACGTCATTGATGTTGTAGACCACTTTCTATTGGGACAAGATGCTGACTTTTCCAAAGAATGGATCCATATGCTTCAGGATCACTGGACTAAGTGCATAAACTTACAAGGGGACTATGTTGAGAAATAACCCCAAACAGTTGTCCGCAAATAATCTGTTGTACCTTATGCTGAGAACTTATCAATCACCCCTTGTATGTTTGAAAACATAAAGTAGTAGAATTTCTTTAAATTCTTATACACTTTTTTCTTAAAGCCAGTATCTTTCTTTTTTTTTCTCTTTGTCAGCATTTTTTGTAATAATTTCTCATGCCCTTCTGTCAGAACTGATACCCTAATGTGTGTAATGTTGCCTACTTGCTGTAGAGTTACCCATTATAGTGTTGTTAATATTTGCAATTCTTTTCTTTTTCCTGATTAGCCCAAGTTGTATTCCAGTGAACTGCTTGATCTAGTTGCTTCACATTTCAAGCTGAAGGAGAAGCAGTACTTTGGACTTGGTTTCATTGATGACACGTGAGTTACATCCTCTTTCTTCTCATATAAAATAATGCTGTTGCTTTTTCACGTATGAAAGTGCCATTTCTTTCAAAGTCAAGGTTGCACTTAGCTCACTTGGTAGTGTTAGGCAGGTAACTGAGCATTGCAACCAATACTGTTGTCATATTTTCCATGTTTATTGTTATGAATGACATCAGTTAAATAATGTAACACTGTAGACTTTTCAGTTATACATTTGATTCCTAATATAAACTTCTTTAGGATATAGTACAAAGAAGGGATAAACTGTTTGTAAGATACAGTAGAAAGAGGGGATTAACTGTTTGTAAGATACAGTAGAAAGAAGGGATAAACTGTTTATAAGATATAGTAGAAAGAAGGCATAAACTATTTATAAGATATAGTAGAAAGAAGGCATAAACTATTTATAAGATATAGTAGAAAGAAGGCATAAACTATTTATAAGATATAGTAGAAAGAAGGGATAAACTATTATAAGATATAGTAGAAAGAAGGGATAAACTATTTATAAGATATAGTAGAAAGAAGGCATAAACTATTTATAAGATATAGTAGAAAGAAGGCATAAACTATTTATAAGATATAGTAGAAAGAAGGGATAAACTATTTATAAGATATAGTAGAAAGAAGGCATAAACTATTTATAAGATATAGTAGAAAGAAGGGATAAACTATTTATAAGATATAGTAGAAAGAAGGGATAAACTATTTATAAGATATAGTAGAAAGAAGGCATAAACTATTTATAAGATATAGTAGAAAGAAGGCATAAACTATTTATAAGATATAGTAGAAAGAAGGGATAAACTATTTATAAGATATAGTAGAAAGAAGGCATAAACTATTTATAAGATATAGTAGAAAGAAGGCATAAACTGTTTATAAGATATAGTAGAAAGAAGGGATAAACTATTTATAAGATATAGTAGAAAGAAGGCATAAACTATTTATAAGATATAGTAGAAAGAAGGCATAAACTATTTATAAGATATAGTAGAAAGAAGGGATAAACTATTTATAAGATATAGTAGAAAGAAGGCATAAACTATTTATAAGATATAGTAGAAAGAAGGGATAAACTGTTTATAAGATATAGTAGAAAGAAGGGATAAACTATTTATAAGATATAGTAGAAAGAAGGCATAAACTATTTATAAGATATAGTAGAAAGAAAGGGATAAACTATTTATAAGATATAGTAGAAAGAAGGGATAAACTATTTATAAGATATAGTAGAAAGAAGGGATAAACTATTTATAAGATATAGTAGAAAGAAGGGATAAACTATTTATAAGATATAGTAGAAAGAAGGGATAAACTATTTATAAGATATAGTAGAAAGATATTTATCTTTTATAGACTACTCAAAGGCATTTGATTGTGTACAACATCAGAAACTTTGGGAAATAATGGAAAAAATGGGATTTCCAACACATTTGATACAATTAACATCACTGCTGTATCTAGATCAACAGGCAGCAGTAAGAATAGATGGTGAAACAACAACTTGGTTTGACATAAAACAAAGGTCCATCAGGGGTGCATATTTTTTGCCTTATTTATTTAACTTGTATACTGAAAGTGTAATGAGGAATGTTAGAGAAGATGTAGACAAAGAATATTACGATGCCATAACAATTGGAGATTAGATATGCTGATGACACAGTATTACTGTCCACAACACAAAAAGGAATGGAAAAACTAATTATATCAGTCTACAAGAACAGCGAAGAGCAAAACCTCTATCTTAATCCCAAGAAAACTAAATTAATGACAACTGACCAAACTTACAAGGCAGCTGATATATGTATCAATGAGGAAAAACTGGAAGAAGTGGAGAGTTTTGAATATTTTGGATCACTACTAACTGATAATGGAGATACAATGAGAGAAATTAAAAGGAGGACATGTATCGCTCTTCAGAAAGTAAAACAACTAAAGAATCTGTGGAGAGGAACAGACAGAACTACATAAATAATATTTTTAAGGGCATGCATCTTTCCCATTGCAACATATGCCTGTGAGACCTGGACACTTAACAAAACAGCTGAGAAACACATAAATGCCTTTGAAAGTAAATGCTACAGAAGAGTTCTTCAAATATCATGGACACAAAAAAAAATATATATTCATACTACAAGAACTTAATATTGAAGAAAGCTGGCTGTTAAACAGAGAAAACTTAAATATTTTGGATACATTAGATGTCATGATAATCTACAGAAGACCGTCTTGGAAGGGTACATAATGGGAAAAAGAAAGAGAGAAAGACCAAGGCGAAGATGGCTCAAGACGTCGTTGATGATCTGCAAATGGTGAATCAGTAACAGCCCATCTTGCTTACAGCAGAGAGGCCTAGAGGAGTGCTGTTAGGGAGGCAAAGTTCCTCAAGGGACATGCAAATGAATGAATGAGTAGAAAGAAGGAATAAATTGTTTGTAAGATATAGTAGAAAGAAAGGTTAAACTTTATAAGATATAATAGAAAGAAGGGATAAACTGTTCGTATGATATAGTAGAAAGAAAGGTTAAACTTTATAAGATATAATAGAACGAAGGAATAAACTGTTCGTAAGATATAGTAGAAAGAAAGGTTAAACTTTATAAGATGTAATAGAAAGAAGGGATAAACTGTTTGTAAGATGTAGTAGAAAGAGGGGATAAACTATTTGTAAAATATAAAAAGAATGACTATTGTGAGATGTGTAAAGAAAGTTGAAGATGAAAGGTGTTGAAGCCATCACAGACAGCAGGCTCCCTTAAAAACAATGATAAAAGTCAGGTAAGGCACAGTTACAATAACTCCCCAACACAAAATCAAACCAAAAAAAAAAACATAATATCTTGCCATTAGGAACTTTACATTTTCAAGGGCAGAAATTCCCATCCTTTTTTTTTTACCACAGTTCTTAAAACAGCAGTGGTATGTGAAAGAGATTTTAGATTTATATATATAAAAAATATATTTTGTGTTGAAATTATATATATATATATATTCAACAGAAAATATTTCAGGAAGTGACTGAAACTGTGGTTGTTGTTGTTGTTTTAACATTAAGGTTTGAAGGTTTGAAAACATGAAGTACAAGGATTTCCTTAAAATCCTATAATAAAAAAAAAAAATTAAAGTTTTAAAAAGTTTGTTTTTCATTTTTTTCATATCTTCTTGCACCCTTACCTCACATCCTCTGAGGTTGTTGATGATTGTTTCATAGGAGTATGTAAGAAGAGGAGAAAAAACAATTGAAAGTGTACCTCATGCAGTTTTTAACACTTATAAAAAAAAACAACTTTTTTGATGTGTTCCCACAGGCATCATTTTAACTGGCTACAGGGAGAGAAGAGAGTTTTGGACCATGAGTTTCCAAAGAAGACAGGGTTACTGGTCTTGCATTTTGCCATCAAGTAAGAGGCTAGAAACAGTTACAGTGAATAGATGTCTTTCATGATTCCTTGTTTTGCCCTGTAGAAAGAATTCAAGAATTGTATAATTATTTTAGGAATGTTACAGATTTAAAGAAATTAATGTAAACAAAAATGAAGTCATTAATTGATTGATTAATTTGATCACTTAGGTAATACATGAATAAAACTTTTTAAAAGTGGGGGGGGGGGGGAAAGAGGTGTTTCATTCAAAATAGCAGAAACATGTTTAATTATTATAACTGTGTATCACAGTTTAAACTAGCACTTTAGTCCTAGCACTTTCACATTCATATTAGTAATGAATAGTCCTAGCGTATTCATATTTGTAATTAATAGTCCTAGCACTTTCACATTCATATTTGTAATGAGTAGTCCTAGCATATTCATATTTGTAATGAGTAGTCCTAGCATATTCATATTTGTAATGAGTAGTCCTAGCACTTTCACATTCATATTTGTAATGAGTAGTCCTAGCATATTCATATTTGTAATGAGTAGTCCTAGCACTTTCACATTCATATTTGTAATGAATAGTCCTAGCACTTTCATATTCATATTTGTAATGAATAATCCTAGCATATTCATATTTGTAATGAATAATCCTAGCATATTCTTATTTGTAATGAATAATCCTAGCATATTCATATTTGTAATGAATAATCCTAGCATATTCATATTTGTAATGAGTAGTCCTAGCACTTTCACATTCATGTTTGTAATGAATAGTCCTGGCACTTTCACATTCATACGAGGGGAAGTCGCTAAGTAACTCGCAAATTGAAATATTTTATCAGTGGCAGCTATCAGGTAGTATTTAAATATATACTTAGATAGTACCATCATCCAACTTTATAATAGTTGTATGTAGGGGGCGCTGGGAGTTACGTTCGCATGCGCAAAGCAATAACAAAATGGCTACCCAACTGTTAGTATGTACCAAAGAAAAACAGAGAAATGTAGTGTGATCTTTGTGGGCTAAAGGACATTCATTTGGAAATGATTACAGTTTATGCTGAAAAGTGTTTATCACATAAAGCAGTCTATAACTGGGTAAAAGAATTTTCTCAGGGACACACCGAAATTGTTGACAAAGTTCGACTTGGCTATCCTGTTTAGATTGCAACAGAAGCAACTGTGTAGCATGTGAATGAGATTATCAGAGCTGATAGACAAGTAATGATAGACAGTGTAGCAAGTGCAATCGGATGTTCACATGGCTTAGCCTACAGAATAATGCATGAGCAGTTGAATTTTCGGACAATTTGCTTACATTGGGTACCCAGAGATCTGAATGATGAACATAAAATGAACCAATTTGGTATGTCATTGTAGCATCTCTGTCATTACACATATGAAGGTGAAGACATGCTCCAAAGGATTATTACTGGAGACGAATCTTGGGTGCACCACTATGAACCAGAATCAAAACATGCCTCAATGCAATGGAAACACCCATCATTGCCATGCGCAAAAAAATTCAAGATTACGCCATCTGAGGGGAAGGTTATGCTGACAGTGTTCTGGGATTATCACGGAGTGTTGTTAACCAAGTTCCAGAAGTATGGTGACAGTGTGAATTCTGTATCGTGCTGTGAAGTTCTGTCGATGCTACGGGATACAGTTTGAAGAAAACGTCCTGGTCTGCTGACTAGAGGTGTGCTTCTCCTTCATGACAGTACCAGACCACATACGGCTCGGTTAACCCAAGAGAAAATTAGTCAGTTGGGTTGGGAAGTTCTTGAACATCCACCCTATAGTCTGACTTAGCTCCAAGTGATTTTCATCTGTTTGGTCCATTGAAAAACCACCTTGGCAGGAGAAAATTCTCGAGTGATAAAGAGGTGGAAACATAAGTTAAAAAAAAAAAAAGATTCAGAAATCGAACTTCCGATTTTTACACCATGTGTATTGCATAACTGATTACACGATGGGACAAATGTATCAATGTTGGTGGTGATTACATTGAGAAATAGGGGAGTAATGTAGGTTCAAAAATTAAAAGTTTTCAAATTACTGTCGCATTTAGTTTTTTTGTAACAGGCATTTGCGAGTTACTTAGTGACTCCCCCTCATATTTGTAATGAATAGTCCTAGCACTTTCACATTAATATTTGTAATTAGTAGTCCTGCTTTCATGGGCTTACTGTCGTGTTATTTATATTCAGTCGGCCAGAAAGTAAAAATGTTCACATTGAACCAAAGACATTGTATACTGTACATCTCTAACTGTTATACCAGACATGTATGAAAAGGTTTCTTCATCATCAGGGAAATGACTGCATTTATTCAGGAACCTGTACATGTATATTAGAATATACTCATGAATATTCATATCTTCAGTGTTACCTGTTTTATAATAAGTTATGTAAGAATGGGCATTCTGTGTACATCATTATATGTCATCTCCATGTAGAAGATTAGTTGCGGGTCATGTCTGTCACTCTTTATCTCATTTAGTGCTGGTACCTGGCAAAATTGTCCCCATGCTGTATTTTTTGTACATCATGCACCTGAGAAACATATCCCTTTTGGTCCATTTATTGTAATCATACAGGGAACAAACTGTCTCATTTTCCTGTTTATAAATCCGTGCAACTGGACAAGCTGTCTCCTTGCCTAAATCATTGTAAATCCATGCAATTGAACAAGCTGTCTACTTGCCTAAGTCATTGTAAATCCATGCAACTGAACAAGCTGTCTACTTGCCTAAATCATTGTAAATCCATGCAACTGAACAAGCTGTCTACTTGCCTAAATCATTGTAAATCCATGCACCTGAACAAGCTGTCTCCTTGCCCAGATCATTGTAAATCCATGCAACTGGACAAGCTGTCTCCTTACTTAAATCATTGTAAATCCATGCACCTGGACAAGCTGTCCCCTTGCCCAAACCATTGTAAATCCATGCACCTGGACAAGCTGTCCCCTTGCCCAGATCATTGTAAACCCATGCACCTGGACCAGCTGTCCCCTTGCCTAAATCATTGTAAATCCATGCACCTGGACAAGCTGTCCCCTTGCCCAGATCATTGTAAACCCATGCACCTGGACAAGCTGTCCCCTTGCCCAATCCATTGTAAATCCATGCACCTGGACCAGTTGTCCCCTTGCCCAAACCATTGTAAATCCATGCACCTGGACAAACTGTCCTTTGCCCAAACCATTGTAAATCCATGCAACTGGACAAGCTGTCACCTTTCCCAAACCATTGTAAATCCATGCACCTGGACTGTAGTTTTGTCTTAGATCATTCTCTTCTGGTGTCAGTACTGTGTAATGCCTTGTAAAATGTTAAAAATTAGTTTTGGCTGCTCAGTTTGAGGTGTTTTTTTTTCTTTATTTCACTTCTCAGTTTGATTTGCTTCAGTTCTTACACGTACTTAATACATTGTATGTTTTATTATGTAGATTCTATGTTGATACTATCGGACTGTTGCGAGACATACAGACAGTGGAACTGTTTTACCTGAATGCAAGGCAGCTGGTGTTTAGGGTGAGTACTTACAAGACTATCATGAGTCATCATCTGAGTAAGGTTTAAGAGCAGTTTTGTTTTTTTTGTGTGTGTATCCTACATAGAAAGTAAGAAACACATGTGAGCAGACTGTCAGATCTGGCATTTTGAGATGACAGTAATTCTGTTAATGTGAGTGGCTGGGATAGATGTGGTAAGTCATGTGACCCAAGTTTCTCACCACCTGGGATAAGCAATAATTACTATAGTCTGAGTTGATGGGATAAAAGCAAGGATGGAAACTGATTGACAGCCAGGTTACCCACCTGAGATGAACAATGGTTACTATAGTCCCTGAAGTTTGTGGTTTAAAAAAACATAACAAGCACTCACGCACACTCACGCACACATTCACAACATCCGCTCGTCAAGAGATTCTGTAGGGAGGGTGAGGAAACTGCAGGGGACACGGGACCCAGTAGAACGCCCTGTTTTGAGGGCACTAGTGATGTGACTAAAATTGACGACAACTGACAAAACAAATGAGGCAGCTGAAATATATACCAGTGAGGACAAATTGGAAGAGGTGGAGAGTTTTGAATATCTTGGGTCATTACTAACTAATAATGGAGATACAATGAGGGAAGTTAAAAGGAGGACGTCTAACGCTCTAAAACAATTAAAGAAGCTTTGGAGAGTAACAGACAGAACTACAAAACTAAGATTTTTAAGGGCATGCATCTTTTCCATTGCAACGTATGCCTGTGAGACCTGGACACTTAACAAAACAGCTAAGAAACACATAAATGCCTTTGAATGTAAATATTACAGAATAGTTCTTCAAATATGGACACAGAAAAGAACAAATATATCCATACTACAAGAATTTAATATTGAATAAGGCTGGCTAGTGAAGAGGATTAAACAAAGAAAACTTAAATATTTTGGAAGAGTACATAATGGGAAAAAGATAGGAAGAGCAAGGCGAAGATGGCTGCAAGACATCGTTGATAATCTGCAGATGGTTGCATCAGCAAAAAGCCATCTTGCTTACAACCAAGAGGCCTGCAGTAGAGCCAAAGTTCAACAAGGGGCATGCGAATTACTGATTAAGTGATGTGACTTGGGAGCCTGCTAATAAAGTTTTATAAACCACAGCATGTACTGAATTCGGATAAACAGTGGTCACTAGATTCTGAGTTCATTGGTGGTCGTTGTCAGAATTCTCAACTTAATGACCACACCACGTCATTATTTCTATAAGTTCTGTCAAAAAAAAAGGTATTATAGGAGTTATAATATTTAAGCATCATTTCTGCAAAAAATGTTTTATTTGCAGTTTGCATTTTTAGTACAGTGTGTTTGTTTTGTGTTGGTAGCGTCAGATGTAAATAAGAAGACTTAGAAACTGAAATGAACAAAGGAAAAAACGTAGACGCCTATGTTTCACATTTTCCGAGAAGAAAATAAATGTCTGCAGGGCAGTCCCAACATAACACCCCCCTTTTTTTAAAAAATCACCGCTGCATTGTCTTCTTTCTCTAGAGTAGTTTTCTTGTAATAAGCTAATGATAGGAGCACTGAGAATTCTCGTCAGTGTGATAACTAGACTGTAACCATCAGGAGAGTCAAATGAGAAGCTTTAGCACTGTCAAATGTTTTAGTACAGTTTTTTTTTTTAAAGCTGAGTAAAACCTATTTTTGACACTTTCGCGGAACACCCACGGACCCTTCACGGCACAGCAGTTGGCAGTGGCTGAGATGAAAGCGCTAGCGCGAAACAAGGGAAGGAGACAGCAGAGATAAATTTGGCCGCCTCGCTCGTTTGAAGAGCTGAGAAAGATTAAACAGCGGGGCCTGAGAGGAGGAATTAAAATGATAAATCTGATATCCTAACAAGAAATGCAGCGCGGCTTTGACAGTTTAGTGCCATGTTGCTAGGATGGTTGGAATTTAAGCTCATTCACGCCAGAGTGACTTGCGTAATTCAGCGGCTGTCACTGCCTGAACGATGGCGCGGCATCCTGCTGGGCTGCCTGCACGAGGAACTTGATAAGCCACTACTGCGCCACAGCGGCATTCCTGGGACAAATGTCGGAGCTTGTTTATAGATAAGTGGGCTCATGCAAACACACACACACACACCTGTGGGAGAGCTAGGGCGTTTTGTGCCAAAGGTGATTTCCTTTCTGGAAGATGTAACAGGATGTACGATCTGGCACTGGGTTTTATATTATCTGATCTGCAAATAATTACCTGATGATGAGATAATTGTATGGTGTACGGGTTTAAAAAAAATTATTATATCATTTATGTTTATGATATGATTGTATGGTTTGTGGTTTGTTTATTATTTTTTTTACATTGTTTGATCATTTATATGCATGAGATAGTTGCCTGTATGGTGTATGGGTTTTTTTTTTATATTCAGTGATCAACATTTATGTGTATGAGATAATTGTATGGTGAACGAGTGTTTTACATTCTCAGATCTACATTTACGTGTATGATATATTATCGGTAAAGTGTATGAGTTTCTTTTATTTTCTCAGATCAGCATGTTTTATGAATGTGATATATTTATTATGCCAATAAAATTAATTGCATCACATGTTGCAGTTATTACTTTATCCACCCTTTCCTTCTATATTTATTAAATGGATGGTTAAATCTGTACAATGTATAATTAAAATTGTCCAAGAAAAATATGCTGAAAATCGAAAGAAATCAGGAAAACAAACTAATGTAGCGTTTTCATATTTTTCATCAGCATTAACAGCAGCATAAAGTAACATGAGGAAGTTGAAGTATCCATCGAGGGTACATTTTGCGGAGTTGTTAGTGATGCAGACTCTGCAAGAGTCGGGCTGAGTACTCGACACACTGTGTCGAAGGCGGATTGCTCCCAGTGACAGGATGTCGACTTACACGGCGAAGTACTAGATCAGAGTTCCCAACGTGTCGTTCGCGAACTGTGTGTGCTGTTATGTGGTCCTTAACGGCACGATCAAGTTGTAGGCGACTGCATTTTAGGTTTGGTAGTAAATGCCTTGAATACTTGAAGAACATATTGAAAAGCAGAAACCATTAATACTGAATTTCATAGATTTTAAGAAGGCATTTGATAGCATACACAGAGATTCATTATGGAGAATTTTATGTCTATATGGAATACCATCTAAAATTGTCAACATCATTAAGGACTTATACAATGGATATGGTTGTGCAGTCAAGACAGAAGAAGGGATGAGTGAATGGTTCCAGATTGAAACAGGCGTGAAACAAGGATGTATACTGTCTCCTTTACTTTTTGGGATTACAATAGACTTCATAATGACAAAATGCTGCACAGGTAACACAGGTATTGACTGGGTACATGGGACCCAACTAGAAAATCTTGATTTTGCTGATGACATAACTCTTATCAGTAATAATGTGAATTCCATGCAAGAAAAAACAGATAGCCTATCTTCACTGGCTAGCAAAATAGGACTTGAAATTAACAAGGACAAAACAAAAATAATGAAAATTCCCATCAATCAAAATGGAAAAATACACATAGAAGGGACAGATATTGAAGAAGTCAATCAATTTGCATACCTTGGCAGCTACATAGACCAGGATGGTGACACTAGAAAGGAAGTTAGGATCAGAATTGCAAAAGCAGCATCAATCTTCAAGAATCTTGAGAACATATGGAATTCAAAAGTTATAAGCACAAAAACCAAGTTAAGACTATTCAATTCAAATGTAATATCCACCCTCATTTATGCATGCGAAAGCTGGAAAACAACTAAAGAAATAGAAAAGAAATTAGACTCTTTTGAAAACAAATGCCTAAGGAAAATACTCGGCATCAAGTGGAATGAATTCAAGAACAATGCAGAGATAAGACAGATGACTGAACAACAACCAGTCTCACGGGTGATCAGGAAAAGGAGATGGACATATGTTGGTCACTTGATGAGAAGAAATGATCAGAGAATCCCAAAACAAGCTATCAAGTGGAACACAACAGGCCGAAGAAAAAGGGGCAGACCGCGTGAAACTCTAAAGAGGACATTATTAAGAGAGGCCAAGTTAACAGGCATAACATCCTTTGATGAGGTTGAAAGACTCGCCGAAGACAGGAAAAATTGGCGAACTACTTTGCGAGCCCTATGTGACGTCTAACGGCACGGGAAGGATATAAGATATAAGATAAGATAAGTAAATGCCTTGTGTTGAATAAAAACAGTTAAGAGTTCGTGGCATTGCGATGTTGTGCATAGGATGGTGTTCCGCAATTTATATGTTCTTGGAAAAAATGGTCCAAGGATGTAAAAAGTGTGGAGAACACTGGTCTAGATTATACTGCATAAAAGGGGTCCGGGATAGCGGTCAGCGACGCACTGCATGCGTCAGAGTTAGTGAACCATAGCCGATCAAGACCCTACCTGTCCTCACTGTCGATACCCCTGGTAGCATGTTCAGTCTGACTACAGTCCCCATGACTTTGATGTCTGCTAAAGGAGTATTACAGTTATCTGCCTTTTAACTACTCTCCGAGACAGCAGAAATAACCGCTTAACTCGCTTTACGTTCAGCAGCAAGACGCGTGTGCCTCGTACATCGGCTACAGAGATCATCCAGCTCGCAGTTCATGGAGATAGAATAACACATACTCACGGGCCACTGTCAGCAGATTAATAAGATAGCATGTACAAATCAACCCCCAGGTTACAGCGAAAGAATAGAAAGGAGAGAGAGAGAGATGTAAGGCTTATATTGTCAGGATGACAGCAACGCTATCTGCATGTCGTCCTGTGAATAATTTAGCCGGCAAGAAAATACAAGCACCGAAGACTTTCAACTTTTGATGCGCGAGTGTGTGTAACATTGTGAGACATCAGCACACGTCACTGTAATAAGCTAAAGGAAACAAAAGTCCTAGAAAGTCGAGAGCGAAATCGGCATAGAAGGATTTAATAACAGAAGGCATCGCTATGAGCATTACACTACAGGGGGTTGGCTGAAGTGATGGCAGCGGAGATTTTCATTTATCATTTATAGACTGAAGGGAAAACAATATGATGATCACCTGAATTTGTATTTTCTGTGTTGGCGCTGGTAGCATGGAGTGTAGTTACACTCAGCAAGAATAGCTGCGGACAGTTTCAATGTGGTCCCTGCTTTGTCAAATGGCTCGTGTGTTATCTGAAGTTATTTTACTCTCCGCTTGTCGTAGAAACATTTTCTTATAACCTCTTACGTATTGATAGCCTAAAAAAAAAAACAAAAAAAAAACTTGTATGTGAAGAAGAGCGTATTTAAAATATCGACAACGAAACCACTATCGAAACGGGAACACTAAGCCCTTCTGTATTTGTATTTTTTTTCTTCAAAATTTAAATCTGCTGGTAAATAGTTGACTTCTAAAACTTCTTCTCTAAAGCCAGCAGCGAAGTTTTTTTTGTTTTGAAATATATGACAGATATTTTTTCACGTCAGCCTCAGTCCTCTTTGAGACATCTTTTATGTGTGTATGTGTCGGAGAGAAACACATAAATGCCTTTGAATGTAAATGCTACAGAAGAGTTCTCCAAATATCATGGACACAAAAAAGAACAAATATATCTATACTACAAGAGCTTAATATTGAAGAAGGCTGGCTAGTGAAGAGGATTAAAGAGAGAAAACTGAAATATTTTGGACACATTAAACGTCATGATAATTTAGAGAAGACCGTATTGGAAGGATACATAATGGGAAAAAGAAAAAGAGGAAGACCAAGACGAAGATGGCTGCAAGACATCGTTGACGATCTGGAAATGGATGCAACAGCAGCAGGCCATCTTGCTCACAACCGAGAGGCCTACAGGAGTGCTGTTTGGGAGGCAAAGTTCCGCAAGGGACATGCAAATGAATGAATGAATGAATGAATGTGTCGGATTCCTTTATATCTCTCATTTGCTGAAGATTGTCATTTTGTTTAACCTCAGGGCCAGCTAGAGTGTGATACAGAGACAGTGTTTGAACTGGCAGCGCATGTTCTCCAAGCCACCAGTGGAGATTTTGTAAGGTAAGAAGCCACCATCATTTAGTTAGTCATGTC